>CM060840.1:11265000-11990000 GCA_030762175.1 Metallyticus violacea | reverse complement strand
GACTTTCTAGTAAAACAGAAGAGCATCACCTAATGGTTTAGCTTTATATTTAAACTACATTCTTTTAATTTTATATTGTAAAATATTACAAATTGTTATATTATTACTTGGTACCGCATATTTCCATATTTTCACATTTATTATAAGCCCAGTTTTTTGCGAATGTTGCATAATAACCGAATTATAAATATGAAATGTAATTGTACATATAAACGCATATACCGAGGGTGCCAAAATGTATACACACTTTCACAGTAGATATCTATTTAATATATTTAAAAGTTGGACCGAAAAACAACAGGAATGTGTAGTATGATGTTCTGTAAACAGATGTGACTCACATACATTATGATAGCGTTGCTACGTGACAGGTAAATCAACAATGAACAAATGAAGCCAAGATTATCGTATGATGTTCTGTAAATAGATGTGACTCACATTACGTTATGCTAGCCATAGGCCAGACTGAGAAATGCAGATTTGATATCTAGAACCCCCTTTCAAGTCTCTCGTTTGACACGTCAGCACAAGGAAGCCCGTGAGATTTGCTCAGAATCATCTCAAATGACAGCTCCGCCATTGGAAGGCTGTTCTCTTCACAGACGACTCAAGATTTTGTGTGCCGGGTTGTGATGGTCGTTACGTGTATGGAGTCGTCCTGGTGAACGTCTTGCTCCAGTAGTCATTATTGAAAATGACATACTTGAGTCATTTGGATTATGTTTTGGGCTGGCATTACTTTTGAGTCTCGGACAGAGCTTGTTGTCCCGCAAGATTGTCAAAGTCGGGTGATGGACTGCACTGAACTCAAACTGTAGGATCATGATGTAGGTGGGTTGCTATGAAGATACGGTTAACAGTAAAACAAAGGACGGCGAAATACTGACTTAGACTAATGCAGGGAAACAGCCAATACTTCGCGCTAAATGCTATAGACACCAGTTGCAAAATATAACTCCAACGTTTTGGGCTGCAGAGTGGAAAGAGGTCTCATAGGAATTAGCCTGGGTTCGATATGGCAACGAGGTAATGCTAATAATAAAAACATATGGAAGAAGTTTAGAACATGGCTAGAGGTTATCAGCAGACAGAAAATCGAGGCGGGAATGTAATACAAAAGTCTCCTTGAGCCTATCAAATGAAATTAAATTAACCTGGGGTAAAGAGGTGTTTATATGCTCTTTCTAGGGAGAAAGACGTGATCGTGAATGGCCTGATTTAGAATATGTTGGAAATCTAAAAAAAAAATGGAAAAAAAAAAAGATAGTTTTGCCCATTTTGTGTGGGGATGAGAAATGGGAACATATTTTGGCAGAATGTACCTACTGGGAACATCCGAGAAAAACTCTGTTTCCTGAAAACCTTTTAAAGGCATTAGGGGTCAATTGGCATGCTGGGACCTGTTTGCGTACCACACTAATTGGTTAAATATGCACATTTTCATAGCTAAAGCGCGTGAAGCTGGAAGGAATTTATTTTCTGTTAGAACCATTCATATGTCTGTAAATACATCTCTTCCTGTTTTAATTTTTATTTATTATTAATGTTTTATTTGTGTTATTATTATTTGTCCCCCTTTCTAATTGTGTGTCATACTTAAGCATGTATGATTTACGACCAATACATAAAATATATTTGTAATGTGTATTTCAATATATATATTACTACCACCACCACTACTATTACTACAAAATATCCTTTAAATGGGTAATGATATTTATTTCATTTTCCTCCTCTATCCGAAAATAGATAATGATTTCATAGACTTGTGTATTTCCGAAAAATGTACTAGGGGTATAATTTATGTTTATATTACTTGGTAGAAGTTTCTACTGTTCTTAAGTGTCTAATGTTCCAAGTCAACATCTCATGAGAAGCTGATGACCTGAGATGTTAAAGAGCGTCCGTAAATAAATAAAACACATAAAGTCTCAAGGATTTGAAATAAATGAAATACCGTGCAACAGCCGTAAATAATAATAGCAAGGACACAGAAATCTATGAAGTAAGAAGGCACATGCTCTGTAAACCAAATATCAAAAACCTATAATTTGGTTAACTACCGCGGACGCCACCTGTAATGTCCCATAAACCTCTCTGGCGAGTTCTTAAAACTGTCTCCAGGTTATTGCTTGAATGTGTCCAGAAGAACTAATGCTTCATATTTCCAGTTTTACGACTCTAGAGCCGGGGCCAATTGAAGCAGGGTAATAAACCTCGCTCACGGCTTACACTGTGCGGCGTGTCTTATAACTATTCAGTCTCTCTGGGAGAACTTTCTCTCTATTGCGACACTAAAACACTGCTACATAGATACTTAGCTTTACAAGCAACACACGAGCATAAACTGCGCAAAAATCAACAGTCTGTTAGTTCCATCCATGCCGAGAAAATTTTAAAAATAGATTTCTGGCCGTATAGTGACGTCACGGTGCTACTAATAAAAGACTTGCTTTATAACCTTTCAAGAAGATATTGCTGTTGGCCCCTGATTTTTTACTTACAAAATTGACACTAATAGACGTAATTTAACTTAGCTGTCAATTCCCTCATGAAAAAACCTGAAAAACCAACATATCTGTTGTTTTGGCCTCCTTTTTCTGTCAATATTTATTTAGCACCAATTATATTACAAAATGGATAATTACTCTGCATCTCAAATGATTGTTTATGATATTGAAGACCGAACCATAATCGATTCCACTACTTCTAATAACAATGGCCTATAAACAAATGAAATTTTCCTTCTTTTTTTTTATTTTAATTTTCCACTTAGATACATGTAATATGAATGCTCTGAATTCAAAATGCATTCAATTTTTAGATAAAATCACATCAAATGTAAAATGTACTTTTTTATGAAATATTATCTTTTAAGACATATAGGTAAGAAAAACCTGTTTTGTAGGTTTTATTTGAACTTAAATGTTAATGAATATATTGAAAAAAGAAAGACATGTGTCAATCAGAATTTTCAAACTTTTTTCACTATTACGGAGAAGAAAACTTCAATTTTTTTAAAATCTAAAATCCTTCACTAGTGTCTCTTTTCAAACACCAACAGTAATCTGCCACCATTGACACACTCCATGGCCTTGAAAATTGTTTTCATTATTACAATGTCTTTATAAAAGCGCTCACCTTGTTCTTCACAGGGAAGTAATCAATATGGCTGTTAATAAAATGCACTTTAACACTCATTCTACATTCTAGATTTCTAAAATGTAACATTTCCTACATATTTTCTTTATAGTTATCAGATTTCTGGTTGCCAAGGAAGTTTTTGTCACTATTTTGTATGTCAATCCATACTGACTTCTCTAAGTTGGAAAGGTCTCATACTTCATAAGCTCACGAATCTGGGGTCCATCGAAAATACCTGTTGCTATCTTAGCTTCAGTTTTCTGTGGGAAATTTATAGCAAGAACGTTGAAATAATCACTGTCCAGAGCAGTAACAATTTCTTCATGGTGTAAGAAGGGCTTTAGAAGGAGAAACAAATGTTGTGGCCATTTTTTCTGACCTAATGCTCTTATTTAGCCCTACTGTTTCATTCACAAAGGGAACCGTTTATTATCTTGTCCAAATCAGAATATTCATTTTTTGTGTGTGTTTAATGAACAAACAATAAAACATTTAATTTCTATAACACCGATTTCTGAAAAACTGCAGCCCGATGAAACAAAACTAAGGCTGGTTTGAGAGATTCCCTCCATGTGGTAAAAAATCATAAAACGTTATTCGTTTTCGTTCAGAAAATGAATTGTGTAGACCAGTATAATAAAATTGTTATTAATATCTTATATCTAAACTTTCGTCTCTTGTAGTATTTCTAATTTTCCTCTTATTCTCCCATTATTTTTATATTTTTATCTCCCTTGATTCCTAATTTCTTCCTTATTAAATTTTCTCCCTCAAAAGTTTCAATTACTCTTTCTATACCTGTAGTTTCCACCACTTCGTTTGTTCACAACATAAATGCTATGGTACACATCAGTTTCACAGTAGTCGGTCCTAGTGGTGTAGTGGTTACCATACTTGCCTCCTAAACCCAAGATCGTGGGTTCGAACCCGGCCAGGACCGATGGATTTTTTCGGGCGTAAAAATCCTAAGTATGGCTTCTCTCCCCCAAACTCTTTTTATCTCTTGATAAATTTAACTCTTCTCTCTAAAGCTCGCAAAGGTTTGTTTCTAAATATCTTCAATTCTATCTCTTACTTCTTTCAAAAACCCCCTATATCTATAATGCTTATTTACCCAACAACCCTATACCAATTTTTCCAACAATATTTTGGGTTTCAAGCACCCCATGACCTTTTCCGTTTAAACGTTTACTATGCACCAATACATTCCTTAACAATCTCCGCTTCATCTGTATATTTGTTCTATATAGGTATTTCATAATTCTTTTAATTATTCTATCTTTGCTAGTTGACCTACTCGCTACATTTTGGTGGTCCCAGTATTGATTTATAAAATGATATATTTATTTAATCCAGGACCTTTCAGCTATCATCATATGCCCATATTTCTATTCCATACATCATTTTCACCTCCACCATAGTGTTGTATATTTGTTCCATCCATTTTTTTGACACTTATATCCCGTATTTTCTTTAAACATGCCCTTACAACTCCATAGACATTTTTCCCTTAGCTAATATTAAATTTCTCTTATCATTCCAGCTACCATTAGCACTTAACCTCACCCCAAGATAAGAAAAAAGTTAACCACCCCTTAAATACAACTATTTTGGATGTTCTATTGTTCACTTTTAAACACCATTCTTTACAATACTTCAATTGCTCTTTTTAAAATTCCACTTGTGATAAAGAACCGAGAATCAAACCATCCGTAAACAGTAAACAGTAGAGCTGGAATTTCCTTATTATTAATTACTAGTAAGTGTGTATTTGCTCTTTTAATCCCTTTAATAGCTTCATCAATAATAAAGTATTGTTTTAATGTTCAATTAAAATAAATTCCAATAAAAATTATTTCCTTAAATTGTTTTAGAACACGCAAACCTTGTTAGTTAGAAGTAGGTATGGCCTTGCCTTGTCTAGCAAGAAATCAGCTGATAAATTGACATTGCTGGTTGTGAAACTTTATCGGCGTGCAAGATATATTTACTTTGAAGCACAAATCTGAAAAGCATTCATCATATAGGATCTTTTGGAAATACTTTGCAAACTGATATGATCTGTTGTTTCTCGTTTAACATAAAAAGGTGTTACCCGTGAAACCTTAAAGAAATTTATTGAAATGGTTCAGTTGCGCATTTGTTTCCTTGGTAAAAATAGACTTTGTAAGAGTCTTGTAGAATGCAGCTCTGCAGGGACAGAAGGAATTATAGCTAATTGTAAGAGAAATGAGAAATGAGAAACAAATAACGGTAATAATGAGGAGATCAAGACGACGTGGTGGGAAGGGTTTCTACGTCAGCAGTTCTCCCTGCTCATCAGCACTCAGCCCTCTCTCTCTCTCTCTCTTTTACTTTGCGTCCGGAAATTTGAAACAAAGCGAATTAACGATGACTGGCCGTATTATTGTAATGAAGTCCCTGCTGAAGCATATACTTTCCCCTCCCGCGCGTCTATCTTTCACTCATTTCCCTTACTTCATCCGAAAGCGTAAGGAAAAGTGGAAAACTAAGAAGGAAATTGTAGCAACAGCCGGAAAAGGGTGGTTTGAGCTACTGGGGAAGGGGGACGGATTGGAACTCCGACGCCCAACAAATGAGCAACGGAGGGCGTTTGAAATAAGATGGCGGGGAAGACCAAAGTAAGTAAAACGTGGCAGAAATCGATATAAAGTCGATTCTAACTGCGGGAGAGAAAACTCGTACTATTTGAGGGATTTTTTTCCCCTCAAAGTGTATTTTAAGATGTAACATTCATGTATTAATTAACATTTCCGGTCTAGCCTTGTAAAGTTAAATTTACCTACACCAGTTCTCATTTTTCTCAAGGACTATTAACTTTTACAGCATACAGATGTATACAGTTGAAACTTTGCTGATCTATTTTCACACTGTATACTGGCTTCTAGTAGATATGTAATTTTGTTTAATTTAGTAGATTTGTAATTTTTGTAATCTTGCATTTTGTCTAATATAGTTTTTGGCAGCGAAATGTTTAAATGTTTAATTTTTTTTAATTTAAGTTATATCTTTGTTTTGTTTATACCATAGATTTTTTCTACAAAATTATTTTGTATAGCGGAAAAAGAAATTTAATAAATGAACTTTGAAAATACATGTCTCGGTATAGGTAATAAGGTGCCCCGACGGAGTATTGCAGATTTTAATTTTATTTTAATTTTGTCTGATGGTCAGGTTGGCCTATACTTGCTATTTCGGAGCATAAAGCAAGCATCTACCGTTGTCATGGTAGCCGCTATGGAACAGGTCGCAAGTGCAGCTGTATCAAAAGACAAAGGTGTAAGAATCATGCCAAAGCAGCGGCTGTTACCAATAAATTCGGAAATTGTTTAAAGACTTCTCACTTTAAGTGTACCACAGCATTGATGGTGTTCTTTGCGACTTGTATAATAGGGTGACGTCGCGTAACAGGAAAAATTGTTCTAGTCCAGAGTCGTCCAGTCAAAGGATTTGATTTGATTGTTTGGAGCAGAGGTACTTGAACCTGGCCATTTATGCCAAAGCCCCCTACAGGCACCTGCGGCAAGAAGTGTTGAGGTCCTGTCGGCAAAGATATAGACGATGTCTGTGCGGATTTAGACAGAGATTTCCAGATAATACACCCAGCCGCCGGTGGAGTGTACTCTAAGGAGTTCCAGCCACTCAAAAGGCCCGTGTTCACATCATATGTCAATGCAGAAACCTTTTAGCGCAAGCCACCGTCACACCGCACCACCCGAGCTCGCCCTGGCAGTTTCGCCTGTAACACTACCAACGAAATTAAATAAAAGTGAAGAGAGGAAAATTCCTAACAGGTCAATCACTAATTAAATCCAAGGTCAGGATGGCCAACACAACGGAAATTAAACTCGGAACCTCCCAAATGCGAATATCTAGTGGTACCGCCTAATCCATGCTGTTCGGTAGATAGCCGTGCAAGGGTGACTTTGCTGCCAGGCGAAGTGTTGTGACGCAGGGGGAGAAGTGGGGGAGTATATCAGATATGTCCCTTCTTGTCCGCAATTCAACCGAATATTTCCATTAGACCAGCGGTTCCCAAATCTCTTGTATATAAAACCCCCTTTTCAAAAATTAAATTATTGGCGACCGCTCCATTCACTTTGCTGCTAAATAATGATTAATTAGCAAGTTCGCCCGCACGCTTCATAATGTAACACCTATTCAATCACAATAACCATTGCTGCGCTGTTGTACTGGTCAAAATAATCATGATACAACAATTACCTATTCTTAATAAGAACGGACGTGAAAACTGATACGTTCTTAAATAAAAGTACTGTCTCGCACAGCCAGTCCCTCTCCAATTGCGAAGAAACTGAACTCTCGTAAATATTGTGAAAGTTATTTACAATTTGGTTTTTCGGTGATGGGTGACCGGGTGTTTTTATGTTAGGAGTACAAGGGTGAATCGACAACCTCCTTGGTGTAATGGTTAGTGTTGCTGAATGCAGGCCGGGAGACCCGGATTCGATCCCTGATACCTAATTACGATTTTTTCTAAGTTAGGAAGGTCTGGAGAGTACATCCAGCCTAGTGAGTACAATTGGGAAGCTACCTGATAGGGAGGTGGCGTTATTGGATCATGAAAGACGCGTGATAGGCGATGGGCAGAGTGCCGGCATGTTGATCACATGTCCCCCTGCAATACTGCCCTCTATCAATGAAGTCTTAAGACGCAGATAGAGGAAGCAGAGGTAGCCGCCGCTGGCGAAGGCTCACCGGGCTATAGCGCTAAATGAGTAGATGAGAATAATGAACAAAGTTTTTTTAATAGTTAAGACAAAATAATTCATACCAATGAAAGCACATCCCTTAGCTACTTTTCAACAAAGGAGCCAAGTTTCTCAACACATCTCTCCCATCGCGTCACCTTGTTCATAGAACTCCGCGTCTTTTGAGAGTATAGCCTTCTGCTCAAATTCGATCGCACTTCATCGGAACTGAAGCGTTGGCTGCCTAGAAAGTTCTTCATTGGGCCAAACAGATGAAATTCCGATAGAACTAGGTCATGACTGTATGGTGGGTGCCGGAGAACCTCCCAACCAAATTGCAAGATTTTTGTGCGGACAAAAGCCGCAATATGGGGGCGAGCATTGTCATGGAGCAGCCTGATATTTGCAGCGTTGCGTTTGTCACGTAGGCCACATCGCAATTCACCAAAGATCTTTCTTACGATACAGCACCCACTGTGGTCCCTTGTGCACAAGTAAGAAATTCCACCAATAGAACGCCATGCATATCCCAGAACACGGACGCACATTGCGTGACCTTGAATTTCTTCGGGATGTTTCCTCACCATTGAGAGTTGTTTTGTTTCAGGCATGTCCCTCTGCAGCATAATGCCGTAAGTAACCCAGGCATGTCGCCATTCTGGCCATATGTCAGGTTCAACTGTATGACAATTCAGTACTTCATCACGACGTACACCCTGCCGTGCTCTGGCAAGGTTAACACATGGATCTGTAAGTCGTTCTCAGTGGCTGTGACATTCCGTTGAGTTGCAACTGTCGTCCGGAACGTGGTGAGACAACAAGGTTCACACGACCTCCTTCAAAGAATGTGCATCATCTGGAGATTTTGCTATGGACAACCAGTATTTCCCATAAACGTCCAACATTTCCCTGCATATTTCACTCGAGTTTTGTCCTTTCGCTCACAAAAAACCAAATACACCTCTTTACTCTTCACAAGTTGAGGACAATGACATGCGCACCTTGGTTCTCGCATCCAGCGCAAGAGCTATACTTGATAGAACATGTGCTGTCTATAATACCAACTCCAAACTATATGTCTGCAAAATTTCACAGTCCCAGCTATAACAACATCGCAGTAAAAGTGATTTCCTTATTTAATGACCCAGTTTCGTATTATACACATCAGCAGAGGGTATGAAACCTTCCGCGACCTCCTTAGGGATACCGATTCACAGTTTGGAAACCACTGCATTAGACTAACGCCCATATCGGCCACAAATTAAGTATACTTATCATTCAAACCAAAAATTGAAGGATGGACCATTCTGTACACATTTTTAATTCAGTGCCTAACCCAGGAAAGAGTTAAAACATCCGGATGAAGAAGGTGGAGGAATCTGTGCGTGGCTTTGTAGACCAGACTGTCCTCACGTGCAACACGTTGTACAGATAGAACAAGACAAGAGAATGTCGGAAATGGAAAGAGAATCACAAAGATAGGACAGGGAAACGAGAACGAAAAGCACAAAAACAAAAGGGAAAAAAAAAAGATAGAAGTGAATCTCGATAAGAAAAAGAACGAAGAAGTGATTGATGATCCAGGGCACGAGAGAATTTGTTTTCCTCTTGCTAAACCCTCTGGAAATTCCTGTCCCGTACAAGCATTTCTTCTTCTTCTTCCATTCCTTCGTCTTCATTCTCTCTTTGTTCCTTCTTCTGAAAGAGAGAGTTTGTCCACGATGTGATTTGTGTCAATTCCTCCACCAGTTATTCTCTACCACATTCACTTTATGTATGCTCGGAAATAAAAGGCTACACATCCGTCTTTTGTGGCCATTAGTCCTTTTGTGATCGTAAAGAACCCGCTGGAGCCGTAAAGAAGCCTCTGTAGTGTGCAATGATGAAGCAGGAAGATGTTCGCAAAGCTACAAGTCTGGGTGAAATGGTTAGGAAATGAGAGATACTGCATGCTGTATTTCATTCAGCTTCTCTCTTGTTCCGCAGTATGCGATAAGACACACACACAGCTTTTTATGGAAAGCCCATTCTTTATTTTTTAAAATAGTGCAAACAAACAAACAAACACTGTTATTTTATTTTGTCAGTTGCCTATAAACTTGTACAAGGTTAATTACTAAATACTGGGAAAGATTTTATTTTACGAGAGTAGATCCATAAGTTTCCGGCCCTCGTCGATAAGGATTATCGCCTTCACAATTGCAATTGTAACTTGCGCTCCGCTGTGTTCAGTTGTTCAGATATAGTTGCATAAAGAAGGCTATGTAGAAGATTGTGACATGTTCAAAACGGAGTATCGAGATGTTATTAAATTCTTCACAAAAGAAGAACTTACTCCAAATGAAATTAAACAGCGATTGGACGGTGTATATGGGGAAGCATCCCCCTCATATTCTACCGTAAAAGAATGGACCAAACTTTTTCGAATGGGTCGAGAAAGTATTGAAGACGAAGAGTGTGCACTACTGAAAACATTGCTCTTGTGAAAGTTTGGGGCTCAAAGTTACAGAAATAGCAGCAAGGTTGGGTCTTTATAAAACAACAGTCCTTCGAATTATTCCTGAGCATTTAAACATGAATAAGGTTAGTACCTAGACTTCTTTCCTCAGTCCAAAAGCAGCAACGAGTCATCTGTTGTCAAGCATTTTTTGAGTTCTGCTGTAGCAACAAGAGAGAAGTTCTGCAAATCATTGTTACAGGAGATGAAACTATGGTCCTCTACTATGATCCCTTGTCCAAAAGAGAATCAATGGAGTGGAGTAAACCTGGCGAAGCACCGCCTCTAAAGGACAAGGTCACTCAGTTAACCAAGAAGATCATGGCCACAATCTTTTGGGACTGTGAAGGAACACTCTTCATTGATTGCAAGGAGAGGAACACCATAGTAAATGGGGAGGACTATGTTGGCCTACTGCACAGACTACGTGCTTCCATCAAAGAGAAAAGGCGAGAAAAGCTGTGTGGTGGTGTGCGCCCTCCTCACGACAACGCGCCTGTGCACACAGTTCTTGTTGCAAAGGAAATGTGGCTTCAAGGAGATCGACCATCCACCCTGCAGCCCAGATCTAGCTCCCAGTAACTATTTGCTCTTCTCAAAACTCAAGAAGGATCTTTGAGGAAGGAAATTCAAGTGTGACAATGAAGTAATGGATGTGTTTATGCCCATTTTTCACACGACTTCTGGCTATTTGTGCGGGGGGGTTGAAAGGTTAATTCAAAGATGTATGAAGTGTATTGCAATAAATTGTAACTATATTGAAAAGTGAAATATAGTTTTTGTCTTTATCATACCTATAAAAGGGTTAGGCCGGAAACTTATGGATCTATACTCCTACTTATGAAGTAGATTTGGCAAGGTCAAGGATTCCGAAGCAGTCCCCATTGACCTGTATGCACTTGGTCCAACAAGTCTGCCAATCCTAGAGGTCAGTCTTCAGAACTACCTTCACCTTCTTCACGACATCATTAATCAAAACGCTGTTCCCGCAGCATTTTTTTTTTTTTGAGACGCGGTAACAGAAAAAGACACACGAAACCATTATACATTCACTCTTAAGAGTGATCCTAAGTCGTCAACAACAACATCAACAACAACAACAACCATTTGTTTTATTATGGACGCTCATATCTTTTTACAACAGAACTTCACTCATTTTCGTAATTATGATGATCTCGTGGTATATTTACGGCAAATAAATGAACCTCAAGCATAAATTAAAATAAACAATAAATCACGGGAATAAATACCTCACAAGCAACAAAAAGGACGCAGCAGCAATGTACAGACTCAGCAAGACTGTCTGAGCATCTACACAAATTCACATAAAAGGACAGAACCAAATCAACCATCTATCTAGTACGACGGGGGGGATTTTTTTCATAATTTGGTTTCAAACTGCTGCCACATGATCCGTACTCACCTAATACAGTTCTATCTACTTGTCAGCTCAAAAGAAGTCCTTAACCTATTAACGCACGGAAACATGGGTTGGAAAATATTTGAATATCAGGTCAAGGAATCAGAAGAACGTATGGAGGAAGATCAGGACGCATGGAGGAAGATCAGGAACCGCTTGAAGGATATAGACAGGCAGCTAACAATCGCGCAATGGGGGGAGAAGTACAAACGTGTTAAAATCTGGGTGGCAGATGGAGCTGTATATCAAAACAGGGGCCAGGCTCATTAAACAGGGACTCATGTGGTTTAGGCTTGGAGTATGGTGGCAGATCAGAATCTCAGGTGAAAATGGACTAAAAATTTGCCCTTTATGTGGAGAGGAAGAATCGTGGTCACACATCCTGGAGAAAAGTAGCAGCACTAAGAAGGAAAAAGTACCTGCGTCTCAACAGAGGGCAAGGGACATGCTGGGCTCTGCTGGCAGGCAAGGATGAGGCACATTCATGTCAAAGGTGAGACAGCTCAGGTCTGAAAAGGCTGAAAATCAGAGTAAAAAGAGGGGGAAGAGGAACTAAACTGAAATAAAAAAAAATCATGTATAGATGACATTGTACAGATAAAAGGAAAGAGGTTTTATGTTCTGGGTGTTTACATTGAGCTTATTATTATTATTATTATTATTATTATATTATTATTATTATTATTATTACGTTAAGCAAGTAGGTATGACTTAATCTATATAAGTAATATATTTTATTTGTATTATGAAATGCACTTGCGAAATTTCCAAAGTAAATATCCTATATGTTAATT
Organism: Metallyticus violacea; assembly: GCA_030762175.1. Lineage (NCBI taxonomy): Eukaryota > Metazoa > Arthropoda > Insecta > Mantodea > Metallyticidae > Metallyticus > Metallyticus violacea. The sequence goes on along the minus strand of CM060840.1, from coordinate 11,977,412 downwards.
TCAATAAATACACTTATTCATTCATTATTCACTCAACCCACAGAAAATAATGAATTAACATCCATTAAACAGTTATCTTACACGTTTTATTGGGCAATTAGCATTCTACTAAACCATATGTAGTAAATAAGTTAAACCACTGAAACAGAAACGGCAAAGAAAAGGAAAAAGAGAAAATACGAAATAATAATAATAATAATAATAATAATAATAATAATAATAATAATAATAATAATGAAATTCAATATACAAAAAGAGTGGAAATTATAAACGACATGGTAAATAAAGAAAAGATTACGCACAGATAGGGAGGATAGTGAATATTTCCAGACAAACGCCCCCCGGAACCGGAGCGCTACAATGACGTCAGTCTTCGCGTTAAGTTGCGCGTAACGCAGGAAACGCGGGCACAAAGCCGGGAACTTCCTTCCCGGGATGATTCACAGAGTTCCTCTTGGCTGAGTTCAGACAATCGACCTGATTTGACAGTCTTCCTTGCACGAGACAATGTGCCGTAGTGTTGCAGTTGACAACTGTCGGAGTGCCAAGTGTTTTGTCTTGCAGCACAGGGAACGCGCCTTTCATCCGATAATCGCGTAGAAACTTGCAGGGTGGAAGCTGTTGAACACGAAAATTATAATGGTAATATTGTACAACACCGCCTTAACACTTGTCTCTTCTAGGTTACCGCATTTCTTCTCCACTTACAAAAACAGCTCAAAAACCTTTTGGAAAAAACGTATGCACTTGTTAGTTTATTAGAAATAAATCAACAAACTGTCATCACAACAGTTCGCTGGCAGATTTCCAAAAAAACCTTAACGCTATCTTCAACTATTTTGTCAGAGATATTCTATACCTCATACTTTCCCCTTGAGTAATTTTTTTCTGGATGTCAGCGTAATGTCTGACATTACGTAAGTCTCGATTTTAACAATATTAGACACATTTTAATCGCGATGGGAATAGTTCAAAATTTTCCTATGGGGACTCAAAAACTTTCCGAGCTGACATGAATTTCGCCCGAAATGCAATTATGAAAAAAGAAGAAAGGTAGGGAAAAAAAACAGGATGGTTGACAACAAATTTTCGTTGATGTATCTTTTCTACCCTGATGATTGTTGTTGAAATCCTGTATTCCTAATGCGAGCTTCACTCTGGAACATTTTTAGAATGAAAGAATAAAAGTTTTCAAAATTGCTATCTGATTTCTGCATCTATTCAAAGTATTCTCACCGCCACGGGTGAACGAGGTCGTTAAGGTCCGGACTTGTGAGCGAGAGGTCTGGAATTCGAATCCCGCCAGGACCGTCTTCCCTGATTGAGGTTTTTTCCAGGTTTTCCTCAGTCCTCATAACTGGCAAATGCCGGGGAAGTGTCCTAAACTTAGGCCTGGAACATTTCCTTCCTTAAAAATAAATTATTTCCCAATATAGCATTTCATCCCATGCGTCGATCCTGGTGGTGTAGTGGTTAGCATACTTGCCTCCTATACCCAAGATCGCGGGTTCGAACCGGGCCAGGATCGATGGATTTTTTCGGGCGTAAAAATCCTAAGTATGGTTTCCTTCGGAAGGGAAGTAAAGCCGTGGGTCCCGTGTCGTACATTTACGGCACGAAAAAGAACCTCAAGCCTGAAAGAGAGGCCTCTGAGCAAAATTTGTCGGCCGTTTCACGCCCTGAGTTGAATGGGACGCTGATGATCTGAGATATTAAAGAGCGTCCATAAATAAATAAATAAAAAAAATCATCCCATGTGTCATCAGTGTCCACCGCCAATGGTGTAGTAGTAGTAAAAACGGGCGTTGAACATATTTCATTCATTACATTCTATACAATGTCTCATTCGTTCAAACCGTTTATAAAATGCTGAACACCATGCTAATTTGGATAGGGTGGCAATATATCACTGTGGCTACAGGTAGCCAAATCATTGACCATTCCTTTTATTTTGGGAAATAGAATAAAGTCTTATAGGAGCAGATCTGGACTGTATGAAGGATGTGGCAAACATTTTGCTCCTCACCCCTGCAGAAAATGAGTTCTTCCCCAGTACAGTGAGCGCAGAGGCGTTGTCGTTATAGAACGCCTTGTTCTCAGTACCTCGAAGAACTGGGGCAGGCATTTTGTGGTGCATCATCTGACAGTGACAGTCTTTCTTCACCTCTCACTCGCTCATTTTTGTTGGGAGATACTCTGCTGGGAAGACCCAGGCCGTTAACAGTCACTCAGTTTCTGGATCCAACTGGGATATCCAGCATTTTTCCTCTCCCCTCGACTGTGAAGCTGTGAGGAATACAAGGTCTGCAGAGCTTCCTGATATAAACTTTTTCTTCAAGTATTATTTTCACTGCTGCCAATCCAATATTCAGGGCTTCTTAATTTTTAAACATATAACACTATGACCTTTCTACAACGAATTTTCATCCGTTGTTGCTGTAACGGATCTTCCTCTTTTTTTTAATAGTGTTTAACGTCCGTTTTTACTACTACAGGCGGTGGACACTGAAGATACATCAGATGAAATTTTATATTGGGAATGGATTTCTTTTAAGGAAGGAAGCGTCCTAGGCCTAAGTTTAGGTTACCTCCCTGGCATTTACCATTTATGAGGACTGAAGAAAACCTGGATACAACCTCAATCAGGAAGGACGTCCTTGCGGGATTGGAACCTCAGACCTCCCGCTCACGAGTCTGCGCCTTAACGACCTCGGTCACTCGTGACGGTGCAGATGTATTTAGAATGTATGCTTTCTCCACAGGTTATGCGGGATAACGCATATAACATATCCATAGTAATAACCCTTTTTTCGAAAGCTTTTTAGCATGTTGCTTTTTGCACTGTCTTCTACAATTGGAGAAACTTATATTAATAAAGTTAATTTTTATTCAATACTGTTTTATGGAATTGCATTCTTGGCCTGGTTTATAAGCAAAATATTAGACTCAGTAATTCGTTAATTTCGATATTTCTCTGTGAACGATTCTCTATCTAATGTCGGTTGCGTTTTTCAATCCGAAATGGTTTCACAGAACAGCCTTTGTTAGCTGCAACGTGCGATACAGGCCGGTTAAACTACCAACAATTTCATGGCCCCCTGAACAGTCGGTTTACCTGCCTGTGCCGGAAGGGGAGTGGGAGAATCCATTAAAAGTGAATAAGTTAGCAACCTCCCCTGTGTTCACCTGGCGATACTCTGTTCTCCTGCATCAGCAGCCACTTTGAAGATTTAAATCAGGTTTCAGTCACCTGAAAAAAAGCTCTACAGATTCGAGGCAATCAGATCCCAATTTAAGTTATTTTTCACAAATAGTTGCAATCTGTTCGTTCTCTAGAACAGCTTTACTTTTTGCTTCAGTTTAAAGACTACACTGGAGAGGTAATATCAGAAAATTAATGAATTATATTATATCAAAAATCGCTCTAACTTTTGTCCTCTAGAATTTTAATAACATTAAGTAGGTTTAAAAGCTTATAACCCTAGATTGTATACATACATAATTTACCACATATTATTGCTTATATTGGGTGCTATCGAACCCCCGTTATATTTTATTTAAATTTATTACATCTTTTCTCTAATAAATGTCTCTGCACAACTATCCATTAAATAAACACTGGATTTTGAAGAGTTTACAAACTAAATGTCTTGTTTATGTTCAGCACACAAGACAATATAACGTTGTTTTTCTATCTTTAGATCTTGACAAAGAGCGTTAAGGTTTTGCATTCGGAATGCGGCCTTAACCTCCATTCTCAGATATGCCTGCCTTTGTCTTAGTTGTTTTTTATGATGATTTACGGATGCTCTTTAACATCTCAGGTCATCAACGTCCCATTCAATTTAGGACGTGAAACAGCCGATAAATTTTGCTCAGAGGCCTCTTTTTTCAGGCTTGAGGTTCTTTTACGTACCTTAATCTACATATGGTATCCGGCTTTACTTCCCTTCCGAAGTAAGCCATACTTAGGATTATTACGCCCGAAAAGCTGTCTGGAATAAGACTATGGAATTAACTCCAACCTGATCTAAGTCATCGTAGAAGAATAATAGAGGCCATCTTTGGATCTTTCGAGAAACAGAATAGGTAGAACCATCTGATAAAATGTGTCAAATCCTCCCTTAGTTTCAATGTAAAATTTTATCACCTCTGGCTTATTGTCACTTCATTTAAGTCATTTCCATAGTGCTTTGCGGACAAGAGAGTAACGCTTTTTCCTTTTTTGGGCGAATATGAGATTAGCACTTTTTTGTCATCAAAGTGACATTCAGTTGTAATATTATTTGTAGGACGGAATAAAGTTTCGCACTGAGGTCGGTGACTTAGTGATGGGTCACGAGTCCATCGGTGTCCATTTTAGCCCATTATTATATTTGCATAAATGTTAGGCCCCATTCACAATGAAAATTAAACGTAACGTAAACTTAAATGTAAAATCAGATGCTATGTATTGTAATGGAACCATTCACGTAAACAAAAATAACATACAATTAGACGTAAATATATAACCCTGAAAGCTACGAGGTTTTGCGTCTACGTCTAACTTAAACTTAAGAAATCAGTCAATCAGAACACAGTTGCTCTGTTGTGCAGCTCTATGGTAGAATTTATCCCTACACGGAGCACGGAAATCAAATGCAACGCTTGCTGCTTGCTGCTGCAGGTTCCGTGCGACGGCGGAAAGCGCCGAAGTTGATAATCTATAGATGATATCGATAACAAGGCTTTCAAGCGAATAGTATGCGTACAGAATGCGCTATAAACTGATGTTTATGGTGTTTTTTACTGCAATCAAAGGAGATTTGCCACCATTACAGTGTATTACCCCCGCCCCCATCAATGTATATTTACGAAAAACAACGGGTTCACCGGTTTCTGGAATTTACTCAAGGTTGGGTTAGTACACAGAGGGTGTCAATAGAATGTATACACACTTCAAACAAAGAAAAAAACTGTGTTAACATAACAAAACTGAATTCACACAAACAGAAAATGATAAGCACTAATCATCTTAGACTTTTACAGTTACAACAGCTGTTCAAAATACCCACCATCGGCGTCGATACACTTCTGAGTACGTTGAACTACTGATTGAGCAACGTTTGCGAAAGTGTCCTCAGCACATGCCGTTTCAATTTCTTCCCGAAGTGCTCCCAATGTTTTCTACTGTATACAACATCCTTAAGAGTCCCCCATAGGTAGAAGTCCAACGGAGTTAGATATGGAGAACGCAATATCTTGGATAGTGCCTTGGATCCAGTGCGCGGGGCTTGTTGCTGTGCGAGGTCTCCCAGATCTGCCCTTGTGAACATCGCATACAGTACCACAAGTCTCAAATTTGACTCGAATGCGTGCAATTGTTACTCGCGTTGGCGGTTCTGTTCTGTACTCACGTCTCCATTGCCTTTGAACTTCAACAACATTCTCGGTTTTCAAATACCACTTCAAAATCGCTTTCCGCTGTTCACACGATAATCTTAGCTCCATTTTGTTGCAGCAACGCTAGCATTACGTAATGTGAGTCGCATCTGTTTACAGAACATCATACGATAATCTTGGCTTCATTTGTTCATTGTTGATTTACCTGTCACGTAGCAACGCTATCATAATGTAGTAAGTCACATCTGTTTACAGAACATCATACTACACATTACTGTTGTTTTAAAATATTAAATATATTAAATAGATATCCACTGTGAAAGTGTATATACATTTTTGGCACCCTGGATATATATGAATTGAATTAATTGCGAATTCCAATCAGAACAGATTTGCCACCGCTACCATATTTTACCCGCCTAACAATGCCCTATATTTATATGTAAAAGTTACGGAGGATAACGCATAGGTTACATTGTTTAGGAAAAAAAAAATAATACAAGCAACATTTACACTGCGGACACCGACAGTAGTTCGGCTCTCTGCGCTGTCACTCGCGATTTGAAGCAGGAGTTGCACTTGATTTCCGTGCTCCGTGTAAGGGCAAGTAATGGTAGTAAGAGCTGAAGATGAGTGAGTCGGTAGACAGAATGGCGTCAATGGACAATAAGATAAATTGCATAATAAGAAAGCTATCCTTGCTCATATTACTCCAAGCAAATTAGTTACCGCATTTTGCATATGCATAAACGCTACCGCCGTCTGCTGAGAAGTAGCCAATTTCAAACAGCTGTTAGTTGATCTTCGCTTGTTCTTGTATTCGTTCGGCTAATACGTACGTTTGCGTCTTTCATTGTGAAGGCCTACATACTACTAAGTTAACGTGTTACGTCTTATTTTATTATGTTTACGTTTAATTTTCATTACTTTCTTCTGTTCATCAGCAATATTAGGTTCCAGTTACAAGTTATAGTCCCCATTAGCACTGAATTCTCCATTTTGCCACTCTCATATTCATCTATGTTCCTAACAGTTCCTTTGAAGTCATCACCTAAGACGTAACATGGCTACCTGTAGCGACATTACAAATATAGTAAAAATATAGTAGAAAAACTGTACAGTTATAAACAATCACCGAAAACAAGGCTATATAGCCCCATAATCATAAATACCTTCAATAATTATTGAAATTGAAGTGAGAATCAACAAACACGATTGTCTGCCTCATTACTTAAAACACATGGGTGCATGAGACAGGTGTAGTAATACATGATTTTTATCAACTAAAGTTTATACCACTGCGGTGCTGTTTGCTGAGTCCTGGTGGTGTAGTGGTAACCATACTTTCCTTCTAAACCCAAGATCGCGGGTTCAATCCCGGCCTGGAGATTTTTTTCGGGCGTAAAAAACCTAAATATGGCTTCTCGCTAGAACGATTTTTAAATTTTTGGGTTTCAGATAATCCCCCCTCCTAACAGTCCAATTCCACTGATTTTCAGAAATTATTCTTCTTATTTTATTTTAATGACACATACCGAGTTTCTTTTAAAAAAATTTAAATTTCGGCTAAAGCGATTTTTAAATTTCGCTTTAACCCCCCCCCCTCGTTTTTCAGGTATACCCTCACTCCTAGCGGCCCGATTGCTTTAATTTTGGGAAGTTGCTTTTACCAACTTATTTTAAAGAAATTAACCGACTTTCGTTGCGAAAAAATAAATATTGCAGCCGATAGACGATTTTAATGTTTTTAAAATTTAGGTTAACCCCAATTTCAATGGTCCAAATGGTCCAACTCAAAGCATCGTTTGTTAATGATAATTTTTTCGTCTTTTCTGTGCTTTGTAGATGCGATCGATGGAATTTGAAAGCTTATTCAAAACGAATTGTATTAGTACAATCGAATAGTTGGAATTCGCTTAAAAAAATAAAATAAATGTTTTGCGGGAACGACTGCAATAGCTTAAGTTTCAAATTATATCAGTTTTATGCCCAGAAAATTACATTACTAAATTTAGAACCAATTATATTTAATCTGAAAAAAAAATTGTCAGTAATTTGTAATTGTGACTATTGCATTTAACACGATAAAGCATCACGTGACATAAAAAGGGTCCAAAACAAAGGCACGTGACACGAATCGCATACTTTACCGTCCCTAACATGTCCGTCGAATAAGCCTATGATTACTCAATCAGCTGCAACTGGTTGTTGGTACGACTGGCTCTCCTCCTCCTCCGCCCTTCGCTAACGAGTCACCGGGGAGTTCGCCCCCTGCACACAAAACCGTCCTGCTTACTCTTGCAATTTACAGCGCGTGGTTTCCGCTCGATATCCAAATTACGGGCCATGGTCATGCGGCTTGCACCCTTCTAACTCCTGATGAACTAATAGACCTCATTAGGGCACTGCAGAGTATGGGGGCACCAGCAAATGACGCATGGGGAAGGGAAGCCGCGACTCTGGAGGCATTCCACTCCCCTCCTCAAACGCTTACCGATATTCTTCAGATATTTTGCAAACTCCAAACTTTATCTCCAGTTCATTGCTGCGGCGTTTGTGTATGTTTCATAGGAACCAGATGCAAAATACAACCCCAACGTTCTGGGATGCAGAGGTGGAAAGAGGACTCAAAGGAATTGACCTGTGTTCAATATGGCACAAATGCAATGAATATAATAAAAATGTATGGCATAAGGTTAAAACAAGGCTAGAAGTTATCAGCAGGCAGGAAATCGAGGCAGAATATGAAAGTTCCCTTGAGTCTATCGAATGAAATTAAATTAACCTGGGGTAAATGTTGTTGTTTATTGGTTTATTAACGCACGCCCTTTCACATCTCCGGTAACCAGTGTCCCATTCAATTAAAGGCGTGAAACGCCCGATAAATTTTGCTCAGAGGTCTCCTTTTTCAGGCTTGAGGTTCTTTTCGTGCTGTAAATGCACGACAAGGGACCCATTGCTTCAAATTATTCATGACCATTTAAACATGAATAAGGTTAGTGCATAGACTTCTTTCCTCAGTCCAAAAGCAGCAACGAGTTATCTTTGTCAGGCATTTTTGGAGCTTTGCCGTGGCAACGAGAGAGAAGTTCTGCAAACCATTGTTACAGAAGATGAAACTATGGTCGGTTACCATGATTCCTTATCAAAAAAGAGAATCAATGGAGTGGCGTAAACCTAGCGAAGCACAGCCTCTAAAGGCCAAGGTCACTCAGTTAACAAAGAAGATCATGGCCACAATCTGTTAGGACTGTGAAGGAATACTCTTCATTGACTTCAAGGAGAGGAACACCACAGTAAATGGGGAGTACTATGCTGACCTACTGCACAGACTACGTGCTTCCGTAAAAGGAAAAAGGGAGGGAAGCTGAGTGTGGTGGTGTGCGCCTTCACGACAAAGCGCCTGTGCGCACAGCTCTTATTGCAAAGGAAACTATAAGAAATGTGGCTTCAAGGAGATCGACTATTCACCCTATAACCCAGATCTAGCCTTCAGTGACTATTTCCTCTTCTCAGAACCCAAGCAGAACCTTCGAGGAAGGAAATTTAAGTGTTACGAAGAAGTGGTGGATGCTGTTTATGCCCATTTTGCCGACAAAACTACGGACTATTTGGGGGGGGGGGTTGAAATGTTAATTCCAAGATATGAGAAGTGTATTGCAATAAAGGGTAACTATCTTGAAAAGTGAAATATAGTGTTTGTCTTTATCATACGCAGAAAATGGTTAAGCCGGAAACTTATGAACCTACTTGCTTGTTCTAGGGAGAAGAACGAGATCAGGAATGGCAGAAAAAAAACGGATTGTTCAGGCAGGGGAATCTACCCATTTTTTGGCAGGGATGAGGAATATTCTGGTGTAATGTATCCACTGAGAACACCGGAGAAAAACTCTGTTCCCAGAATTTTTAAGGCAATTAGAGGTCTATTGGTTTGCTGGGATCTGTTTGCGAGCCATACTAAATGGGTGAATATGGGTATTTTTCTAGCCAAAGGGAGCAAAGCTAGAAGCAATTTATATTGCTGGTTAGAACGCAATAAGTATTACAATTATAAATAATATGATGTTTCAATTCATGTATCTGTAAATGCAGTTCTCCATATTTTAAGAATTTTTCAAAAATGCATTTATTATTATTATTTGTATTATGTGCTTCACTTTCTAATTATGTGTAATACTTAAGCAAGTAAGGTCTACGACCCATGCATAAATTATATTTGTAATGCGTATATAGTATTTGATAACAATACAGATACACCTACTTAAGTACTTGTCTTATAATCTTATGACTTGTATTCATTCCCCTTTAGTATTCCTAGATCTTTCATTGGTCACATTCAAAATTACTTTGTGCCACTCCCTCTGAAACCAAACATTACGAAACCTTTACAGATTTTGTCTTGAAAAAAATTAACATATATACAAGGTTAAGAAATCAGTGCAACACGTTTCGTTTCGAGTATTGTGCAGTAAACATTTTATTTAAAAAAAATGGATAGGACCCCAGATATAAACTGAGCTGAAAGAAGTTAATGGAGACTACGAACCATAACTCAGTTACTGGATAAACGTGGTCGTACGAGTACAGATGACACACGTTCCGGACGTCCAACTAAGGTTTCTTCTGAAGAAACGGTCGATAAAATATATTATATCGTGATAGTTGACCGTCGCTTTAAGATTCGTGAGTTTGCTGATATGTTAGACATCTTGCATGAAGTTCTGCATATAAAGAAGCTGAGTCCGCGATGGGTGCCTCGTTTGTTGACTCCGGATTAAAACCACTCGAAGGACATTTCAATATGGTCTTTGGAAAAGTTGCAACATAAACCAAATGACTTATGGCGTCAATTTGTGACTGTAGACGAAACATAATCCACGCTTATGACCCGATGAAGGATGAAGCACTTCCAAGATCACACAGTCCATTAAAAGATCATGTAAACAAATTGTTTGATACTGCAGAGAACTCTGATGATAGACTTCAAAGAAAGGAACACTATGGTGACTGGATATGTTACTGTACTGAGCTATTGCACGAATTGCGTAGCGCCATCAAGAAAAAGAGGCCTGAAATGCTGAATCGAGGAGTTCGTCTGTTGCATGAGAATGAATCAGTGCAACCGACTGCTGTGAACATACGTGGCTTCCAGAAACCAGGTACCATACAGCCCAGATCTGTTTTCAAAACAGAAATGACCTCCCAGGGGGGAGATTCGCGAAAAATGAGTAAAAATGCCATTTCCACAACATTTTGCAGATAAACGGACTTATTGGGGTATTGAAATGATAATATAGAAATACATTTAAGTAAAGAGAGATTAAATTGAAAAATTATAAAAATGAAACACACACACACATGATAAAAATTCACGTTGTCATACTCAATGATTGCTGATTGAAGGTATGCTAGTTGGTTGACGTTGCAAAGGCCTCGATAGGCGGTGTCCACTACATTTTACGTGAAGTTTTGGCCATGAGAAAGCTTTGCGCTCGACGGGTATACTGCGTTTGTTAACAATAAACCAAAAAACGCATTCAAATGAACATTTTGCAAGGGTGTTTAGAATTGTTTAAACATAATTCTAGTGAGTTTCTCCGCCGTTTCATAACAGTGGATGAAACTTGGATTCAGCACTACACGCCAGAGACAAAGGAACAGCCCAAACAGTGGGTGGCAACAGGTGAAAGTGCACCAAAGAAAACAAAAACGGTTCCATTTGCATGAAAAGTCATAACTATGGTTTTCTGGGATTCTCATGCTCGTAGACTACCTCCAGAAGGGCAGAACGAACCCGGGGAGTATTACGCTTCAGTACTGGACCAACAGAAGGATACTATCAGGCTAAACGTCCATACTTTGCGAAAAAAAGCATTCTCTTTCATCACAATAATGTGTCTTCACACAGGTCTGGAACTGGTGCTGAAAACTGCACGAGCTTCGCTTCCAAGTGGTTCCACATCCGCCATATTCATCCGATTTGGCTCCCAAACCTAAAATAATAGCTGGGTGGACGAAGATTTACATCAAATAATGAGTTTGAAGCTTAGAGAGACGATTATTTTGTACAGATGGACAAATCTTATTTTACTGAGGGTATTAAAAATATATATTTCTCTTAAATGTTGTATTTTCTTGGTCAGCTCGAAAAGTTTTACAATGTCCCACGTATTTGACAAATATGACATTTTCCTATCCATTAGTAGGATATTCTCATACTAGAATAATAAAAAACCATCTGAGATAGTGTCATTTCAAATTTTGAAATGCTGTATAGAATGACCCTGCTACACGCTGCCTCACATGAGGAAGCACAGTTTACAATGACAGGGGTGTTTGTCTTTAGTTTTCCATTGCAATGTCGAGATTGTTGTCTCCGCCCTAGATGTTTTTTTTTTTTGATTGATTTATTTATGGACGCTCTTTAACAGCTCAGGTCATCAGCGTCCCATTCAACTCAGGGCGTGAAACGGCCGACAAATTTTGCTCAGAGGCCTCTCTTTCAGGCTTGAGGTTCTTTTTCGTGCCGCAAATGTACGACACGGGACCCACGGCTTTACTTCCCTTCCGAAGGAACCCATACTTAGGATTTTTACGCCCCGAAAAAATCCATCGGTCCTGGCCCGGTTTGAACCCGCGATCTTGGGTGTAGGAGGCAAGTATGGTAGCCAATACAACACCGACGCCATATTGAATGAATAGTTTTCTAAGAATACTGCTAATAGTGTCCAATCATTACCATCCCGGATGACCGAGGTCGTTGAGGCGCGAATTAATGAACGGGAGGTCTGGTGTTCGATTCCCACCAGGACCGTCCTCCTTGAATAGGATTTTTTTCAGGCTTTCTTCAATCCTCATAAATGGCAAATGCCTGGAAGGTACCCTAAAACTTACACTTGTAAATCTTTCTCCCTTTAAAAAATTTATTTCCCAATTTACCACTTCATCTCATGCATCATCAGTGCCCACCGCCTGTGGTGCCTCAGTAGCAAAAACGGGCGTTAAACACTACTCAAAAAAAAAAAAAAGCTACACGTTGTTATTTATTATTTTAAAGAAATGCGACTATTATTTTCAGATAGAAGTAGTAACTAAATGGGAAATATTTTTTTTATTTCTACTTGTAAATAGCAGTTGTCTGCAAACACATTTTAATGTATTTAATATCGAACAAACCAGCATCCACTTTAGTCCATTTTCTTTGCAGCGAGTGTACTGCTTGCATTATTACAAGTCACCGTTAGTACAATGATCAGGGTTTATATTTAGAGTCCTTACCCATTATCCTGTCGTCCAACGCAGGATCTACTCTGCTCTTCCCCCAGTCTCTCCTTCCACAGTGACGTTCGTTGCATTCGAAAAGGATTTTCTTGTCGCAATGAAAGTTTGAGCAGGCAGCACTTGCGGCCTGGGCAGATTGGGGTGTTTACATGTCACACTGACTTCCCCAAGAGATACCTGGCATTATGTATGACGTCAAGACAACTCACACACACACACACCTGAAGCAATTTTATCTGCCCAGGTGTTCAGTTTATAACGGAGAAGCAAGACGTTTCATTAAAGTGTCTGCCTTAGCTTTTATCTCTTTACATCTTGACATTAAAGAGTAAGATTCCTCAAAAGTTTAAAATATTTTTTGAGATATGAAGTAAAATAGACTTTTAGTAGTGAAAAGAGTTAGGCTTAATATTCTCTTCTAGAAGCCCATACTTCATATGCAGAACCAGCGTGTTTTGCCATTAACGTAAATTTTTTGAGTTCTGTCCTTGTAAGACAGGATTCGTTTTTCTGTTTAAATAATCTCTATGAGCCATACCATGATCCTGGATAGCATTTTGACAGCAGCTATTTTACTTTCAGGGTTGTATTAAGTAGAAAACCATAACTCACCAACTTCACCTATTTCACTTGTCTACCCAATCTCGATGCAAAGTTGCATCTTCCGGAACAAGTCATTGCAGCAGCCACATAACACAATTTCTTCTTCAGAACAGAGCAGCATTTTCCGAACTCTCAAATTGATGGTTCTTTAGGTATTCCTTTTTGCTGGAGTGTACATTAGATCATTATAATTATTTTTAATTATTTATTATTTGACTAGGTTTATTTATGGACGCTCTTCAACACCTCATCTCAGGTCATCAGTGCCCCATTCAATTCAGGGCGTGAAACGGCCGACAAATTTTGCTCAGAGGCCTCTTTTTCAGGCTTGAGAATAGGTATTGCATGGATGCGTACAGGGGTATTATTTATAAAAGGATTAGAATAAATTATAAAGAAGGACGCATTATATGTGGGAAAGTGAAAAGTTAGCTCCATTGTTCAATTCAATGTGAAATGGTAAAAAGATGGAGGTGTGGTATCTAGGATGGAAAATGTGACAAATTAAAATTTTATCACATATGACGGAACAGAAAATGATTAAAATAGTAGGAAAAGTAAGGGATACGTTGAGAAGGAGCTTGAGGACACACGCAGTGATGAAAATTAGTAATTCATTTTAGGGTTCCACTGCCATACAAATAATCTGATGGTTGAGATATAGGAAGGCTTCAGTTTTGTTGCAGCTGAACTTTTGGAGATTTTGTGTATAGGTAAATTGAAATTGTATAATCTTGTAAACTATACTTTGCTTGACATTTGTAATATTAAATAAATTCATTCATTTACACTATTAGAAGAATTTTGCGTTCAAGAGGTGCATTTTTGGGTGGGGGAGAAGAGCAAATAGCGTACCAATGGGACCGCTTATACAAACTCTTGGTGGACTCAAAAACTTTTGAATGCGAATTGTATCATCTTCCGCAGAAAATCACCAAATCCTTGCAGCTGTTACCGCTATTTATTGAAGAATTGTTCATGGGTATTCAACATAATTCTGATTTTGCGAAACAGAAGCTTTCATTAATAATAACATTCCCATCACTTCATATTTTCTGTCGGTCCTGGTGATATTATGGTAACCATACTTACCTCCTGCACCCAAGAACGCGGGTTCAATGTCGGTCAGTGTTGATGGATTTTTTGGACTTACAAAATCCTAAGTAAGGCTTCCTTCGGAAGAGAAGTAAAGCCGTGGGTCCCGTGTCGTACATTTACAGAACCTCAAGCCTAAAATGAGAGTCCTCTGAGCAAAATTTACCGGCCGTTTCACGCCCTGAATTGAATGGGGCGTTAATGACCTGAGATGTTAAAGAGCGTCCGTAAATAAAACAAATCAAAACTTCATCACGCTATGTTTACTACATCAGTTACTTTCGTGGTTGGTTCCTAAGGCATAGAAGTGTTTTAGTTCGTCGCCTTCACAGGATGTTGCTTTTAGAATCTGAGTAAATAACGGTGAAGTGAAAGCACTTTCCTTAGAAGGTATTTAACCCGTGGAATGTCAGCGTCCATTACTAACATCGCGTTTTATGTCTCTTATTAACGCTTAGAGAACATGAAGGGGAAAAGAACGCGAATAGCGAAGGAACGTGAACCAAAAAAAAAAAAAAAACACGAGAGATGAAGCGGGAAGCACAAAAACAAAGTTGAAGGCGTCTTAGAAAATACATAATTCCCGTAGACAGCCCTGCTTCAAGGGTAAGCTTTTTGTTATGCAGGGATTCCAACCTAACACTACAGCCTCTTAGACTAAAGACGTTCTTGTCATCTTTTGAAGATCTTTAAGCAGGCCTAATTACATCTCGCGTTTATCTGCGCAAACTGAAATGTTTAAACAATAGTTTACGTTATTGACAGAGCATTATTTCATTAACATCTAGAGCATATAAATACGAAAACTGTTCAACAAAGAACAGCATGATTTTTAATGACATAATTTCTCACGCTAAAGATAGCTTTATAATATTTTGTAGTACGTGTAATTTACACACGATAGTAGTTTTACTGTTGTAAATTCTGGTTTCTGTCTGTGAGAGGTGTACAAGTTTGGAAATGTTCAGTTCCGTCTACAATTAAATGGGGGTGACACGCGACGAACAATTTGTTACTCTGAAATTCTTTACTCCTCTCTATTCAGCTGAGATCGAGGCTTATGGAAGGTTTGTACTTCCCTATAGCACAGCAAGAAGATGGCAAAAGTTTAAAAGAGAAGAGGCAATCAATTTCAAAGAAAATTGAACTCACCGCTCCCGTTTGTGTTCTAACAGAAGAAAACATTGACATCGCTGTGAGAGAATAACAGAAATATTCATCCGAAGGTAATTGAAAAGTTGCATATGAGACATGTTTTTGTACCGGTGGGTTCCAAAACACCTGATACCAGAACAAAATGACGTTAGTTAGCAGATTTGCATTCAGTTGAAGATAACGTTACAAGAAATTGGGGAGTTTCCTTCAAAGATAATCACGGCTGATGAACCTTGGTTACATGATTTCGGTGCTGAGAGCATAAAAAAAAAATTGTTGCTTCAGCTGGGAAAGTTTTCGTAATCTCATTTTTCAACATTCAAGCAATGGTTTACCAGCATCTGGTACCAGCACACACAACATTAGCTGGACAATATTAATGAGATGTGTTGAAAAATCTGCAAGGCCACATTTCCGTGTAACAAACTGGATGCTGCACCACGATAATGCACTGCTTCACAATGCAAATTTTATTTTCACGGTCGGTGTAATTATATCTAAAGATGACCACCACAGTCGTTGATGAAACGTCTAGGAAGATGAAGGAGAGGCTTCCCAATGGATAACGGCCTTACAGCCCAGAAGAGCTAGTTCAGATTGCAAAAGTTGCTGAATATCTTACAAAAAGCGATGTGACTTATGTTCCTCACCCTCCCTATAGTCTAGTTTTAGTACCGTGTGACTTTTTCCTTTTCTCCAAATTTAGCATAGTCTGAAACAGCGGTGAAAGCTACGGAGGCAATTCTAAAGGACCTGTCAAAAATGGTTTCCAACTTGTCACTGAAGACTGGTAGAAACTCTGGAGAACATGCAACGGGAACAACAGGGACTGCAATGAGAAAGATTATCAAAATTAGGGGGATGAATAAAGTTATGATACCAAAAAAATGCAGTCTTTTACTGAACAGCTTGCGTATTTGTATTCTATAAGGAAACCTTCAACACTGTACCATACCATACTGACATCGGCAGTGGCAGATTCTCGCGTTCTTTATATTGTTTAAGATCCAAACTCATCGTCACAGCTCCAGAAACACCCCTAAAAATCTAAGGCAATAATCCACTCTCCGCATGCTCGAGGTTCCGGATTTGGAAACGTTTTGCCAGTTATTTAATACCATGTTAGTAAGGCTGCTAAACTCGTATGCAGAATACACTTACGGTCATCATCCATAATTGATGACCGAAATTGTTGACACTTTGACACTAGTTTCCACTTCTTGCAGGAATACATAAGTAAATACGAGGTGGTATTCACAATATTCGGGACTGGTGTTGCCATCTGGTCAAAAACTTACTTTGAGACTAATGACCGCCTTCACCCTCCAAGTAGTTACCTTCCACACGTATACACTGGCCCCAGCGATTCTGTCATTTTCCAGGTGCATCTTGGAAGTCATGTTCTCTGAGGGTGTTTAACACAGACAACGTTTCTTTTTTAATCCTCTCCATTGTGTCGAACCGACGTCCTTTCAACTTGATTTTCAGATTCGGGAGCCGTCGCAAAACGTCACAGTAGTACGTGGAATTCACTGTTTGACTTAGTGGGACGAATTCTTTGCGCACACCCCTTGGTATCAAAGAAAACGAGGAGCCTGCTCTTAACTTTGCTCTTCACTTGTCTCACTTTTTTGGTCTTGGTGAGTTCGGGCTCCTCCACTGGGAGGATCGTTGTTTTGTCTCAAGGTCATAAACGTACATCCAACTCTCGTCGTCGGTGATTACCCTGGACAAGAAGGTTGCGTCATCGGATACGGCCCGACGAAGCTCCGTGCAAATTTCAACACGCTGCGCTATCTATTCAGCAGTCAGGACCCTTGGCACAAATTTTGCGACGACATGATGCATACCCAATTAATGAGTTAAAATTCGTTGGCATGTCCCATAACCAATTCCCAATTGAGCAAGGTCTTGAATGGTTCAACGTCGATCCTCACGAACGAGGTGTTGAACTTTGGCAACAATGTCAGGCGTTGTGCAGATGACCAGCCTACCGGTATGAGCATCGTCTTCAATAACTGTACGGCCGACCCCGAACCGAGCATGCCACTCAAACACACGTGTACGGCTCATGCTTTGTCCCCCAAATACTTGTTGAAGCATTGCGAGGGTCTCCATAGCATTTTTCGCGAGATTTGCACAGAATTTGATGCACACTCTTTGATCTAATCTGGGATCCATCAAAATCTCCAAACACTACATACAGAGTATCATGAAAAGTACTATAGAATCTCAACACACCTACCCAGCTGCATGAAACTTTAAACAATCAATCACTAGATGTGCTAGTGTTGCCACCTAGCGGTACAACACTCTACCGCAATTACTGTCGAGATGGCAGCACCAGTACCGAATATTATGGATACCATCACGTACAGTTCAGTTTTTATTTCCGCACACTTAATTCTAGACAATGTTGTGGAACTCGGCCGGTTTTAAACCCGCGTACCTTGGGTACATGGGAGAGCACGCTAACCCTAGACCGTACCTCAAATATCTTCAGATTCTGGTTTCTCGCGTACGGCAGAATGCACGCGCTTGGTAAAAGGACCTGGTGTGTGTGTGAGAAACTTATAATGCAGAATTTACTGTTCACCCCCTCCCCTCCCATACCGTTAGCGAAGGGCTCTTCTGGGTATAAAAGTGGATTAAAAACTGGAGAAGATGTTCCTTAAATAAGACGACAAGATCATCCCCCTAAAGTAAAGAAGTAAAATTAACTTTTTATGTTGCTTTAATATTAACACCAGCTTCTTTAGGAGAGAAAACATGACGCAGGATTATCCCTTTACGCTCACAGAGCCTGCTTGATTAAAATAAAAACGTAGAGAAGGAACGCCAAAAAGTAAGACATGGATTTAGAATATAAATGATGGCAAATGTTTTGTGACTATCGATAAACAAAAGAATACCGCACAGCAAAGTCATACAGATATAATACAAAAGAGCAGAGATACGCTTAACAAATAATTCAAAAATTACACGTTTCACGTTATCATATTTAATATATACGTCAAAATTTTCTAAGGAATAAAACATTTTCTTAATTAACTTATAAATATTACCCCACCATGTGCGACGAAATCATAAAAACGACCAATGAAATGAAATAAATTTTTGAATTTTGACGAATCATAGCCCCGATATCGCAAATAAATTATCGTAAGGTTTTACCGAATTCCTTTACCGCGCAAAATGCATTTGTCTTGTGATCAGTGTAGCCAACTCTATACTCCCACTATAATTTATAAGCACGCATCATTGACACTTTTCTGTGTTTTCAATAACTCTAGATTAATTAACTTAATGTGTATTCACTCAAACTATTGTTTTTGCGTATTCAGCCAAACAATTTGAAATCATTTTGTAAATAATGTAACAATACGTGGCTAAACAACCATAAATTTTAATAAACACATTGTTCAGAATGGTAAAATGTTATGTGTTTTTTGTTTTCCTCAGTTGGTATTAGTAAATCAAACGGTAGCTATTGCAACAGCAGACTTTCTTCCATTTCAGTCTCACTGTTTCTGAAAAGGTTGGTATTCAGTAAGTAAAACTCTCTATACAATTGTTAATATTCTGTGCGCGAATTTCAAATATATATCACTTCGTATTCTATTCATGAAATAGTCCTAAACCTGTATTTGGCTCTTTTCTATTGACATTACTGATAATCGATATTCGTTTGTGCAAGATGACTCGAAAAGTATTCAAAACACAACGCAAATATATAATTATTGCAATTTAAAGCCAAGTTTACGGGAATTGTATTCAAATTTTTGTTTTATTCGTGAAATATTCCTAATAAATATCACTCGAGGGTCTCAGCTTTCCAGATAAATTCACGAATTTGAGTGAATTTATCGGCTATCTCAGACCCTTTTGTCATAGTACTTGTGAATATTTCACTTGTGTGACGTCATCATCAAATCGACCAATGAAATGGAAAACAAACTTTTGAATTTTGACAATCACAGCCCTATATCGCAGTGATATTATTGTAAAGTTTACCAAATCCCTTTACGGCGCGAAGTGCATTTGTCTGGTCAATGTAGTCAACTCTATACGCCCACTATAATTACTGAGCATGCATCACTGACCAATTTTTTGTGTTTTCAATAATTATACATTTAACTAACTTAATGTGTATTGACTCCAATAATTGCTTTTGCGTATTCAGCCAAACAATATGAAATCATTTTGTACATTATGTAACAATATCTGCCTAAGCAACCACAAATTTTAATACACATTGTTCAGAATGGTGAAATGTATTGTTTTGTTTTTCTACGTTATTATTAATACACGAGCGCTAACAACTGTAATAGTTGACTTTCATCTGTTTCATTCGCAGGTTTCTGAATAGTATAGTATAGATATTCATACGTATAACATTTTACAGAATTGTTAATATTTGGCGCGAATTTCATGCAGCTTTTTAATACCAAGTGATGAAAATGTATTATTTCAGATATGACTGGACCCCCCGCAACCTAAGAAAGGAAAGCAGTGGGATCCAGAAGCAGTTATTAAAGCTTTCAAGGCCTTCGGAGGCAAAAGAATGAGATTTAAAAAAGCTGTTAGGGAGTTTTCAGTTCCTAAGGCGTTTGGTTGCAGAAACGGAGACATCGCCAGAGGATGTGTATTAAGATGTTAGGTAGGAAGACAATTTCCCTGCTGGTTAGAAGTTGAAGAACTGGTCAAGTATGTGCTTGTTATGTAAAGTAAATGTTATGTTTTCACTAAAAAAGACGTTTATCAACTTGCTGATCGAAATGAGGTCAGTCTTAATGTTGCTTCCACTTCATGAGGTAAACGGACATGTTTCTCCATATGTCATGTTCCTCAGTCAAAGAAGAAGACCTCAAACCGAGGTCGGAAGGCATCTACAGCAACCCTTGTTACAGCCTCCCCATATAAAGAGGGACAGAAGAAACGCAGGTCCAAGAAAGATAGACCTGCTCAAACATCACTTCCTGATGAACAGAATAAGGCGAAAACTCCAAGAGGAAGGAAGAAAGAACGCTTCGTGATAAATATGACGAATGAGAAGTTTCTGATGATCATGTGTCCGTTGCTACTGACAGCACTGAGGTCGAGAACAGTCGCCAAACGAGGAGGACGCAGAGTGTTTTTCTACAATGGAAAATGTTTGTGAGACAGCCCAGGAGAAGAACGTGTAAAATGTGATGTCATATGCCTGTGTTGTATGTGAAGAAACAGACTATGTTTGAGATAACTGTAAATTATAGTGAAATTGATCTATACACTTCCTTCTGAAGGCTGATTTTCATTTTTATGCAAATTCAGATAAAGCTCTGCATTATAAAAAGAGACAAATATAGTTTAACTCGTTTAATTTAGTCTTACTTTGTTTACTTCTCTTTCCTGTGCAGTAATTGTACTTAATATAATAGGAGGTCATGTTTCCAACACGTTAGGCCGTGAGAGAATAGTTATATCTGTTTACTATAAATAAAATATATAAATAACTACTAAACATACATCTTTAAATGATTTATGCGATACAAAAACATACTATATATCTACGAATTTATATTTTGAAAATATAACGGGGTAACAGTTCTCCTCATAGAACCAGAAGCCAAAGTGGGTGCCATATTACCACCTTTTCCCTTACACTAGTGTCACGTGTACATTAAAAATTAAGCTAACAAAATATTGTGAAGTTAAATTATAGTATGACAAATTATTCAAGTATCATTCTTGATTGACTAGTGGTATTGACTAAACTCATTGCTGCCAACATATTGGAAAAAACTAAGATGCTATGAACTTTTTATGCAAAGCGGATATTTAAAATAAAGAGCAAACCAGTCTCGAAGGATGTCAGTTCGAACAAAGGCGTAGACCAGTTAGCTGCGGTCTGCCACAGGGTAGGACGTCATAAAATATTCCCGGCACAGGGAAATTCTGATCCCGTTTCCCCTTAAGGAAAAACTGTCAATAGTGTGCGGTGGCTAATGAAGTTATTTAGACTCCGTCTGTGGGGAGGGCAAAGTTTTCTTTAGGGAGGAAAAGGCTTTGTGTGTTGATTGACGAATTGTTCCCCGCCGCCCTCCTCGCTTTTCTTCTCCTCATCTGCATTTTCAAATTGGAATGGATCTGGAAAGTCTGCCGGGATTTACAGCAACAGTTCCTCCACTTTTTTTGGAGAGGAGGGGGAGAAGGTTTTGAAGCTCTTCTTATGACCCTCATTCTTTTCATCTCTTTTGCTTCCCTTTTGTTTAAAAAGCAGCTTTTCTTCAATTGCGAGTAACAAGTGAAGCTTTGCTTAGCACCCCAGAGCCAACTTGTTTTCTGGATGTCATTAGGGTGAATCTCGGGTGTCGAACTAGTGAAAATGAAATTCAGCAGCCAGCGGAAAGGAGTTGCAATAGATCAAGTAAAATTACCATAAGTATAGGCTGAAGACCCATACTAAACCGCACGATGAATAATCACGCATGAATACCCCAAAATAACCGTGTGAGTACGCGTACAGTGGCAAATAGAGAGCAGCGGTTAGTTGGGGTGTGTAACAATACAAATTTATTGTAAAAGTTTTAATATTTAGAGCAAATGCCAAGTCATTCACTTATTTTGTAATGACAGGATGAAAATACCGCCACGGATATCCGAGATCGTTAAGGCGTGGACTCGTGAGTGGGAGGTCTGGGGTTCGAATCCCACCAGGACCGTTCTCCCTGAGTTTTTTCCAGGTTTTCCTCAGTCCTCATAAATGGGAAATGCCGGGAAGGTACCCTAAACTTAGACCTGGAACGTTTCTTTCCTTCCTTCCTTTCCCAATTTATCATTTCATTTCATGTATCATCAGTGTCCACTGTATGTGGTGCCTCAGTAGTAAAAACGGGCGTTGAGAAATGTGTACGTTGGTAGCAACCGAAAGTCATAAGGAACTAATCTGAAAGGTGGGTGAGGTTCCAACTATTTATATTTACATTTCTCTATTTTCTCATTGATAAAACACTTTAGTTAGCAGGCGCATTGCATTGATGAAGAATAATTTTTCCTTTCTCAAACAGGGTATTTTCTTATGAATATTTAGATAGTTGGTTTAAAATATTTAAATATTCTCTGCATAGTTTCATGCTTCTAAATATAATAAAATTCCTTTAATGCCCCAAAATAATAATGCCATAACCAGAGCCCAGATTTTAGGAAAAACATCTGTTCTATCTGGGTGGATATACCAAGGGTGCCAAAAAATGTATACGCACTTTGACAGTAGATATCTATCTAACGTATTTCAAAGTTGGACCGGAAACAACAGTAATATGATGTTCTGTAAAAAGATGTGTCTCACATACATTATGATAGCGTTGCTACGTGATAGGTAAATCAACAATGAGCAAATGAAGCCAAGATTATCGTATGATGTTCTGTACACAGATATGACTCACATTATGATAGCGCTTAATCACAAAATCCTTATCTGTGTCATACCTTATCTGTTAAGTAAATAATTGCAACTGAAACTTCCGCTACGCTGTGTTCAGTTGTTCAGATATAGTTGCATAAAGAAGACTATGTGTACAAGATTGTGGTATGTTCAAAATGGAGTTTCGAGCTGTTATTAAGTACTTCACAAAAGAAGGACTTGCTCCAAAAGAAATTAAACAGCGATTGGACGGTGTATATGGGGAAGCACCCCCCTCATATTCTACAGTACAGGAATGGCCCAAACATTTTCGAGTGGGTGGAGAAAGCGTTGAAGACGAACAGCGGGCAAGGGGCCCTTGAAGATCCTCACTACTGAAAACGTCGCTCTTGTGGCAGGAGAAATTATGGAAGACCTGCGGCTCAAAGTTACAGAAATAGCAGCAAGGTTGGGCCTTTCTAAAACAACAGTCCTTTGTATTATTCGTGAACATTTAAACATGAACAAGGTTAGTGCCTAAACTTCTTTCCTCAGTCCAAAAGCAGCAACGAGTCATTTCTTGTCAAGCATTTTTGGAACTCTGCCGTAGCAACGAGAGAGAAGTTCTGCAAACAATTGGTACAGCAGATGAAACTATGGTTCTCTACTATGATCTCATGTCTAAAAGAAAACCATGGAGTGAAGTAAACCTGGAGAAGCACCGCCTCTAAAGGCCAAGGTCACTCAGTCAACTAAGAAGGTCATGTTTACAATCTTTTGGCACTGTGAAGGAATACTCTTCATTGACTTCAAGGAGAGGAACACCACAGTAAATGGGGAGTACTATGCTGGCCTACTGCACAGACTACGTGCTTCCATCATAGCGAAAAAGCGAGGAAATCTGAATGGTGGTGTGCGACTTCTTCACGACAACGCGCCTGTGCGCACAGAGCTCGTTGCAAAGGAAGCTGTGAAGGAATGTGGCTTCAAGGAGATCGACGATCCACCCTACAGCTCAGATCTATTTCCCAGTGTCTATTACGTGTTCTCAAAACTCAAGAAGGACTTCCGAGGAAGGAAATTTAAGTGTGACGAAGAAGTGATGGATGTTGTTTATGCCCATTTTGCTGACAAGACTGCTGACTATTCTTTGGGGGGGGGGGGTTGAAATGTTAATTCAAAGATGTGAGAATTGTATATCAATAAAGGGTAACTATATTGAAAAGTGAAATATATTTTTTGTCTTTATCATACCTAGAAAATGTTTAGACCGGAAATTTATATGTCAGAAAAACTTTTTACGTTTTTCTATATGCCTGTAAAGTAACTGGATTTTACAAAATGTCGTTGACGATACTGTTGAACAAAATATAATAATTTTCTCAGATGAGGCATGGTTTCATTTAAGTAGTCATGTTGCCTCACAGAGCAATAAATATTGGTCCTCATTTGTCCCCCAGTGTATAGAGCGCGGAGAGCATGAATACGAGCGACCCGCAGCCCAGAAATATAAAAAACGCTCAGTATTTGTGATTCATTCCAGTGTTACTCAAAAATAATAAAAATTATACTTCATCTCTAAAGTATATGGGAATATTGTAACAAAAGCTACATGGGAGTTAATTAATTCTGGTCTAAAGATTTTTAGCACAGCACTCCGCTATCACCCAAAAACCCTGGGTCTGAATCGATTGAAAAAGGCGGGAAAAATCTTACATTGCCATCCCCCTGGACAATCCATAAAGTGCTTACCGCCAGATAGAATTTCACGAACGAACTAAGTCCTAAATTACACATAAAATTTAATCAACATTATTCGGAACGTGCACGAAGTGGGGACCGGAATTCAAGCGACACTTGCCTACCCACACAATATGTAGATACATCCCCTAGAGGAAAAACTGCCGACGGACAACTACTACGAATGCATCTCAAATATGCACTCTCGGCTGTTCCTCCGTGCACTTGCTCCCCCTTACCCTTGGGACGGGGGTTGCCCGCCACAAGGGAGACAGCAAAGTCTACCCTCTTTAGGCCAGAAGGGACTGATTGCATTTCGGAACTCCCTCAACAAGTGCAGCCACCTGTGCGACTCGAAATCAAGCTAAGCTCTCCTCGATGGTGGGAAAGGCAGCAGTGGCGGCCTGTTCGTTTGCGAAATCAGTGGCGAGATACACAAAAGAATGGTTTAAGTTTATCAATGTCGGGTTTTTAAGTGATAGAAACAGGATATTGCAGCTAACATATAATAAATGAAGATATATCTCGGGGTTTGGTTCCAAATGAAAAACATTACTATAAAGAGATACTAAAAATTACTTTCTCAGGAAAGAATACATTCTGGTATTTATTTCTGCTGCAACACACTTGCAATTTAAGTTAAACCTTACAAAAATACTAAATTAGCATATAGCTTGCCCAAAAATTATAAAACAGCAGAAAGAATGTTTTAAAAAATCAATTTCTATTATTTTTACGTTTTATTAATTTTTTATATTTACACAAAAATTGTAAAATATCGAAAGGAATAGATTGTAAAAAATTAATTGAATATCATTCTTAAAATTTATTAATATATGCATTTGCACAAAAACAATTCAAGAGCATTTGCCAGAACTATTCAGAACTACAGTACTTCCCTCAGCCTCTCTATTTCCTGGTATTTGTGTGCACAAAGTAACCGTGCGTTGAAGATTCTCTATTTAAAGAAGTTAAGTGAATGGATTGAGAAGAAAAATTTTGCCTGCTTGAAAAGAAATAAATGTATAACAAGATTCTTAACAGATATTTTATGAGGTGAGCATTCCATTTTTGTAACCATTTTCATTCGATATATTAAAACTGTTATGTGTTTTTTTTAAAATGCATAAATAGTCGCAAAAAATCCTTGACGATCCAAAACAGGCAAAAGGGGGGTGTAAAACCTTAAAATAGGCAATACGAGCTAAAATAGACAACAGAGATTGAGAAAGCGAGAGAGAGAGAGAGAGAGAGAGAGAGAGAGAAATACTGGCCCTACTAACCCAAAATTATGGAAACATGTTCGTTTCTACCTGACTGAAATATATCCACCTAGATAGAAAGACAATTAGTCTAACTTTCGAGTTCAAATGATTAATGTGGTGTTCGGTGCAATGTAATAATATGACGTGCCATATTTCAGAGGTTTTTTTTTTTTAATAGTGTTTAACGCCCGTTTTTACTACTGAGGCATCACAGGCGTGGACACTGAAGATACATGAGAGGGAATGATAGGACTAAAAAAAAAAGATTTTTTTAAGGAAGAAAACGTTTCAGGCCTAAGTAAAGGGTAGCTCCCAGGCATTTGCCAGTTATGAGGACTAAGGAAAACCTGTAAAACACCTCGGGAAGGAAGGACTGTCGTGGCGGGTTTCGAACCCCAGACCTCCCGTTCACGAGTGCACGCCTTAACGATCGTGATAGTGGATTTCACATTATGACAAGGCTACAAATACACGAGAGGATATGGTGGAACCATTCGTATCACCCTAAACTTAAAAAATTGGCATTATCTAAAAAAATTTCACTGCTGAATTTGAAGATAAGAACGTTACCTTCTCTATCACCCTTGCCAGAATTTTTTTTTTCGTTTAGCCTCTCGTTTTGTAGCGGGAAAGCTAAATAAAAAATGCAAGTAGAAAGCCTTAAATCTGGAGTGTTCCAGTTTGCAAATGCAGCTTAAAACTGCCTTGAATCTAATTCAACTGCCAAGACTCCCCTGCATTGTATGTGACACACTATGCACGGCTGTGGTCGGTTTCACAGGATGCAGCAAAGCAGAAAATTGAGTTGCCGGCCCCACGCTCGATAGTGGGGTATCCCTACCCCTTGTGGGCCATCTTGGTCTGGTTCCTAGATCAGCTGTGTCGTCTTGACGTAACCTTACACGTGGCAAGTCAGGCCCACACAAAGTTATCTCATTATCAAAATATTCCAATTTTGTGGTTAGTGTTTTGCAAAATGTTAATGATTTTTTTAAAGTTATTCCCCCTTTGAACAATTTCAGTTTATCCCAAAGTTTTAAATGGTGCCGTAAGAACGCATGAAATCATTATTGAAGAGTCAAAAACCCAGGTTACACGCAGGAACTGTGTAAACTAAGGCAATTTCTCACCGAATTCAATTACTTTTAATTAAAATTAATGTAAAATCTAAATTATGCCCTATTAATTAATAAAATTAAATAAGTTATGGCATTAAGGGGACAAAATTAGAATTCTTGAAACGTATAAATATTACAAAAGAAACCACTTTTAAAAGTATTATTATTATTATTATTTAGATTTAACCCCAAGAATTAATGATATACTATTAATTAAATTCAATATAGGACTACTGATATGACTGTGTGAGCATTTTTAAATGTAGCCATGTTTATGAACCGAGCCCTTGATATCATCTTTACATTCACTAATATAGAGAAAAATAACAGAAAGTTTCGAGTTACATTGTGTATTTAAGATGATGTTCATATGTTTCAATAAAACAAAAGCTTGTTACTATTTAAAAACAATTACAATGTACTAAGTAAATAAAAACAATCAAAAGTTTCATCGATTTTCAGTGGCTTTGAAATTTAATTTAAATGTTATTAACATTTAACGTAAACGTTTTCTGAAGGTTATTACAGAGCGCTCTTACATACAAATGTAATTCTCAAATACATATTAGATTAATATTTCACATTTGCAATCTTAACGACCGTACTTTTGTTAAATATAAAACATATGTATCGTTATAAATACAGTTTATATGCTGAATTAATTTGTCCTTTTATTTTAAAATAATATTGAGAAAATTAATCGCCAAAGCACTTTTTAAATTTCGGTTTTCAAGTATATCCCTACTCCTAAAGGTCCGATTGTCCTCAGAATGTATTTTTATTGCATTTTAATGCTATAAGCAGAGGTTAGCTGTTAAAAAATACATATTCGTGACGGTAGAGCGATTTAAAATGCTGCGTTTCTGTTATATCCCCCACACCTAATGTCCGGGTTTCCCTGATTTTCTTATTTTATTTACGCAGTATATGCGCAGTGCTGTTGCAAAAAAGTAAATGGTGCAGCTAGAGTAAATTTTAAATTTTGGGTTTCAGGACCTACTCCTAATAACCTGGATTCACTAATTTTTAGAAACATTTTTTCTTGTTTTATTTAAATGGTGTATGCCTAGATTCGTTGTGAAAAAAGGCATATTGGTGCTGCAAGAGCGAGTTTTAAATTTTGGGTTTTCAGGAAAACCCCCCATTTCTAATGGCCCGATTTCCCCCATTTTTCAGAAACTATTTTTCTTGTTGTATTTAAATGCTATATACGCAGTTTCGTTGAGAAAAAATAATATTAATATCGATTTTTAATTTTTTTTTTATTTCAGGTAATACCTCCCCTCCTAAGGTTCGATTTCACTAATTATCAGACATTTTTTTCTTGTTTGCTTTAAATAATATATGACGAGTTTAGTTGTGAAAAAACAAACATTGGGGCTGCTAAAGCAATTTTTAAATTTTGGGGTCAGGCAAAACCCCATTTATCATGGACCAATTTGCCTCATTTTCAGAAACTATATTTTAATTTTATTTAAATCGTATATAAGGGTATCCTTGCGAAAAAAAGAAAATATTAATGCCCTTGGAGCGACTTTTAAATTTTGGGTTTCAGATAACCCCCTACCTTCTTAATAGTCGGATTTCATTTTTTTTTTTTGAAAAATATTTTTCTTATTTTATTTTATGGCTTATAGAAGAGAGTTTTCTTTAATAAAATTTAAAAATTCTATGACTATAGAGATTTTCAAATTTTTCTTTAACCCCTGCCCTCCTTCCAGATAAACCCACACTCAATCTGTTTTCACCGATTTTTAGAATTTTTTTTCTTATTTGATTTAAATCGTATATATCGATTAGACTTGTGAAAAAATATATTGGTGCTACAAAGGCGATTTTTAAATTTTGGGTTTTGTGTTAACCCCCTCCTAATGGCCCGATTTCCTTAATTTTAATGAGAAATATTTTTTATGTTATTTAAATGCTATATACGGAGTTTCGTTGCGAAAAAGCAAACATTAATGCCTCTAGAGCGATTTTAAAATTTTGGGTTTTTAGGTAACCCCCTCCCCTTCTAATATTCCGATGTCATTTATTTTCGGAAACTATTTTTCGATTTTATTTCAAAGGCACATAACGAGTTTCTTTTAAAAAAAAAAGCATAAAATTGCAGCAGATAGAGTGATTTTAAATTTCTCTCTAATCCCAATTCGTTTTTCAGATATACCCCTAATACCACTGACTCGATTGCCCTGATTTTCAAAAAAAAATACTTTTATCAATTTATTTTAAAGAAATTTACTGTGTTTCGTTGAGAATAATCAGAAATTTGGGCCACTGGAGCTATTTTTCAATGTTCTCAAACTTTTTCGCTTTAGGTTAACCCTCACCCCCAATGGCCCAATTTTGCTGGTTAACGAATTCAATAAATCGTTTGTTAATTGAATACTCTTTCTCAGTAGATATCTATTTAATATATTTCAAAGTTGGATCTAAAAACAACAGTAATGTGTAGTATGATGTTCTGTAAACAGGTGTGACTCACATACATTATGATAGCGTTGCTACGTGACAGGTACATCAACAATGAACAAATGAAGCCAAGATTATCGTATGATGTTCTGTAAATAGATGTGACTCACATTACGTTATTCTACAATAAAATGGAGCCAAGATTATCGTTTGAACAGCGGAAAGCAATTTTGAAGTGGTATTGAAAAACCGAGAATGTTGTTGAAGTTCAAAGGCAATGGAGACCTGTGCACAGAACAGAACCGCAAATGAGAGTAACAATTGCACGCATTAGAGACAAATTTAAGGCTCATAGTACCGTATGCGATGTTCACAAGAGCAGATCTAGCAGACCTCGCACAGCAACATGCCCCGCGCACTGGATCCAAGGCACTGGATAGGACGAAAAGGCCCGATTGAGTTTCCATCGCGTTCTCCGGATCTAAATCCGTTGGACTTCTACCTATGGGGAACTCTTGAGGATGTTGTATATCGTAGAAAATCAGCTTCACTGACAGCACTTCGGGAAGAAATTGAAACGGCATGTGCTGCAATCGCTGAGGACACTTTCGCAAACGTTGCTCAATCAGTAGTTCAACCTACTCAGAAGTGTATCGACGCCGATGGTGGGCATTTTGAGCAACTGTTGTAACTGTAAAAGTCTAAGATGATTAGTGCTTATCATTTTCTGTTTGTGTGAATTCAGTTTTGTTATGTTAAAACAGAGTTTTTTCTTTGTGTGTACATTTTTGGCACCTTCTATATATGATATGATATATAAATCTTCAGCTGAGGTCTATGGGATGCTATAGGAAGCATATGGACGGTTTTTCTTCCATATAGCACAGCTCTAAGATGATTTAAAATGTTTAAACAGGAGAAGAAATGATTTTCAATGGAAAGTATAAACTGGGGCTTCAGTATGTGCTCTAACGGGAGAAAGCATCAACACCACTGCTCTCTTGTGAGAGAGGATTGTGGAATAATATTAAAAACACTTTCAGAAATTCTCAAATGGTCACTTTGTGTCACTTACAAAAGTTGCACATGAGAAGTGTTTGTGCACTGTGGGTTCCAAGATTGCAAATAGTCAAACAAAAGAACGCTGACTTAAAGACGTTACAGCGGAGTTTTCAGGACATTTCTGAAGTATTGCAGTTATAGTTGTGTGAGCCGGTTATGACATGCGAAGCGATTTGCAATGGGAAAAGAGGTGCAGTTCTATTGGGGTTGGTTTTACAGGACGAACAGGTGTATTGTAGCATTTACTGCTTCCATATTAAATATGAAAATAAAATTGCCTAGAAATTTAATTTAATATGCAATGGAGCGCGTGTTTTAAGAGAGATTTCAGCAATATGGGGATATATTAAGTTCCCATTAAAGCTTATGAATCACCGAAGTATACCGAAATACAATATTACAAAAAAGAAAGAAAGAAAGGTTTGCCACTTCTCCCAAAAGTACGATATAAAACCGACCTTGAAGAAAGTTTATGTAAGCATGTCTTTAGCGGAGCAGATATAAAGTTTGTCTAGCACTCAAGCGGTAAATGTTATCTCTCTGACGTTTGCCGTTTACGTAACAGGTTAACTTGTCTACATAGCTTTGGAGTACGTTGAAAACAAACCTGATGTATTGAAGATAGTTTAACTATTGGTACTGTCTTTTAATTTAGAACCGACTTTTCTGGTTTCTAATACATTCTAAATGAATTTTATGTATTCACTTGATAAAAACACGAAAGTGTGAGTACTTTTTTCATGATGTTTTGTAGAACGAATATAAATGTTTCAAGTTTTATGATAAAAGGGTTTAGTACATCTGAAATAAGTTTTAAGATAAAATAAATACCATAGCTATAATTTATTTTATCTATTCTTAAGATATAAGGAACTAATTTTCAGATTTTAAGCATATAAAATAGCCTATTGTTAGGCATTAGGGTGATTAGAATAAAAATTTACTTTATCAACTTAACTTTTGAGACTGTACCCATGAAATGAATTTTTAAATGTTTCTTTAAATTTCCATCGCTAGGCCCCTAAATTGATGATAAAAATGTATATGCATGTGTGTGTGTGCGGGCTCGTTAACGCTCTAGCGGCCGCAATTTTTGATTTTTCTCAACGAAACTCGGTGCATAACCATCAATTAACAAACGATTCATCGAGTTCGTTAACCAGCAAAATTGAACTATTAGGAGTGGAGGCTAACCTAAAGCAAAAATTTAAAAACATTTCTAGAGCCCGTAATTTTTGTTTATCTCAACTAAATTCGGTATTTGTCATTAAAGTAAATTAACAAAAATAGATGCTGAAAATAAGCGAAATAGACTATTTGGAATGGGGGTTTATCTGAAACTCCAAGAAACAACAAATCCTTTTTTTTATGCAAGAAACTCCGTATATACCGTTTAAATAAAATAAGAAAAATACTATCTGAAAATCATGGAAAATGGGCTATTAGGAGGGGGGGATATACCTGAAAGTTAAAAAGCGCTCTAGCGTTTAATTTTCTCTAAATTTTATAAAAAAATAGGTGGACAAATTAATTCAGCATATAAACTGTATTTATAATGTTGCATATATTTTATATTTAACAAAAGCATCGTCGTAAAGATAAAAATGTGAAATACTAATGTAATATGCGTTTGAAAATTACATTTATATGCAAGAGCGCTCTGTAATAACCTTCAGAAAACGTTTTCGTTACATGTTAATAACATTTAAATTAAATTTCAAAGCCAACGAAAATCGATATAACTTTCCATTGTTTTTATTTGCTTAGTATTTTGCAATTGTTTTTAAATAGTAATATGCTTTTGTTTTATTGAAACATATGAACATCATCATCTTAAATACACAATGTAACTCGAAACTTTCTGTGTTTCTCTCTATTTTAGTGAATGTAAAGATGATATCAAGGGCTCAGTTCATAAACATGGTTACATTTAAAAATGTTTAAAAATACCCACACAGTTTATCTTTATATGTCAGTGATCATATATTCCATTTAATTAATAATATACTATTGTTTTAACGTTTAATCTTAAAAAATAATAATAATAATTCTAAAAATGTTATTTCTCTTATAGATTAGAGGAATTCTAATTTTATTCACCTTACTTTTGAAAATTAGAAACATTTCACTATATACATTCATTTTCAAGTGAATTTTAAGAAGTAAAAGAGGCGAACCTAATTAAATAATGTCTTATAGTTCAGTTTTTCTTTTATTAGTTAGTTTTAGAGTGTGTCATGCTAATTAACACACAGCAATGCCATAACTTACTTTATTAATTAATAAGGTATTTATTTGGATTTTAATTTTTTTAAAGTTACTCAACGCTGAGGAATTCATTTAGTTTACGCAGCCCCTGTGTGAAGGACTTTCATGTTCCTCAATTGTTTCTTTAAATCAATTCCAACAAAAAATAAGATTATTGGAACATGTCAAACATGATTAGAAAAACACAACACTGGAATAATTTTATTAACGCACTAAAAACCGACTCTGATTTTTCCTGTTTGTAATATCCATTTATTACAAATATTATTGATACAGGGTCGTAATAAGAGGAACATTGTCAACAAAATTAGCTGATGGGGTTTCCGGAACGTAAAGGAAAAGATGAGTGATTAAATCAGAAACATGCGGTTACAAACTTAATCGTTTCAAACAGAATATGTTTTCACGGCCTGCTTAGATGAATAAATCACGGCAACTGTTTTTTTTTTTCTTCATTTTCTTCTGCCGAACGAAACAAAAGACGAAAAATCTAAGATATAAGATTGCGAGGTATGAAATGGACTTTCAAATGAAGGCATCAGATTGTGTATGTGGGGGAGAGCTTCGTGTCTCAGCACGCTCCGAACGAAATTAGTGAGCGACAGTGGTCAGGAACACGCTTATGTAAAAATAGCATTTCTTTGCGGCTGAAAAGCACAAGAAAGCTACGGGAAGCACAGGTGTGCATGTCCTGCTCTTTCGAACAGTGGCGAGATGTACAGAGGCCTTAAACTGAGGCAAAATGTCCATTACTTATCTGCCGCGCAGTGGGCGTCCTGTGTCCGCGGATAACGATGTACGGGTGATGGAACAGTGCTTACGCAAAAACAGGCGCTGGAAACTTTGAAATTAAAAGAGCAAACAGGAATTCCAGTCACATTGCGATAACCGGAAATGGCAATTGAAACTAGCTAGTATCACCTGTATATTAGCAATAGACAAACAAATATAAATTTAAATTTAAGGGCGAGATATTATGCGTGAAAAAATTATGATAATTCTTTATTGAACAGCTCTGGTATTTAAATACAACAACGTTAATAAATTATGAAAACTAACATTTAAACATTATAAAAAGCCAAAACGCGTTTGAAGTTTTTCTGATGACCGATGACTCCGCTAAATGGATATGTTTTTAAATATAATTTTAAAACGACAAACTTCAATAATGTGTATAAGAAGACCTTACGTTTAAGACTATTCGTTTTTTCCTTTATAATCTACAGTCACATGACACTAACAAGCGATAACTTTAAACCTTATCTCACTTTATCATTTTCTGCACGAGATTCTGAAACTCTGCACATGCTATTTCTGATAGATTTGCTGTTTCTTCATGTGACCTAGTTCATGCAGTGTACTAACATATCGTTTTATGTTTGGAACTGTGGTAAGGCGCGCGTCATGAGCTGTAATTAAGTCCAAGGTCCGGCCGAAGCCCAGCTGCTGTTTGTATAGAACAGAGTAACACACGAATAGTGTTCTACAGAGGGGGCCGTGCGCTGCTTCTATTCCATGTTGATCTAACCGTAAAGATTCTACTTATCATGTAGGTAATACGTATATGTAGCGGTGAAATTGTGTTGGAGATTAATCCTGAACAAACAGGTGAGTGGCTTTGTTATGAACTGTAAAATTAATCACTAAGGTTTGAACATAAAGCTCTGAGGGGAGGAATCTTCAAAAATAATGCCGTTAGTATTTTTTCTCCCCTTTTCAGATCTTACGATAAATTGTATCAGTGTTACCAACATTTCTTTCTATGTCACGCGTAAATTATGTTTTTATCTTCTTTTACCTCTTCAAAACATGTAAAAAGTCCGTCACGCATAAATTGAGCAAATCCGTCAGCAAGATGAATCTGTGAAAGTCATTACAAAGTGCTAGAGCAGATAATATGTTCAAAAAATATAAAAAAAGAACAAACGCTAAGTCAATATATGAGGATAGGTTCATAAGTTTCCGGCCTAATCATTTTCTAGGTATAATAATGACAAAATCTATATTTCACTTTTCAATATAGTTACCCTTTAATGCAATACACTTCTCACATCTTTGAATTAACATTTCAACCCCCCCCCAAAAAATAGTCAGAAGTCTTGTCTGCAAAATGGGCATAAACAGCATCTATCACTTCTTCGTCACACTTATGTTTCCTTCCTTGAGTTTTGAGAAGAGGAAATAGTCACTAGGAGCTAGATCTGGGCTATAGGGTGGATGATCGACCTCCTTCAAGTCACATTTTTTCACAGTGTCCTTTGCAACAAGAGCTGTGTGCACAGGCGCGTTGTCGTGAAGAAGGTGCACACTGCCACTCAGCTTTCCTCGCCTTTTCTCTTTGATGGAAGCACGTAGTCTGTGCAGTAGGTCAGCATAGTACTCCCCATTTACTGTGGTGTTCCTCTCCTTGAAGTCAATGAAGAGTATTCCTTCAGAGTCCCAAAAGATTGTGGTCATGATATTCGTAGTTGACTGAGTGACGTTGACCTTTAGAGGCGGTGCTTCGCCAGGTTTACGCCACTGCATCGATTCTCTTTTGACAAGAGATCATAGTAGAACACCATAGTTTCATCTCCTGTAACAATGGTTTGTAGAACTTCTCTCTCGTTGCCACGGCAGAGCTCCAAAAATGCCTGACAACAGATGACTCGATGCTGCTTTTAGACTGAGGAAAGAAGTCTAGGCACTAACCGTATTCATGTTTAAAAGTTTATGAATAATTCAAAGGACTGTTGTTTTAGAAAGGCTCAACCATGCTGCCATTCCCCTAACTTTGTTTGCCGGTCTTCCATAATTTCTCATTCCACAAGAGCGATGTTTTCAGGAGTGAGCACCTCCAAGGGTCGACCTGCACGCTCTCCGTCTTCAATGCTTTCTCGACTCATTCAAAAAAGTTTGATCCATTCTTATACGGTAGAATATGAGGGGGATACTTCCCCACATACACCGTCCAATCGCCGTTTAATTTCATTTGGAGTAAGTCCTTCTATTGTGAAGCACTTAATAATAGCTCGAAACCCATTTTGAACATGTCACAATCTTCTACATATAGCCTTTTTATGCAGCTATATCTAAACAAGTGAACACAGCGGAGCGGAAGTTACAGCTGCAACTGTTTACTTAAAAGATAAGGCATAACGCCAGATAAGGATTTTATGAAGGTGAAGCCGGAAACTTATGGAGCTACCCCTGGTATATATGTATTTTAATAAATAAAACAACTTTCAGGCTTAAAATTATATCCTTTTCCCTTATCATTATTCTTTTATTGGTATGATATATTGCTAGCTTAATGTTTCCAATTGCACATAACTGTATAACTAAAACGAAATATGATTAACATTTTGACTACATGGATAATTTTTGGCGTGCAATAGCTTGTTTTTCTGTGCTCCAAAACCACTTTGTTCTCTGCACCTGCATTTATCGTACACTTTACACTACCAAGTTTGATAGAGTATGTAAGATTTGTACATTGCTTAAAATTTATATGTATATCGCTCCGTCGCTCCAGTATTGCTTGAAATTTGGCTTTTTTTCACTGCCATTCGGTACTGAAACAGCAGGACAGCAGCTGTCTATAAGGGTAAACACGATTATTCGCCGATGCACATGCGCAAACTATTTCCTCCACAAAAATTAATGGTATACTATTAATAAAATGAAATATATGACCACTGATAGACAAAGCTACACTGTGTGGATATTTTTAAACATTTTTAAATGTAACCATGTTTATGAACTGAGCCCTTGATATCTTTACATTCACTAAAATAGAGAAAAATAACAGAAAGTTTCGAGTTACATTCTGTATTTAAGATGATGATGTTCATATGTTTCAATAAAACAAAAACATGTTACTATTTAAAAACAATTACAATGTACAAAGCAAATAAAAACAATCGAAAGTTACGATTTTCAGTTGCTTTGAAATTTAATTTAAATGTTATTAACATGTAACGCAAACGTTTTCTGGAGGTTATTACAGAGCGCTCTTATATACAAATATAATTCTCAAACATATTAGATTAATGTTTCACATTTTCTATCTTCACGACGATACTTTTGTTAAATACAAAACATATGTTATAAATCCAGTTTATATGCTAAATTAATTTTTATTTTAAAACAATATAGAGAAAAATTAAAATAAAAGAGCGCTTTTAAAGTTTAGGTTTTCAAGTATACCCCTACTCCTAAAGGTTCGATTTACCTCAGAAACTATTTTTGTGGTTAGATTTAAATGATATATGCCGAGTTTAAAAAAATAAATATTTTTGTTCGGCTGAGCAATTTATTAAATTTTGGTTTTAAGATTAACTCCCACTTCTAATGGCCTAATTTTCTTAAACTATATTCTTTATTTTATCCAAAAGCTATAGATGGAGTATCGTTGTCAGAAAAAATATATATATTAATGCCGCTAAAGCGATTTTTATAAATGTGGGTTTTAGGAAGCCCTTCCTAATAGTCCGATTTGACTGATTTTCGGAAAGTATTTTTTTATTTTATTTCAATAGATATATCGAGTTTCTTTTAAAAAAAATTCATTTGAGCGGATAGAGGGATTTTAATGGTTCGCTTTAACCCCTCGCCTCATTTTTTTCACATCTAATTCCCTCCTGATGGCCCGATTGCCGTGATTTCAGAAAATATTTTTATAAATTTATGTTTAATTCTACTAAAGAAATCTGCTGAATTTCTTTGAGAAAAAGCAAAAATTACTGCCGCTTTTTTTTTTTTTTTTTTTTTTTTTTTTTCAAATTTGGCCTTAGGTTAACCGGCACTCCAAATAATCCAATTTTGCTGGTTAACGAATTCGACGAATCGTTTGTTAATTAACAGTTAAATGCCAAGCTTCGTTGAGAAAAAACAAAAATTTTTGCGATCGCTAGAGCGTTAACAGACAATATATATTTGTTATTTTCGGTGCTAGTAAGTAAGGTAAGATTTACTTGATAATGGCTCGAGCAAGTGGTCTCTCTTTTGTGACAAAGCTAATGCATGCACGTGTCCGGCATGAGTCGAATAGATCTTTTGTATTCTTAGTTGTTGAAGATGCTCGGAAATTTGTTCAAGTAGAGAAACAAACAGGGGTTGATGAAATTAAAGTGAGCGCGTTTGGGAACACAAGAGCACACCAATAATATTTGAATAATTTTAAGGCTCAGTAATCCGTAGGCGCTATTCTGTGAACCACGTGAGCTCTTACGAACACATGGCGACACTTTGATATTATTATATAAGGGGAAATAACTTTGCCAAAGAGTAATTCTCAGAATGTATTCCCACAAGGCATCTACAGAAAGTAATTTTCCAGAAGGCAGTTCCAGATACAGTGCGGAACATGAGTTTACTCATTTTCTAGATTTCAAGTCAGCAGAGTAGGCAAGTGAAAGACGAGAGGCAAGCAATGTAGTTTTAGGGCGGTAGATGCAATTTCAGGCAGCGTATGTAGCTCATGGTGTTATCAAAGAAGTAACGAACTATGTGGCCGACAAAAAACTATCGGGAGAATAAACACTTATAGGTATTTAACTGTCGTGTGATTTGAACCTCCTGCTTTCATCTCCCTTCTCCCGTGACTACGAGGGCACTAAAGGTAACATCCAACAACTATATCGAACATCGACCATACTAAAATCCGCTTCAGAATGCTTTATCTTTGAAACATTACACATGACCTTGGAACATCATGTCATATTTTCATCACAGTAATCTTTTTACCGTGGTTCCCTGACCCTTTGGCCGAATTTGATGCACTTTGCCATTAATTACTGACTAATTTTCATCCTAGGAGTCGGAAATGGAATTCCAGATAACGACAGCAAGTGATGCGGATCGTGAAGAGATTGCTGACTTCTTGAGGAGGTCATTCTTTCCAGACGAGCCGCTGCACATGTCGTCAGGAAAAGTCGAGCACATTCCTACAGAGTACATGCAATCACTGCGACATCTGGACGAGGGACTTTCGCTTATAGCCAAGTCTCCTGATGGTATAATTGTGGGAGTCGCTCTCAACGCCGCCACCCAGATAGAACGCAAGGACTGCCCCCTGGAAAGCTACGCAAAAGTAATGCGCTGCCTCAAGAAGGTAGGTAATAGCCATAAGCGGATCTTTAAAGGTCTATAGTGTTACAAGATAGATTGTTATACGTACTAATTACGGTATCTGCTGTCAGCCTCTGCAAGGTGTTCAGAGAGGCTGCTGCATGTGTGATAACTACCGTTATCCATAGCTTGTTAAGGTAAGGGAGAATTTGAGCTATTAATCACCAGAGTAATGCTTTTTTTTTTTTTTTTTTTTTTTTGAAGCCTAATATTCTTATTTGAATTATTCTTAGGTATTCTCTTCCACGATCTAATTTGTCGCATATCTTGCTGATACGAGTGTCGCTAGATAAGTATTAAGACAACAAATAATGAATACTCGAGAAACGTTTAGTTTATCCCAGGTTCTTAAAGCATTCCCCCTCGCACTGTTTTCAGCGTTCCATTCTCTGAAAGGATTCACACCACTCAAGTTTCCGGCAGTGATGACAACTCCTCTACGGGGCTAGAAAATTGGCGATCTTGAAGTCAGTTCTTCAAAGTAGAGAACAGGAGGAAATCGTACGGTTCCAGATCGGGACTATAGGATGATGAATGAGTCATTAGTTTTGTCTCAATTCCTCGCAGAAGCTCCATTGTTACATTATCGGTGTGAGCTGATACATTGTCTTGGTGTAACAAAATGCCTCTCAGTCCTGTCTTTGGACGCCCTTCTTGGACTTCCGGAAGGAAAACTTCTGTGCACTATTTTGCAGTAACAGTTCTCTGATTTTTGAGCACAATGGTTTCCATGTGACGGCTTGTGCAGCAGAAAGAGACAACCATTTTCTTTCTTCTCTCTTGGCCTCTTGACTTTGAAGGGTGGTTGGTCATCAAGGAAAATCCGAAAACTTAGTTTGTTTGAATCCCAAAATGCAATACCAAATACTATCTGCTTCTTCACACATTGGACATTTTCCCTTAATATATCCATCCTTTATCCTTTTCTAAACTATGCCAATCCTTCCCTTCCTGCCTTACCACAAATTTAAAAACATTTTATCTTTACCCCAAGCATTTTTAAATATTCTATATAATGTCAAATATTTTTTTAACGTTAAGTTTAGCCAATATTTCCCGTTTTTTTCAAAATCAACCATTGTTGATTTTTTCTCATTCCAAAACCTTTACCCATTCTTTCCTTCTCGTATCATATTAATCTTATGCCAACTTACTGTGGAATACTTTAAATTTTATAAATCCCACTTTTCTTTTCTGTAACTCTGTCTTGAGTTACCAAACACTTTTTAATAATGTTATCCTCTTCTACCTTCCTTAATCTATACTCTTTTCATTACCTTGCTTTTGTCGCCTAGTCTTCCTAATTCCATTAGAGCAACCTCGCTAGGCCAAGATCAAGGTAAGTCTAGAACAAGTTTACCAAATTTATACATTTATAACATTTTCTGCTTCCATTCTCCATCTGGTCCCCAAATTTCTATTCCATACATCATTCTACGCTCCAATATTGAACCACATACTCTTTCTAACCATTTAACATGCATATTTAGTACCCTATTTACACAATATTTAATTTCACTCAGTTAATGGTTTCTCTTTTTGATTGCTCTATTTTGCATTACAACACAATTTACCTCAAGCTACTTTTTTTTTTTTTTGACACCCTCAATTTCTTTGTCTTCCAACCACCTTCTACAAAGAGCAAGCCCGGTATCTATTGTTTCAGGTTGATGAATGTACATTATTTTTACTAATTTATTCTACAATATGGGTTGAGTTTTCTCAGACCTTCATTGTTTCCATGTTTTGTGTGTCACCCTCTCTCTTTCATTTTTATACAAAATTCATTTACCTTGTAAATATTTTAATTGCCTTTATAAAGTTTTGACTTATTCCTCATTTCCTCAGTTTGATCGAAAGGTTTCCCGAGAAATTGTGTCAATTTTTTTTTCTAAGTTCAAAAACAACAAATATACTGCTCAAAAAAAATTAGAGGAACATATGTTTAAATCAAAGTCCCAAAATAAATATTAATACAATATAAATTTTGACAGTTTAAAAATATATATTGAAGAACTATGTAAAATTGGAAGAAGCATTTTAACAAACGTTTATTTCACAGGATTAGAAGTAAGAACAAAAGTTTTGATTAATGCAGAAAACAAAGTGGAAATACAAGATTTTATTGTTTAGTAATTAATGTTTCCATTGTTATTTCAACACTCAGTACCTACTATGTCCTGTGTCCTCTGTGAGCTGCGATGACTTCATAACACCCACGTGACATGCTTCACACGAGCTTCCTAATAAAGATTTGTGAGATTCTCTCCCATTCTTCAGTGAATGCATTTCCGAGTTCTCCCAGGTTCAGCAAGACGCTCGCGAACAATTTTTACTAGTTTATCCCACAAATGCTCAGTTGGATTTAGATCAGAACTGCACGCGAACCAATACATCACCTGAATTTGGCATTCTTACAGGACATCTTTGGTATTCCGTGCTGTATGAGATTTAGCGTTATCATGCGTTAGAGGGAAATAGTGTCCATGCCATAAACAAAGGTACAACATGTTGAAGGATGTCATTAATGTAAACATCAACATTCATTCGCTGTGGGACAACAACAAGCTCTGTCCAAGACTGAATAGTAATGCCAGCCCAAACCGCCTCCAAATCTGTCATGTTCAATAATGGCGACTGGAGAGAGACGTTCACCAGGACGTCCCCATACACGTGTACGACCATCACAACCGTCAAACGAAATCTTGACTCATCTGTGAAGAGAACAGCCTTCCATTGGCGAAATTGCCAGTTGAGATGATTCTGAGTAAATCTCAAGCCGGGTTTTGTTGTGGGAGTTTGAAAGGGGATTCTTGATCTCAACCCTGCATTCCTCAGTCTGTTTCTTACAGGCTGATCAGAAATCACTATTCCAGTTATTGTTCATACATCACTTTGTAGATCTCTAGCTGCAGATTTGCGTCTGCGCAAAGTTGATAGTATAATACATCTATATTGTCTTCTTACGCTCTTGTCCGGGCCGACTCTTGTATCCAACTATTTCTATTCATCGCCTCCAAACTCTATGAATGACACAAGGGCTGACATGAAGAATCCTGGAGACAAAGCGAATGGAATGGCCACCTTCAATCTACGAAACTGCTTGTGAGATATTCAGGTGTCTCATTGCTCTGTATTAGCCTCAGGGAACAAAAAATGACAAATTCCTACCACAGACTGGAGTTAAAACCTACAGTTCTTGAAACTCCGTTAATTTATTCAGTGAAAAACTTACAAATATTGGAAGATCTTTATTATAGTTTTAAAAATAGTTTAAAACATAACATCTGACTGTCAAAATTACACTGCATCAACATTTACTTTGGGGCTTTGATTTAAACATGTGTTTCTCTAATATTTTTGAGCAGTGTACCTCTTTTGTTACGAAAATATCTATCTACTTAGGTTCTAATTATAAAAATATTATTAACAATTTTTTTTCGTTTCCTAAAATGTAGTTTAAGTAATGAAAGTTTCCTTTCTTCTGTTACATTTTTGCATTGTTAACAATCCAGTGCAGATTACCGATTGTTAAAAGTAAATTCCTCTATAATTTGGTGGGTTTCCACTATTCCTTTGTCTTTATAAATTTTAATTTTTGGGTGCGTTGTCTTCTTCAAAGATAAAACTCAGTACCTACAACAATATAAACATTTAATTTTTATTGGTAGAGTTCATAAGAACACGACGTATGTCTGCAGATAGTGGCCGAGAGTGAACAGATCGTGGGACCTATTTCCGAAGGAGTATTGGAGCTTCGGATTCTGGCAGTGGACAAGGAGTGGAGGAGACATGGTGTTGCACGAGTCCTGTTACAGCGCACTGCCCAGAGCGCCGACAGAGAATTCCGTGTCCTCTGCACAAGCCGATATTCTGCACGCCTCGCCGAAAGCGCCGGTATGTCCTGCGTCTTCAGCAAAGCATATAACACCGTGCTGGACGACAATGGACTACCTCTAGTCACTCCACCCCCACCTCACACACATGTCACTCTTTATGTGCTTCGGAAACAATAAATGTCCTTAGGCACGCCACGCATTGCATTCCTAGTTTTCCATTGTGCCATAAATATATGTGTGTACTATTATTGACATGCACAAACAAAAAATAAAAATATTTTAAAAATATTTTCCACTTATTAATGAATAGTCTCTTGAGCTTCAATTAATTACATAGATGTCCAAAATATTGTTACTTGTATTATTTCAATCTTAATTTCTGTACCGCCATGGGTGGCCGAGGTCGTTAAGGCGGACTCGTGAGCGGGAGATCTGGGGTTCGAATCCCACCAGGACCGAACCTCCTGAGGTTTTTTCCTGGTTTTCCCCAGTCCTCGTGACTGGCTAATGCCGGGGAGGTACCCTAAATTTAGGCCTGGAACATTTCCTTCCTTAAAAAATCCTTCCCTGGTTTATCATTTCATCTCATGTATCACCAGTGTTCACCACCAGTGGTGCCACAGTAGTAAAAACAGGCGTTAAACACCATTTAAAAAATCTTAATTTCTGCCTCATTTTACATAGCTCTAGTTCAAATTTTTTATAATTAATAACACGTTTAAATCTAAAATTTAGTTACATTTTTAACAGCTACCTTGAAGCACAAAGCAACACCTTAGTTACCTGTTAGATGCACTTATCACCTGTTCCTCTGCCTTCTATAAGGAAGTATGGTATATCAAACCTCCCTTTCATATGAGAAGGGGTGTCATTTGAAATTTGGAAATTGAACTTATGACGTAAGCGTTTGTGCCCGTAGTTTGTCGTGGTAAATTTTTTTTTTTCCGGCTTATGCCGCATGAATCTTAATTATACGCGATCCATGTTTCGAGAACCTTACAGATCTCATCAGGGAGTTACACAATACGGCCAGGGACTGTATAAAATAAATCTCGTATGAGGGGCAATCAAAAAAGTTGGCAAGTATCGCCTTTAAAGTCCCAGCTAAGGACTGAATTTGAAAGTTTGTCCTCACAA
This sequence comes from Metallyticus violacea, assembly GCA_030762175.1. Classification (NCBI taxonomy): domain Eukaryota; kingdom Metazoa; phylum Arthropoda; class Insecta; order Mantodea; family Metallyticidae; genus Metallyticus; species Metallyticus violacea. The sequence continues at coordinate 11,933,560 of CM060840.1, read as the reverse complement.
TCCTTCAAAGTGCTCTCCATCTCTCTCCACACACAGTTGTAGACGGTGCAACCACTAGTTAAAAGCACTACAGTACTCGCACTGAGATATTGTCAACAGAGTTGAATTTATAGCTTGAGCAAGGTCAAGAGTTTAAAGGGTTTTCCAGCAATGCAAGATTTCACTCGATAAATCAACCAGAAGTTGCAAGATGCAAGCTTAGGGCTGTAGGGTGGATGGTCAAGCGACTCTCATTTTCCTCAAGTTTTGCAGTTGTTCTGTGAGGAGACGCATTGTCGTGCAAAAGCAACAGCCTTGAAGTTCCTGTCTTTAGTCGCCGCCGCTTTAGCTCTTCAAATAAAGGAGTCAAAATATAAGTGTCATGGTATTCTCATTCATTGTGATTCCTTCTGACATACAGTCAACCCCTAATGGTCCTTCATAGTTGAAGAAAACAGCGAACGTTCGCTTACGAGAACGAAAATGTTGTCAAAGAACAATTGGTCTTGGGTCATTCTCATTTACCCATACGCAGTTCTTTGGGAAGGTATAGAAATAAAACCAACTTTCATTACCAATGTATATATCTGTCAAATGTTTATGATCATTTGGTGGCAACATGCTAAGCAAGTTTCCTTGCACATTCCTTTCTCCTCTTCTTCTCTTCATGTGGAACCCATTTTGCAGATTTTCCGCAGCTTTAAATGCTCACTGAGCATAGTGTCAATGGTGCCAACACTGATACCCCTTCCATACTTAGTGTGTCAATAGTAATATGCTGCACCAAGTTCCTCACTCTTTGAATTGTTCTCTCGTTCAGTTTCCCGGGGCCGGCCAGAGGGAGGGTTGTCTTTCAAAGCCTCTGGCCTTTCCTCAAATGATCAAATGCATCTTGCAACGGTATTAAATGAACACACTTGATCATGAACACCTCCCAAGTCCTCGCTCTTTCACCTAGCTTACAGCGTGTGAAAATTTAGAAACTAAGGTTTTTTTTTAGAAATGTTTATGATTTTCCACCAGCTATTGACACAGTACTGAACTCAACAAACTGTACGACAGTGACTATGCAAATTCATACATGTACTTATGATAGTTTAAGGCCCACTGTTACCAAATGCATTAGTTACATTTTTTCTGGCATTGTGGTGGTTGCAAAACGTGAATATATTTGGCTTCCAAGAGCTGTATTTCCACCGAACGACTCACACCTTGCGCAACTGACGTTCAAGGGCGGAGATTCATGAACTCTAATGAGTTGAACGATGAAGGTATTTTTCAGTATTTTGAAGAGAAACGTCGGTCTATTTTAGGTGGATTCAAGTGTTATTCCAGAGATATGAGAAATTCATTGAAGTTAAGAGAGTTTGTGTTGAAAAATAATACCTGTCACATACCTAACATCGTTAAGTCCGGAAACTTATTGACCTTACCTCGCTAAAGTCGACTTTTCTTGTCCCGTTTGTAGGATATTTGCACACAATGTTCTGAAGCATGCAATTATTTTGTATGATCGCAAACTATTGAAAACATAGCTATGCTCTATTGGGTAGTGTTTATGCAGGAGCCGCCTCTGATATGTTTCTATTTCGTTGCTGCTTTTCCCGAATGCTCCAAATTCTCCCTTGCCTCTCTTTCATTATTAGCTCTCTCATTCCGCCTTTCTACGTTTACCAACTCTACGAGGTCTGAGCCTTTTTCTTATTTTCTTTTGCCCACTATTTTTCCCTGTTCGTGCGAAAAGAGGTGGTGTTAACATGGGATTTACTCGAAAAGAATAGGGAGCAGGATACCTCGCCTCTCGGGAAACTTCTCTAAGGGCGAGAATGCTATTCGTTTCTTGAGAGCCAGCGCCCTTAATGAGCATCATGTCGCTTTTCTTTCACGTCGGAAGGCCCTTGGCATTGGGATTCCTTACGGCGCACCTAATCCTCTCCTTTACTAGCAGTCTCAGCTCCTTTTTTTGGAGTTGCTCCAAAGGTTCGTTAGGGGCACTAGTGAGGGGGGGGGCTGGAGGTGCTGCCAGGTCAACCTTAAAAACGAGCTCTGGTTTTCGGGTGTTGCTCTAGCAAAATGTGAACAAATTATTTAATATTCTTTGCCGTGTTTAAGCGCGTCTTTCACCGGCAGAGTGTCTTGCAATTCCTTCTCGGCATTATAAGACTTTCACGGGTCAGTTCATCCACGTTCAAGCTAGAACGAGTAAAATTAGTCGTTTAAATGATGATAGTTGTCCATTTCCGTCAAAGTCCCCCAAAAGTATCACAAGTAATATCACGAGAAGACCTAAGATTATCGATAAATTCACCAACGTATTGAATGAATTTATCTGGAAAGCCCGGATTCTCAAATGATATTTATTAGGACTATTTCACGAATAAAATAAGAATTGTAATATAATACCTTTAAACTTGGCTTATAAATTTGAAATAATTGTAAATTTGTACTTAAGCTTTTCAAGCAATCTTGCGATAGAAGAATGCCGATTGTCATTCCAATAGAGAAGAACAAAACACAAGTTTAGGACTATTGCATGAATAGAATAAGAATAAAAGTGACATATATTTGAAATTCGCGTAAAGAATATTAACACTTGTATAAAAGGTTATACTTATGAATGAAAACGCGGACAAAAGTCGACTATTACAGTCGCTACCGTTTGATTTTCTAATACCAATTGAGAAAAACACAAAAAAAAAAATAACATATAGTGTCTATTTTTCTTTGTATTCTGTAGTTTGTAATTCCTAATGATAAGATCAATTTGCACATTTGACGCAACACCAAAATGCTTTGAAGATCCCGCCATTTTGCGTTATGGTTGTCAATTGCCCATGCTTTTGTTGCTATCAATAACTTCCCACCTCCTCTAGCAAAAGTGGTCAGTGAAGCATGTTCAGGAATTAATGTAAGATCGGGGGGATCGGAACAAAAATTGGAAAAGTCTTCATGGCAGAGAAGTCTTTCATATAAATTCTGATCATTGTACATGCTTACAAACTGCATTATTCTATAAACACATATCACTATTTAAGAATTTATAAATATTGTCCAGAGTTCCGTAAAATGGTTTTGATCATAGTGTTGCATGACCCTACTGGCCTTCCCCAAGTAGGATGTGTCGGGTCAAAGAGATGGGTGGACAGGGTAAGTAGAAATGCTGAAATGCCATATGAGAGCAACACATTTCCCACAGAGAAATTTCTTCTTGCCCATTGCACCAACACATCTCTCATGATAACATTATTTTCCCTTGCCTTGACATTGAATCCAGTCACCAAGTTTGACAGATTTGGGATCACTGTATTGTATCTTGCAGAGGGCACATGATCGTTATCATGATCTTCATCGTAGCTGATTACGTTTATTACTGACCTGCCTCGTGTTTCTGCTTGTTACTACAGGACATATAATTTATTTAACAATTATTACTATTTAAATTACGTATAAACATTCACTGTGGGTGTGCCTGTCACAAATTGAATCCAGGTTTTCAGGAAAGTCAATGAAAAGGCATTTTATTTTCACTTAAGAAAGCATCCAACAACAGAAAAGAAGGTGTTTCCAATATTATGCTAACAAGAGTTTAATTTTTTATTCGAGCCGCAACTCCACTGCTTTCCTAATTGTAAATAAGTCTTGCAGTTAAATAAATGACAAAGGGTACCCCATTGTTGTCTCATCAAATATATTTGAATTGTTTTATTTATGGACGCTCTTTGTCGTCTCAGATAATCAGCGTCCCATTCAATTCAGGGTATGAAATGGCCTATAAATTTTGCTCAGAGGCCTCTTCTATTAGGCTTGAGGTTATTTTAGGTGCCATAAATCTACGATACGGGACCCACAGCTTTACTTCCCTTCCGAAGGAAGCCATATTTAGTATTTTACGCCCGAAAAATATCAATGATCCTGCCTGGGACTGAACCCGCGATGTTGGGTTTAGGGGGCAAGTAAGGTTACCACTACACCACCAGGACCGACAAAAACACTTGAGGCGCTCTGCCATTGTCGTAGGATTAAAACTGAACTTCCGTATTATTTTGATATAGTAATATATAAAAGTTTTTATGATAATATAAAATCTATTGTTTTCGTTTAGTTATAGTAGAAATATTAAATATTTGTTGTTTGTAAAATAACTGTTCATTTATCTATATGCTAAAACTATGTATGTGCCACAGGGCAGTAGCTCGCGTACCATAGGTTGAGAACCATGCAGTACAACAGGTAATGAAATGTGTTTTAATTTGCTTCTGTAAAGTGTTTTCCTCGACTACCCTTACTTTTAAATGTGTCTTGGATTTAACCCTGCTTGTGTAAAAATATGCCCTTTTTTATCTGAACAGGTCTTGTATTGATGGAATGCTAAACCAAATTTTTTATCGTCTGAGTAACTGGTCAGAGTAAGGGGTGAGCCTTGGGAGGGAAAGGCAGAAATTTGAAAAGAGGAACATAATTCTACAAGGTTTTGCTAGGGCGGAAGGCTACACTGAAGCAAGCGGCCGTAAAAAAACGGGAACGTATGTAAAATTCATAAACATTTTTTTTTAACCTTCCCTCACCCATGTATTTTGTACATGGTGGGTGGGGAGAGCGAAGAACTTGTGTTTGGCAAGAAAATGTCGAGGGGACTAGCAATACGGCGAACGTGTGTCTGGCTCTAGAGGCAGATTGCTGCATTGTGGTTATGACGTCTGCAGGCGCCACGCTGTTACACGACGTGCAGTATCGTCACGTTTAAGACTATGGCTGAACTAACTAATTTCTGCAAAAGGGGAATATCTGTCCTGAATATGTCATCACTGAATAAACTTAGAAAATGACGGCGGCGGCTGCAGTCAACTCGCGAGACGCACTGTAAATTATCTATCTATACAAATTCTTTTCTAAAATACTGTATATACCGGTAATTTTACAAATAAGGCAAATTATTTTTGTCTTAATTATACATTTTATCTTTATACAATATGTCTACATTACTGTTTCCCTCTTTGATATTACGGCGCCCCAACGTTTCGGAAGATATTCTATTCACCTCTGTTCAGTACTTTGATAACTCTGGTAATCAGAAAGGAAGCTACAGTATGCGGCAGAACAAATGATCCTGAGATGTTAGTTAATGATGTTGGTACAGAATGTGCCACATATTGTTCATGACGTTTCTGAACTTTATTGAACGTGTTGATGAACAAAGGTTGCTATAAGGACAAATAAAATATGCATTTTCAAATTTTATAATTAAATAAATTTTTATTTCGCATAATAAATAATAATTTTACAGATTAAGTCTATAATTATATAAACAAAACAAAATATAACTTGAATAAAAATATTACATTTCACAACTAGAAAAAAAACAATTTTACAAATTTACTGGAAGCCAGTAAACATAACTAATAGCTGGTAGCCAGGTATCTGCCTACTCTAAAAACGTCGCGTTGGAAGCAAAACGTTTAAGTACGGGTATCCCTATCTAAAGAAATTATACTTGCTTACATCTTCCAGCATCTTCTTCTCTCTTCTTCACGTGGTTTCAATCCCGGCCAGACCGATGGATTTTTTCGGGCGTAAAAATCCTCAGTATGGCTTCCTTCGGAAGGAAAGTAAAGCCGTGGGTCCCGTGTCGTACATTTACGGCACGATAAAGAACCTCAAGCCTGAAAGAGAGTCTCTGAGCAAAATTTGTCGGCTGTTTCACGCCCTGAGTGGAATGGGACGCTAATGACCTGAGCTGTTAAAGAGCTTCCGTAAATAAAAACAAACATCCACTTCTCGGTCCTATAACTTACATCTTCTGTCTCATTTAATCTTCTTCTATCTTCTCCCATATCTTACATCCTCTATGTCACCTAATCTTCTTTTGCTCTCTTCCTTCTTCTGTCTCTTTCCCGGTCCCATAACTTACATCTTCCATCTCACTTAATCTTCTTCGGTATTCTCCTTTCCCCTATCTCCTTTCCGATCTCATAACTTATATCTTCCAGTTAACTAATCTTCTATATACTTCTACTATCCCATCTCCTCTTTTCCTGCTTCTTCACCATCGGTATTTTTCCTCTCTCTCTCTCTCTCTCTCTCTCTCTCTCTCTCTCTCTCTCTCTCTCTCTCTCTCTCTCTATTTTCTTCTAACTCCTGTATGTTGTTTGACTCCTCTGTTTCTCTTCTTCGTTTTCTATACTCGTCCAAATTCCTCTTCAATTTTTCATTTCCACCTCTTATAGGTAAAAACCTTTTCCTTTCTCCCCATTCTCTACTTCATGTTTCATCTACTGCTATGAAACTTCGGAGAAACTCACTGGAATTGCGTTTGAACAAGTCTAAACTCTTGCGAGGTGGTTCATTGTTAATAAACGAGGTACCCATCGAATTGAAAGCTTTCTCATACACAAAACTACCTGGGCAAGGCCTATACAATCTTAGCGAACTCGCGTATCTCAAATCGGCGATTATTGAGTATGGCATTGCGAAATTTAGAAAAAGAAAAAAAAAAAAAAGAATAGATGTTTTTGCAGTACCCACTTCTAAGTTATAATAAACAACCTTGACATATTTTCAGCACTAGAAAAAATCCATACTTGTGGACAGATTTGGAAATTATACAATTTAAAACAATGGACCAAACAAATGCTTCCTTATAAACTCGTAAGTAAAAGAGCTGTTGGCAGACTTAGAAAAAGAGGTTTTATAATACAGAATCCATGGTTGTAGAATACTGCATCTACTGTTAGGCACAGATAATTAACAAATTCTTGCCGCGGCTCCATCTAAAAGAGCTTCCTCCCTCGAATCTCGGCGAAGTATGGGAGAGTTCCCAATTTTTTATTTGATCCTTTATTGACAGTTGAAAAGTGCAGGGGGGGTCATGATAATCTCCGTAATTTGTTACAATAATTATGCTATAATAATTAATATATAAGTGCACAAGACTATCTCGTAAACACACACCCCTGCATCGTATCAATTTCGGCCGAACTGGCTGCTATGTGCCTATTGGCGTGTTCTGACTTGTGTGTTACTGTGCGTATGCTGGGCTTTAGCGGTGAATATCCGAAGTTAAACACTGACCCATGAAAGTATACCTTATTTATTTATTTTATAGCACGGTAGAAAAATAGTGTTTATTCTGTAATAATAATTGATATAAAATATAATTATGTAATTTTCAATTAAATCATATATTACTATAATAATCTGCTTATTGAACGTAAATACGAACAACGTTACATTAATGCGAAATGACAAACATAAGGTTTGAGTGATATTTTATTCTTTGCTGATATTCTTACATACAAAAGAAAGACAAATATAGTAGTGTTTCTATGTACACAGTAGATAAAGGTAAACTACCTTATAGGACGGTCTGGTGAATGCGGCGCGATTTGAGAGCATCGGATTTCCCCATTTACTGTAAAATGCAGTTTTGTCTAGTTACCAATTCGCAGGAAGACACCCGATATGTTTATTTATATATATTTATTAATATTTTTCAAATAAATAATAATGATTATGTTAGGCTAGTTAAGGCATCTTAAAAACACACTTTCAGAAAAATTATGGTCAAAAGTGTAGTTAACCACAATGATGGCTGACCACCACGGCTGACCGAAATCGTTTAGGCGTGGGTTCGTGAGCGGGAGGTCTTGGGTTCGAATCTCACCAGGACCGTCCTCGTGTATTATCAGTGGCCACTGCCTGTGGTGCCTCAGTAGTAAAAATGGATGTTAAACACTACTAACAAAATGGCTGTAAAAACGCAAAAAATTCACCAATACGTTGTAAGAAACTGCATTTTTTATTTTTTTATTTGTTTGTTTATTTTTCAGTTCCGTTTGGATTTTTAGATATTTCCCCTGTATCTGTTTTTACTTTCTCTGGAGTAATCAAGTTTTTTTTTTTTTTTTTAATTCTGTACAGTTAAACCATCTACAACTATATTATTGAGTGACATCGAAAAAAAAAATTTTTTACTTAGATGATTTGCCAATGGGGGTGCTAAAAACGGCAGCTTCTTTTTTCCCCAGATCGACTTAAAATAACTTAAGCTTGAAGTGTGGTATTTTATTTCAGAACTGACTTTAACGAAACAATCCTTGGGCAAGTGGCACGTCTACCGCTGTAAGGATGTGTTCTGTTCCCACGGGATGAGAGCTTGTTTTCTAATCTGTTATACTTGAAGAGGAACAAATCCGTTAATACAACCTTCACTTGTCTCGCGTGTGCCGAGGGTGTCATTGTTGTCATTAGTTCCATGCATTGGAAATAGATGACTCTCGATGCCGCTGATGGCTCGAATCGCATAACAAAATTTACGACGTTAGCCAGACACTAACAATTGGTTTAGCAGCGGGAGGGAAAAACAAAAGCCAAACGTCAGCAGAGAAAGGGGAAGACAAAAGGGTACCACAATGCTCTGTCCTGACCGACCACCACTCGCATGAATACCTCCATTGTGTCATCTTCCCTCGGCTTCATTGTTTGGCGGGTGCAGGATTTACAGTCTCTGTCTGGAGCACATACACGGGAAGCGTGAATGTGAAACAAAGTTTTTGGATCTGATTGCAGAACACTGCACTTGGCACATTATCAATATTTATGTGCGAACTGGGATAGCGGCAAGGCCCCCCCCCCTTTATCTGGCCCATCCGCATCAGATAATGTATGAAAACGAATCCAGCCAGGGAATTTTTTTAATATTATTTACAGTTTGCATTGCAGATTTCCATTCGAATGGACCAAAATAATTCTTTTCCTTCTACCTCCCCCTTCCCCCGACCATTTTTTATGTTTGCCACCGAGGCAAGCCTGAAACTATTTCGCTGCGACTGCAGATATTAATATTAGCACGGCCCCCCACAAACGTTCATCAAATGTTTTGCTTTATCGGAATTGTTGCGCTATGGCGATGTTTACAGCTTTCAAAACAACAGAGAACAGAAGACTATCAAGCAGAAAGAAATAGCAGAAGAGAAGATAAGAGGAGAATAAATGAGGAGAGAAAAGGGGAGATAAAGGGGGAACGAAGACATGATGAAAAGAAAAATGTAGAAGGATTTGAGGAGAGGGGAGTAAAGTAAAGGAAAGTACAGGATAAAAATACAATGGCAGAAGGGAGAAAGGGATGAGAAGTTAAAAGGAAAAAAAAATAATTATCAGGTAGTGGGGATAGAGGAAATGAAGAATATTAAGGTAATGTGGAGTGTAGATGAAAAATAAAGACGGAGAACATCAGAAATCAGAACAGAAACGTTAGGGTCATAGTTGATTATATGAGGAAACAGAGAAGTGGAGAATATAAAAGAAGAAATAAGAGAAAACAAATACTGTGGAGGGCACAGAAGAGGAGAGAAAATAAAAGACGAAGGAACGAGAATACTGGTAGAAGCGGAGAGAATAGAATGAGAATAGAAGCATATAAGAGCAGAAGAGTTAAGGATAACGTAGACGTAAAAAGGAACGTAAAAAGATAAAATGAGAGAAGAAGAAGGTTGGTGAAAGTAGGTAAAAGTGGGGGAAAAACAAAGCAAAGTGGGCGCGAGAGGTGTAGGCTAAGAAAAAAGAGGAGGAAAGAACAGAAGAACATAAAAATGAGGGGAAGGGAAGAAAAAAGTGGTTAGAGATATGATCAGAGAACAGAAAATACGAGGAGGAAAAGGTAGAGAGAGCAATAGAGAATAGGAAAGGAGAGAAGACACAGCAGAAAAATAAATGAATATGAGAATAGATATGAGAGCAGAAAGGGAGTTGTAAGAATTGGCGTAAAGAAGAGCACAGAGAACTGGAGGAATTGGATAAAGATAAAAGGGGAGCATATAAAGAGGAAATGAAGAGCGCTACATTTACTAAAGAAAAAAACATGGAATAAGTAGAGGAGAGCAGAGGCTGATGAAGCAGAATAAGAGAAGATAAGTGGGAGCGAGAGGTATGAAACTACAAGTAGCGAGGGGGAAAAAATGGGAGATGAAAACGGATGAAAAATCTGGTTAGGAATATCAAGAAAAGATCGCCAAACAGAAAAGTTGAGTACAAGGAAAAAGATGGCGGTTGAAGGGTGGAGGTGGGAACACAAGAAATGTTACGCGAAAACAATCGCATAACGCATCCAGGCAGCCTTCCAGATTCTATGGCCAGCAGTTCATCTTTGTGTCAGGAAGTTTTCTCCCGTTGAGCGCCCCACAATTTGACAGAGGCACAAAAGCGCACCCGCTTCAAATGGTGAGAAGAAATGCTGCAGAGAGTCGAGAGAGGGAGTTCAAGGCGTGTTCCTGATGTCATCACAAGGATTTACCATTTGACCCGGAGACCACGGCAGTTTGGATCTTTCCAGATGACGATTCACGTGAAGGACCGAGCTTTTGGGAAGAAAAAAGGTGAAAAGGTGATCACAGTTCCTTTAGAGGAGCAAAGGACTGTTACTGGTTTGTGGTACACCACTGTGTGCCTACAGAAAGTTTTCGACAATCTCCGAGAACGCCGGAATGTTAGGAATGAGGGAGAACTTTCTTCACCAAGACAACGTCTCGCTAACATTACCACCCAGTTCCTGGAGTCCACAGAAGTCAGATTCATGACTCATCCTCACTACAGTCCTAATCTGGCTCCATACGATTATTTTCTCTTCCCAGTGGCAGGATGCTTTGATAAGTGGTTTTTGCGGATGAGGAAGTCTATAGTGTGTGGTGGAGAGTACTTTGAAAAGATGTAAGAGTGGGAATAGGTCTACCCGCTCCTAAATTGATGTGTCTCAAAACTTTCGTAGTGACCTTCATACACATAACTTCCGCCAAGAAGCATTAAGAAATGCCTTAGAGTTTTCAGCTTGACTGTCGTATAAATAAGACTTCAATTGTTTCTGAGCTATATACACGAGCCGCCGCTGGCGAGTTTTTAAGTGTTTATTATAGGCACCCCAAAAAGTGAGGATTAGCGGTAGAGAGGGGGGTGATAATGGAGTGCACATTCGCAAGGGTACACGTTTAGGACGGTGCATGTGTTGAAAGTTCTACTAGGAGGTCTATCCTATGGGAGGCATACATTAAACTTCTTCAGCCGCTGTGAAAACAGTTCTGGGGATGGGTGGAAAAAAAAATTCTATGCATCTCATAGAAAGTGATTAGCATAAAACGAGTTCGAGATTACAGAACAGGGGAGATAGAGGAACAGAGAAAAGGGAGGGAAAAAATAATTTTTTTTCTTTTCTGCTTCGACTGCTAATGTGTTCATTGGAAATGCGAAAAGCTTCGGTTAATTCCTTTTTTTTTTTTTTTTTTTTTTTTTCCAGCGCTCCTGAAGGCGCTATGCGGCAGGAGGAGGAAAGCTGAACAATGGGGAAAGATAAAGGGCACGGATCAAAAGAGAAGTGAAGAGGAAAAAGTCCAACTGATTGACTTACATATTCAAGCCGTTTCTGGCCAGACGGAGATGAACAGTTTGTTAACATTAAAAGGGGGAACAAAATCTACTGACTCTTCAAGATAGCAGGGAGGGCAGCCAGCTCTACAATTGCCTACCTGCAGTGGCGAGGTAAGCTATTCTTTGTTCTCTCAGCAAAAGACCCCAGTATTTTATTATTATTACGCCTTTAGATGTCAACATCTGACCACCAAAACCTCTAGAGCAAATATGCAATACCGCCTGCCGAGATGCCACAAGGATGTTATTAAACGAAGTCCAGGCTGTGATGCCCGTCGATTTGGTGATGTTCTTCTGTTTAATGCGGTGCAAAATTCCCCTATTCAATCTCGATGGCTAAGACGAGAAGGGATGTCATATTGGGATAATAGGCGTCACTTCAGGGAATCCAACCAACCAACTCTGTTAATACTGGGTGCCTAGACTTCTTTACTCAGTGGCAACGAGAGAGAAGTTCTGCAAACCATTGTTACAGCAGATAAAACCATGGTCATTTACTATGATCTTTTGTCCAAAAGAGAATCAATGCAGTGGCGTAAATCTGGCGAAGCATCGCCTATAAAGGCCAAGGTTACTCAGTCAACTAAGAAGATCGTGGTCACAATCGTTTAGGACTGTGAAGGAATACTCCTCATTAACTTCAAGGAGAGGAACATTACAGTAAATGGGGAGTACTATGCTGGCCTACTGCACAGACTACGTGCTTCCATCAAAGAGAAAAGGCGAGGAAAGCTGAGTGGTGGTGTGCACCTTCTTCACGACAACGCGCCTGTGTACACAGCTCTTGTTGCAAAGGAAGCTGTGAAGAAATGTGGCTTCAAGGCGATCGACCATCCACCCTACAGCCCAGATCTATTTTCCAGTGTCTATTACGTGTTCTCAAAACTCAAGAAGGACTTCCGAGGAAGGAAATTTAAGTGTGACGAAGAAGTGATGGATGCTATTCATGCACAAGACTTATGATTATTTTTGGGGAGGGATTGAAATGTCAGTTCAAAGATTGAGAAGTGTATTACAATAAAAGGTAATAATATTGAAAAGTGAAATATATTTTTGCTTTATCATACCTAGAAAATGGTTAGGCCGGGTATGTCAGGCAGACGCTAGATGGCAGTTATAATTAGTGTAGCGCAGGGACAGTGTTCGTTTGTTATCAGTAGACAAAGATGTGGATAAGATAGAAGGCGAATGTGTGTAGCACATTCTTAAAGAATGGAAAAATATTGTACTTACAGGACTAGAGTCAGGAAAAAATAGATCACTTAATATTTTCTGTTTACAAATGATTTAGCATTAATTAAAGGAAGATAGACTACAAAAAAGCAAATGCTAACTAGAAATAATAAAATAAATGAAGTATACAATATGATTATTTCAAAGATTAACAGAAAAATAATGGAGTTCCAGGGTAAATACTCAATAAGAAAACAAAAATTGTGATAAGAAAAAAATAATAGAGCAAATATCACTCTCTTTTTCGGGGCGTAAAAATCCTAAGTATGGCTTCCTTCGGGAGGGAAGTAAAGCCGTGGGTCCCGTGTCGTACATTTACGGCACGAAAAAGAACCTTAAGAGGAGAGGCCTCTGAGCAAAATTTGTCGTCCGTTTCACGCCCTGGGTTGAATGGGACGCTGATGACCTGAGATGTTAAAGAGCGTCCTTAAATAAATAAATCAATCGATCAATCAATCTGTGTACATTACAGTAATTATAAAAAATGACTGGGCTTACATAAATATGCATTATAATTATATTTCAGTACGGGTGGGCCATAAGGACTATTTCAAAAAGGAAGAGAATAAAAATCTAGTATTAGAAATGCGCAATAAGAAATGAGGGTATAAGAAAAAAGTGGTATTGTAACTAATATTACAACAAATAGGGAATTATAGATAATAATGGGTAAAACACTTAAAAAGAATTAAAGAAGATAGAATACTAAAAAAAATGGGTTGACATATAACCCGAAAAGGAGAAAATCAATTGGAAATACAAACGGGGGAAAAAATGGATAAAAACAAAAATGTGAGTTCGAAACAGGCAGGAGCTAATCCGCGATAGAGGAAGAAGAAGAAATTATTTCATATATTGCATGACGAATACTCATAATAAAGAAAACACATGAAAAGTTAAATGTTTAGTCAGTGGCGGCTGGTTATAGATGCCAATGCTAATGATGTGGGAGAGACCTGTACAGAAGGTGATGTGACCGTCTGTAGAAGCCAGGTCCCCTTCTTCAGTATAATGTTAACACGGTGAAATAATGCTCGTCAGGGCAGGCAGTGTTTGCCTTTCCGCGCAGTGCTTCCAAAGTCTTGCTACGTTAATCTTGTGTCATCCCCAGAGTAAACAGAGAGGGCGCTTGCTCTCTCCTTTTGTTATTTGTCAAGCGTTTTTATTTTCCTTTTCCTTACTTGTCGGAGATTTCGCTAGGAAGCTAGGAATTGAGCTAATTCAACAAGGCAGAAGGGGGAGGAAAAAACTTGTGTATACTTTAATCAAGGACTTGAGAGTGGGCTTTTATAGTCGAGAATGCGTGATTTTTCATACTTGTTTTGCTCCGTGCGAAATATTGTTATGGCTTCTCAGCAGTTTTTTAAGTTGTCACACATTAAGTGTTACATCGTTCTTATTTACAATGTAAAAGTAAATTTAATAAGACTTTTTCAATTAATGCAAAATATTACCCTATAATAAAATAATGTGTTGCTACATACAGACCTAAGAAATCATCGTTTTATACGGTCATCACATATTAAATTACTAAGACAGATTAGAAACACACACACACACAGAGAGAGCAATGAGATGAATAATGAGCAATGCTTGACGCAACCGCGGGACAGGGCTGTCTGCGAAGGCGGGGAGTATATTTCCCCTCCGCTACGTGAGGCTTCAGTGTGAGTTGAAATCTTGCGCAAATAGCACGTGTTTGTTAGGCGTGGCAATACAGTGTATTGAGTGAAAGTGTATCGAGTGAAATGGGGCCATACAAGTATTCTATTCCCCAAAGAGTGTTCATGTATGATTCATTCGTGCGTACAGAATCAGCGCCTACTGTAAGAAGATTATTTGCACCAGAATTTTCACATGTTTACGTTCCTGTTCGCAGTTCGATTCATTGATTAGTAAATAAATTTCGTGAAACCGGAAGGTTCTGTATCTTTGGGGGCATTAAAAGAGAAAGTATACATAACAAATGTACACACTTTAGATGAACTTAAAATTAACATTTGTCAAGAAATTGTTGTCATTTCTTAGAGGAAACTGCAGAGTGTAAAGAAGAATTTCCTAAGGAGGTGTCAGAAATGCTTGAACAACGAAGGGAGGCAGTTCCACCGCCTCCTTTCTTAATATACGTCAGTAATTTACTTTTCCTTTTACTGTTTACGTAATATATGCTAGAAATAACTTGCGCTACCAACCGTACTTATTTACTGCGGACTTCCTCCCACCGCCAACACAGCAGTCAGCTTCGCCGGCCGGCCGTACGTCGCGAAACCGGCTGATAAGAATCGTTCACCCCCATATATATATAGCCTCGCTCAAAATATAATATTTTTACTTTAAGATTTGTGCTTTCAGTGTTAATCTGGCTATAATAGCGTAGTTCTCAAATAGTGTAGCGTTAACATACACACACAATATATATAACGATGTGGGTATGTTAACGATCTAGTGCACACCCCTCAACAAAACTCTGCATATAACCACCAATGGAGGTGGGAGAAACCTAAAGGGAAATTTCACAAATTGTTGCAGCGGCCTTATTTTTTCCCTTCAAGAAATTCGGTATATGCCATTAAAATAAATTCATAAAAATAATTTCCTAAAATCAGCGAAATCAGACTTAGAGATACACGTGGAAAACGAAAGTTAAAAAGAATTATATTTATATGTAAGAGAGCTCTGTAATAACCTTCAGAAAACGCTTACGTTACATGTTAATAACATTTAAATTAAATTTCAAAGCCACTGAAAATCGGTGTAACTTTCGATTGTTTTTATTTGCTTAGTACATTGCAATTGTTTTTAAATAGTAACATGTTTTTGTTTTATTGAAACATATGAACATCATCTTAAATACACAATGTAACTTGAAACTTTCTGTTATTTTTCTTTATTTTAGTGAATGTAAAGATGATATCAAGGGCTCAGTTCATAAATATGGCTACACTTAAAAAAGTTTAAAAAAGACTCGCACATTGTCTATCAGCGGTCATATATTTCATTTAATTAATAGTATACCATTAATTTTGTGGTTTTATCTCAATAATAATTATTTTAAAAAGGTGGTTTCTCTTTTGTAATACTTATAGATTGCAAGAATACTACTTTTGTTACTTTTGAGGATTACAGTAATTTCGTTATATATATTTATTTTCTAATGCTTTTAAAAGGACAAAAAAAAAAGAACTAACCTACTTAGGTAACGCATTATAGTTCAGTTTTTCTTTTATTAGATAGCTCTAGAGTTTGTCATGCTATTTAATGTCATAACTTATTATAATAAGGCCATAATTTGGATTTCATATTCTTTTTTAAAGTTACTCTTCTTGCTGAGAAATTCGCTTCTTTTATTTTAGCCTCGGATGTGACTTTTTCTAATTTATAATTATATTCAAATATTTTCTTGATTCTCTACTCTAAAAGTCGTCTAACTGGTCTGGCTTCCTTCCTTCCTTTTTTTAATAGTGTCTAAAGTCCGTTTACTACAGAGGCACCTGATGATACATGAAATGAAATGATAAATTGGGAAAGCATTTAATTTTTTTTTAAGGAAGGAAGCGTTCCAGGCCTAAGTTTACGGCATTTGCCATTTATGAGGACTGAGTAAAACATGGAAAAAAACTAGTTAGGGAGGACGGTCCTGGCAGAATCGAACCCCAGACCTCCAGCTCATGAATCCACGCCTAAACGACCTGGCCACCCGTGGCAGTAACAACAATATGAAAGGTAACAGAGCTGTCGATTGAAACAATGTCATGTATGGATTATACAGAAGGTCATGGTAAAGAATATAAACTGCAGTTTTGCTATTTTAGTACAGTGGTTTTATTAATGTTATAAAATAAAAGGAAATGAATAATTCAAAGACAATTTAAATAAAACAATATATCCAAAGTGCAATACAAACCGTATTTATACGGTTTGAAAAAAAAATGCTCTTAAAAGAAAAGTTTTACAGCTGAGCGTGTTTTCTAAAGTCCTCGAAAAACGATATAACTAATAACGGCTCTGTACAGAACAATATTCTAAAACACTTTCCACGATGCGATAGGCGTATGTTTTTAAGACTAGCGTTGGCTCAGAGCGAAGCACTTTCTGAATGGCTGCTGCTTCAACCCATACATCAACTTGTTGCCATTATGGGGTAGGACGTCATCGCCATTTCCCCCACCTCTCTCTTCCGAATTCTACGGTTCAAAAACATGCAGGGTGATGTCGGGCTTTTTGCCAGCCGTTGTTTGCATGGAGCCAAGCAACTCGACACCCCGTCTCGGCGCGGGACCATAAGAAAAGTCCACTCGGCGTCTCCGCAAACAGAGCCGCAGTGGCAACAATGGAAAACCATCAGTCTTCTCTACGGCGGTTTGTTTGGGTAAATGGCCGACTAGGGCTGGAAGACGTTACCCCAGTGGCGGAGCGCTTCCGTTCTTAGTAACTTGCCAAAGACGATATACTTCTCAAATTATTCATGTTGACGGTGACCCTGTGCTCTACACCGATCCATTTTAGTTTATATGTCTCTAGTCATACATATGTCAATTTTAGTGCATTCCGAAGTAATGTAACTATAGCGGGGTTACCCATGAAACAATTTTTTTAAAAAAAAATCTTCAAATCTCCATCGATCTACCCACTAGGCATCAAAAATGATGAAAAAAGTTAATATATATTTGTGTTTGTGTCCGTTAACGCTCTAGCGATCGCAATTTTTGTTTTTTCTCAAGGAAACTGGCCATCAATTAACAAATAGCAATATTGGACCATTTGAGATAATTTAAAAAAATATAAAATTTAAAAATAGCTGTAGCTGCAGCAATTTTTGTTTTCCTCAGCGAAACTCGGCAATTTCTTTAAAAAAAAATTATAAATGCAATTTCCGAAAATCAGGGCAATCGGGCCATTAAGAGGGGGAGTATACCTGAAAAACGAGCGGAGGTTAAAGCAAAATTTAAAAATCGCTCTAGCGGCCACAATTTCATTTAAAAAAAACTTGGGATATACCATTAAAATAAAACAAGAAAAATAGTTTGTGAAAACCAATGAAATTGGACCTGAAAACTAAAATTTAAAAAAGACTCTACAGGCACCAAAAATTTACTTTTTCGCAACGAAACTCCGTACATATAATTTAAATAAAATAAGAAAAATAAGTCCATAAATCAGGGATATTGGGCCATCAGGAGGGTTTACCTGAAACTCAAAATTTAAAAATAGCTCTAGAAGCACCAATATTTGCTTCTACACAGTAAAAATTCGAACTATACCATTTAAATAAAAAGAAAAATATTTTCTGAATATTATGAAAATTGGACTATTAAGAGTAAAGATATACTTGAAAACCCTAATTTAAACAGAGCTCTTGCGTTTAATTTCCTCTATATTGTTTTAAAATAAAAGGATAAATTAATTCAGCATATAAACTGTATTTATAGCGATGCATATTTTTATATTTAAAAAAAAGTATCGTCGTGAAGATAGCAAATGTGAAATATTAATCTAATATGTTTGAGAATTATATTTGTATATAAGAGCGCTCTGTAATAACCTTCAGAAAACGTTTACGTTACATGTTAATAACATTTAAATTAAATTTCAAAGCCACTGAAAATCGATGTAACTTTCGATTGTTTTTATTTGCTGTGTACACTGCAACTGTTTCTAAATAGTAACATGTTTTTGTTTTATTGAAACATATGAACATCATCTTAAATACACAATGTATCTCGAAACTTTCTGTTATATTTCTCTGTTTTAGTGAATGTAAAGATGATATCAAGGGCTCAGTTCATAAACATGGTTACATTTAAAAATACCCACACAGTATAGTTTTGTCTATCAGTAGTCATATATTTGACTTTAATTAATAATATACCATTAATTTTGGGGTTTAATCTCAATAATAATTCTAAAAATGTCCTTTCTCTTTTATAATACTTAAAGATTGCAAGAATTCTAATTTTGTTCCCCTAATACTATACAGTAATGCCATTTCACTAATTAATTAATTAATTAATAAAACCATGATTTTTATTTTATATACTCCCTAACACTCACTAAGACATGAGTAACCTTCTGGTGTGTAGTACAACTTTTTTGAGATCAGTGCCCTGGCTGTCCTTTAAAAACCCTAACAAGTAAAACGTCAATACACGTAAACGTCTACTTTTTCTCCACTCACAGAATAAATGATAACCAACTCAATCCTGGAATATTGTAAGTCAGTTAAATATCTAGACCTTATACTGGATAACAAACTGATCAAGTACGATCTTATTGACACCCAGGTGATCTCTTGTAACCATCAAATGCACTATGGGAACTACCTGGGGCCTAAACCACATATTAGCCAATGGGTATATGTTGCAATGATCAGGTGTCAGAAATCCTATGACACTATTGTGTGGTGGCGAAAAACATCAAAAACTACTGTAGCAGGTGAGTTTACCAAGCTATATAGATCAGCATGTCTGTGTGTTACAAGACCCTTTGCAAATGCTCCAACGATAGCACTAGAGACATAGAGGGCTCACATATCGCTTGATACAGATGGAAGTAACTGTGTAACAAATGAAAACACTCCCAATTCTAAATTTCCTGGATATTTAGTCTGACCTAATGAACACTTAATACTGTTCCCCCTCTCGGATTTCGAGAAGACTGGATAGAAGGAATTAGGCGTGTAAAAGAAGGTGAACAACTTGTACGGTTTACCGACGGATCCTGTATAGGGACACAATAGGGCGCAGGCATACATAGCCTTAAGAAATACTGCACACTTCAAGCAAAAGTACTCGCTAGCCTGAACTGTGCTTTTAGAGGACTTGAGAAAGATTACCATGGTAAGCACCACAAAAGTATGGTCTAATACATTACAATTGTATGGCCTTGTAATATTCTGTCCCACAAAGATTTCTACTACACTTGTATTTTACTACTCCATACTTACAAGTGTACAAGTGATTTTTGTTGTTCTGTATGAGACAATATTTATAAGCACTCGCCCCCATATTAAATTAAAGTAATACAGTAATCAATTTTGTGTAACTTCCTTATTATTGTCATGAGTGTAATGTCAATTTATTTCCTGCATGACAAGTGTTGAATTACTGTGTGTAACGTGTTAATTTTTCGTACCAGCGTGCAGGAATCCACCCTAGCCATAAAATCTCACCTGGGAATTTCTGTTGGCTATGTAATAATATTTTGTACAAATTTTTTATTAGTGTTTAACGCCCGTTTTTACTACTGAGGTACCACAGGCGGTGGACACTGGTGATACATGAAATGATATATTGGGAAAGGATTTTTTTAAGGAAGGAAATGTTCCAGGTCTAAGTTTAGGGTACTTCCCAGGCATTTGCCATTTATGAAGACTGAGGAAAACCTGCCAGGGAGGACGCTCCTGGTAGAATTCGAACCCCAGACCTCCCGCTTACGAGTCCGCGCCTTATCGACCTCGGCCACCCTGGCGGATTTTTTTTTTTAGGGGGGTAAAAGATGACCCAGGCAGAACCGATATTTTCTGGAAAGAATTCTTAAGTACGATGTAATAAAGAATATGACGACTATGGGAATGAAAAGACAGCCTGGTAACCTCTGGAAAGGATTGAATGATTTGATTTATTTACGGACGCTCTTTAACATCTCAGATCATCAGCCTCCCATTCAAATCAGGGCGTGAAACGGCGACAAATTTTGCTCAGAGGCCTCTCTTTCAGCCTTGCCGTAAATGTACGACATGGAACCCACGGCTTTACTTCCCTTCGGAAGCAAGCCATACTTAGGATTTTTACGGTCCTAGCCGGGTTTGAACCCGCGATCTTGGGTTTAGAAGGCCAGTATGTTACCACTACACCACCACGACCAACTCTCTAGAAGGGAGATCTTAACGGTTACATGTAACATGTATGCGGGTTACTTGCAAGAAGTCACGTAAGCCATCAGACAAATAATATAGCAGAGAAAAAAATGGAGGAAACAGATTACCCAATAGAGTCCCTAAGGTGCAGTGGGAGAAGAAAACTCTCCCCTGAGATCTCAAACATTAATCCAATCCTTAATTTAATCAATGTATCTAATACCTCCAAAATCTTTCTCTCCACATATTTTACATATTTAATTAACTCCCTTCTAATAAAAACCGTTGCACATTCGAGAGAAATATTACTATTAATCGGGCACTGGTAATTTGTATAATTTCTTCTACAAGTGTAGGAACATTGGCAACTTCAAATGCTAGCACAAAATTTATTTATCTTTTTAATGATTTTGGGAGTCAGTTGACCCAAATGTGCTAAGTATTAACGAAAGTGAATCATCAATGGTGTGTAGAAATATGTATAAAAAACAATAAATATTTGTGGATAATGATAAAGCTAGGTTAAGTGCAAATAAAGTACGGCTTATGACTTGATATTGATTTTTTCTGTTTCAAATGCATATTTCAGACCAGTACCTTAGTTAATGAAATTTTAAGATTCTTGCCAAATGCCACGAAAATAATTTTCTTTCTTCATTCTCTTTTAAAATAATCTCTTTTGGCACAATGTCTCCAGTTTTTTGCTTATAAGAACGTGTATGCAAAGAAATATAAACAAATAAATTAATATAAAAGTCCAAATGATTAATAAAATAAAACACCGAGCGCAATTGGGAAGCTCGATTCTTCTGCCATCTCTCGATGGCTGAATATAGCTTTATGCAACCGTCGTCTCAAAGTGGATTATTACGCTTGAATATTGATATGTGCATAATAAAGTACTTAAATTATTATTGTGTCTGAGAAAAAAAAAACAGACCTATTCTGCAGAAAGACAATGGTCTGCACTGTGCATTAAAATCCCTAAAGAGTGAACATAACCCAATTCAAGGTTTGGAGACGAGTGGCAAACAGTTTCCTATCCATCTTGCTTTTATATGACGTCGCTTGTAGCATTGTCGGTCCTGGTGGTGTAGTGGTTACCATACTTGCCTCCTAAACCCAAGATCGCGGGTTCGAACCCGGTCAGAACCGATGGATTTTTTTCGGGTGTAAAAATCCTAAGTATGGCTTCCTTCGGAAGGGAAGTAAAGCTGTGAGTCCCGTGTCGTACATTTACGGCACGATAAAGAACCTCAAGCCTGAAAGAGAGGCCTCTGAGCAAAATTTGTCAGTCGTTTCACGCCCTGAGTTGATGGGACGCTGATGACCTGAGTTGTTAAACAGCGTCCATAAATAAATCAATCAAAAAAAAAAACTTGTAACTTTTTACTAATAATTTACCAGTGTTGCATTTCCTTCGTAGAACAGAAAGTTACAAGGTCATGGATGGATTTTTTTCGGGTGTAAAAATCCTAAGTATGGCTTCCTTCGGAAGGGAAGTAAAGCTGTGAGTCCCGTGTCGTACATTTACGGCACGATAAAGAACCTCAAGCCTGAAAGAGAGGCCTCTGAGCAAAATTTGTCAGTCGTTTCACGCCCTGAGTTGATGGGACGCTGATGACCTGAGTTGTTAAACAGCGTCCATAAATAAATCAATCAAAAAAAAACTTGTAACTTTTTACTAATAATTTACCAGTGTTGCATTTCCTTCGTAGAACAGAAAGTTACAAGGTCATAATTTACAAGAACCAGCACTAATATACTTCTATGTATTAGATCATACTTTTGTGAAACAGGGCCCAGGTTAAATCTAAACTGATATGGGAATGCTTAAATGTTCTGATTGCCCTGGCAACAGGCTTGAACTGCGGTGAGCACTGGGGCATCGAGTACTTTATGGAAATAAAAAAGAAGATCAGCTGGCCAAAATGGGCACCCATGTTGACCTTTAACCCGTGGTTGGCCCAAAAACCGCGGTAAAACATGACTAATGAAAAGCATCCACTTGGGTGGCAAATATATATATATATATATACAGTAGATTTATACATTCACAAATAATTCCAGAATATTTCAAATTATTTATTCCCTATACATAAGTACATAATAACCAACATTATTATCAACGCAAAAGTAGATTCCTATATAAGCAATGAAAACTGTACATAACATTAATTGAAATGAAATATTGATTACCTTGAGATTAGACTGTCTAGTAGTGGAAATTGGAGCGATAAAAAAAATGAGAAATGGCTAAGAGTGTAATCAGATTTTGCGTAAATAAAATACGAAATAAGTAAGTGAAAAGGTTAGAGAGAGTATACAGTTCGATAGTGGACAGCAGAACAATGCATGTAATAGAAATTTGGGAGCCAGATGGAGGATGGAAAGCAATGAAATGTAATAAATATATTACTTTGTAGAGTTCTCCTAGGGTTACTTAAATGTACACCTAGCGAAATTACTCTAATGGAATTAGGAAAAAGTAACCAAAGCAAGGTAATGGATAAAGTACGAAATATTGGTGTACATAGAGAAGAACAAACAGTGTAATACAAGAAAGAAATATTGGTAGCGGTAGTACGAGGATAGGTCCATAAGTTTCCGGACTCTCCGATAAGGATTGTCTTCACAAAACCCTTAGTCATACCTTGTCTGCTAATTAAATAATTACAGCGGTCACTGTGTTCAGTTGTTCAGATATAGTTGCATAAAGAAGGCTATGTGTAGAAGATTGTGACACGTTCAAAATGGAGTTGCGAGCTGTTATTAAGTTCTTCACAAAAGAAGGACTTACTCCAAATGAAATTAAACAGCGATTGAACGGTGTATATGGGGAAGCACCCCCCTCATATTCTACCGTAAAAGAATGGGCCAAACTTTTTCGAATGAGTCGAGAAAGCATTGAAGATGAAGAGCGTACAGATCGGCCCTTGGAGGTGCTCACTCCTGAAAACATCGCTCTTGTGGGAGGAGAAATTATGGAAGACCGGCTCAAAGTTACAGAAATAGCAACCAGGTTGAGCCTTTCTAAAACAACAGTCCTTCGAATTATTCATGAACATTTAAACATGAAGAAGGTTAGTGCCCAGACTTCTCTCCTTAGTCCAAAAGCAGCAACGAGTCATCTGTATTCAGACATTTTTGGAACTCTGCCGTGGCAACGAGAGAGAATTTCTGCAAATCATTGTTACAAGAGACGAAACTATGGTCCTCTAATATGATCCCTTGTCCAAAAGAATCAATGGAGTGGCGTAAACCTGGCGAAGCACCGCCTCAAGGCCAAAGTCACTCGGTCAATAAACAGTAAATAAATTGAAAAGTGAAATATAGTTTTTGTCCTTATAATACGAATATATAGAAAATGGGTAGGCCGGAAACTTATGGACCTACCCTCGTATGTTATTTTCATACAGCTTAACCAGACCCCATACAGTCTAGCCTTAGCGTCAAGATAATTTTATATTTTAAAAGTTTAAAAAAAAAAAGTTTGACAGCATCGTTCGCAACATACATCCGTCTAAAACGCAGACAAATCGTAGCGCAGATCAATTCTGGAAAATGCGCTCCGCCACTGAATCTCGCCCATCCACATAAGCACTCGCAAGAAGAGTTCAAGATGTCGGAAAATCAACAGCAAAGAAGAGGGTAGCTACGAATGGTTGTTATTCCACAAACATTTTGTGGAAAGGCATACATAAGACGAGATATCAAGAGAAATGAACTAAAGGAGGAATGGAATGGAATGGAATGTTATTTTTAAGTTTTACGTTCATGTTGTCGTCACATAAAATGTTGAAGCTTTTTGTGCAGTCTTTTTCCTGCATTTTATTATCCTTTTCATTCACGTACCGTTTACGCGATTCTTTGTGTTTATTCATAGGGAGCGCTTAGGCACCAAACATATCACCGCGATATTCTGATGTTTGTTGCAAACAGACGATAAGTTATGGCGGCCCATTTTAGGCTCAAGACAGCCCCTGGAGTATTTTCTTATACCGTGATACGTTTCAAGCTCTTGTGTGGAAAAATGGTTATCTTTTCATTGAGTATATATTAACAATTTTTTCGGACACCTTGTATTATCCTTAGCTATTTATAAATTTCTTTCGGTGAGACTTAAGTTAACCTAAAGTGATGTATATATCAACGAATTCCGAAGGAACGAGGCTATTTCTGTTGTACCCATTAACCGATTTTTGAAAAAAAAAATCTTCAAATCCCCATCGATCCTACCTACAAGGTACAGAAAATGAAAATATATACCTATTAGCAGCAGGGTTATACCTGAAAAGCAACTGGCAGTTACAGCAAAATTTAAAAATCGCTCTAGCGGCCGCAATTTTAAAAAGATTTAAACTAAACTCGGTATATGCCATTGAAACAAAATAAGAAAAAATAGTTTCTGAAAATCAGTGAAATCGGACTATTGACAGGAGGGGTTTACTGTAAACACAACATTAAAAAATCGTCCTAGCAGCATTAAAATTTTATTTTTCGCATCTAAAGTCCGTATATAGTATTTAAATGAAACAAAAAAAATATTTTCTGAAAATCATGGAAATCGGGTCATTAAGTGTCGGGGGTTTACTTGAAACCCAAAATGTAAAAACTACTCTAGCGGCATTAATGTTTATTTCTCACAATAAAATTCCGCACATACCATTTAAATAAAATAAGCAAGATACGTTTC
The DNA here is from genome assembly GCA_030762175.1 of Metallyticus violacea. Taxonomy (NCBI): domain Eukaryota; kingdom Metazoa; phylum Arthropoda; class Insecta; order Mantodea; family Metallyticidae; genus Metallyticus; species Metallyticus violacea. The sequence goes on along the minus strand of CM060840.1, from coordinate 11,908,385 downwards.
TTTCTGATAATTAGGAAAATCGGACCTTTAGGAGTCTGATATGCTTGAAAAACGAAATTTTAAAAGCGCTCTTGCGTTTAATTTTCTCTATATTGTTTTAAAATAAAAGGATAAATTAATTCAATCCATAAACTCTATTTATAATGATGTATATGTTTTATATTTAACAAAAGTATCGTCGTGAAGATAACAAATGTGAAATATTAATCTAATATGTGTTTGAGAATTATATTTATATGTACAAAGGCTCTGTAATAACCTTCAGAAAACGTTTACGTTACATGTTAATAACATTTAAATTAAATTTCAAAGCCACCGAAAATCGATGTAACTTTCGATTGTTTTTATTTACTGTGTACATTGTAATTGTTTTTAAATAGTAACATGTTTTTGTTTTATTGAAACATACGAACATCATCTTAAATACACAATGTAACTCGAAACTTTCTGTTATTTCTCTCTATTTTAGTAAATGTAAAGATAATATCAAGGGCTTAGTTCATAAACAATAATCCTTTATTCGGTCCAGTGATGATTCTACCCTTCTGGAGGTAGTCTACGAGCGCCACACAATGAGAATCCAGAAAACAATAGCCATGGCTTTCTTTGGTGCACTTTCACCTGTTGGGGCCAACGTTTGCACTTCTCCTTTGTCTTTGATGTGTATTAATGAATCCATGTTTTATCTACTGTTAGGAAACGTCCATGAAACTCATTGGATAAACATTTAAACAAGTCTAAACACTCTTGAGAAGTGTTCATTCGAATGCTTTTTTGATCCATTGTTAACAAACGCGGCACCCATCGAGCAGAAAGGTTTCTAATACCCAGAACTTCGTGTAAAATGTAGTGGGGCACGGCCTATCGAGGTCTTTGCGTACCTTTAAACGGCAATCCTTGAGCACGGCATTGTGAAGTTTCATTAATTTATAGTCGACCGTAGCAGTTTTGGCACAACCTGAGCGGTCATCATCTTGAATAGATGCACGACCATGCTTAAATTCATCGATCCACTTTTTAACCGTCGAAAACGAACAGGAAGAATTCTTTAATGTGGAATGTAACTTCTTTTGTATTTCTTTTGGGGTTAAACCCTTCAAAACGAAATACTTATCACAATTCATATTTTAGTTTTATCCATTTTGAAGACAATTGTTAACACTAGCTTGTTTACACAATCATCAACAAATGACTACTCTTACGCGTCTGAACCTTTATAGCACTTGATCTAAAGAATGATACTGAACTATCGTAGTAATTTGGACATCTTCACGACATCTTTGAGTCAGGCCCAGAACTTTTAGAACAACCCTAGTATGGATAGGAAAAGAGCATACATATCTGGATAGACAGAACTTATTGGCAATGATGGATAAAAGAATTTCTCTAAAAGTTATAAGGACTTTGAAAATGAATGTCGTAAAACAGGTATAATATATTGGAATATGTAATATTACTAGGTTTAAATTGGGAATACCGAGAGTAAACGCTACAGGGTAAGGAATGCAGGTACATGCCCTATATTTAGGGAGAAGGAAGATTTTTTTACAGCACGTAAAAGAACCTCAAGTCTAAAATAAGAGGCCTTTGAGCAAAATTTATCGGCCTTGAATTGAATGGAACACTGATAGCATGAGATGTTAAATAGCATTCGTAAATAAAGCATAAGACTCAAATGTCAATCAAGTTACAGCAAAATAATTAAGGTAACCAGGAAATGTAAACGAGGAGCATTCAAATTATAACACCTCCGCTTTGTTTGTTTGTTTCCCCCCCCTCTCTCTCTCTCTCTCCCTCTCTCTCCCTCTCAGGACTGGAAACGGAAACATGCGGTTTGTTTTAAAATACGCGGGCACTCATTGTCAACGCGTGACAGAGAGATCGCAGCACAGTACAGAACTCTAGCGGCAGCGGCGAGAGTGAGGACTGTTTATGACACTTCAAATGACGACGTTTTCATTACAAGAACAAATTGTAATCATTCGTGTTCTTGTGTGGTTTGGCACCGACTGAAATTCATCGCCAGTGAGAGAGACATGTGGTGATGGTGTAATGGATGTGTCTAATGTGCGTTCATGGGTGCGACAGCACAAGGAAGGCAGATCGTTATGTGACAAACCAAGGCAATCTCGGCCTCGCAAAAGCCCCTCTGAAGACATGGTCGAGCGTGTAAAGAAAGTTGTTTTGAAGGATCGTCTAATGAGCGTAGAACACATCGCCTCCAAAGTTGGCATTTCCCTGGGATCTGTGCACACAATCCTGCGTGAAACCTGAAAATGTGAAAAGTGTCCTCCAGGTAGGTGCCACGAATGCTGACGGACGACCCCAAGGCTGCGGGACTGGCATGTTGATGCGTGATAACGGCATGAATGGGAGTTTTCTTCAACGATTGTGGTAATGAATGACACATGGATGCCGTTTTTCAATCATGAAACCTCAATGGAAGCACTCAGATTCACCGCCACCATTGGTCAAAACAGGCTCCTACATAAGCGTTCGCAGCGGTCATGGAATCATGGCGTCGACGTTGTGAAAAAAGTGTACGGCTATCAATATGAAAATTTTATGAGATATTAAGAATACTTAACTAAAGATGTTGTGTAAATTTTAACTTTCTAATACGCATATAAAGTTTATAAATAAATGTAAATCATATTTCCCGATAACTTAAAAATTTGACATAAATGTGCATTTTTCTCAGGATTGGCTGGACCATTCTTGTTGAAAATTTGCACACACACACAATGTATGCAAATGTAAAGTGGGATAACTAGAAGTATTTAAATATCATTATTAGTCGATAAAAATAAAAACCAATAAAAGTTTTTAAAAAATAATTCTTTTTCAAAATTTCAAAATTAATTTCTTTTCAAGCAACTAGTACACATATTATTCTAGTTCCCAGGATAGCATGTTATTCACAGTTAAATAAAAAAAAATAAAATAATAATTCCAATTTTACCAATAGTTTATAAGAAATGTGCATGAATTTGTCACAGTGTTTTCAGATTTTTAACAAAAGTTTATTTTTTATTGAAAAAACGTTTTATATGCATTAGAGAATTAAAATTTACAGCGGATCTTTAGTTAATTTTTCTCAATATATTTTAATTTTTTCATGTTGATAGCTTTAAAACGTTCTGTGTAAAATGTATACCGTTATATTATTTGTTTGATTTACGTTTCCTGGTTACCTTAAAAACATGTCAACTTAATTTCACCTATATTAACTTAATTAAATACGTTTATAAAATTATTAGCTTTATCAAATATAATTCAGCATGTTTATGTCTAAACGCTTATCTTTTAAAATTAAGTGAAGTCAGTCAATTAAATATAATAAGCAGTTAAAGAATATTTCAAGTAGTCCAAGAAAAGCTTAAATTTGAACAATAATTACATTCATATTTACTTATATCAATGAAATATTTCTACACATGAATTTAAGGTTACTTTAAATGTTGTCACCCTCAAAGACAACTGCAGGCAATTCATTTCAGTCATTTATGGTTTTATTTATAAAAGAGAATTCAGATGTAGTCGTTCTCTGTTACCTACAGTTGATTTTAAAACTATGTTCTTTCCTGCCATCGTATGTTGGTATTTCTAATCTAGTTGCGATGTCCTTGTCTTTCGTGTTTTATTTTATTGTGTTTAATTACACGGAATTTTGCATGAGTGTTTAATTTTATTAAGTTTCTTAAAAATATGCAATGTTGTTGTAAATATGTAGGATTAAAATTAAATAAAATGGTCCAGTAGCTAAATTTGTCAACTATTTAAGTTTTCAGATGGGGGATAATAGATATAATTATATAAAAATCTGCACTCTATTTATCACACACAGTGTTTCCAATTCTATCCATTAATAAAAGAAAACTGTATTTCCGAAACTACTAGCAAAATTTTAAAGGAACATTTTTATGCAGTAAAATGTTCGTAGTGAAAATGTCTGGACGTTTAATACAGACCTATCGCTTTGATGCTGATAGAACTCAGCTATTTTGAATGTTCTAGCCCCTTTAAACCCAAAATGTACGTGAAGTCTATATCTGGTTCTAGTCCGAATCTCCTACACCCTTCCTTTGCCCTTAACATCCACTGTTGATTCACGTTGCTTCCCTTCCTTCCCTTTTTATCTTATCTGACAACATGAATTTGCATTCTAAACGCGGTCGTAGAGTGAATATGGGGAAGGGGTTGCTGCTACTGCTCAGTATTCAGGGGCGGTACAGTCGTTGAACAAACCTTCGCCCTATCCTATAAGGAAACATGCCTGCTGACTATAAGCCATATAGTGGTAGGTTTGAAAATTGACTAAAATCTGAATGGGAGATGGAGTAGCACATAAAAAAGAGACTAAACTCACTAGCCAAAACTCCGTGGCTCAGACTAGGGAGTTAGCAGATGATTCAGATCACTGATGAATATGATCGGTTGTTTCATCTGTAGCGAGAGGGAATCATGTACACATATTCTGACTGGATGTAAAGGTACAGAAGAATTGAGGGAAAAGTACCTAACACGCGCCTTTACCAGATCGAACAGAGAGAGCTGGTCATGCTGGGCTCTGCTGGCAGGCAAGTAAGGGGAGGAATGATAGGTAAATAACTGATGAAAATGAGACATTTCAGGATAGGGGGCGGGGAAAACAAATTGGTGACATTCATAATAGGATTTCTTTAAATTTGATACGTATTTTTAAATTTTTTTAAAAAAAACTATTCTTATTGTATTTTTTATTAAACAGACCTAGTGTACAAGGTCGCCCAAAAAGTAATGCACCACATGTCCCCCCCCCTCGGTCGACAACAATGCTGCGTATGCGAAACGTTAGGTATAAATTATTTAAAGTTTCCTGAGCGCGCGCGCAAAATTTCCGTTACAAACAGCGTGTCGTCATTGAATTTCTCACTACGGAGAAAGAAACTGTGGGGAGTATTCACAAACGTTTGTGTGAAGTCTCTGGAGCATTTGCAGTCAGTTGGTCTCTGGGCACAGAGCGTGAGGCTGTTCGGTGAGCTCCAAGAGTTGCAGCGTGCGGGGGTCACACTTGACATGTTGCTTATTCGCGAGGATCGGTGGTTGGCGCTGAAGCTGTCAAGCATCAAAGGAAATTTAGATGTAGTTATCCGCGTTCTTGATTACTCAAAAGTGTGTGTAATATGGTTCCGCGCTGTCTTACACAAATCTCACAGAAAATTGAAACGTTTTGGGGAGACCTTGTTCCGGATTGTGACAGCTGATGAAACTTGGGTTCACCATTTTCAGTCCGAAACAAAACGACAATCGATGGAATGGGGTCATCCTCGCTCTCCACAAAGCAACTGCTTCCACCGGTAAGGTCATGATCACAGTAAGAGGTGATTTTCATTGATGTGATGGCAAGAGACAGTTCCATTAATTCAGGAGGATGGACGAAGTCTACGTTACATTGCTGACGTCAATGGCACTTCTCATTCCAATGTATGCAAGTTGTCCAGAGGTTCAGAGAGGATGGTATCTACGCCAGGATGTCCTGTTCTGGTCGTAGGAGGAGTACCTCTGATTGCGACGATCGCTTTCTTTACTGGAAATTTCTCGCGATCGGCACGCGACATTGGTGGAGGCCAGGAATAATTTGCAGCAAGTACGGCGTGTTAACATCAGTGACAGGAGAACACCAAGACTCTCGGATGCAGTTTGCTTGCACACCTAAAAACTGGACTGTGGAGCGATGGAGCACGGATGAGAGCAAGTTCTGCTTGAGGCCACCAGATGGGAGGGAGTTTGAAGAAGGCCAAGAGAACGTTATGCACCCTGCACTTTCTCTTCAAAGACACTTTATAATGGAGGCCTAGTGTTGGTTTGGGCAGGAATCATCATTGAAGCAAGAACGGAGCTGGTGTTAATCAAGAATGAGTGACTGACAGCTCATCGGTACATCAAGGAGATTCTTGCTGATCATGTAATGCCTTTTACACCCGTTATAGGCTACAACGCTTTCTTATGCACGATAACGCTCGTCCACATATTGCCCGGTGTGTTTCTGAGTTCCTGGATGCGGTTGGGATTGGTCAACACGCCGTCCATATCTGAGCCTGATAGAACATGGCTCGGACATGCTTGAGAGGTTACTATGGGAACTGATATCACAGATCTTACGAAAAGCAGCTGTAATTATACCGTGGTTATCTTAAAACAAACAGCTAGAGAACCATAGAGCCATTGAAAGTGTCAATTTCTAACATTTTTTTTTCAAAAAGGTTCTGTTTATTGTAATGTTTGACCATGATTTAAGATTTTTTTGGCATTAAAATAAATAATAGTGTAGAAATTGTGTTTAAAACCCTCCTTATGCGTAATCTGAATGATAAAATGTTGTTAAATAACTGTTCAAGAAAGTTTGGTGTAATACTTATGTCTTCGTTTCATTAAACACGGTGTTTTATTTTAAAGTAAGTTTAAAAATTGTGTGTTTCGCTTTTTTTTCCCCCGCTCAGTGTATAAAGAATGAATATATCTAGAAATACTGAGAAAAATAGAGATTGACAACAGAAAGATCAATAAAGAGAAAGCGCTGCTGAAGATATATTAAAGATCCTAAAAATAGTTTGCATATATCATCGACACTTGACAGAAATATCTAAATTTACAAAAATACTATTAATTTAAAATGTATATTATGTGTCTGCCTAGCACTTAAATGTTTTAACATTATTTTCAACATAATAATAATTATATTTTTATATCCAAACAATTAAAGTAGTCTAAAAAGTGCCAGTTTGACAATCACTGCGATAAAACTGCAGCAAAAATCGTTTCAAACCGGCAAATAAGAGTAGTGCAAATATTATGCGACCACTCAGCCAATTTTGCTACTTAAGTCAAGTCACGAGGATGGCATTATTTCAGATTTTGGCAATAAGTATCAGGATTTTGTAAGAAGGGCGTGCTGGAAACACATAATGCTCAAAACTACTGGCTGGAAGAGTCATTCAAATGATGTTATTACGCGTTGGGCTGCATTGTACCACACTTAAGTATGCTATAAGTATATTTTATCTTTATTGAAGAGATGTTGGTGCCAAGAACGAGCAATATCTCGCGTATTTCTAAGTGCTCGCCTCTGTAGAAACATTCAATGGTTAGTATAAAAAAAACTGCAGCATTAAAGTTTGTAAGATTCTATTACGTCGTTGGTAAGCTGGAAATTCACAGTGCCACATTTGTTACAATGACCTACAGCTACCCCCCACCCAAAAGAAAAACTTGCAGCATCAACCGTACTAATTACATGACTATGAAACCTTTTTGCTATATATTATCAAAAAGAACATATTCAGGGAATATTTATGTATTTTATTTATTATTTATTGATTACTTATTAAAATACGAGGTCCGTTCCTTAAGTCCATGCAATAATAAAGAAGGCATAACCTTTTAGGAAAATGCACCTAGTCACAGGTAATTTAATTTAATGGCATATTCGACATCCCAGGATTTCGCCATGGAAAGGCAACTTTGCAATTTGGGAGTAGAAAAAGAATTTAAAATTTCTATAATTTTTCTTCTGTCAATGAATCTGAATTTATAATAACAACATGTCGTAAAACAGAAAAACAACTTTAAAAAACATCTGAGCAGTACACAATTTAAATAATACATTTAAAGTTGCAAAAAATCTGTGCAAAAAGGGTTCCACATTCCCTAACCAATCAAGAGGAGAAAGGAATAGGCAAGGAAACTGCTGAGCATGTTTCCACCAAAGGGTCCTAAACGTTTGACAGATATATGCACTGATGATGAAAGTTCATATATCACCCCTAATAAGGGCCAGAACTACGTGTGGGTAAATGAAAATGACCCAAGACCAGTTGTTCTTCGACAAGATTTTCGTTCTCAGAAGCGAATATTCCTCAACAATGAAGGATCATTAATGGTTGACTGTAAGCAATAAGGAATGACAATGAATGGAGAATACTGTGACACTTAGCGTCTCCTCACAGAACAGCTGCAAATTTGAGGAAACTGGAAGTCACCAATGTCCAGTTGCTTGACCATCCATCCTACAGCCCTGACCATACGACTTCTGGTTGTTTGCTCGAGTGAAATCTTGCATTACTGGAAAAACTTTTGAACGTTTACCTTGCTCAAGCTACAACTGTGTTTGGAGAGAGATGGAGATAACTTTGAAGGATTGTGAGAATAAGTTTTCGAATTCAGTCCTTAGCTTGGACTTTAAGCAAAACTTTTGGAACGTTCCTCGTATTAATTCATTTTGAAGAAACATTTCTTTAAACTGCGCAAATTCCTTTGGTACTTAAACTATGCTAATGATAATTATAATATTGATAACAAGGGCTTACTAAATTTTGTACCAATTTCTTTTGTTATGTCTTAAATTTTGTATTTCATCCATTATCTCTATACATTGTATTTCTTAGAATGTCATTTTGAAGATTAAACCGTCTTCAATTCTTTATGCTTCAGCTAAGTTATATATTTCTAAAAAAAAATAAGATTGCATTAATATACAAAAGTTATTATAAAGCCATATACATTAGTACAATTCATATACTGTGGTAGCCAGTAGAATTCTGTCTTCTTGTATTTTCATGTTCTAAATTACATCATGCATATGAGGCTAGTAAACCTCGCTGTTTAATTGTTAGTTTTCAATTTAAGCTCAATTTTGTACTCAAATGTGCGTTAACTTTGTTTCAACATAATCTCTCTAAAAATAATATATCTTACCAAATGAGAGTCGACTTTGTTGCAGTTACTGCTAGAACGACATACCTCAAGCCTGTAAAGATAAACAAACTCAATTAAATTTTGATTAAAAGAAGACACATAATACAAAGTAAAACTTTTTAAAACAAGACACATGGTGCATGTAAAATTGGAACATACTTTCAAATTTTCCCCACCAGGCAAAGTATAGTTGTGACATGCCGTTTGAAGTTGAAGCGGCATTCAATAGCTTCTGCCCCCAATAAATTATAAATGTTATTTATCAAATTTGAGAAATTTATTTTTAATTATGCTTACATTTAATTTACTTATTTCATGTAACTTTGAAAACTTATTGCAAGGATCATAATATCTACTAGCAAGTGTGCAACAGTTATGTTTGGCTTAACAAAAGGGCCATAGGAACCTGTAATGAAAATTACTTTTGTTATATTAGGTAAAAGGCAGTATCATAAAAGTTTGTTGTGCAACTAAAGCGCAGGTGAATAACCTGCAAAGATGACAGAGTAACGGTACACAGTCAAAACATCTGCAAACAAATACATAGTATGGTGCCCAATCAGATAAACTGTATGCAGGCGCTACAACCAATAGAAACCCGTAAAAAAGAAGAGAAATTTCAGATTATTCCAAAGTCATGTTTTGAAAAGTCGAATGTAGCGTCCAGACCGGCCGACGCTAATGTTTGTGTAAGACAGTAATTTTGAGGCCCCGACACTTGTTACTCAGATACTTGTTATCCGGTTTTTTAGTATTGTTTAATGCCCTTTTTTACTACTGAGATATCACAGGCGGTGGACACTTATGATACATGAGATAAAATGATATATTGGGAAAGGATATTTTTTTAAGGAAGGAAGCGTTCCAGGCCTAAGTTTAGGGTGCCTCCCTAGCATTTGTCAGTTATGAGGACAGAGGAAAACCTGGGAAAAACCCAGTCAGGGAGGACGATCCTGGCGGAATACGAACCCTAGACCCCCTGCTCACGAATCCGCGCCTTAACGACCTCGGCCACTCGTGGCGGTTGAAATTGTGTTGTGAAGGTGTGATGACTTCATGAAATACTAGTTGCTAAGTAACCAGTGCCTTTTGAGCACGATTTATAGCGTCATAAGAAGCAGGTTTTAATGTTAGGATTGTATAACAAATATTAATGTAACTATTTCAAACCTGAATAAAGAAATGTTATCAGGAACTTTTGTTTATGTTTAGAAGCTTTCTTTTCCCTTTCAGACATAATTTTGCGCCTTAAAATTCAGTCTTTAGTGATATCACCATCACTTTAGAAATCTGGCCTGTTGGCTTAAAACTGATGTATTTATTGGTTATATTTAGCGTAGGTGTCCTGGTGTAGCGGTAACCATACTTGCATTCTAAACCTAAGATAGACGGTTTAATCCCAGTCAGGACCGATGGATTTTTAGGGTGTAAAAATCGTAAGTATGGCTTCCTCCGGAAGGGAAGTAAAGCCGTGGATCCCGTGTCGTACATTTACGGCACGAAAAAGAACCTCAAGCCTGAAAGAAGTTGCCTCTGAGCAAAATTTGTCCGCCGTTTCACGTCATGAATTGATAGGACGCTGATGACCTGAGATGTTAGTAAAGAGCGTCCGTAAATAAACCAAATCAAATATATATATATACATATATACATATATATACTATTAATGGAATAATAAAAACTTCTAAAAAGCATAAAATTCATAAAAAAAAAGCACTCAGAATGCAATATAAAAAAAGTTCACATAAAATTTCACACTAAAACCGTAAAATTGAACACTAAAAACACACGATATTTCGAGATTGGCTCTTGGTCACGTGCTGAGAATGAACTGTTTTATATTGCATTCTGGGTGTTTTTATGAATTCATATATATATATATATATATATATATATATATATTATTATAATATTACTTATTTTTAAGACTAACATCCTAACAAGGTACGATAATGCCCATTTTCATTGCATATGATGTCAAACCTAACATACTCTCTGCCCCCAAAACCTTTTACGTGAGTTTTTTCCACGTAATTGCACAAGCCTGTCCAAGGCGATCATGCCTGAGTGGAACTCTAGACCTCACGACGCATGCCTTTCTAAATGAGATTCCCTTGTAGGAAAGTGCCGTAACAAAAAGCGAGAGTGTGGGTTGAGGAATGGAAGCTTGGCATTCTTCGCTTCCGAAGTTGGGGTGCGGGGTCTACACTTCCAGGGCGGTGTGTACACACACAAGGGAAGGGAGAGGATATAGTACTTGTTGCGACGCTGGCGCCTTGCGACGGGAAGCTGTTGAGTCAACAGAAACAAGTTGGTGCTGCAATAAAAGAATTTGACTTAAGCGACACTTGTGTCCGAAATAAAAGGAGCGTTCAAATTTAAATTTTATGAATGCAGAAAACATAAGAATCAATTTAATTCACATCGCGTTCTTTAAAAGGTTTAATCTCGTCAGCCCGGTTGTTTCAAGACATCAATTAAACACCCTCCCCAATTTTTGTCATGATGTTAGATCAGCGGGTCCTAAACTGTAAAACATCACCTAAGGCTCCTTGAAGAAATTGAAAGAATTAAAAATAAACAGGTCTTAAAATTGTAGATTTTGGGTGGCCATGAGCGTGTGTCGGTAAAAATCGAGTAGAAATAGTTGAGGTGCATACTTGACCTTCAGCAGGTAACAAAAGGAATAATTGTGTCGATGTGAACAGACGGCGTGAAGGCCGTGATGTCTAGTGTTATCTCAAAAAGTAAACAAAAAGCGAAGAAGTGCTGCAGTAGCCAGTGTGTCCTCCACCGCCAAGTCCTTGCTGTGAAGAAGTTGCTACCTTCCCTAAAAGGAGTCCTGGATGAAAACGTGAATTTAATTAATTTTATTAATCACTACCTAAGAATACCAGGCTATTCAAAGTGTTGTGTGATGGCATGGGGAGTTTATATACATCTTTACTTTTCACAGAAATAAGTTGGCTCTCGAGGCAAAAGTTTAACTTTGCTCTTTGAAATGAGGGGTGAAGTCAGAACCTGCCTGACTGACAATGACTTCGTTTTGGAAGACAGGATATGTGACGAGCGCTGGCTAGTAAAATTGGCATGCTGAGGTGATATTTTTCATAAAGTTAATAATTTAAGCCTCTCACTTCAAGAAAAACAACAACAGTGTTTGACACCAGCGATAGAGTGCGAGAGTTCAAAAATAAAATCATGTTTTGGGCAAAATCAGTGAACAATGGCAATCTGACAGCTTCCCAACTGTAAAAGAATTTATAGCAGAACTAGACTATGACAAACCTTGATAGTTTTAACAGCGAATTCCCGGAAGGACCCCATGAAAAAACGAAAGAAAACTTTAAGGTTGTAAACCCATTTTTTTGAGTAGTGTTTAACTTCCAATTTCACTACTGAGACACCACAGGCGGTGGATACTGATGATACATGAGATGAAATTATATATTGGGAAAGGATTTTTTTAACAAAGGAAACGTTCCAGGCCTAAGTTTAGGGTACCTCCCTGGCATTTGGGATTTATAAGGACTGAGGAAAACCTGGAAAAAAAAAAAAGTCAGGGAGGACGGTCCTGGAGGGAATCGAACCCCAGACCTTACGCTCACGAGTCCGCGCCTTAAGAACCTCGGCTACCCTTGTGGCGGTATTCTCTGTTGTGTCAGAAAAGCAGCCTCTCTGACAACACAGCAATATGAACGATTGGGTTCTCGCTAGAAATATTTCAAACAATGTTTCAAAGGAAGGTAGAATTGGCGCTCCAGTTTGTCCTCTAACGGAAGAAAACATTAACACCGCTGCTGTTATTATGAGAGAAGATTTTAGAATAACATTCAGAACACTTTCAGATATTCTGAAAATTTCACAGAGTCCCACAAGTTGGTAAGCAAAACGTTGCACATGAGACGTGTTTGTGCATGGTAGGTTCTAAGACTTCTAAATCCTGAAAAAAAAGGACATTCGAGTGCAAGAGTGTACTGAATTGAAGATGATGTCACTGGAAGTGCGAAGTTTCTTTCAAAGGTAATAAAATTTGGCTACATCATTTCGTTCCTGCGAGCAAACAGCAAAGCTCTGTGAGGAAATCTACATTATCAATACACCAGAATAAGAAAAGTGGTTGCTTCTACTGGGAAAGCTATGGTCATCTCATTTTTCGATATTCAAGGAATAGTTTACCCGTATGTCATGCCTGTGCAGACGGTTGCAATTGGGCAATACTGTAGAATGCCCTGAAAACTCTGCAAGGCACATTTCAGTGCTACAAGATGGATGCAGCACCATGATAATGCCCTGCCGCACTCGCAAATGTTGTTGCACAGTATCTCATAAATATCAATGAGAGCCGCACCCTCCCTATAGTCCAAATTTAGGCCAGTGTGACTATTTACTGTATGAAGACTTCTTGAGAGCCGTTTTCCACAAAAAAAAAATACTTCCAGGGTGCCTTTGAAGAAACACTGGAGCAGGTTCATTGCATCCAATGGGAACTACTTTGAGGAAGATTTCAAAATCATGAGGATGAGTAAAGCTAAGCTGTAAAAAAAAAGTTTGACCATTCTTTATTGAACAGCTCTCGTATTTCAAGCCCTTGCATTAAGTGATTGTGTGTTTGGTACAACAAAGAAAGCAGATCCAGTTGTAACCCTTACACATCCGTTATTGTTACGTCTGTATGACTTGCTTGAGAAATAAATCCCGGTAGGAGTAACAGATAGCCATTAGTCACAGCTGAAGGAACATCAATACCATCGGACCCCCTACATACGATATTGATTAGGATTGATGGCAAGGACGCAAACTCTCCCTGGTAATAAAGTTAACTTTTGGCGGCGAAATTACGAATATGTTGGAAAACTCCGGAAGGGAAGAGTGCATCTTGGCAGTAAAACTGGGGACAGGGGAAGCATACAAATCTCCTATTCAGATTTAGAGCGCTGTTTTGTTTTTAAGTGTTTCACCATTCGCCCCCTTATTGTTTAGTAGGGTCGCCTACGATCGAGGAGTTTGTTTCTGTACATTGGGAGGTGGCATATATGCTCAATTTCGAAGGGTCCTTGGTGTAATTTTTAGACTGTATGGGGGATGGATCAGATGCACCATAAATTTAACCAAAGAGCGCCAAGCAAAGAGAGTTTTTTCACCTAACTTGTTTGAAAATATTTGCAATGTATGTCGGAAATAAACATACAACTTCAGTAATAAAGTTTGTTTACTAACGCGGTGTTTTGCGTCTAGACGTAGTACAGCCAATGGCTCCCGTACTTCAAATCCCCTTCCCCACAACATCATGGCCTTGCTTCCTGAACATTGCAGAAGTATATAAGCATTTGCCATTGGGTAAGTTTGCTCCGCTAGGAACCTTGCCTTTCTCTCGAATTTTTACCACTAGGTATTAACATTCTTTCCTATTCTGTTTCTTTTTTATACGTCTTTTTACTTATTGTCGCTTTGACTGCGTTGTTCTTATCGCAACAGAGAGATGAATGAAATACGGAGAGTTGCCCCAGTTAAGCTCGGACGATTTAACTTACATTTTTTCCTCGTGAGATTCCCTTTCTCCACCACCAATAATGTTCAGTTTGATGTCCACGGGCTTGAACTGTGACTTTGCAAAGCAATTTCCATTGTAGAAGACTGCGCCGTGGAACTGGAAGCGAGATATTAGCCCACTCCTTCTGGCAGACTTTCCAGAGACGCTCGATCGTGATAGAACATTGAGAAGCAATGAGCTGTTTCAGCAAATAAATCCGCAAAAATCCATTGGTGAGTTCACAGGGGTTCTTTTACACGGTATAGCGTTGACACATGTTGCCACATCTTTCCGGAGATAGCAGTCCTGGGTTGATCGAGAACTGTGGCTGGATGCTTTATCCATGTGGATCCAAATATTTGGGGCATTCTCACTATGATAGTCGGGGAATGCCTTCATCAACAGTTGGATCCTTGACATTGTTTTGATCCAATTCTGTGAATGTTAAGTTTCCCCCGAGCGCAGTGACCTGCAACCACCATTAACTCCTTAGAAAACTCCTCCTTGTTTACCAGAATGAAGTTGAAGCGTCCTTAGGCCCACTTGATGGTAATAAATAGCACGTAGTTTGTTTGTGTCATCTAGATAAATCAATGCTTGACCCAAAGAATCTACCCCTTGTCACATTTCATCTGCCAGATGGTGTTCATACAGTGTTTGTATTGATGAAATATTCTCTCAAGATGTGTCCGCATGCTTTACGCCGCCGTTCTAGGTCCAAATGTTGGCGGGTTATCCTATAAACGGTCTCTTTTGATTTTGCAATGCCGCTGGCAATGCTTCTTTGTGTTGAAAGGTTTTCTTGTGTCTCTGCTGCCCTTACCTGGGCTACTGCCCTTTAGTAGTACTGGTTGCGCACCTTTTCTTGCTATTTTTATGAATGTTGTGCCTCAGATGGATTCCATTTGTGTGCAGTTGTGTTTACGACACACTCACGACTTATTTATGGTAGGAATTTTCACTTTACTCTTTTTATTACCATCGAAAGGCTGTAACCGGCGTCAAAAGGCCCAACAATCTACTCCTGCCAAAAATAAGTGAATTCTGAAGTCATTAAAAAACAATAGTTGCATCAGACTGTACCAGGAGACTGAAGGCACATACTGAGGAATTTGCGCGATTACAACGATTTAAAGACCAAAATGAAATCAACGATATTGATAAAGGAAACTGCCAGATATATTTATACACAGTTATGGGTGTATCTATGGGATGGGTCATTTTCATG
The DNA here is from genome assembly GCA_030762175.1 of Metallyticus violacea. NCBI lineage: Eukaryota > Metazoa > Arthropoda > Insecta > Mantodea > Metallyticidae > Metallyticus > Metallyticus violacea. The sequence continues at coordinate 11,892,888 of CM060840.1, read as the reverse complement.
GCATGAAAGTGATTAACCATCTGCCATATTCGCTATATCAAGGTCCTATATTTATTTACAAAACCCACGAAAAATACAGAACGACGCGTGGCCAGCTTAACGGCGATTGCTTGGCACTGGGGAGCATGCTGTTGGCCGACGGAGTCGGATATTCATAGCCCCTTAAATTCAAGCGCGTAGATTTCTACAGCACAACAAACACCGAATTTTTGGTGATAGAATGACTTTTTGTGTACAAGATCGGGTTTTTCTGCAATGCAGTATCTATTATTTTGTGTCACTACAGGGTCATGTAAATAAAACCATATTTAGTCCGTAAAAAAAATTAAATGCAGTTCAATAGAACTAACGTTAATCTTATCCAACACACTATTGCAGAACTCTATTCACATTACCGCGTGGTTGCAATTCTTGAACTACAGTTAGTTTACAGGGTATTTGAAAAATTTAGTGGCATTACAAGCTGAAATTTGAGAAATTTCTGATTCCTGTGCAAGTCTTCTCAGATATCTCTTTGAACTTCGTTCTAACTTTTCTCCGATGTCATTAAGTCATTAAGTCATCAACTCTGTAAGAACAAGGAGTTTTACCTTCGGTTTTTAATCAAGAAAAGATCCCGTTTCCCTAATTATATTCACAAGATTACAAAATGTTTCTCTGTGAACCGCACGAACAGCAGTGAATCTGTCTATGAATTGCAGTTTCACTTCTCTAAACGAGTTTATTGTCACATAGGGACCATATATGAAGAGTCTGTGTGCTAGAGGATACGGACTTTTTGGTATTGTAACAGCACTAAAACACTATAACCCTGAAACACGAGGTCTCACGACTTTCAACTTCTGTACAGCACAAAGACTTCGCGTCAGCACACAGAGATACCTGAAAGTGAAAGGGTGAACATAAACGATTACAAAGGACAGACAAATCCTCATTAAGCGAAGGCCCTGTAGTTTCTTCAAATGCATAAAGGAAAGGCTTCATGTCCCACATTGTTATTGGCTATCGTTTCACTCCCCTACAAATTCTCCAATATGGGGACTAAAAAGTTTCGCTTTCTGACACTTTAGAACACTGCTCTCCTTCTTCTAAGGGACAATTATATTAAAAAGTACATTTCTGTGTCTAGTGTGTTGATGGTACACTTCTTTCTTGAATTCTCCCCCCTCTCTCATATATATATATATATTTATTATCATCTTTTGGTGTATATATGGTCCTAAAACCTCTCCGACACAGTGTATATCTCTGTTTATCCCTTAACACCCGCCAGTACGATCACTTGGGTATACACTGATAGCTTTTCGTTTCCAGAATGCCAAAAAGAGGGTAGCATTCTTTCTCCCTCACACTACCCGAAAGCGGGTGAAAGGGAATAAAGGAAGACTTGGAGAGCAGGAGAGAGGGTTAGGAATTGTGAAGCATCCAGCGTTTTCTTTTCCCCTTTTTATACAATCCCACAGGATCCCTCAATAACTCTCGAAGCTTAGCTTTGCAAGCTATCCTGATGACCTACTGTGTTATATTTAGCTTTAATATATATTTGTTAAGAGTTTGGTAGTTTCGCATTCTTTGATCATGTGTGTATCATTACATTACATGTTTACATTTTCCATTAAAAAGATCTTAAAATACTTCTACAGTTGGATATTGTAGCTATAAAATTTAACTTTACAATAGTTTGTCACCTTCGCCGTAATGAGTACATGCTACCGGTATCATTGTTATCGCTTCCGGTTCCTGCTTGTGAGAGCTGTACAAGTTGAGGCATGTTCAGTTCCGTTTACAGAAAGTTAGGTGACGTATGATGAACAATGTGCTGCTCTGAAATTCTGCTTTCGTAAAAAATTGTTCGTTGGCTGTCAGAAGAACTTCATGCAAATATTATACACATTGATACATTAATATACTTAAAAATACAGAAGCTGTAGATGTTTACTACGTGTATTGACACGTGAACATTTCAACACAGAATGGATATCTGTTATGAGCTTATCACAAATCCCATGGATTATTTACGGACGGTCTTGAACAGCTCAGGTCATCAGCGTCCCATTCAATTCAGGGCGTAAAAATGCCGACAAATTTTGCTCAGAGGCCCCTTCTTTCAGGCTTGAGGTTATTTTTCGAGCCGTAAATATAGGACACGGGACCCACGGTTTTACTTAGGACTTAGGAAGCCTTACTTAGGATCTTTACGCCCGAAGAAATCAATCGACCCTGGCGGAATTGAACCCGCGATCTTGGGTCTATGAGAATAGTATGGTTATCTCTAGACCATCAGGATTGACAAGCACCTGGATGGTAGATTTATCAGCAGAATTGCCACATGTGGGTATACTGCCACAACCCTACCGCTCGAAACTGTGGTTCGATCCCCTTCAGCCTGCCAAAGTCATCGTTAAACAAAATCGGTTCGGACTCAAAGTAATGTTATGTGTCTGGTAGAATATTGAACATGTGATTCACAGATTTTCTTCCCAAATGGGAGAGCAGTAGATGCGAATGTTTATTCTCAGCAAGTGGAACGAGCTCATGAAGTTTTGAGACAAATATATTTCGAAAACATAGAAGCCATGGAAAATGGACCACCGAATTCTTCGCATGAAATTCAGAAATTGATACATCGAGGGTTAATAGACCTCGCTGAAAGATGGCTCAAGACTATAGAATCCAACGGTATCTTTTTGAAGATAAGCTAAATTTCTTGTCAGAGCACATTAAAAATAAAGTTTTGCTTGAAAACTGACATTAGTAATCAGCAGAGCCTGGAAGTTCAGGCATTTATTTTGATTAAAATAGGCAGGCAAAAAGACACTTAAAATACTGAAAATAGACAGTAATATAATTAAAATACGCATTTATTAAAAGTGAAAACAGAGAGTAATATCATCCATTAATAATAAAAACAGGCATTTAAGATAATTTATTTATCAAATAATTAAAGTACTTAAGTTTCTTTTTTATAAGCAAAAACAAGATTTTTTTCAAGATATCATCTGTTATTCCATTAATAATAAAAACAGGCATTTAAGATAATTTATTTATCAAATAATTAAAGTACTTAAGTTTCTTTTTTATAAGCAAAAACAAGATGTTTTTTCAAGATATCAACTGTTATAGTCAGCCGTTTGTCACAACATTTTTCATCATGGGAAAAGAACTCTCTACTTCCACTGAAGTGATTGGAGCATATTTAAAACAAGCTTTTTTCGGAAGTACTCATAGCAGTTACAACAGAACATTCACCTTTCAGGACATCATGGAAATGTTGATCAAGACAAAATAAGGTAATTTTGAATAGTCCTGGCGAATGAGCAAAAAATGCGCAGTGGTTTTTCTGTTTATGCGTTTATAGGGGAGTTAGCTTAGTATCTCTCTTACTTCCGCACTGAACATATTACAGGGACGCTTTATTGCGCAGTTGTACCGCTATCATCTTTCTCCTTTGCAATTGCTTGTTATATTTAAGCAGCTAAGAGGTTACCCCCACCACATATTTCCTAGAATTGTCTCGCTCAGATCGATACAAGGCCATTCGGCAGGACTGCTCAAAACTACAGTACTTCCCTCATTCTCTCTATTTCCTGGTATTCGTATGCCCGAGGTAACCTGCGTTCCTTTCACCAATGAAGGTTCTGTTATTTAAAGAAATTAAGTGAATGGATTGAGGAAAAAGTGTTTGACTGTTTGAAAAGAAATAAAGGTATAACAAGATTCTCAATAGATATTTTTGTAAGGAGAATGTGTCATTTAATTTTTAGAGCTTTTTTCATTTTGATATATTTAAATTCTTTGTGCGTTGTTCAAATGCGTAAATAATCTATGAATTAATACAGATGTTAGATAATTCGGTACAAACACAAACCTGTATGTCTTATGTTTATTGCGGGTGGTAATTTAAAGTTGCCTTTTGTTTGGTAACGTATGAACATTCTCCACAAGATACAATGGACACTTACTTGAGATGTATCTGATCTCACAATAATCACATTACAGTTATGTGTAACAGATGACACCTGAAGCCTGCTATGTAACTATGGTAACCGAGTATCACTTCAAAAGTTCACGTAATCAGACACTTACAAATGACAGACGAACTGCCAAAGTGACAACAAATTATTCTCTTAGGATTTTTTTTACCCCCAAAACAGAACTACAATAAGGGTGGAACAAAACAAACAAAGGGTTCAGATTATCCCCATATTTTCCCCCTATCTTTGTACCAAGAACGTTATCATTAACGCAAAAGCTTTGGGACTTCCCCAGTAAAAAGGCATACATAATGAAAGCCGACGGTATGGGTTTCCAGTAAAAGGGACGTACTTTAAGTCTTAGCGGATGCGGTCGGAAACAGCAGTGGCCGTCCATCTAGCCGTTCCTATTTATAAACTCGGTAAAATGATCGTGGCTCCCTCCATGGAGGAGAGAGAGAGGGGAAGGTTGGGTAATGAGCCGCAGCGGTTATGGCTACTCTTAATTAAAACAAATACACAGGGCTACCAACTTCCAGTACTGTTACTGACGGTTCCTGATTCATGTTACTGCAAAATGGCGCATTGTTATACAGTAATAGCCTTAATTCTAGAACGTTTTCGTCAATTTTTTTATTATTTTTAAATATTACAAATTATATAAAGATTGTGTTGTGCTAAATCAACAGATACCTTGCTTATTTTGTATATGGTGTTTAAATACATATTTATTGTCTTTAAGTAAGGTTTTTGTTAATAGTGTTTAACACCCGCCTATTACTACTGAGACACCATGCAGATAATTCGTGAGATGAAATGATAAATTGGGAAATCATTTTTGCAAGAAAGGAAACATTGCAGGACTGTGTTTAAGGTGTCCTTCCTTAAGCTGAGAAAACACCTGGGAAAAAACCTGTCACGGAGAACAGTGCTGTGGAAATCGAACCTCAGACTCCCGTTCACGGGTCCATGCCTAACAACTTGGGCCACCCATGGCGTTGCAGTTTACACCCTAACTTTTGAACAAAAAGCGCCTCATTAACGTTTAAGATAATGTGAGGTTTAACACTTTCTGCTGTGTACAAACAAAATTTATTTCAACTATTTTTTTTTCTCTTTTATTTACGGACGCGTCCCATTCAATTCAGGGCGTGAAACAGCGGACAAATTTTGCTCAGAGGCCTCTTCTTTCAGGCTTGAGGTTCTTTTTCGTGCCGTAAATGTACGACACGGGGCCCATGGCTTTACTTCCCTTCCGAAGGAAGCCATACTTAGGATTTTTACTCCCGAAAAAATCCATCGGTCCTGGCCGGGTTTGAACCCGCAATCTTGGGTTTAGAAGGCAAGTATGGTTACCACTACACCACCAGGACCGACCATATTTATTTCAAGGCACTCGTTTGACCAACACATGAGTGACCTTGAGTTTTGCCTAGAAAGAGAGTTCTTTTAAAGAAAAGCCGAAATAACAGAAACGTAAATAAAAACATTATTAGCAGGAAGTGCATGAGTTGAAAGTCATTAATTCATCCACCACCCCGAAAAAACTGTATCGAATTTTGTAGCTGAAATTTTAAACAGAGGGAGAAAATGATGGTGTGCGTGGTGATGTTATGTATGGACCAACTAGATGGCAGAATACACTAGAATAAATCAATAAAATAGTCGCTTATGACCATAATGGTAAATTTACAAGACTATTTAACAAAGAATTATTAAACGTATTAAATTACATGAACATGTATTTAATTAGGTTTAAATGTACTTAAAAGTGTTGACAAGTGTTTAATTAAGTAAATAAATATATGTGGTTCGGTTAACGGGTATCCAATTAGCTTTACATGAATTTATTTATGGCAGAAAAGTTTTTAATTATTCTGAAGTGCATTAATTAAGTAGTCTTGTATTTAATTATGCTTAAATGCACTTAATCAACTTGAAGTGTAATATAATTAAACTGACATGCATTTAATTAAGTTGAAATTTATTAAATTATGTTGCAATTGTAAATACAATTTGTAAATATGTAATTTCACTATTTCTCTATTGCCACCGGATGTAAACGCAATTGCAGATTGAATAAATGCCATATATCATAATTTTTACATGCATAATTTCTTGCGCTAAAATTTAACTTTAATATTTTGTTGGCCTAATGCATAATGCACACGTCGTACTATGGTCATATTGGAGATAAGACCATGCCAACACCGTAGTTGTCATGAAACACTTTCAACTAATTCGATGAAACCTTCCCTTTTAAAACGTCATTTTAACACCAAGCATGGTGATTTGAAACACAAACCGCTGGAATATTTTCGGAGAAAACCATCAGATATGTCATCAAATTAACTTCATTTGCAGGATCTGACATGAAGGCTCTGGAGGCATCAGTTTAAGAGTACCTAAGGTGGGAAAACCTCACTCCATGGGAGAGGCATTAATATTGCCAGCAGCAATAGAGACAGTTTTTTTTTTTTTTGAGTAGTGTTTAACGCCCGTTTTTACTACTGAGGCACCACAGGCGGTGGACACTGATGATACATGAGATGAAATGATAAATTGGGAAAGGATATTTTTTTTTTTTTTTTTTTTGAAGGAAGGAAGCGTTCCAGGCCTAAGTTTAGGTACCTCCCCGGCATTTGCCAGTTATGAAGACTGAGGAAAACCTGGAAAAAACCCCAGTCAGGGAGGACGGTCCTGGCGGGATTCGAACCGCAGACCTCCCGCTCACGAGTCCGTGCCTTAACGACCTCGGCCACCCGTGGCGGTATAGAGACAGTTGAAATAATGTTGGGGGACAAGGCAATATGTGACTACATGCCTTTGTGAATCTGGGTTTTCTTCTCTAATTTACATAAAAAAACAAGCACAGAAATAATTTGAATGTTGATCCCAATTTAAGACTAAAATTAAGTAATTTGAAACCAAACATTAAAGAACTCTATTTAGCTAAAAAGCAAAACCTTTGCACTGAAACAAAAATGTGAATCAGATTTTTTTTTGATTGATTTATTTACGGACGCTCTTTAACATCTCAGGTCATCTGCGTCCCATTCAACTCGGGGCATGAAATGGCCGATAAATTTTGCTCAGAGGCCTCTCTTTCAGGCTTGATGTTCTTTTTCGTGCCGTAAATGTACGACATGGGACCCACGGCTTTACTTCCCTTCCGAAGGAAGCCATACTTGGTATGTTTACGCTACGAAAAAAAGTCCATCGGTCCTGGCCGTGTTCGATCCCGCGATCTTGGGTTTAGGAGGCAAGTATGGTAACCACTACACCACCAGGACCGATAAATAAATAAATGTGAATCAGAAATTTTACTCAATTTAACTGGAGTACCAGAATCAAGAATATATGTTTATCGAGTTTTGTTTATGTATTCATTTACTATATTTTAACATTAACAAAATTAATTTTAAGACATTTCATAGAACAATTTATTGAATAGTAATAGATTGAACAGTTTTTGTGCAATAATTATCTACTTCCAAATACTACATACAAGAAATAAATAAATAAATCACTATTATTGTTATATATGTAGAGAAATGTTTATTTTGACCCTTATACGAGTACTACAAAATCACTCATTATCTTCGTAAAATTTGCTTAACAGTACATCTGATATCCTGCGTTGAATGTCCTGGTAAGCCACTGGAAAAGGTTGAGAAGCGCTGATCTAAAGCAAAATCCCGCTTCTTGTACAGCAATTAATGATATAAAAGCCCTACTTGTTGAAAGAGTATGCAATTACTCGAACTTAATTAGGTTGTGTACATTTTTCGCATTATTTAAACCCATCTTTCGCGGTTGCCTGGAAAGGCGTTAGTCTACAAACCGCTGTAGTGGAACGAGAGCTCCTCGAAATTCAGCAGCAAAAGAATCACAAATATCGCTGACGTAGAGTCTTTTAATTCTGCCGAGCAACTGTCACCAAAGGATGCCTCCATCTCTGTCTACTTTAAATCATTTAAACTGCTGAGGCAGGGAGGAACTTCTCGAATTTATCGAGTGGAAAGATGCTGCGCCGACTGTGGGAGACATTACATTCTCATCTACGGAAAGGGGGAAAAACAGGGACCCAATGCCACTATGAAGAATCTTCAAATTTGTTTATGGCCCTCCACCCAAAAAAAATATACAGCCCTTGCTGTGCTTAGATGACTGTAACCGAAGTTTTTCAAGTTTTATTTCCCATTTCCAGTGAAAGTTCGCGGTCATTGTTAAAAATACTGCAAATATCTTGAATTTAATTTTTAAATTGAACAAAAGTAAAATATTAACACCTAGTGAGCCATTTCAGTTGTTTCACTGCATCTGTTATGAGCAAAATTCGAAGTTCAGGCATTTGTTTTGGTGAAAATACACATGCTAAAAGATATTTAAAATAGACATTTATTAAAAGTGAAAACAAAAAGTAATATCACTCATAATTAATGAAATATGTATGTAAGATACCTAATAATTTCTTTATCTCACAATTAAAGTATTTAAGTTTAGTTTTCTTGGTTATAAGCAACAACAAAATGTTTTTTTTCCAATATCAAATGTCATAGTGAGCTGCAAATGTTAATCAAGACAAAATAAAGCAGTTTTTAATAGTGCTGGCGAATGAGCAAAAGATGCACAGTGGTTTCTGGTCGAGTTCATTTTCTGTTTATGCGTTTAGAGGTGAATCGGGTTAATATCTCTCTCACTTCCGTACGGAACACATTGTAGGGACGGTTTATTACACATTTATTTCTCTCTTGCTTTAATTGTTTGTTACTTATACGCAGCTGAGAAGTTACCCTCACCACAAATTTCCTATAATTATCCAATCCTTCCTTCATCCTCGCATTTCGTGGTATTCGTATTCCCGAGGTAACCGTGCGTTCCTTTCACTAATGAAGGTTCTACTATTTAAAGAGCTTAAGCGAATGGGTTAAGGAAAAAAATTGACTGCTTGAAAAAAATTAATGTATAATAAGATTCTCAATAGACACTTTTATGAGGTGAAAATGTCATTTAATTTTTATAAATTTATATATGTATATATATATATATATATTCTCTGTATTTTCTAATACATTTTATTGTTGTTATTAAGCTTTGTTATTTGCGACTACAAATATGACTGTCTCTTAGTGTTTTATCCTTTTCTGCTTTTATAATTATTGATAATTTAGTTACATTTTCTTTTATTTTGTTTGCCCCTCTGGTGTTGCTTTTAACTTGACTTATTAATTTAAAAGTGTTTTTTTTTATTTTTGTTTTTTGTTTGTTTGTTTGTTTTTTTTTTTTTTTTGCCTTTGGCTTCTCTACTATTTATCTATTATTCTTTTAATTTTATTTCTTACTTTCTCTGTGTTTCTTAATACACTTTATTGTTATTATTAAGCGTTTGTTATTTGCAATTACAAGTATGACTTTTTTTTAGTGTTTTATCCTTTTCTGCTTTTATAATTATTGATAATTTAGTTACATTGTTAATAGTGTTACATTATTTTATTGTATATTATATTTATAAAAGTAAAACAGTTGAACGAAGAGATTATACATTGCTGTTGTATTGGGCCTTTATTAAAATGTAAAAAATCATCAGACGAAAACCTTCAAGTATAATGTCCATTTTTTTTTTTTTTTTTTTTTTTTTTTTTTTTTTTTTTGCAAAATAGCTTTCTTTAAACGCTCAACTGTAAACAAATACTCGTTAAGTTTCTAAGCTGCAAATGATTTCAGAATAATTAATGTCAGTTGTTTCGAAATTGACATGTATCAATAGCGCCACTTTGGGCTGTTTATAACAACTTAAAAGGTAACTCTCGTATAAGATAGTTACGCAATCGTTCACCATTTTCAAAAGCTGCTTATATCCGCTTGCTTGTTCTCAAATGCAAGTGTTATCAGTACTAAGTTCATTTAGTATGTCGTTCCGAAGACCTATGCCAATGGAGAGGGGACTGAGGTTGTGGACACCCGTGTCTAGGGTAGCAGACGAGAGGACGTGAAAATCGCAGCACGTGCTGGGAGGAACACAGCCATCTCCTGCATCAATAAGTACGACTATCGCCAGTAAAGAAGACAAATTGCCACCAGCTCCTCGCAAGCCCTTGTGAAAGGGGTGGGGACCCAGGCTGATAGATAGCGGAATTAATCTGATAAACCGTTGCTTCAATACAATCAAGAGTTTGGGTACGCCGCTAGTTAGCAAAGAACCAGGCTGTGTCTTCTCGTAGGAATCTTCACCCTTCCTAGGGCGATTTGCGCTGTAATCCGGCAGTAGATAGGGAGGGGGGAGGAAAGAAATTGCGTCCCGAGTAATCCGCCAGCCGTCACCCGTTTTGTAGAAAGAAAAAAAAGGAGGTACCTCCCTTCTCCTTTGAATCTGTCAAGTTTAATAGCGACAGCGGCATTTCTACACACTTTGCGACGCATTCATCAACAGAAAAGCAAGAAATGTCCTACCCGTTTAATAAACATTCATGAATTAAAACGCGTTGCAAATGTTTTTGCTATACTTTTTGCGGTTGTAACCATGAAAATAGTTTTAAAATTTTTCTTCAACTCTTCGTTGATCCTACCACTAGGCACCTAAAATGTTTTTGGGTTCCTCAATGAAATTCGGCTTATAACCATCAATAAACAAACAATTCAATGAGCTCGTTAACCAGCAAAATTACACTATTCGCTTTTTACGTCCGAAAAAATCATCGACCTTGGCCGGGATCGAACTTGTGATCTTTGGTCTACGAGTTGTTGTTATTGACAGATCTTGTCATCGTAGGCTTTTAAGAAGCTGGCTGGCATACGGATTCTATACCTGAGCACAATTGCCGGGATGAAAACGGATTCTCTCAGAATCCGTTTTCACTTATATGTCCTAATAAAACCACCTTTTGAAAACAATATTTACCAGGGTGGTTTCATATTAAAGTGAACAACGTATTTCACTTTTTGTCCTAGTCCCATCGCACCTGTTCCGTTTCTCTAGGTTCGTGATTATATTGTAGAAGTGTATTTCACCAAGAACTTCAAAATTTGTGTCCCGGCAGTAAAGATTTGAGTTTCGGGAACAGATGGGAGGGAGCGAGATCAGGTGAATATAATGGATGCGGAAGCATTTAAAAACTGAATTCAATAAATATGTTCTTAGCAACGCAGCTTGAATGCACCGACCTTCTTTTTCTGCATTCTGCGACCGTCTCATTGTGCATCAGAATTTCTTCCCAAAATGTTGAAGGCAGCATTTCCAGCGGATGTAACGCATTTCGCCTTTTTCGGAGTCGATACGCCTGCGCAGTTCACTGTTTACATTGCTGTTTCGTTTCTGGTTTAATCCACTTTTTGTTCCTAGTTGTAAATGACGCGAAATATTGGCTGGATTCTTCATAAACCTTTTCAAGCAGTCGGCCTATTTTAGTTTTGCTCCGGAGTGAACAGACGCAGAACCCTTCTTGCATGTGCTAAGTTATTCACGTGTAATTCACTATGTTTTTTTTTTTTTTTTTGAGTAGTGTTTAACGCCCGTTTTAATACTGAGGCACCACAGGCGGTGGACACTGATGATACATGAGATGAAATGATATATTGGGAAAGGATATTTTTTTTTGTGGAAGGAAGCGTTCCAGGCCTAAGTTTAGGTACCTCCCCGGCATTTGCCTGTTATGAAGACTGAGGAAAACTTGGGAAAAAAAAACCAGTCAGGGAGGACGGTCCTGGTGGGATTCGAACCGCAGACCTCCCGCTCACGAGTCCGTGCCTTAACGACCTCGGCCATCCGTGGCGGTTTTTCACTATGGTAAATAAAATTAACCCGTTAAGTTGAGATGCCCCCCGTATCCTCTGCTAGCACGCATACTCGTATATCAACCAAAACAATATCATGATTTTGATCATTTCTGGCCTTACAGCTGATTTCGAAGTTTTGGGGTCTTTGATAGTTTCTTTGTCACGCTTGAACTCAAGTTAGCTCAAATAGAACGGATTCATAGAAAGGGCCTGCGTCACCCAATGTAAACTTAATCCTCTCTTGAATTTCCTTTGCTGTTTTCCTTTCCAAAAGAGAATTGAATCACAACACTAGTTGCAGTCATTCATTTTCCCTGTCACTCCAAATGCTTGTGTTAAACAACTGTCAAACAATGAGTTAACATCAGAATAACTTGTGATAATAGAATATTGATACACAGGAAGCAAACTTTACGATCATATGGGCTAGGAAAGCATAGCGATAGAAGCACTCGCAGGTATAATTAAAAATGTTACTGCCATTGCTATTTCTTTTATTGCATATGAATAATAAAATGCACACATCAAGGCATCTCTAATGCTGAAGGCTTACGTTAACACATAGTAACTGGATAGCTAGAAATCAGGCCATTAAGGCCGTCACCTTAGGGGTGATGTCATCAAGAGCCGAGGGTGCAGATTGGCCAGCAGCAGCACGGGTGACAAGTGAAGAAACAGGCAGTTCTTGAGGCTCTGCTCCCTCCCTAATATAGTTCGTTATCGCCTAGAGAGGTTTTCACAAAAGTTTGTAATGTTCACCAATTATGGTATACCAACACCCTAAGTCGTCAATGGAAGTGATACAAATGCATGTATATAAGTTGCACTTTCTAGGCAATGTAGGAGTATAAAATATTCAAGCAAATAAAACTAACTGTTCGCATGACAATTTTGACCAAATACCAATTTAATGCATCCCCTCGGCCGTACATGTGACAAAACACAAATTTTGCCATTGCCTTCTATAAATGCGCCAACCTAGTTATTTATTAAATCACCCTCATATATAGTGGCATAACTAACGTTACAAATGCCCAGCAAATCACCAATGAAGCCTCCATAAAACGAACTACAAGCTGCTACTTTCACATGCATTGTTAAGTCTCGCTCTGCCAGCCCGTAACTCAAATAATCTCACTGTATTTTCCTGTGATAGTATTGTTATCCTCATTTTATTAATACCATTGCACCAAGAAAGGCAGCAAATATATCAAAAGGCATGTAGATATAAAATCGCAAGAGCCGCCACTGCTGTTGATACAAATTACTCGAAGCCGGAGGATGACACAAACGCGTCATGCTGTTCGATTCGCCTGCCTGCCTCAATCTTTGTGGACGCCCTGTGGCTCGTTACGGCCAACCCCCGCGCCGAGACGTTATCGAGAATAACAATTTAAATGCGGCGGAGTCATCTCCCTCCCACGGCAGTAAATCAGACTTTCCGTCACAAGGCCCCTGATAACGCCCGCCCAGCACGTGAGTCAACTTTAAACGGCCTCCTACACAAACTTAATATAGAAATGTGTCTGCTTTAAACCTTTTTGCCCTATTTTTGGACAGTGGCCATAGGTACAGCTATGTTTATTGTACATTTACGAAAAACTGTTAATTTCATATTAAGGGAGCATTAATATAAGGGAAAAAAATTACAAAATATAAAGGTTTATTTTTTGTGTACTTTCACATTGAGCCCTTTAACCCCCCCCCCCCCCGCTTTTTACGCTTTAAAGCACTTAACATTCAAATGGAGCTACATCTATTTCTAAAAGATTTAAACTTATAATTATTTTGGGCCCATTTGACCACCTAGTGTGTATAGGGATGCGTGTTTTATATATGTTGCCTAACCGGATAGTTCGCTGGTTTAAAAAAAAATAATAAACATCTGTGCAGCCCAAACTCTCAGGAAAAAAAATTACATAAAAAACCAAAATGCAGACAAACCTATCATTTCCTTAATTTGGTGTAGATTTGTTTATTTCATTAATTTACCTTGAAAAAGTCAACACCATTAGACCTTCTCTTGCACTCTACAAGGCGAATAAAACCAGCGAAAATACAGAGTACAATACACACACACACACACACACACAAATGAAAAATCATGAAACACTATAATGTAAATAAAATAAAAATAATTAGAAAAGTCCTTCTTGCCATATAAGAACTCCAGCATTTCGAAATATAGCGAATCTGTGACTTTTTCTTAGTGTTTTATCCTTTTCCGCTTTTCTAGTCAATGCTATATAAATAATAGTTATATAAAATACAGAAAAAATATAAATATTATTAATATACAGAGGTTTCACGTAAAAACTATCCCGCACGAGCGGTGTTTTGAATCCTGTAGGCTGCGAGTGCCTTACCCCATTATTTTCTGTAAAAGTCTACCATCAGTTGCAGGTTCGGAGGTGGGGCAGCCCGCTGCCCTCCTCATGTCAGATAATACGATAATTATAAAGTTTAGTGGTTACCTACTTCTTGCACTCGCTTTTTTCCATTGTCGAGTACGAATTGCTGTTTTTCTTTATAATTTATTTATTTATTTTTACTTTTTCAGTTTTTTGTAATGTAACCAGTTCAATAAAAGTAAAATTCTATTGTTAAAATCAAGTTGAAGCTATTGAAATAAAAAAATTTCCCAATAAAATTGATCTGACCAGGAATCGAACCTGGGGTTACTCCGTAAGAGGCAAAGATGTTATTTTATTATTATAATACTTTAATATGCTACGTTTTATATATTATAATACAATGAAATACATTTAATGAAATATAAACTAACATAATTATGTTATATCTATGTTCATTCAGTTCGCGCAGATGATTTTAATAAATAAAGGTCAGGAGGAAACAATATGCTGATTGCAGGGCTCTGTTTCCAATAATGGAAAAACGGCAAAGATAAAATAAATCTGCCTACTTGTTTTATTTAAGTATCCATTTGAAACGGACTGTTTCATTAATTTGAACCTCAAGGCTCAAACTGTGACCTGTAAATTGTTGATTCAAAAATATATTCCATTTACAAGGACTTTTCTCAGTAATGCTTAATGCAGTGAAGTGTGCTTTTCGAAATTCGATCCTTGGTGGTCCTTAAGGTGTCTAAACGCAAAATGTAGACTAATTTATTACAGATTGTTAAAATGTGTACTGAAGCTGGAGGTAATGATCGGACATACGAAAAAGTAGTGCCGAATAGTGACTGTGTTACAAGCCATAGTTATGAAGCGGAAACATCATTAGGAAGAGTATCTAATGATTGCGATGAACTTGACATAGTACATTTTGTGAGCCAAGAATTTTCATAATGACGATACTAATTATAGAGCCCTGACTAGTCCATGGGTTCCACTAAAAAGTTACGACTTTAGAAGCCGGACATTGCAGACGTTTCCAAAACTCCTGGTTAGACAGTTTCCCTTGGCTGGCTTATAGTAAAAATGATGAAGGTACTTACTGTTGGGTGTGCACTATTTGGTCCTAAGGAGGGGGGTCGCACTAGGGTTCAGTACAATCTCTAGTTTTTCAGCTTCTTAATAAATTTAAGAAAGCACTTCGAAGATTCAGAGAAAAGTTATCATAAAACAGCCCTCGTTAAAAGTGAGAATTTTATGAGAGGGCATGAAGGGGAAAAACTGTATGTTGAAGTTGAATTGAACGATGAAATGCAAAAGAGAGTAAATGGAAATCGTATGAAATTGATCTCCGTTGTGAAGACCATCATTCTGTACAGTCGCTAGAGCCACAGAGATGACGGTGTCATTGATTTAGAGCGTGGATTTGAAGGTGAAAATGGGAGAAGTTTTAAGGAAATTTCCAGTTGACGCAGGGGAAGAAATTCTCGCAAAGGCATCTAAAAAGTCCCCTCTAACAAGTAAAACAAGACAGAATAGTTTCATAAACTGTTGTGCTGTCATAATTGAAAACAAAATTATAGATGGTATTAAAATCGGGAAATATTTTCTATTCTACTTGATGAAACTACGAACATCAATACAAATGAACAATTAACTTCTTGCGTGCGTTTTGTTGACCTAGAAAATGTTGGATGTGGGAAGGATTTTTAAGATTTGTTGTAACGCACGAATTAAATGCGGAAAGGTCGTGTACTGGATGAGCTGCCAGACATTTCGAATCTGCGTGGACAAGGATACGATCGATAGCGGTGCAAAATTTTCAGACAGTTTCCTTGCGTACACAAGCCCGCATTTTGGCAGTTCAACCTCTTGCGTTCTATACGCATTGCCTGAATCTGTCGGTTTCTAAAGCGTGTTCTATCACTTCCAATAGACAAGTTTTGTGTGTGTGTGTGTGTGTGTGTGTGTGTGTGTGTGTGTGTGTGTGTGTGTGTGTGTGTGTGTGTGTGTGTGTGTGTGTGTGTGTGTGTGTGTGTGTGTGTGTGTGTGTGTGTGTGTGTGTGTGTGTGTGTGTGTGTGTGTGTGTGTGTGTGTGTGTGTGTGTGTGTGTGTGTGTGTGTGTGTGTGTGTGTGTGTGTGTGTGTGTGTGTGTGTGTGTGTGTGTGTGTGTGTGTGTGTGTGTGTGTGTGTGTGTGTGTGTGTGTGTGTGTGTGTGTGTGTGTGTGTGTGTGTGTGTATATATATATAACGCCCGGTTTTACTACAGAGGCACCACAGGCGGTGGCCACTGATGATACATGAAATGAAATGATATATTGGGAAAGGATTTTTTTTTTAAGGAAGGAAACGTTCCAGGCCTAAGTTTAGGGTACCTTACGAGGACTGAGGAAAACCTGGAAAAAAAAAAACTCAGTCAGGAAGGACGGCCCTGGAGGGATTCGAACCCCGGACCTCCCGCTCACGAGTCAGCGCCTTAACGACCTCGGCCACTCATGGCAGCGGTATTATTAGACAAGCTCTTGACACAATTGGCGAAATTGTGAATTTCGTTAGGGAGTCTATCGTCGCTCATGAAAGACAAATCAGTCAGTTTCTCTCAGTACAAAAAAACTAAATTGATATCACTGTGTGAAACTCGTTCGATTGAGCGGTACCCTTCATCTATATGAAATTACTACTGTGTCTAAAATAAAACCCGTGAAGGCGCCGAAACAAAGTATCCGGTTAGAAAATGGGAAGATGAATTGCGGCAAAGTATCTCAAAAAAATTCAAAAGAGGGGGCAGACTACTAATAAATATTGAAAGAATCAAGAAAGATGTGAACATGATACCAGTAGGTGTCGAGGCATTTACGCAGAAACTTACCTCAGCAAAATAAATTTTTGATTGCGTTGCGGAATGAAAATCCTGAATTAAATGGTGCTAAAATAATTAAAGTTTCAGTAATGCATGTAACGACTATAAATATTAGTGAGTTTACTCCTAAAATGGTAAATTTTAACGAAATCTTATTATAGAGGAAGCAATCTTGACCTGACGCCAAAACAGAAATGCTGGAACCAGCTGGGAAAGCGTATGCTGAAGTAACCAAAAGCACTTGCCAAGTTCCAAGACCAGCTCTGTGACATTGCATAAAAAACTATCACAGCAATATATCAGCAAACTGAATTTGTTGATGGCAGCAGTTTCACTTGAATAGACCATTCCGAAAGCTCAATAAATTACAGCAATTTGACACGTCTCCGGTTCACTAACAATACCGAGGATGCCCAAAAAATGTATACACACATAGTAGATACATATTTAATATATTTCAAAGTTGAACCGAAAAACAACAGTAACGTGTAGTATGATGTTCTGTGAACAGATGTGACTCACATTACGTTATGATAGTGTTGCTACATGACAGATTAATCAACAATGAATAAATGAAGTCAGGATTATCGTACGATGTTCTGTATATAGATGTAACTCACATTACGTTATGCTAGCGTTGCTACAACAAAATGGAGCCAAGATTATCGTTTGAACAGCGGAAAGCAATTTTGATGTGGTATTGGAAAACCGAGAATGTTGAAGTTCAAAGGCAATAGAGACGTGTCTACAGAACAGAACCGTCGACGCGAGTAACAATTGCACGCTTTCGAGACAAATTTGAGACTCGTGGTACCATATGCGATGTTCACAAGGGCAGATCTACGGGACCTCGCACAGCAACAAGCCCCGCACACTGGATCCAAGGCACTGGATAGAAAGAACAGGTCCGATTGAGTTTCCACCGCGTTCTCTGGATCAAATTCCGTTGGACGTCTACCTATGCGGAACTCTTAAGGATTTTGTATACCGCAGAAAATCAGTTACACTGACAGCACTTCGGGAAGAAATTGAAACGGCATGTGCTGCAATCGTTGAGGACGCTTTCGCAAACGTTGCTCCGTACTCAGAAGTATGTCTACGCCGATGGTGGGCACTTTGAGCAGCTGTTATAACTGCAAAAGTCTAAGATGATTAGTGCTTATCATTTTCTGTTTGTATGAATTCAGTTTTGTTATGTTAATACAGTTTTTTTCTTTGCTTGAAGTGTGTATACCTTTTTGGCACCCTCTGTATTTTTTATTTGTGTTTAACGTGTTTTTTTTTTTTTTTTTTCGTTGATGACTGAAGAAGACGTGGGGAAAAACATATTCAGAAAGAACTATCCTAGGGGAATTATAATGCTTTATAATCACAGAGCGATTCTCTACACATATCGTACTATAAAAATCTGCCGAGCATTTAGTGTAATAATTATGATTAGTAATCAAATGTTAAAAAATGTTGTATACACTACAAAAAGGAATACAGAGTGTAACCGAATCAGTCCGGAGTTCCGAAATAAGCTGTATTAATGTAATATTAACAATTGTAATAACATTTTTTTTTATTCTGCAACAAACTTACTGTAATCTGCATTACAGAGCTAGAATCACTATTGATTTCAGGGATAAATAACGGTCTATGAGTGAATTTTTGTACAACTTTGTTTGTTCGAACCCTTTTTAATGCAGAAATAAATACCAATTACAGTAACATTTCCATGACTACCTCTGTCCCCGTATTGTTGATTTGGTTTATTTACGGACGCTCTTTAACATCTCAGGTCATCAACGTCCCATTCAACTCACGGCGTGAAAAGCCGACAAATTTTACTCAGAGGCCTCTTTTTTCCGGCTTGAGTTTGTTTATCGTTGCCGTAAATGTACGACATGGTACACACGCTTTACTTGCCTTCCGAAGGAAGCCATACTTTAAATTTTACGCCCGAAAAATTTAATTGGATCTGGCCGGGATTGAACACGCGATCTTGGGTTTAGTAGACAAGTATGGTTACCACTACACCACCAGGACCGACTCATCTCTATCTGCAGGACTATTTCGTCATGAGGAGGAATATAAATGTAAAACAGTGCAACTCTCCTTAGACACAAAAAGTTGGTGAGCTCTAATTTCAGATAGATAAGGCGCTAAATTTGAAAATAATGTTGGGTATGTACAGTTTGAATACATAAATGTACACAATTATATTTACTCATTAACCGCCACGGGTGGCCGAAGTCGTTAAGGCGCAGACTCGAGAGCGGGTGGTCTGGGATTCAATTTCTGCCAGAACCGTCCTTTTTTTCCAGGTTTTCCTCAATCCTCATAAATGGCAAATGCCTGGAACGTTTCTTTCCTAAAATAAAAAAAAAGTATGATAGCACTAGAGGTTTTTTCTGTGGTCTGCTGGAGCTAGAAGCTCCACACGTTTCGTTCACATCTGCAGCGTACATCTTCAGTGGCATGGACGAAATTTCCTTGGAGAAGGTATCACTCCAGCCGTGAAAGCCTATGTTTCCTCATAAAAAAAAAATCCTTTCCCAATATATCATGTATCACCAGTGTCCAGCGCCTGTGGTGCCTCAGCAGTAAAAACGGGTGTTAAACACTACTCAAAAAAGATATCTACACATTGTTTCAGACTGTTTATTACACACAAACAAACTACTACATTTCAACATAAAGTACAACACATTAGGGGTACCACAGCAGGTATATAATAGTAAAATTAACTTTTAAAAAAAGTAAATTGACAAGATTCACTGTTTATACGTCATTTTATGTAAATGCAAGAATGAACCTTATGTACCGAAATTGCGCCATAGAACACCATAGCTACAAATCACTCTTCCCCTCAACAAAACCGGAGTTAATTACAATAATAATTAAAGTAATACATTAACAATAAAAAAGTATTTTTGTAGCTACAGAATATAAAACACAAATCACTATACAAGTACCGCCACGGTTGGTCGAGGTTGTTAAGACGCGGATTCGAGAGCGGAAAATCTGGGGTTCCAATCTCGCCAGAACCGCCCTCCCTGACTGAGGTTTTTTTCAGGTTTTCCTCAGTCTTCATAAATGGCAAATGCCGGGGAGGTACCCTAAATTTAGGCTGGGACGCTTCCTTCCTTAAAAAAAAAAGGGTTTTCCTAATTTATCATTTCATTTATTATCAGTTTCCACTGCCTGTGATGCCTCAGTAGTAAAAACGGGCGTTATATAATAATTTAAAAAAAAAACTACCAGTAAATGAAAACGAAGTCTCAAATTTTATATTTAGCAAGCTGGCAATACCCGCCGGCTCGCGCATCCTTCTGCATTGCTATGCAAGCGGTGTAGTCAATCAACGACATACTCCGATATTGCTCAATGTCCTATCTACCGTTCTGAAGAGATTGGCCATACCAGAGGATACAGGTGTAAGAATCGTGGCAATAGTTTATATTTGAGTTAAAATGGAAAATCATGATTTTTAATTATTACGTATATACTGGCTGTACCACTGTACCTGAAAAGTGAAACAGCATAGCAAGTGAATCTAATTCGGGTGACATTACAACGTAAAGTAAATCGATTGGGTTTGACTGCTAACGCCAGAGATCGCATGGAGGGGGCGGGGAACTAAATCCCGTACCCTTTTGGGGCGGAATGGGGGGGGGTTTACTTTACATTTTATGAACACAAGAGCGGAGTTTGCCAGCTGCGTAAACACACGATACGGCACTGCCATTGTGCTCGACTTCCATTGTGAAATGAACTGTGTTAACAACAAACACAGTGCCGGCAATTGTTCCTTTTTCTACTGGAACATTTTTGTTTCAGAGTCCTTCACGCCGTTAATTGTATGGCAACCGAAAAGATGTGTTACGGCGTGGAATAGGTTCCCTTACACCAATACTAGAACACAAATAACCTGTTATGCTATGACGTATACCCCAGTTACGTTTTTTAAAAGCGTTTTATCGTCTGCTCGGTTCGTAAATACCTCCCTCGACATTCGCCAACATTGGATAAAAATTTCGCTTCTAAAGCATAAAGCTGTCAGTGAAAATCCGAAATTCCATCCGTTCTTGTTCAGGATTCAAACTTCCATTTATATTAACTCGTGGAATTTGCATTCAGCCCCCTTCAAAATGAAAATTAAACGTAAACACAATAAAATAAGACGTAACACGTTAACTTAGTAGTATATACGCGTTCACAATGACAGACGCAAACGCACTTATTAGCCAATCAAAAATAAGAACAAGCGAAGATCAACTAACAGCTGTTTGAAAACGGCTACTTCTGAGCAGACGGCGGTAGCGTTTATGCATATGCAAAGTGCGGTAACTAATTTACCTGGAGTAATATGAGCAAGGATAGCTTTCTTACTATGCAATTAATCTTTTGTCCAGTGACGCCATTCTGTCTACCTAGTCACTGATCTTCAGCTCTCTCTACCATAACTTGCCCTTACACGGAGCACGGAAATCAAGTGCAACTCTTGCTGCTAGTTGCTGCCAGTGCCGAGCGACAGCGGAGAGAGCCGAACTACTGTGCGTGGCCGCAGTGTAAATGTTGCATGTATTATTTGTTTGTTAAACATAATGTAACCTATACATTGTATTCCGTAACTTTTAAATATAAATTGATAGTGCATTGTTAGGCGGGTAAAATATTATAACGGTGCCAAATTTGCACTTATTGGAATTAGCAGTTAATTTATAAATATACTAATGCTAACCTAAGGTAAATCCTAGAAACCGGTAGACCCGTGGTTTTTCGTAAATATGAATTAATAGGGCGGGTAAATCACTGTAATGGTGGCAAATCTTCTTTGATTACAATAGAAAAAAAAATCATAAACGTTAACTTATAGCGCATTTGTGCGTGGTACCATTCGCCTGAAAGCCTTTTTATCTAGCTATGTGGGTTACTACCTTCGGCTCTCTCCGCAGTCGCTCGGGACTTGCAGCAGCAAGCAGCAGGCGGTGCATTTGATTTCCGTATTCCGTGTATTGCACAGCTATACACCTCTTACATTTCTCATCTATAAAGGCGAGACCTTTTACAATGTCGATTTCCTGTATACACACAATTAAAATATTTCTGTAGAGTAACCTCTGATGTTTATCCAGTATCATAAAGTATTCTACCATTAGAACACGTCGTTTTCGGTTAGGAATTATATCGCTTATCGAAAATCTAAGAATCAGTTTCATTCAGGATTTTTATTTGTTTTATTTATGAACGCTCTTTAACATCTCAGGTCATCAGTGTTCCATTTAATTCAGGTCGTGAAACATTTTGCTCAGAGACCTCTTTCAGGTTTGGGGTTCTTATACGTGCCGTAAATTTACAAGGGACTCGCGGCTTTACTTTCCATCCAAAGGAAGTCATACTTAGGTTTTTTATGCCCCAAAAAAATCTATGGACCCTGGCCGGGGTTGAACCGTGATCTTGGGTCTAGTTTAGAAAATAGATTGCCTATACAGTTCCCTACAAAATCCTTTTATAATATGAACATATTTTCTGGTTTAATTTTAACTTACGGGGCGTTGTTTTAGTACACAAAATGTAATTCACACACTATAATAAAGTCACTTGATCATTAATAACAGATGTTAACGCATTGCAAGTCAAACACTAACTGATTTTTGTAAAAACAAAAAAAAAAAAAAAAAAAAAAAAAACTGAGTATACATCTATATTGGGAAGCCTGGGGATTAATAACGCCGGGAATTAAATTATTCAGACGGCAGATGGTTGACTGGAACGCAATGTATTTTCTTCATAAAAGGTTTTAATTGCAAATCTGTAATATCTTCTCTTTGTAAGTCAATATCACCTTAATTGTTGTTACTCAAATGATTTGGACCTAACTAGTTGCCAAAGATGCAGGTTTGATGATACACAAAAAAGGGATAAAATCCTGCTGACGTCAATCCATGTGCCGGTCAATATTTCCATCCCATCTGTGCGGTCTCTCAGCAGGGAAGAGGGGGAGTTAACGAATCCTCCATTAACTTCATCAATACAGAACACGTTGATATCAAAACCATATGCACAAAACTTACATTCGCGTTTTTTGCATTCCAGTTTATTGCATATTTACCATCGTGCTACAGCCGTAAACACAGCCCTTAGGGTGTGTGTTTCAAAATGCGGAGCGCGTGCCACAGTTGGTTGCTATTATGATTCTTGTTGCTCCTAGGTTTAGGATAAAATGTAAACTTAATTAATCTTGAACTGATTTTTTTTAAGAAAATATATAAGTAGAACATTTTGCAAATACAAAACAAGATTTTTCCTTTGCTTCCAACATAGCGAGCGGTTCTCCAAATTTCCTTGACAGCGGATTTCCTTCCACAATGCCTTGCTGTTGCGGGTCATACAGCTTTAATACAAGGTTTAAAATCCTAAATTTGCATTCTCCCATTCATTCCATTTATAGTCGGGCCATTGATCGCGTATATGTGTAGTTCGCTTACACTGCAGTGACCTCGGTATTATTACAGTAGCGCACTAGCGGCGAATGACCTGCTCAAGGCTGCGTTTATCAACTGTGTTACACTGTGTCACTTGCTGCCTTCTGTTCCAACTGTAAAGACTAGAGTTTGTTCAAAAGTGAAAGTTTGTTCAAGACATCTGTGTTGTGTGAATTACATTAGATTATTAGTCCACTGAAATGCCTACAGAAAATTTCACGCTTAAACGAAGAATTTTTATGTACGATACATATGTAAAAATCGAATCATGTAGACAGGTGTGTAGACAATTTCAGGAGAATTTTCCCGGTATCCTAGTTCCAGGTAGAGAAACTGATAGATATCTGGTTAATAAGTTTAGGACAACGGAATTGCTAAACGCTAAACCTAAGAAGCTCGGGAATACGGAAGACCCCCAGTGTAATAGACAGTGCACGCAGCACGCGATCCGCGGCAGGCAACATAAGGCACGCTCTGTATATACGAGGGTCATACAGAAAGTAAGGTTACAATATTTACGTAGGATCGAAAAACGCTTGTAAAAAGCCAGCAAAAATACAGAGTACAATATACACAGTTATACAGGAGGGTGGATCGGAAAGTAACGCACAATATTTTTATACAAAAAGTTTAATAGGTACCATTACAAACAAATGCATAACTGAACCGACATTTTTTGTTTATTTTTCTACATAGTCGCCAACTTTCTCAACATTTCTCCCATTGTGATACCAGTTTCATAACATGCTGTTCATAGAAGTCCTTTCGGTTGGAGTATAGCCATCTGCGGACTGCTGTTTTCGTTTCTGTATCTGACGCAAAGCGTTGAACGGCCGGGAATTTCTTCGTGGAACCAAACAAATGAAAGTCCTGCAGTGCCAGATCTGGACTGTATGATGGATGCTGGATCACCTCCCAACCCAATTTGTTAATGTTCTCACGAACAGCAGCAGCAGCAATATGGGGGCGAGCATTGTCATGAAGAAGGTTGACATCCTCAGCATTAATGTTATGATGTTTGTCACGAAGGGCACGACGCAACTTTACCAAAGTTTTAATGTGAACTGCAGCATTCACAGTGATCCCGTGTTCAGCGAATTCCGCCAATAAAACAACACCATTCATATCCCAGAATACCGTCGCCAGCACTTTATGAACAGATAGTCACTTTGAATTTTTTCTTTACTGGGGAAGCGGCATGTTTCGGGCGTGTAGTGGTACGCTCACGGCTCATCACCAGTGACGATTCCCTTCAGAAAGTCATGTCCGTTCAGCGGCGTAACGCGATAAGTGATCCAAGCTGGCCCTTGTGGTCATCTGTCAGGTTCTTAGGCACCCAGCGAGCACAAACTTTACGAAACTTCAGTGTGTCATGCACAATATTGTACACCGCACCGTATGAAATGTTGAACTGCTGAGGTTCGTAGTTGGATTCAGAATTGCCGCCTCAATGACTGTGACATTCTGCGGGGTTGCAGAATCACAAAGGTTATCATGGCAGTCTATGAAGAATGCACACTACCTGGAGACATGCTACGGTCCATACAGTCGTCCCCATAAACGCCATACATGCTCCTGTGAATTTCACCCGGGTTATGCCCTTTAGCCCACAGAAACCCACTATACCTCACTGCTCTTCACAAGTGGACGACAGTAACATGCGCGCCATCTTTGTTGCGTAGTTCACGCTTCTCTCGCTGGAGCTACACATGAGAACAAAATAGCGTCTGTGGTGAAAGCTTGAAACTATATCTTGGTGAAATTTCAACATCCCAGCCGCAATACCAACGCAGAAAATAATTACTTATAAATACTTTCCGATAAAAAAAATATAACATAGCTCTTGCTTATTGTGTCTAAAATGGTTGGTAGTTTTCGTATATAGACCGAAGGGGGATTTTTTTTTTTTTTTTGATTGATTTATTTATGGACGCTCTTTAACATCTCAGGTCATCAGCGTCCCATTCAACTCAGGGCGTGAAACGGCCGACAAATTTTGCTCAGAGGCCTCTCTTTCAGGCTTGAGGTTCTTTTTCGTGCCGTAAATGTACGACACGGGACCCACGGCTTTACTTCCCTTCCGAAGGAAGCCATACTTAGGATTTTTACGCCCGAAAAAATCCATCGATCTTGGCCGGGTTCGAACCCGCGTTTAGGGCGTAGGAGGCAAGTATGGTAACCACTACACCACCAGGACCGACGACCGAAGGGGGGGGGGGAAATAGGTTTCAAGAGTTGGATATTTATTTTATGCACTCCCAATAGTTTGATTCTAATTGTTGCAAAGTATTTGAACATATTTTAATATATGAAAATTCAGTATAGAAAAAGTTCACTAATGAAAAAAACTTAAATATTTAGAAGGGGGTAAATCTCGTCAATATCGATGTATTTTTACAGTCTCCGCTTTTATCAACTTTATACCAAGTTTCCCACTTCCGCCATGAAAACAGTTGCATTAGGCAAGTCAATTTAACCACTTTATACTTGACATGGAATACATTTTAAATCCTAATGCGATTTAATCAACCTACACCACAATTCTATTTAAGTAATTGAAAATTAATGAATCGTGGCGAGGTACCAATTCCACTTGCAACTTAAATAAAGCAAAACTCCTTCCTCTGTGGCAGGAGAAATAAATCACACGACAGTCATTTTTTATGACGGTGCGTTGTCCAGTTGAGCGGAGCTGGAATTTACTGCTCTGCATTTTGTAGTTCCCTAATGCACGTTGAATGTTAAAATTGATCCAAGAACAATACAGTAAATAAACCTTCAATAATTCACATACAAATCATGACGGCACCAAGTAACGACCCAAGATTTGTCGACCAGAACCTTGTATTATACGACAGCAATGACACTATTGTAAGGCAAATCATGACTGTGTGCTGGTATCATCATCGATAATTGATGTTAGAAGTTGTAGAGGTCCTAACTATGACTAAAACTACTATTTGGTTAAAGTAAATCTGACAGAACAATATAGAAATATTGAAAACCAAGAACAGCTTTCGGAGTTTGAAAAGCCAAATAAGAATACACAGAAAGTAAAGAAATGTCAAGATACCATAGTAGCCAAATTACAGAATGGGAAAGGTGGCGATATAGAAGAATAGGAGGGCTAATAGAGAAAACTATTAAAGAATTTATTGGGGAAAAGAAGTGAGTTAGGAACGAGGAAAGGTTTGATGAAGCCAGAAATCTGTGAAATCTATCCTTAGTAACCTCCCAAGCATGTCTCAGCCATGTTCTATCGGGCTCCGGTCTGGAATGCGTGCTGGCCAATCCCAACCAAATCCAGGAACTAAGAAACACACCGAGCAACGTGAGGACGAGCGTTGTCGTGCATAAGTATAACGGGTGTGAAAGGCACTACACGATCAGCAAGAATGTCCTTGATGTACGATGAGCTATCCGTGACTCATTCTCGATGAACAGCAGCTCCGTTCTTGCTTCAATGCTGATTCCTGTCCAAACCAATGCCGGACCTCCATTAAAAAGTGTCCTTGAAGAGAAAGTGCAGGGTGTATGACGTTCTCTTGGTCTCCTCCAAATCCTTCCTTCCCTCCTATCTGGTGCCCTTAAACAGAGCTTGCTCTCATCCGTGAAGAGCACTGTGTTCCATTACTCCTTAGTCCAGTTTTGCAGGGAGCAAGCAAACTGTATCCGAGACATATGGTGTTCCCTTGTCAGCAGTGGTCCTTTTGCGGGTCTCACTTCATAAAGCCTCCTTCTAGCTGTCCTGTCACTGATGTTAACATGCCGTACTGGCCTCCACCGATGTTATGTGCTGATTGCGAAGATTCTGTAGTAAAAGAAAGCGAAAGTTGCGATCAGAGGTACTTCTCCGGGTGTAGATACAACCTCTATGAACCTTTGGACAGTTCTGCACGCATTTGATTGAGAAGTGCCAATGACCTAAGCAATATAACGTAGACTTTGTCCATCCTCCACTAATGCCACAGCCCCTTGCTACATCTTCAGCTCTAAAAGCCATTTCAAAATGTTATAACAGATTTAAAACTAGTAGCTAGGCAACCTGAGTGCTTTAAATTATCAGGCGGCATAATAATGCACAGCAACAATTTTAAATATTAAAACATCGCTTTGCGGTAATTGTTGTAAAAACCGCCTTACGCACAAAATTAGCAGTAAGTTAATTAGAATGCAAAAAAAAAAAAAAAGTTTCAAGGAACGAACTAAAGCTTTTTAGACATGTTGCTTTTTCGTAATATCGCAAAGTTGGCCTTATATAAAGCTTGAAACCCAAGCTTAAGTGTTAAAAAAATTAATAAACAGTGAATAGCCTGCTGCCTCTCTTTTTCTGCCGCTGACTGCAATGTTATTACTGTTTTCCTTTATAACTTGCGTGTGCAAAGAGTTTCTCGTTTAATTTTTGTACGAGAAATGACGTAATAATTAACAAATATAAATTTTTGTGTACACTTAAAAGATTAATCATTGCGTCACCCTTATTCAAACACTAAGCACTCCCAAACAATTAACAACAATGACAGCCTTCACCCCCCGACTACGCCATGTGTAATCATTCGCTTTCCGCGCCATTTCCTTTAAATCATTTGCGACAACAAAAAATGGAAAAGATCGAACTCAGCAGTTATGGGAAAGAACGTGGTCTGAACACGCCCTTTCAACACAAGATAGATTATCCAATAGTAAAATTAGCAAAACCCGCGGGAGTTCTTTGCCTCTGGCACCCTCCTCTGTTCGTAGTTTCCGATGCACAGTGTTACAAATCATCGATTATCATCATATTCTTGCAGCATCATCTCAACGGCCATTGTGTGTTCCTTCCTGTCGGTGTCACGGGCAATATCTTCATCTCTATACGTTGCGCGCTGCAGGAAGTTGGGAGCCATGCTCCGTTTTTATGTTTTGGAGGTCTTTTATTCTTAACAGGACAGTGTTCACTTCAGTCCGCTCACAGCTGCAATGAACTTCCATTATATCGCGACTTTGGAATGATAACGTTCTCACCAATCGCTTTCTTGTTTTGAGCAATATTATTTCTAAGAGTTTCAAGTCATATATATATATATAATTTTTCTGTAATTTGGCACTTTTATTTTTTATTTACTTTGGAATACAGTTTAACGCCCATTTTAATTGCTGAAGCATCACAGGCAGTAATTAATGTTGAGTGACTGAATTTCTTGCGACTGAAAGTGAGAACTCAAGCAAAGCAATAAGTATGCCATTTCCGTTTAAACTTACCTTACTGCTCTTTCTCTTGCACTTATTACATTAAAATGAACAAAAGAACTGATGAAATACATACAAGTTGATAGTGCTAGGAAGAGCTGTAACCTTCAACTAGGAGGGTAGGTCCATAAGTTTCCAGCCTCGCCGATAAGAATTATCGCCTTCATACAAGCCTTATCTATTAAGCAAATGATTTCAACTGTAACTTCCGCTCCACTGTGTTCAGTTGTTCACATGTAGTTGCATAAAGAAGGCTATGTGTAGAATATTGTGACATGTTAAACATGGACTTTCGATCTGTTATTCAGTTCTTCACCAAAGAAGGACTTACTCCAAATAAAATTAAACAGCGATTGGACGGTGTATATGGGGAAGTATCCGTAAAAGAATGGACCAGACTTTTTCGAATGGGCCCAGAAAGCATTGAAGACGAACAGCGTGCAGGTCGGCCCTTGGAGGTACTCACTCCTGAAAACATCGCTCTTGTGGAAGGAGAAATTATGAAAGATGGCATCTCAAAGTTACAGAAATAGCAGCAAGGTTGGGTCTTTCTAAAACAACAGTCCTTCGAATTATTCATGAACACTTAAACATGAATAAGGTTCGTGCTTAGACTTCTTGCCTCAGTCCAAAAGCAGCAACGTCATTTGTTGTCAGACATTTTTGGAGCTCTGCCGTGGTAATCAGAAAGAAGTTCTGTAAACCATTGTTACAGCAGATGAAACTATGCTCCTCTACTATTGTCCCTTGTCCAAAAAAAAGAATCAATGAAGTGGCGTAAGCCTGGCGAAGCACCGCCTATAAAGACCCAAGTCATTCAGTCAACCAAGAACAACATGGCTACCATTGACTTCAAGGAGAGGAACACCACAGTATACGGGGAGTATTATGCTGGCCTACTGCACAGACTGCGTGCTTCCATAAAAAAGAAAAGGCAAGGAAAGCTGAGTGGTGCTGTGCGCCTTCTTCACGACAACGCGCCTGTGCACACAGCTCTTGTTGCAAAGGAAGCTGTGAAGAAATGTGGCTTCAAGCATATCGACCATCCACCCTATAGACCACATCTAGCTCCAGTGATTATTTTCTCTTCTCAAAACTCAAGAAGGACCTTGAAGGAAAGAAATTAAGTGTGACGAAAAAGTGATGAATGCTGTTTATACCCATTTTGCAGACAAGACTTCTGACTATTTGGGGAGGGGGGGTTGAAATGTAAATTCAAAGACATGAGAAGTGTATTGCATTAAAGGGTAACTATATTGAAAAGTGAAATGCAGTTTTTATCATTATTATACCTAGAAAATGATTAGGCCGGAAACTTATGAACCTATCCTCATAGCAGTGTGCCTAGCGACATCGCTGCATTTACATTGAGAATAGTGCAATCGATATTTTTGCCATCAGATTCGATTTCGTCATTGAGAGCAAATTAGATCAAAAATATATCATTAAACGATGAATTAAACTTGGAATCTCGATTCCAGAAACATTAAACATGCTTCGGCAAACCTATGGCAATGTCGCAATGTTTAGAGTGGTACGAACGCTAAAAAAACGTGGAAGAACGTCCCTGGAAGGCAACGAACATCACTCACAAAAAAATCCCGTAAAGATCGTAGGAAGAACGATGTTGTTGGAGTGTCATTCAGGTCAGTGCAGAAAAAGGTCGCCTTTTCTACAGCGTTGACGAGATACAGCGTGAATCGTAAAAGTTATATTTAATTACAAACGACGACATTGAGGCCATATTCCAAATGTGGCGGAGGCCGGTATATTGCTGCCAAAGAAGACTATTTCCAAGGAGAGGATATTCAAAATAGAGAAAATAAAATATTTTCCTCACAACAGGACCAATTCGGGAACTTTATGATCTCAGCGCAACTATGTAGATAAAATAAAAAGAACTAGAGAAGTAGAAAGCAGTATTCGAAAAAGCGGTTCGAAATTCAGTGATATTGGTGCTACTATTCAAGTCCTTTATCTATTTCTGCTTTTCAAATTCCTGTTATATATATAAAATATATATCAATTGTGTAAATTTTCTCAAAAAGTTAACATGTTTGCGACACACGCATTCAACGTGTGGTAAGCTACAATTCACTATCTACATTTTTTTTTATTTGCGCTATTCTGATATGTGAATAACTGTACGAAAAAATGTATTATTACCCACTAGTTGAACAACAACAGCATAGTTGGTTGCAGGCATTGTTTGGGGTGGGTGAAAGCAAATCTTCCTAGCTCATATTCAGAGCCCGGAAGCTAGGACTGAATTCATTTTCTAGCCGGATGCATATATTTAAGAATCATATAGAAATGAAATATTTCCGTACATTTGAGGTAATTAAGCCCAGTTTTTATTTTGAATTTTTTCTGTTTTAAGGTTTAAACCCCCCCCCCTTTTTGCCTGTTTTCCATTTCTACGGATTTTTTCCGCGACTATTTGCGAATTTTAAACAGCAAATAAAGAATTTCAATATATCGAAGTGAAATAGGTTATAAACATTAAATGGCATGTTCACATCATAAAATATCTGTTGAGAATCTTGTTATACATTTATTTCTTTTCAAACAGTCAAAAACTTACTTCTCAACACATCCACATAAGTTCTTTAAATAGCAAAACCTTCATTAGTTAAAGGAAAGAAAGATTACCTTGGGCATACGACTATCAGGAAAAGAGAATGAGGGAAGTACTGTAGTTTTGAAATTTATGGCGAACAACCTTATATCGATCTCCACGAGACAATTCTAGGGCATTTGTGGAGGAGGTAACCAGCTATTTAAATGTAACAAACAATTGCAAGCGAGAAAGATGAGAACGTTACAGGTGTGCAATAAATCGTCCCTACAATGTGTTCAGTACGGAAGTAAGAGAAATATTAATCTGATTCCCCTATAAACAGAAAATGAACTCGACCAGAAACCATTTCACATCTTTTGCTCATTCGCCAGGACAATTCAAGACTACTTTACTTTGTCTTGACCAACATTTACATGATGTCCTGAAAGGTGAATCTGTTGTAACGGGTATGAGTTCTTCCGAAATAGTTTGTTTTAAATATGCTCCAATCACTTCAGTGGACGTTCTTTTTCCATGATGAAAAATGTGCTCTCTGACAAGCGGCTGTCTATGACAGTTGATATCTTGGAAAAACATCTTGTTGTTGCTTGTAATACATCTTACAAGCTTATTTAAGTATTTTAATTATGTGATAGAGAAATTATTAGGAATCTTAAATACCAATTTCATTAATAATGAGTGATATTACCCTCTGTTTTCACTTTTAGTAAATGTCTGTTATAGTTATATTATCAACTACTTTCAATATTTTAACTGCCTTTTTGCTTGCCCATTTTAACCAAAACAAATGCCTGAACTTCCGAACTCTGCTCATATTATTAAAGTGAGTATATTTTGACAGGAAACAAAATGTAATTTTAATATGTTTTTGATCTTATACATCTATCCAAGACAATGGCACTTATAGATGTGGAAATCATTTTTCTTTTTTTTTTTTTTTTTTTTTTCCGACTTCAAACTAAAACTAATAAGCATAGGATAAAAACATTGGTAGAAATTTTGGAAAAGTACTTATAAAATATTGAGAGACAGGCAAACCTGAGCTGTTCGTTGCTGCAAGATGTCAGGAAAACTGGTACTTTATTAATGTTCTGTCTGGTTTTCAGCTCACCCATTTGAAAGCTCCCTCCATACACAAAAGAAATCTTAAATTTTATTCTAATTTACTTTGCCTTATTATATACACATTATCTTTCGTGTTCTCATAATTCATTGTTTGTGTCTGTAAATTCAAGAATAAATTCTGAGAAACCTACTCTAATTCTTTGGACACACTGAACTTTCGTAACTAACACAGATGTCCTTATTTTGTAAGACGCGTTTCTAAAAAAGATATTTTTAATAATTTCCTCATTTATTAAGATTGGTAAAATAGATAGAATCTTTGGTAAAATTGTTAATAAACTAACAAATACCATAGAAAATACAAATTTATTTACGTTTTGATCTGAACTGTATCCCTTACCCTATAGCTTCTACTGTTGCGAGGAAAGAATTGCTTTAGGCCAATGATTCCTTTTCACATACGTGCGCAATTCAACGACAGTAAACGAACTCTAAACCTCGAAAAGGCCATTAGCAGCCTTGATATAAGCGTTTAAGTGCCTTAATAGCGCACCTGAATACTTATTGTTTCGCATGACTCCTTAGGAAAAAAGAAATACATTAACATCTTCTACCATTTCACACAAGCATGCACTGCTGGGAAGGAGGCACGTGTTTTGGGAAGAAAATCATAACACGGTGCGAAAACAGCCCTAGCGTGCCAAACGAAAACATAAAAAAAAATCATACGAGCATACGATTGGGCTCTTCAAGAAGGAGAAACATTCATTATAACATTTGCATGTTACAGCAGTAAGGCGGAAATGTTTCCAACACTTAGGGCACTAAAAATTAGGTTCAAAGCCCTGCATAGTGCTTTCCCCATGAGGTAGCGTGTGATGAACAAGTGAAAGCGCTTTTGGTAACGCTGCAAATGTAATGTGAAATGTACAATATGTTTTTAAAATAATGCATTTACACTACTGGAAAATTGCTTTGCATCCGCTTTACATATTGTGTATCTTTACATTTATCTTACTTAGTGTCAATAATGGGTTCATTATTTTATTTACTTGCCCGTCATTTGCTATTTATGAGGACTTAGGAAAACCTGGAAGGAAAAAAAAAACATTCAGGTACGACGGAATGAATGGGGTTTAACGCCATTTTTGCTACAGAGACACCACAGGCGGTGAACACTGATAATACACGAGATGAACGATATATTGGGAAAGAATTTATTTTTAAGGAAGGAAACGTTCCAGGCCTAAATTTAGGGTACCTACCTAGCATTTGCCATTTATCAGGACTGAGGAAAACCTGGAAGAAACCTCAGTCAGGGAGGACGGTCCCGGCGGGATTCGAACCCCAGACCTCGCACTCCCGAGTCCGCGCCTTAACGACCTCGGCCACCCGTTGCTGTATGCAACAGAACTTCCAAAAAATTTTCCATTGTTGTGATAGTACTGGCTCTATTGTTGGTTTTTGTTTAGTAGCAAGTCATGTGTGTTTAATAATAGCTGCACAAAATGGGTAAAGGAATTAAATTAACTCCTCGCAAAACAGAGTGTAAGTGTCGCGTTAGCTCCTGAGGGCCTTTCTACTTAAGATATTGCGTCAAAGATATCTTATAAATAATCTTGTTGTTTTTAACCAAGAAAAGTAAGCTTAAGTACTTTAATTATGTGATAAAGAAAGTATGAAGTATTTAAATACCTATTTTCACTAATAATGGGTGCTATTACTCTGTGTTTTCACTTTTAATACGTGCCTATTTTAAGTTCATTTTTCCTTGCCTATTTCAACCAAAATAAATGCCTGAATGTATCCCTTCTTTAAAAAAATCCTTTCTCAATTTATCATTTCAGCTCATGTATTATCCTTGTCCTCGAATGCTTCAGCAATACTATTTAAAACGTTTATGATAAAAAAAGAAATGAATATGTAAAGCAAGGACTAAAATTAATTATCATATTAGACAGGACAAAATAGTTGGAATATTTAATGAATAGAATAGGGGACATCGTATATCAAAACATATGTTAGACTACAAGTCCTTTGGGACGCCCTAAGAAACATTGAATTGACCACTTTCCTAATTCTCAATCCAGAACAAAAGTATGATTTAAACTTGTAATGATATTAATTACGACAACGTTCAGTGAAATTTTTCAGTGATATTATAATTGGGCGATGCCGACGTAGTAGATTCCGACACGTTAAGGGGGCAAATTTGTAGGGAATATAACTGACATCGCCGTAGAAGTTTGTCATCGTAAACGTTGAGTAACTAACACCACTATAATATGCTCGACTAGTTCACGGTTTGATAAAATAACTGAGTTTTTCAGATTTAAACTTCTGGGGTGAAAGGAGTGTGATTTTCAGTATAACAAAATCACAGTGGATAGAAATCTACAAAGTTTATTAATGTTTTGTTATTACCACACAACAGTACAAATTTGTGATTATAATAAGCTCTGAGAATATTATTAGACGCAGACTGAATACGAAACAGACGTGTTATAATTTATGTTCCTCTCGCGAAAACTTCGCTTTTTGTCCTGTTGTAGTTCGTATACTATTTTCCGATATGGATATTAATTCAAACTCACAACTTCTATCATTTACCACAAATAATATTTTTTTTAGTTCTTCCACGAAATGTTAATCGCCACTTATCTTTACGTAATGCTAAAATACTCTTTCTTTATACGAAGTAAAACTTACAATTTCTGCTAATGGAATTTAAAACACATCTTCTCTCTACGGAATCCAAAGCATAACTAACTAATTTTGAGATAAAAACCATCGCTTATTACAATGGGATTGTAATAATACTATACGATAGAATGCATTATATTTTCAACATAAATATACTAACCGAATGAAATTCGTTCATTTCTATTTGGTCGCAATCTATCTGTCTCGTGTTTCATTCTTGGTACACATTATTAACTTGTTACGCTTGCCATTGGTTGATTCACTTACATTTTCTTATCTGTAGTTTTAATCTTTTCACATTCTTGACTATGTATGTGTTCCTTTGAATCGTTACATTTATATTATTATGTATTGTCATAAAGGCCAACAAACAAATACTAAGACATGAATTGTAATAGCATTTAACTGATATATGAAATCTATACAAATTAACTTACTAGATTTATACGATTTAAAACGTATTACCAACGAATATTTATTATTTAAATTAAAAATTAGAGTCATTACCTGACATTAAAACATATGCAAATGAACTTGTTACATTTATATGATTAAAACACATTATCAATGAATGTTTGGAGCTACAAACCGAATATTGTGACTTTTATCTTACGTAATATCAAACGTAAATGAACTTCTTAAATTAGCATAGCTAAATAGCTATTACTATTAAATATTTGTGCTTTATATTGAGCATTATAGCCATTATGTAATATACAAACATATGAAAATGAATTTATTAAAATAATATTGTTAGACATCTGCTATTAATGAGTGTTTAGAGCCTTAAATCGGATATTTCCCGTTTCAAACTATGATGATTATGATTTTTAAAAAATTACAGCACGAATGTCTTGATTTCATCCATTACAGATACTATTAATTTCAAAATCTGTGCACAAAAGCAAGAAAATAAATATAGAAGGGGAATAAGACAGTGAGACAAGATAGGAGGAGAAAAGAGAATGATAAACAGTGAAGGAAGTAAAAACGGTACGTCAAATAAGGACAGACATGTGTTTATTAATATTTCAATGCTAAACCTAAATGAACAAAGATAAGCCACATGGATCTCTGACGGAATCACTAACTCCCACCTGTGCCCCTATCTCCTACACACCTGACCTAAATAACGAACAAGAGGCATCCATTCCATGTCATTCAAATTCAAGTGGTTATAGAACCCACAAAACTTTATTATACACACAGACAGCCCAAGTGGGGTTTTGAACTCCCCGACACCTACTTGGTCGTGGGGAGGTTTTTGGCAATTCAAATGTATTCAAATTCTCGGTGCCGTGAGCGGGGAAACTCCTGCTTCTGCAACAGGCATGGAATCACAAAATCCTCGGGGTTCCACAGAAACCATAAAGGCGTAAAATTCTCATTCCCACCTCACGAAATCCAAAGTTATGCCTGTGCTCTCAACACACAGCAGCCCCTTTATCCCACACCCTAGGAGGGAAACAGAGTCCCAGTGACGTGAATGGTAAAATTGCTGTTATTCAGAAATTCACTCATTTTTTTTTTTCAGCTTAACTTCTAGTTTTTCATCTGAATAGTTGGTACACTTTGCAAATCCAAGCACTGTGTTTGCCCTCCAATTGTTAAAACACAATGAAAATATTTTAATATAAAATTGGCTTTACTTAATAAAAATTTGCTTAGAATTTTAACACGAGGTCTAAGGTAATGAAGCACCACAGTTGTACTTTCGATATATGCATTTTGATTGTTTTATCTTTTCTGTGCTCATCTATAAAGCTGGAGAAAAGTAATGGAAGGGCACTCCCCACGTTGCAAGACAAGGGCATTTTCCCTAATAGTTATGAGGAGCTATCAAAAAGTTCCCGGACTGCTTCTGTTGCAGAAAAAATGCTTTATGTACCTAATTTTGAACACCAATTCCTTCGAAATAGTCTCTTTCAGTATAAATCACCAACAGTCTCGAAGTCGTTGTTGATAAGTGAGTGTACTGTGTGATCAGTTTCGTTTTCCCCCCTGGAGTGCTTTGCCTATGGGCGAGTGTGCCGTTCGTAAGTCGGTTAGCCGGCCAGCCGGGTTTCGGTGATTACTGGGAGGGTAAAACAATTAAACAAACCAACCATGCAACAATACACAAACCAATTTAAGAGGCTCATTATTTACCAAATTATCAAAAGGGGTCTTGAAACTGCCCGCCTTCATTCTCTACATATTTTTGGCATCTCTTTAAGAATTATTCATCTCTCGCTGGAGTTCACTTTCAGAAATCCGGACAATTTCCTGGTGATCATTACCTTTGAGTTCTTGTGTGTTGGGTTCGTCTTATACACGGCATTTTTTTAATTTATCCCAAGATAATAACTCCAGAACGAAACTCCACACATTGTCATGTAGTTTAAAACTTAACCGAAGGTTTTGTGTTCATTCATGTAAAATATGTACAGTTTTGATACCTGATAATTCATTTTGGTATACCTTGTAAAAAAAGTATGCAAATTTTAAAACCACACTAATTACTAATTTTTAATAGTGTTTAACTGTAGTTTTAACTATTGGGAATCACAGGCGCTGACAGTGATGATACACGAGATAAAATGATAAACTGGAAAAGAATTATTTCAAAGGAAGGAAGAATTACTTTAGGGTACCTCTCCAGTGTTTGTCATTTATGAGGACAGCAAAATCTGGAAGAAACCTCAGAAATCAAACCCCAGACCTCCAGCTCACGAGTGCACGCCTTAATAATCTTGGCCACCTGTAACGGTCTAACTAATGTCTAATAAACCATACGAGATATACGAGGGATATTCAAATTTAAACCGGGTTATTGTCCTCTTGGCTAGGAAAGAATGGCTACGGGGCCATCTCTGGTAGTTATGTGGGATGTATGGAGGGGAGTGATCCAACTGATATTCCACAATGATCGTTCCATCGCCAGTAGCGCTATGTCTGAGCAAGAGGCTGCACTGTCCGTTACTCAGTTTTCTAACCAAAGGAGGAAACAAACTGACCGAGATTTTATCCAGACTTCGAGCACAGTTTGGAGAAGCTGCGCTTTCACGAACTCAAATGTTTCACTTGCTCAAGAAGCTCCTCAGCGGTCGTAATGCAGTGGAAAATGAAAACCATGCGCGTTGTTTACGTACGAACGTCCTTCATGACAACATTCAGGCCGTTTATGGTAGAAGGTGATCGACGTCTTGGTCGAAATCGCTTCAGGGGTGGGCATAAGTTGTGGTAGTGTCCACACCATTCTTTCTGAAGAACTAGGGTTTCGGAAAGTTTCGGTCATGTGGGTCCCACGCCTCCTCAATAATTAACAGAACATTTTCCAAAGGACATCTGTCAGAGGCTTTTGAATCGACTTGAGGAAGAAGGTGGACAGTTTTTTGACCCGAATTGCGACCTGTGAAGAGATGTGGGTACTCCACAACACCTCGAAAATAAGAGAACCAGGAGAAGCAGAGGGAGTCAAGGCTAAAATTCACCTGTCAGCCCAAATTCTTGCGACCATGTTTTGGGATTCTAAAGCATGTTGCTTGTCGATTCCCTTCTCGAACGAGTAACTATGAATGCGGTGTATTGCTGCAAACTATTGAACTACCTGAGAGGCGCCTATTGCAGCTAAAGGCTCCGGTAACCCATTTGTAATGTCCTACTTCTGCGTGACAAATCAAAGTCACATACAGCAACTGTAAGTCGGTATTAATTAGAAAAATTCACTCGACACCCTAGGAACACCCTCCTTACAGTCTCAAGTCATGTTCTTGTGGTTACCACGCATTCAGGCCACTGAAGGAGGCATTAGGAGAGAAAAGATTCAGCGAATACCCAGAGGTTGAACACTTTGTATGCAATTGACTGTTGACGTGCTCATCTTCTTTCTTTAGAAATTACCCTTTAGGTGGAGAAAATACATTTCTGTTAAAGGAAACTATGTATAAAATTAATATAATTTGTTTTTAATTGTATATGGCGAGAATAAAACTGTTTATATTTGAATGCCTCTCGCACTATAAGAAAGATTATTTTTCTATACGATATCTTGAACGAAAAAGTATTAACATAAAATGTACCATGCCTGATATTTAATAACTTTGTTAGAAACGTATGCAATTTATTTATGGTCGCTTGAAAATCGATTTACTATTCTGATATCTGCATTGCTAAGGTCTCCCAAATAGACAACGTTCAAGAGCTTTATTGCCCTCTTTTCAGTTTACTAAGAGAAATATTTCTTTTGTGTATTTCTGTTGCTGAGAATGCATGGTTAAATTCATGAAAGGCGGTCTTATTTTTGGTATCATTGCACGCTATATTTACCCTTCACAAACGGAAGGACTTTCTCAGCTATAGGTAATAAACTCTGTAATCTATAGGATGAAATTTCACAGAACATAACTGAAGATTATGTCCAAGAACGATTTCGACTATCTGTTGCAAGTGATTCGGATCATACGGTCTCTAAGCAATGCTGTCACCACATTTATAAACTCTGCAATAGCGACAATGATATAGATGAATGAAGTTACCTTCGCTGTAACAAGTTAGCAGTGATAGTGGCATTAGAGCGCCTCTTCTTTCAGGCTTGAGGTTATTTTTCGTGCCGTAAATGTACGACACAGGATTCACAGCTTTACTTCCCTTCCGAAGAAAGCCATACACAGGAGTTTTAGGCCCGGAAAAATGCATTGGTCCTGGCCAGGTTTGAACCCACTATCTTGGGTTAGGAAGCAAATACGGTTACCACTACACCACCAGGACCGACATGTATGCCAGGAGATGTTGTGAAGTCTTATGCAACCTTGAGTCGCAACCAAACGCAAACAGCCTGTACATTTGTCATCAGAATTATTTTTTAAAAATCATCTGATTCTTGTGACTGATATTGAGCGAGAAAAGTTAATGTTTCTAATTTTTTAATTTAGAAAATTTCGTTACATTTAAATACAGCAAGTAAATGTAACTCACATGTTTCCCACTTGCTCCTTAGTTGTGCTGTTCATTTTATCGCAGAGCAGTCTGCGTCTATCCATCGAAAATGGAAGACAAAAACAAAACACTGGCGAGAGATGATAGCGCGCAGCACAGTAATCAAGTTCTGCGTCACAATGGGGAGTGTTTTAACAGTAACCGCAAGTAGCACCATTCTAATGTAAATGAGGACGGCTTAAGCCGTGATTCACGCCTAATGCGTTTTATAGAGTGGCATTAAATAACATGCATCATCCTGGACATGACCGAAATCGGCTCTACAGGGGCGCACCGTACAATAAACAAATGCTGGCGCGTGCTGGAACTTGCAAATATCAACGAATTGTATGTAAAGTGTTTGGATACTTTCAAAAATCAAAACCTGATAAAGGCCTGAGTGAAAAGTCAAAACAGTGGAATTTATTAAATTAACAGAGGATTTAAAACTC
Source organism: Metallyticus violacea (assembly GCA_030762175.1). Classification (NCBI taxonomy): domain Eukaryota; kingdom Metazoa; phylum Arthropoda; class Insecta; order Mantodea; family Metallyticidae; genus Metallyticus; species Metallyticus violacea. The sequence continues at coordinate 11,852,462 of CM060840.1, read as the reverse complement.
CCCAAAATGTGCAATAAACCAAAAGTTATTTCCCTATTTCGAAAAGATTAAACGCATTTCTTTTCTTCCAGAAGTTTTATTTCAACTCCAGAACTGCTACTGTACACTTCCACAAATGTCCCTTGTCCAAATAGATTCGATACTTCGTAAGACATCGTATGCGGTTACCTGTGCATTTCGCGCTTCACGTCATTTTCAAATTGCACCGGGTGCTCCTTTAGTTGAAGGTAATGGCGAAATCACCTTGGGCAAGATCTGTTGAATATGGGGGGAGGGGGAGGGATGGAACAAAATTCTCATTTCAACTTGAGTTCTTTGACATGAACGCACAAACAAAATTTCAGGGTCTTATAGTTTAACTGCAGCTCAAAGTGGCATCAAGACCTCACGATATCTTCGGCACCTAGTATGTCAACAAAATCTCTCTAAAGCCCCAAAATAAAAGGCAAGAACTTGGCGATTTTGGAGGCACTTTCGCTAGGCCTTTTCCAAATCATGATTTGCAGTTTCGTCAAGGTACAGAATAGTCAACACAGCTTTCATCGGCAGTAACAATGAGCACATCTCTCTATTTGGTGAATTTCTAAAGACATTTAGTGTATGAATTCCTCCATCGTTGCTTATAGACATCAAGTGAACAAATTGGTCTTTCTGCATTAGTATTAGATTGTTGTGGGAGGGGAATTCTTCTGCATTTCAGTCTTGTGCTCACCGCTGGCCCTTTTTACCTACGCTCTCCACTGGGCAAAGCACAAATCCCGAAGATAGCAATACCCCTCCAGGGAGCATTAAGTTTATATTATTAGACCAAATACTATGAAAATCAGATTCCAGGCGCCCAAAACCTGTGTATACCCTGTATTACTATGAGTGCCAGCCATGGTCACTAACAGAAAAACAAAATTCAAATATACCAAAGAAAAATGTAACGCAAGATCCTGGGAATAACTTTGAATGACAAAATACCTACAGTATTAATAAATCAGCTATATAGACAACAGACATTGCACAAATAGTTACCAGAAGCAAACGGCAATGGAACGGTCACGTCGCAAGAATGCAGGACAATAGGTGGACCTACAAGACCTCTATGTGGGACCCCCGGAACACAAGGCAGACCCAGAAGAAGATGGACAGACCTCTTCAAGGTACATACAGCTTCAGATTGGTCAAGAGTATCAAGAAGAACAGAAAAATTTAATCTCTCAAGAAGCAACTAGTACGGGGAAAAATGGAGTAACCAAAGAACAAATCAGTGTTTTAAACAGCGCATGAACAATTAGCGTGGAATAGCTTACCACGTAAGGAAAAAGCGAGCATTCCCTACTTATTAGGAGGCCTGTGCCCTTAAGGGAGCCTTACCTTTACCTTTAACGTCAGTATAGAGTTTAATTTGGCACGCTTATATCCCCATAGATGATGCTATCTATATGATGTTTTAAAATTAGTGCGAACGTCCAATGATCGAAGAAAGCAAACGAACTTAAAACCAACCTGATTGAGTCGTCTTTGCAGCAAAGCATTAATTGATTCATTTATTCTGGAATAATACGCATTATTAGTATTAGACGGGTTAGCTTTTACTTTTTTACAAAAACTAGGAAAGAAAAAACATTTTTGGAACTGTTTTATTGCTTTTCAAATATTCGCCTTAAAGAATTATACACTTTTGTATGGGTTTAAACCAGTGCTCGAAAAATGTTTTCTATTCTGAAGTTGGTATCTCATAAATATGGTTTTTAAAGGCTTCAATAGCTGCTTGTGGTGATGAAAATTGCTGTCCATATTTTTCATTTGACACTCCGGAATAAAAACACGTTGTTGGGTGATGAATCAGGTGAATACAGGCAATGAGACATTAATTTGATGTTTTTCTTCTTCAAATAATCAATTTTTTGATATTCTATGTGGGAGCTGGTGTTGTATGATTAAGAATGATGCGACGTTATTGGTTGTTTTTCTGATTTCTTTGAGCACTTTTGGCAAACTGTTTATACCATTCAGCATTAACTGTTCTTCGACCCTCTAAAGGAATGCGACATGTCCAGTACAACCGAAGAATCAAACCATCATTTTCTTGAAAGTGCTTCGTGAACGAACAACTTTTGTGATATTCGGTTTATCTTGGAACGCCCAAACAATGGATTGTTGCTTAGTTTCAGGTTCATACAAATATATCTAAGTTTCGTCAGCCGTTACGGTGTTGCATACGGATTTTGCAGTTCCTCGGAGGAATTTTTGAGCATTTCATTTCACTAATTAACACGAAAGATTTTTAAGCTTCGGTCAAACGATGGGGAATTTATTGGGAACAGTGTTTCACAGCTAAATGTTCATGCAAAATCAAATGTACTGCAGTCTTCGATATGCTTAAGAATACCTCTAAGTCACAAGCCGATCTTCTGCAATCATGTTGCGCATAGCATCGATGTTTTTTGGAATGAAAGCCGATTATGATCGATCTTCATGAAATTCATCCCTGAGGGACGCATGACCACGACGAAATTCTGCAATCCAATTGTAAACAGTCTTTTTTAATGGTGCTTCATTACCAAAAGTTGAACTAAGTGATTGCATGCATTGGTGTTGATTTAGGCCTTCACTAAAATCGTAAAAAAATCATTCAACGGAAACCTACACGTGAAATTTCCATTTTTTCGCAAAATTGCTTTGTTTAAACGCTTACTGTACACAAACTACTCGGTCAATTTCTAATCTGCAACCATTACAGCGGAAACAGTAGTGACATATCTCAATAACGTCACATAATAGTCGTTTGTATAAAATGAAAAGCTAACCCTCGTATGCTTTCCTACGTTAAGAATATCAAGTGCTAATGAAATTAACGTAGTGAAACATCTCTGGACGTGTTTGTGAGCCGGCGGGGTACAGGACCGGTGGAGAAGCATGTCACTGAGAGGGTGTGGAAAATACGGGCGCGAGGAATCATCCAAGTCTCTACTGCCATTAATCTCGTCACTATCAGCGCCACTCCGGCCGGCTGCGCACCCCCACCTCTTATCTCCACCCCTTGGATGCATTATGGTCGTCGTGACGGTGGCGTTTGACCCCGTGACCCCATCTTGATGACGCTGCTGCCGATGCAGACATCAATATAGTTCGGTAGTAAGGGAGAGCTTTGGCGAGAAGGAAAGGGCCGGTTCTTAAGACCACTACAGCCTGGCTCGAAAATACATCCTCCAAAATCGTTAAAGTGAAAAACCTTTAAGGCTTTGATTCTAGAATAACTGAACTTTAAAATAACATTTTTTATTGAAATATTAACTTAAAAAGTGTGCTAGTCCCTTACACGTTATCATAGCCCGGAAGTTAGACAAAATGTTTTATATATATTGACTTGTCTAGCTTTTTGCCATTGAAGTACTCGCGGTAGTTCGAAATATATTCAAGTGTGACTCTTTCTCAGTGTTTTATCTTTATCTACTTTTATTATTAGTGTTAATTTATATATATATATATAATATAAATGAAAAATAAAAATAAAGTAACACTATTAAAAATGTAACAAATTAAGAGTAATAATAAAAGTAGATAAGGATAAAACACTGAGAAAAAGTCACACTTGAATATATTTCGAACTACCGCGAGTACTTCAATGGCAAGAAGCTAGACTTGCTTCTTGCCAGCTAATGAACTTGGTGTTCATTATTTACTTATTTGCTAATTACTCGTATTTATCATGGCAAGAGTTAAGGCCATGAGGAATTCAACTCTATTCTACCATGCGAAAATGCAGATAAAATAGTTATAATATACTTAATTATATAAAAAGATATTGCATATAAATATTACATATTTAATATAGTTACAAAGTGAGCAAAGATTTCCACTTGCCCAATAATAAGTTTTCTTGAGTACAAGGGGGAAGGGACCAGGAAGATAAGGAGAGAATGAGGAGGAAGAAGAGGAATATGAAGAAGAAACGAGAGACTAATTGTTGTTGTGATTCCTAGAGTTGAGATGACATGTTATTCTACGCTCAAATTGCTTTGTTTTCCGACTATCTTTGACTTCAGGAGGAAGGGAGTTCCAGATTCTGGAAACTGACACGCTGAATGAAGTTGAGTAAAAAATTAAGCTAAAAATGTTGTAAATTTAAATGTTAGGACGATAAATTATGCCTAAAAATACAACTTTATATAAAAAACAAGTTAAACATATTCTTCATATAATTATTACTTATTAATATAGTTGGCAAGTGGATAAAAATAGTGTTCGAATTCCACTTGCTCTTCAATAATAATTTTTCTCTAGTAAGGGAGAAGAAAAGAGGAGGAAAGGAGAAAATGAGAAGGAAGAAGCGAGAGACCAACTAGAGTGAGATGACAATTTAATTTATTCTTAAATTGCTTTTTTTTTTTTTTTTTTTTTTTTTGCATCTATCTCTGACTTCAGGAGGAAGGGAGTTCAAGATTCTGGGAACTGACATGCTGAATTAGGTTGAGTAGAAAATTAATCTAAAAATATTGATAATTAAATTTTTGCGCGAGAAATTAATGCTTCAATTTCGGAATTTTTAGGATAAACTGCAACATTTGGCCTAGAATCGAGAAAAAAAAGAAAAAGAAAAAGAAAGAAACCTCACCTAGCTATGTTTACTTTATTGAGCCAAATCTTCGTTTATTTACGTTTAAAATCAGTAATTTTACCGAAACTATCAGAAACAAACTCGTTATAGTTAAAAAAAACCGCTAGCAATTGAAGTTACCCTCTTACTCTTGAAAAGTCTAAAAGTCGAAACATGGATCTTGTAAACGGTACGAACATTAGTTTTAGTTACATGTTGGGATATCAGTACATGCTTTTGCAACAGATTCTTGTTTACGGAAGCTGTGCGTGGAGACATCTTCTCTTTATTTGCACTGCTCATTCAACAGGAGAGGGAGCGAGGGAGATGCCTCTCGCCCGGGTTATCGCTTAATTCCTCCTGTCCCCATATTTCACCTCGTAAACGTTGCGTCCGCCTCCTCCTGCCGGATAGATAATCTGCACTACTGCTGGCACAGGGGGAAGAGGGAAGACGGCGAGATTACCCAAGTTGGCTCGTGGCCAGCGCATTAATTCTCGACCCATTTTATATCCCCTTCTCCCTTGCTGCTCCGCCATTCATACATATAGATAGCATTTCACGTGCAAAGATACCTTTCCAGTATTACGTTTTAAAACCAGTTAGAGATGTGAGCATGCTGCAACGCCTCTGGGGCATTCCAGCTGATGTCAGATTAGGGCTATATAGTGGATGACCGAGAAGTTCGAAACCCATGTCTTAAGGCACTTCGGAAGGCCTTTCCTTATAATGTTAAATAGCTAGTTGAATTGTCACTACAGTAAACAGTTTTATAAAACTGTTTTTACATTTAAATTGCATTTTTTGTTTATTTGTAAAATTTTCTTCGTTTTATAATATGCTTTTAGCGCAAACCAACCAAGAAATAATGTTTTTTTTAAAAAAATCATATTAATATATACAAAATAAACATTTCTTGAAAGTTTCAAAATAATTTCTTCCAGAAGCTCAAAAATGCTGCATTATACATGAACATTTTGTAACTTACGGGAAAAAATCTCTGAAGTTTTCAGTACATCTGGTCACCTTGTCTTTCCCTCTACTCCACTGTTCTGAAGGCTTTATTAGTGGCCCATGTCCTTTCTTTGTTCCAATTTGAACATTGTCTTCACTGTATTAAAGCCTAATGAAATGTGCATATTTTGTAACACATGACATCTCGTTATCTTCTCTAATCTCTGAGAAGCGGTTTTTACAGCCCCGTGTGAACCTGAGCTTTACCGCGACGACCGCTGCGTCTTCTACCTCCATCACATGATTTCATTGGTAGAGTGCAGTATTGTAGGGGAGCGTGTGATCAGCACCGCGCATCCCGCTGGTCGCTATGCCGCGGATTACTAGATTGGAGATCGCCATCTCTCCATCAGGCAGTTTCCCAATTGTCCTCCCGAGGCGGGGTAGACCCCGATCCTGATCTCCCTATCTTAGAAAAATTTCTAAGTAGGTACCGGGAATCGAACGGGCGTCTGAGGCAGCAGTCAGCAACGCTAACCACTAGACCAAAGAAGTGAGCTCTCAATATCTTCCCACAAATTTCCAAATGAAGTGTGTCAAGGTATGAAAAAATCTGTCTTGGGGCATCTACACTACGTGAAATTATTGACACATTCATTGGGGTTCTGGGTTCCGCCACGAACACGCTTTTGTAATAAATCTGCACAGATCCCTGAACATTGACTTAATAATTTATAACATTAAGTCTGGAAGAGCGTGTTTATGGCGATATTTTTCTTGTTTCATTCTCTTTGTTATTTTTGCACCAGAGTGACACAAGCCGTGCTGAGGATTCTCATTGGATGAAGCTAGGTGAAAAAATAGTATCCAAATATGTCTTCTACATTTGTAGTGTTTTGTCTTGTGACCAGTGCATAATACTTTTGAATTATATCTACGCCAAAGTCCTCTATTACACAAGTATGGACACGTTCCATTTTAGGCCTAACCGTCTCTAACTCCCATAAGACTATGTGTTAAGTTTCTGTCGTTTTACTCGATTGTCACACAGTTAATTCCTAAAATACTTGTGTTAAACTGCTGAATGATACCTTTTGTGTCTTCTTTTTGCATTAGAAGGCCTAGGTCAAACAGACAATGCATACTTTTGAGACTATATCATTTATAGTTATGACACTTTCGCGTAGTAACGCATCGGAACTCAGCGGCCAATGACGGATCATTTGCCGGCAGAGGAAACGGCTGTCATCGGTTAAAACAGAAATCGCAATATTAAACGTAGGCCTTATTAATTACATCCTTTTAACACGTGAAACATTAAGTAAGAATTTCTCATTTTATTTTGCTATTAACTATTTAAATTATTTGTTGCAATTCATTTATTACATCAGAACTGTATAAGGCTACAGTTAACCTGTTAGTTAAGAATGAATTATAAGAATTATAAAGCTTAGAGGGTTTCCTACCAAATTCAATTTAGAACAAACACTTTATACAGTTTAACATTTTTCTGCTCTAAATTTATCCTATGAGAATGACTATGACAACCAGAAACCTGTATTTTTAATTGATGTGTGAAAACGAGAGATAAATAAAATAAACGATATACCTGAAAATTTAAACTATTCATAATCCATAGATCTGCATTTTCTATTGCTTTTCTTCCAATTATGAACATGCATTTAGCTATCTTACAGTAGCATTTTTTAAATTATTTTTTCTGCAATAGTGGCATTGCAAATGAACTACTTGACTGTGGCAAATATTTTTATGTAAAAAAATTCAAAATACCTTCACAAATTGCATATACTTATCTAATTTTTGAAAGCTATGACAAATGTATTCGAGAATAAGCGCAGAGTATACAGTAGTAATATTTTGAGTACAATACACTTAGTAATAGTCACTGCTAAATACAACGTAGCCACGTTGACAAATATTTTATTACTTAAGTTATTTTGAATGCAGTTTACATATCAAATTAAACCTTGAACGCGATACAACGTAACGCCTTTCTTTCCTTGAGTTGTACAACCAAATGCACAACACCCAGGCATATTAACTCAATTAAAATCAAATTTTAAAAACGTTCTCCATATAAATTTATGGCGTAACACACAGACATTAGACCCAACATGGTGACTGATGCTGGAGAACCAATCAAGGGGCACGGTTGTCGCCAAATTCCGCCGCAAAGCGTGTCCATACTTGTGTATTAGAGGGCTTTAATTTGCGGCAGGTACAGTTCCCCCCCCCCTCCTTCTAAATCCATGCTATCACTCCACTTCTGCATTTTATAATTTATTTTTAACCTTCTTAGTCTGGTGACCACTCTTTTTGATATGTGCCCAATGCATTCATATTTTTATACAGAGAGAGAGTTTTCAAAAATGTTCTTTACCCCTTGTACATCCATCCCTCCACTAGGTTCATTATAGTTTGCTTTAAGCTTTTTTACTTTTATTTATACATAAATACTGCGTTAAAAACACAATAGCATGTATCACTTTTTCAGTGCCTACACTGGTTGCTATGACATATGACCGCGTTTCTGCCAAGTGCCATCTAAAATGTTCAACTCACTCTGGCCACAACTTTTACATAATATCCACATTTAAAAATGTTTTAGATAAAATATCCATATTAATTACTCCAATTATATCGTTTAGTTATTTTAACAAATTACTATATTGTTCTTGAAATTGAGTTTCTTAGCTGAGTTGCTTAATTTATCTGGATTCGGGCCTTCCTGAGCTGGTGTAGATGGGAGGTTCGAATCTCCATCATTTACTGAAGCAACTATTTCAGGCTTACCAACTTTTTTCCTATTTTAAATACTTTCATATGAATTATTCTTCCCTTTTTAATTATTTATGAAGCCAAACACAAGAATAATGTCCATAAATTAACTAAGCAATTAAATCCAATACGTGCACAGGAAAACAGCAACAATAATTTGGTAAAAATCACTTAACAAGCTTACCCGTGCACAAATTTCCCTAGTAGCGCAATATTACAATTTGAACTTCTAATTAGAGCTAGTTCAAGTTGTAAAATCTGACAAGAAGTGCTATGCCAACGCAACATTCATCTCAATGTCGTTAAATGGATTTAAAATTTATCAAATCACATAAATAAAATACAATTTAAAAGATTATACATTAAATTTAAATTTAAAAAAAACAAAAAACGGAAAGTTTATGACTTTTGCTCCATTCCTAAGTGCATTAAATATAATGACTATTTTTTATTTTATTTGTATGAGGTCAAGCTTTATCTCGATACAAGATCAGAAACGTCAATAAAATCCTTCAAAATTTTCACCATATGTATTGAAAACAAACCAATCTCAGAAAAAAGTGGTTAGATAAAATTATACCATTAGTTAAGAAAGGATCTCCATCCTTAAATACGAGGAGCGTTCTGAAATACTTTACAATAGCAGTGTTTTAGGCATACTGCGCAGTCTCTAGGCACATCCATCTGTAAGGTGATGGACTAATAATAGTACGCAACAGAGACGCTGGATAGTTTCTGCGACTCGACTACGTACAGAAAGACGTGAACAAGTTGGAAACGATTGCTTGGTTTTTGTATAAGGAAGGCATCAAAACTGTAGAAATCCATAGACGTTTAACTAGGGTATGTGGTCAAGAAGTTCCTGCACAGAAGACCGTTTACAATTGGGTATGGGCTCACTATCAGCAGGGAATCTGCACATAAGGATGTGAGTATTATTCGTCGGTCAACATCGCCATAAGAGGGTAGGTCCATAAGTTTCCGGCTTCGGCCTTACCTTATCTGTTAAGTAATGTTTTCAGTTGTTCAGATATAGTTGCATAAAGAAGACTATGTGCAGAAGATTGTGACATGTTCAAAATGGAGTTTCGAGCTGTTATTAAGTACTTCACAAAAGAAGGACTTACTCCAAATGAAACTAAACAGCGATTGGACGGTGTATATGGGGAAGCAGCCCCCTCATATTCTACCGTAAAGGAATGGGCCAAACTTTTTAGATCGGGTCGAGAAAGCATTAAAGACGAAGAACATGCAGGTCGGCCCTTGGAGGTGCTCACTCCTGAAAAGGTCGCTCTTGTGCAATGAGAAATTATGGAAGACCGGCAGCTCAAAGTTACAGAAATAGCACCACGGTAGGGCCTTTCTAAAACAACAGTCCTTTAAATTATTCATTAACATTTAAACATGAATAAGGTTAGTGCAAGATGGGTGCCTAGACTTCATTCCTCAGTCTAAAAGCAGCAACGAGTCATCTGTTGTCAGGCATTTTTGGAGCTTTGCCGTGGCAACGACAGAGAAGTTCTGCAAACCATTGTTACAGTAGATGAAACTATGATCCTCTACTATAATCCCTTGTCCAAAAGTGAACCAATGGAGTGGCGTAAACCTGACGAAGCACCGTCTCTAAAGTCCAAGGTCACTCAGTCAACCAAGAAGATCATGGTCACTCTTTTGGGGCTGTGAATGAATACTCTTTATTGGCTTCAAGGAGAGGAACACCACAGTAAATGGGGGTACTATGCTGGCCTACTGCACAGATTACGTGCTTCCATCAAAGAGAAAACAAGGAAAGCTGAGTGGCGGTGCGCGGCTTCTTCACGACAACGCGCCTGTGCACACAGCTCTTGTTGCAAAGGAAACTATGAAGAATGTGGCTTCAAGGAGATCGACCATCCACCCTACAACCCAGATCTAGCTCCCAGTGACTATTTCCTCTTCTCAAAACTCAAGAAGGACCTTCGAGGAAGGAACTTTAAGTGTAACGAAGAAGTGATGGATGTTGTTCATGCCCATTTTGCAGACAAGACTTCTGAGTATTTGGAGGGTCGTTAAATGTTCATGTTTAAATGTTAATTCAAAGATGTGAGAAGTGTATTGCAATAAAGGGTAACTATATTGAAAAGTGAAATATAGTTTTTGTCTTTAACATTACCTAGAAAATGGTTAGGCCGGGATTTATGGGCTATTCTTCGTATTTCAGGAATATTAAGGTTACGCTAGAATTGTTTATGGCTTATAAACACATGACATGCTGTTCGATGTGTGGGGAAAACTGATGGTCATCATCTTTGTGACACTTCAAGAAATGACTGTCAACAGCGAGGTGAGCTGTGAGGGCCTTACACGGTTTAGACGCAGGATTCAGCAAAGGCGAAAGGGAAAGTGGTCGCTAGGAGTGTCATCCAATATGACAATACGCTGGCCCCACGATCGCATGGTTGACATCGCTGGGGTTTACTGCTGTACACCCAGCTAATTAACCAGACCTCGCTCAGTCCGACTATGCCGTGCAGAACTCACTACGAAATAACAAAAACGAGGAACTCAGGAATGGTTTACCAGCATATCACACTTTTTACACACAACTGTAACTGGACAATACTATGACATATGCCTTAAAAACTATGCATGTACAAAAGGTTACATTTCCGTGTAACCAACTGGATATTTCATCACGATAATGCACGGTCGCACAACGCAAATATTGTAGCAGAATATCTCAAAATAAATGTGAAGTGTGTTCCTCACTCTCCTTATAGTCCAGAATTAGCCCCATATGACTTTCTCCTTTTAGCCAAATTGAATAAACACCTTCGTGGGAGGCATTCTCCATCATCAAAAGAAGTTGTGAAGGGTGCGGAGGCGATTCTAAAGGGCATGTGTAAAAATGGTTTCCAGCCAGCATCTTTGAAGACTGGCAAAGCGCTGGAACAAGTGCGGAGGGACTACTTTGAGAAATATCATCAAAATTATGAGGATGAGTAAAGGTATGATGTCAAAAAATGCGATCATTCTTTATTGTACAGCCCTTGTAAAAGTACAATTAAGATATTAAACTATACAACAAGGACAATAAAAGGAGCAATGAAAAATAATGCAAGACCGGACTCTATAATTAAATTGCAAAAATCTATGGGAATTCAGACAATCACTTTGGGATTTGAGGTGTGGACAATGCCGAAACATCACTACAATAGAATCCAAGCTTCCAAAACGAAATTACTTTTAACGAACGCAAGTTATTAAAGGAAAGATTGAAAAGAAATACAGGCATTAGAAAAGAACATAAAATTGAAGATTTTTTTATTTCATTTGGTTTATTTACGGACGTTCTTTAACATCTCAGGTCATCAGCGTCCTGTTCAATTCAGGGCGTAAAACGGCCGATAAATTTTGCTCAAAGGCCTCTTCTTTCAGGCTTGAGGTTCTTTATATGCAAGTATGGTTACCACTACACCACTAGAACCGACATAAAATTGAAGAGATTTCGAAGATTAGTGGCCATATAATTTCTTTAAATAATTTGTTTAATTTTATGACAAGGTACTTTATAATAATAAAAGCAAAGAGCAGTAAATACAACTAGTATTGTTAAATCTCTATTTGGCTTTTATCAATTGGTATTAGTAAGTAAATCGAATTATAGTATTCAAATTTCATCTATTTCAGACTCAGGATTTGTGAACTATTTAGTGAGCATATTTTAAGAAAAGTTTATTCTAATTTTATTTAACAAATAGTGCTAATAAACATCATCCCATGTTCTGAGATTCCTAGATAAAGTCACTCGACACGTTCATGAATCTTGTAATAAAATTTGTGAAAACATTTATCATCTATACTGGTAACTTTTTACAGTTATATAGTTAATTGGTCAATGGAATTGAAATAAAGAATCATTTTGTCAACTTATAGACAGCTAGAGCCATTTTGATAGCAGTGTGTATGGAATGTAGTCTCAAATATATTGTAATGAGTGAATATATCTGCTCATATAGCCTGCATTACCGCCACAGGTGCCCGAAGTCTTTAAGGTGCGGACTCGTGAGCGGGAGGTCTGGGGTTCGATTACCACCAGGCCGTCCTCCCTGACAGAGTTTTGTTTTCCAGGTTTTCCTCAGTCCTCATAAATGGCAAATGCCGAAAAGCATCCTAAACTTAGCCCTGGAACGTTTCCTTCCTTTAAAAAAATTCTTTCCCAGTTTATCATTTCATGTATCATCAGTGTTACTGCCTGTGATACCTCAGAAATAAAAACGGGCGTTAAACACTATTAAAAAATACCAACTACAGTGCTACCTGCACATGAGTCTACAGCCTAAACCAGAAGTCGTCTGCCGGCCCGTAACTCAAATACCCTGACTGTATGTGTCTCTTTATATCTATAAAAATGTTCCTATTTGTGACTTTATAGCTCAAAATTAAATTTAGAGTTAAGAAATTCTTTAAATACAAATAGTGTTAGCTTAGGGGAAAGTAAGTAATAACAACAATGCAGATGCACCGCGCTCCATACAGGCGCGAATGGTTGTGGAGTAGTTTCCGGTGTACATCAGCACTGCCAACCTTAATGAAGGAAGCCGTATACCACCAGGTGGCGTTCGTCCATTAATTCCTCTGCTGGATTTGTTTGGGGGAGACCTCCCAGATTCTATTTAAAAGTATTGATTTAGTTGACACTTAACTCGGGTCTGGTAGATTGGAAATGCAAAGCGGATGATGCACGTGGTGAAAATGGTCGATATTCGACGGATTTAAGTCTCGTCTCTCTGTACTGTTTTCTTTCTCTTATCTTTGACGAAAATACATTGTTAGTCAATGAGTATAGACATTAAAAGGATTTTTACGCCCAAAAAAATCCATCGACCCTGGCCGGGATTGAACCCGCGATCTTGAGTTTAGGAGGCAAGTATGGTTACCACCATACCACCAGGACCGACCCCTGAGAGTTTAGAGACCCACTTTTTCGAATTTCGATAGAAATACCACGCCCATGATGGGTGACTCAACATGGGTAGCGCAACGAATCAAAGCTAATTATTACACACCCTCCTAGAGCTCTTTGTCACTGGGTGTGTCAAGCTACCTGGGTTATTTGGTATCCTTAGGCTAAATTACCTCAAGAAGAATGCGTGGCACAAAAGGGTGTTACCCTGTTGTAGGAGATACTGTTTATTTATTTAAAAATTGTCAGTTTAATGCTGCCAAGAATGACAAAGACCTCGTCACTCGATCTGCCTTCTTATCAACGCTCTGAGATTACCCCAATGGCAGCTTGAAACGCCTCATAGGATCCTCAATTTGATAATTTTTAGAAGTAACAAAATAATTTATAAATGTGGGTTACATTCTTAATAAAAATTACGCTACATCTCTCCCTTATGATAATAAATCAGGGTTTCGATAGATGAACACACTGTCGAAGCGTTCGCGTTCGATTCACATTGCACATCTCTAAAAGTGGATCTTAATTATTCTGTCTTCATTAGTCTTTTTTTTTTTTGTGTTCAAACTTTTTGTTAATTGGACCGTAAGTTGGGTTGTAAATTATTGGCTTTAGATAAAATTAATATATGAGTTTATAATTAGAACTTTATTGAATATATTCTCCATGATAGACGCACACCGATACGAGCTGATAACAAATATCTGCGAAATGTCATAATTTTTGAAAACACGCCTTTATTTATCCTCATAGTTCTAATCTCTTTCTCAAAGTAGCTCCCGTTGGATGCAATGCACCTGTCCTAAAGTTTCTGCAAGTGTTCAAAGACATGCTGGAAACCATTTCTGACAAGTTTCCCTTCCGCAGCCTTCACCATTGCTTCTGATGATGGGAAATGCCCCCCACGAAAGTATTTCTTCAATTTTGGGAAAATAAAAAGTCACACGGGGCTAAATCTGGACTACAGTGAGGGTAAGGGACATACTTCACATTTTTATAATGTATTCGGCAAAAACATATGCGATGTGTGGCTGTGCATTATCGTGTTGCCACGAAAATGCTGTCTTTAGCATGTGATACGGCCTTGCAGAGTTTTCAGGACATCTCTGTTGTATTGCCCAATTACAATTGTGTATACAGGTACTACATGAATAAACCATTCCTTGAATATCAAAAATGGGATGACCATAGCTTTCCCAGCAGAAGCAACCACATTTGTGCTGCTGATGATTGCGATTTCCACACAGAGCTTTCCTGTTTGCTATCCTGATCCCAATGATGTGACTAGGTTTCATCAGCATTGAAAACAACTCTACTTCTGTATGCAAGCCTGCACGCAGCAACTTTGGAACCCACCGTGCTCAAACACATTTCAAATGCAATTTTCAGACTCTATAAAGTATTCTGAATGTTACTCGACTATTTTCTAACAACGATAGCAGTGGCATTAATATTTTCTTCCGTTAGAGCATAAACTGGAGTGTTGGGTTCATCTTCAAGTTGTTCTATAGGGAAGATCAAATTCTTCGTAGACCCTGTAGCATTACACCGGCCTCAGATGAAGATTTGAAGAGAGGAAAGCAGAATTTCAGAGGAGTATATTGTTCGTCGCGTGTCACCCCCATTTCCGTTGGCGATACTCAATTAGAACACCTCTCACAAACGGAAACCGGAAGAGACAACTCATGCCTGTAAAAATGTACATCTTTCTTTATTGAACAGCCCTCTTAGATGAAAATGAATTCCAGTTTGGATTGACAGTTTATTCTATAAAAGCGAGGCGAAGAAATCTTTTACCGTCTTTAAGGCCCCCCTTCTTAACAGATGATCGACCAAAGAGCCCTGCAACATTCGTAAGACTTGAAGATTCGACCGAAAGAAATTAGAATTCCACCCCATTGCAGAGACATACTGAAAGAAATTTCTGTCTGATCAAGAAGAACGTCTGAAGAATGGCCGCCACGCTTTTCGTCCTGAGCCTGAACGACATCGAGCAATTCTTTCACTGGATAACCGCACTGACCTTGTGGCCAGAGTTGCACTGACTACAAGTGATCTTCCAGCTTGGGATATATAACAGAAGCGATCTCCATACGTTCGGTATGACTGCTAACAAACAAATCAGAGCTCAACGCTGTTTTAATATACAACCCTCTGTAAAAGGCGCACAGATGAACATTCCAGGGCAGCAATCGAAGAGGAGATATTACAGTAATTTATATTTTCTTTTTAGTTTTTCACTTAATATTTATTAATGTGTGTTTTATTTCAAAAACGAATATAATTTATGTTTTGTGTTAAGTACAATTGCCTCAAAATGGGCGCTCTGTCTTGCAGAGCTCATACCTTCATGTACATTATTTTGGATATGATATAATAGCGTTTTATGAATACAATCTACTCGTTTGACATAATTATAATAGTCATTATATGCATATAAACGGTGGTTGTACATAAAAATAGAAAACAGAACAAAATATTCATTTAAATTGATCGTTATTTTAGCATAATGAATATTCACTTTATTTTCCACTTCTTCACAACCCTTTTTATATATATATATTCATGAAACTACCCGCAATATTCGCTTCTATTTTCTCAGTCTCCCTATGTCTACTTTTCCCCTATTCTCTTTACTATCCCCAAACAAAGAACAAAACCACGTCACTCCTATGGCCTCTGTAAAACCATATACAGATATATAATTATTGAAAGATGCGCAGGGGAACGGCGCGGTATTTCATTATTATTCGTAGGGCGGACTTCTGATGGGTTTCTGGTGTGAAAGAACACAGGTGTATTGTAAAGCACACAAGGTGAGGGGAAAATGGTCAATAGAGATCATTGTGATAGCACCAGATGTTGCGCCACCCCTTGTGATGAGACTGGTAAAAATTCTACTCTTAGAAAAGAGCTTCAAATCGATTCCAGGCGGGTGTAACAAGTTATTGTTGACGGAACAAAACCAAATGACTCTCACTAAGTATCGTTTTCAAGTCTTGGAGAGGAAAAGTGGTTTAAGCGGCTTATATATTTCTTAAGAGAGTTGGTATGAGGCGCATCCAAATATATTTTCAACCATCTATGCACTGTTGGACGATAATGCCTACAAAAATGTAACTACCGCGGTGGTAACAATTTTCCGTACACCAACATTTCAACAATAAAGACATATGAGGTTGGTTTAAAAAGAAGCTTAATTTAGCAATCAATATTCATAGCAGAATGGAGTTTTAAAACACGCACGCACACACATCTATATACTCCTGCAGGAGGAACAGAGCGCGCGGCATCTTGGGCAATGTGGCGTCAGCGATCATAAAAAGATGGCAGACCTATGGAAACATGCACAAGCAAGGAGCAAGGAGCAATGAGCAGTTATACTTTTTGGGGGGAAGGGGATAGTGAGGGCGAGAAACCAACAAATATTCATCGTAGAACGATGAACCGCCACGGGTGGCCGTGGTCATTATGGCGCGGACTCGTGAGCGGAAGGTTAGGAGTTCAAATCCCCCCAAGACCGTCCTCCCCGACTGAGATTTTTTCCAGGTTTTCCTCAGTCTTCATAAGTGGCAAATGCCAGGGAGTTACTCTAAACTTAGGCCTGAAACGTTTCCCTCCTTAAAAAAATCCTTTCCCAATTTATCACTTCATCTCATGTATCAGTATCCACTTCCTGTGGTGCATCAGTAAAAACGGGCGTTAAACACAATTAAAAAAACTTCATACGCTCTGAAAACATTTCGCTTGGTTCATTAACAACTTGTATTTTAGGAGTTATTTTTTGACTCAGCCTTGTGTCGGTCCTGGTGATGTAATGGTAACTATACTTGCCTCATAGACCCAAGATCATGGGTTTAATCCTGGTCAGGACCGATGGATTTTTTGTGCGCAAAAATCCTAAGTTTGGCTTCCTTTGAAAGGGAAATAGGCCGTGGGTCCCGTGTCATACATTTATGGCACGAAAAAGAACCTCAAGCCTGAAAGAAGAGACCTCTGAGCAAAATTTATCGGCCGTTTGACGTCCTGAATTGAATGGCACGCCGATGACCTGAAATGTTGAAGAGAGGCCGTAAATAAAACAAATCAATCAACTTAATAAGTATTTTCAAAATGAAAAAGCGATTTGGAATGTTTTCATAAGCGTTCAACCACCCCAATTTTTCGATGTTTTCTGTAGTGGTTAGAGAAACAGATCTTGCAGATTTTATTCATGATGTTTTTCTTCATTTCAAAATTCCCAACTTTACATTTTATGGTTATCTCCAAACGTACAGTAACTATCAAAGACCACAATGATACCGTGGTAACCGCTTTCGTTCATTGTAGCAACGTTTCTATTTGAGTGTACAACGATGCACATAGCAGCTACAACAATGTAAGGAGCATTATTGGCGCGCTCGTCACGTTGCAGGTTTTATGACGACGCCGTTCAATTAATAGTGTCGTCTGAAGAGAGAGAAGCGCAGAACGCCGTCTGAAAATGTTACATGTAGCGGGGGCAATGGGATGCAAATATTTGCTGATCAAATCAAGCGGCACGGCAGGCACTTCCAGCCTTTTGGTTAGACTCCGCCGCAGCCTTTGCATGACCGGATACGGGGCTATGTACAGAATTTCATTTCGGAGTCGAGAGTAGATTTACATTACACCCGCCCGCTCGCACCATTTCCCTCAACCAGCCAGCCCATATGCAGTCGCCTCGGTGAAACACTTTGTCTGCTCCTGCAAACGTACGTCGTGGGAAAGAGCTGGGAAAATATTGTAATAGAAAAATCTAAAACTACTGTACGCTGATGCTGAAATACTAACGTGTGTTTTTTACGTGTACAGCCGTAATATAAAATACCTGTGGTTCTATGACCTTCCACGTCTAACATCTCTTCCAGAAGAAGCGCAAACGGTTTTTGTCGATTGTTGGCTGGATATATTTAAGAGCCGGATAGAAGTGAACATGTTTCCGTCCATTTGGGCAGGTATGGCCATTTTTTTTTTTTTTTTTTTTTTTTTTTTTTTGCTTTTTGTCTCTTTTGCGTTCTATTGTCTATTTTGAGGTTTTAAACCGTTTTGTCTGTTTTGGACCACTGTAAGTGTTTTCTGCAATTATTTAAGCATTTTAAAATGCACATAAAGAATTGAAACATGTCGAAGTGAAAAGGGTGAGCAAAATTAAATCGCATGTACACTTCACAAAAATACTATTGAGAATATTGTTACACATTTATTTATTTTTTTTAAGCAGTCAATTTTTTTTCTCCTCAACCCATTCACTTAAGCTCTTTAAATAACAGAGCCTTCATTAGTGAAAGGGATACAAGGTTTCCTTGGGCATACGAATACCAGGGAATATAGAGGATGAAGGAAGTATTGTAGTTTTGAATAGTCCTGGCGAATGGCATTGTATCGATCTGTGCGAGACAAATATAGGAAATATGTGGTAGGCTAGCTTTTCAGCTGCATAAATGTAACAAACAATTGCAAGCGAGAAACATGAGAGCGGTACAGTTGAGCAATAAATCGTCCCTACAATGTGTTAAGTAGGGAAACATAAACCACTGCGCATCTTTTGTTAATTCGCCAGGACTATTCAAAACTACTTTGCTTTGTCTTATCAACATTTCCATGATGTCCTGAAAGGTGAATGTTCTGTTGTATCTGGTATGAGTCATTCCGAAATAGTTTGTTTTAAATATGTTCCAATCATTTCAGTGGAAATAGAACGCTCTTTTCCCCTGATGAAAAATCTTTTCTCTGACATTGTCATTGCAAGAGAGGACCGTCAAGTAACATTAACAGCACTATTAGAAATTGTGAAAAATTCTGGAAAAGTTGCACATGAGAGGTGTTTGTGCACGGTGAGTTTCAACGCCTGCTGATTCCCAAACAAAATAACGTTCGCGTGAATGTTTGCTTGCAGTTGATATTGCAGGAAGATTTTCTTTCAGAGGTAATCACTGAAACTTGGCTACATCATTTCGATCTTGAGAGCAAGCAGCAACGCTCTGTGTGGAAATATTCATCATCAATGCTCATCACAAAAACGAAAATAAAAGCAAACGTGGTTGATTATGTTGGTAATGTTATGGGCATCTTGTTTTTCGATATTCAAGGAATGCTTTACTAGAACACCTCTCCTGCATATGCAGCTGCAACTGGGTAACACTACAGAGATGTCCTTAAGACTCTACAGGGCCATATTATGGGCAAAAGGCAGGTCACATTTTTGTGTAAAAACCTGGATGCTGCACCACGATAATTCTCGGCCTCATATCATAAAGTCTGTTTCTCAACATCTCACAAAAGTAGCGTAAAAAGTGTCCAGATTTGGCCACGTGACCTTTTCTTTTTAACCCAAATTTAAGAAACACTTTCGTGATAGGCATTTTTTATCATCAGAAGCAGTGGTGAAGACTGCGGAGGCAATCTAAAGGAGTTGTCCAAACAATGGCTTCCAGCGTCCTGACGCAGCCTTCTATAACATAGTTTCTCAGCTATAAGATAGTCATTTCCAAGTAATTGCGAGATATAGATAGGCAAAAGATTTTGTCTCAATGCGCAGAAAAAGTATCCCTTAACCTGCAGGCTCAAATACATCCGGTGTGGGGGAGAGGATATTGTTTAGATATCTGTGGCAGAGAAAAAAGGAAATGGTGTTGTATGGCTCATATTAGGGGCTTGGAAAGGAAACAAAACAGTTAATGCTCTCGGAGAAAGAATTTGCCCATTGTGGGGAGAACGCGATACTGGAGGTATATTCTGGCAGAATGCAGGGAAACGGAGATTTTAAGAAATTATATTTATCACCGCAATTTCTGAATTCCAATAGAAGTTTGTCGGGAAGTGCTGGTGCATGCGAGATACTCACACAATTTGGGAATATTTCTAGAGAACAAAAGGTTAATGGCTATAATGAAGAGGGGGGAGTTGGAGAGGGGGTATGATTAAATGGAAGGGGGGCTCAAGCATAAGGGTTCCATTCATGTTAATATGTTTGTATATAAAATTATTAATAGAAAACGTAAATATATCGAAGTATTTGTACATATAAGTATATGTATGTAGATTTGTGTGTGTATATATATATATATGACCATTTTGATTGTTAGTAATTTCTAAAATACTATTCGCGATAGCAAAAAAAAAAAATTACTGGACAAAATTAATTACGTTTTAATCCATGGTGCACTAAATTTAAAAACAATTAGAAAAAATGCTGACCCCCAAAAAACACAAACCCAAGAGTCATCAAGGTATAGCGGAGCGTTTCTACATAACACTGTACACGCAAACCGAAAAGACAGACAGACAATTAAGGAAATAGAAAACTAAGAGCAAAAGACTTTTCTTAATTATGTTCAGTGATTTTTTTTTTTTTTTTTTTTTGTCACCATACATCATCCGTCTGCAGTTCTTTCTTCTCCATTACGTATTATAATTAATAGGTAGTCACGCGAGAGATACGTGACATTCTATTATCCTTATTGCAATTAGTAGGCTTGCTGTAATATTTCACACTTGCCATCATCGCCCTTTGTATAGGCCCCCTCCTCTACAGGAGTCGTTAATAACGGGCTCAATAAACAGTAGAAAATCTACCCCCTAGCTCGGGCCTGATTGAATGAACCATTCCAATATCTCGCACTGTTGGAAGACAGTGCAGTCACCAGAAACAGGTGAAAAAAAAAATAGTGTTGATTACAGTTTCCAGACCAAGTCTTTTAGAAGTCAGAATGATAGAAAAGTCAGTCACGAAGGAGCTGCATAAACTAGGCGAATTCCTCACCGAGTTGAATAACTTTTCATACAAATTAATATAAAATCAAAATTAAGACTTAATAATTAATGAAATGAAATAATATGGCATTACTTTGTGGTATTACAAAATTAGAATTCTTGCAATCTATAAGTATCACAAAAGAGAAATTACATTTGTTTATCAGAAGTAATATCACGAGAGGGTCTGAGATTACCGATAAATTCGCGAACGTAATGAGTGAATTTAGCAGAAAAGCCCAAACTCTTGAGTGATATTTATTAGGACTTATTCACGAATAAAATAAGAATTTAAATATAATTCCTCTAAACATGATTTACAAAATTGTAATAATTGTATATTTGTACTTAGCCTTTTCAAGCAATCTTGCGATAGAAGAATGCCAATTGTCAGTGATACCAACAGAAAAGAGCAAAATACGCGTTTAGGACTATTTCATGAATAAAATAGGAGTTAAAATTATATATATGTATATATATATATATATATATATAAAATTAGCGCACAAATTCTTAACAATTGCATAAAATACTATACTTGTGGATACCTATTCTATTCAAAAACCGTGAGACTGAAATAGACAAAAGTCGACTATTACAATCGCTACCGTTCGATTTTCTAATACCAACTGAGAAAGAAAAAACATACAGTGTCTCTATTTTTCTTTTTATTCCGTGGTTTGGAATTCCTAATGATAATACCAATTTTCATATCTGACGCATCACCAAAACGCTTTGAAGAACCCTCCATTTTGCGTTACGATTGTCGATTGTCCGTGATTTTGTTGCTATCAATAGCTCCCCACCCTCTATAGATGCGTGCTCAGGAATTATTCTAGTGGAGGTATAGAGTTGGCTACACTGATCATAAGACAAATGCACGCCGCGTGTAAAATCGGATTTGATAATTTTTTTCCAATACTTTTACTGTGTAAACGAGCTTTGACTGGTCAAAATTCAAAATTTTGTTTCATTTCATTGGTCGCCTTTTACATATATTACTATTATTATTATTATTCCACAAAAATTATTAATATACTATTAATTAAATGAAATATATGACCATTGACAAACAAAGCTATACTGTGCGAGTATTTTAAACATTTTTAAATATAACCATGTTTATAAACTAAACCCTTGATATCATCTTTACATTCACTAAAATAGAGAGAAATAACAGAAAGTTTCGAGTTACTTTGTGTATTTAAGATGATGTTCATATGTTTCAATAAAACAAAAACATGTTACTATTTAAAAACAACTGCAATATACTAAGCAAATAAAAACAATCGAAAGTTACATCGATTTTCAGTGGCTTTGAAATGTAATTTAAATGTTATTAACATGTAACGTAAACGTTTTCTGAAGGTTATTACAGAGCGCTCTTACATACAAATATAATTCTCAAACACATATTAGATTAATATTTCACATTTGTTATCTTAACGACGATACTTTTGTTAAATATAAAACAGATGTATCGTTATAAATACAGTTTATATGTTGAATTAATTTGTCCTTTTATTTTAAAACAATATAGAGAAATTTAAACGCAAGAGCGATTTTTAATTTCAGGTATACCTACCTCTACTCCTAATGGAGCAATTTTCCTTATTTTCGCAAACTATTTAAATGGTATATACCGAAATCTGTTGTGAAGAAACAAACGTTGGTCCCGCAATAGCTTGCTTCCTTCGAAATTCACTAAAAAGCACATAGCAATTTAAATAACACTAGAAATGACGGAATCTATATACTAAGAACTGCCGAAGCGGCTATTTTGACCGCTGATGTCAAGTACGACGACTGTTCAATAAAGAATGGTCACAAGGTACAAGCGGTAATAATTTCATTGTCGTCATACCGGTCCCCGCCTGAGAGAGGTTTGCAAGTTGAACATGTTCAGTTCTGCCTACAACAAAATAATATGATGCACTGAAATTCTGCTTTTGTCACAATAAATCTTCAATGCAATCTTCTATGCAATGTTACAGAAGGTCTATAGAGTTTCTGCTTCCCTATAGCAGAGCTCGAAGATGAGAGGCAGTCAATTTTACACTCCAGTTTGTTCTAAAGGAAGAAAACTTAAACACCGCTTATGTCCTTGTTCATTAAGAATACTTTCAGAAATTCTGAAAAATTTACTGAGTGTCTTCCAAATTTTGATACCTAAAAAGTTGTACATGTGGACGGTTGCTCATTCCCGAACAAAAGGGCGTTCACTTGTAGGTCCGCAAGCAGTTGAAGACGAGGTTACAGGAAGTTGTCACTGTTAATGAAATTTGGCTACATAATTTCGTTCCTTAAAGAAAAGCAAAGCTCTGAGCGGAAACACCGAAAAAAGCAAACTACCCAGTCTTACCATAAATACTGTCAGCGTTTGTGGGGGACTGTCCTCCCCCCCTTAACATTCTGCACATTCTTGAAGTGTCGTGGTTTATCCATACAGCAAGAAAGATCCGAGGCTGATAGAGCTGCAGTCCCGAGAGAGAAATAGCGGATTCTGCATGGCCGCTTGTAAAAGTGTAAATGTTCCATGCATTAATTTTCTGTTAAAGGTAATGTAACCTATGTGTTGTCCCCCTTAACATTTCGGGTGCAACGTGTTGTTCCTTATTTAAAAACTGAGTTTTTCACTTTTTACCACGCATTGGAGTTCGCAATTAATTCATATATAAACACACACACTAATCTTAACGCTAACGTCGGGTAAACCGGTGGACCCAGTGGATCCTTTTCGGGATTGATAGGGGCGGGAAAATCACTGAAATGATGGCAAATCTTCTTTGATTCCAAAATAAAAAGATTCGTACGTGGTACTGTGTTAGCGAGTAAATCATTGGAATAGTTGCAAATCTCCTTTAACTCTGGCATTAAAATAATATAAAAAACAGAGCGTTTTTTTTTTTTTTTGAATAATTTATTTATGGACGCTCTTTAACAGCTCAGGTCATCAGCGTCCCATTCAACTCAGGGGGTGAAACGGCCGACAAATTTTGCTCAGAGGCCTCTCTTTCAGGCTTGAGGTTCTTTTTTCGTGCCGTAAATGTACGACACGGGACCCACGGCTTTATTTCCCTTCCGAAGGAAGCCATACTTAGGATTTTTACGCCCCGAAAAAATCCATCGGTCCTGGCCGGGTTCGAACCCGCGATCTTGGGTTTAGGAGGCAAGTATGGTAACCACTACACCACCAGGACCGACAAAACAGAGCGTAAGGATTAGAAACCACTACCTTCAAAATTATAGCATGACTCTCTAACCGTCTGAGCTATCATGCCGTTGCGTTTGAAGGCCTTACTATCTAGCTATATCTGTGCAGAAAACCCCGATCTTGTACACGAAATGCCATTGTTTGATTTAAAAAAAAATAGTGACTTGTGTGCTGTAAATGCTTACAGAATCATAGGACCTGTAAGTAAAAAAATTACTGCAATTTCAGAAGAAGAATTAATGAGTATTAATGCAAATTTTCTTAAAAAATTTGGGAGAAGTATGGCACAAGGACATCATTTTCAACATCCTCTATGAGAAAGGTGTGTGGTTATTGTAGTTATAAGTTGAATGAGACATCTATGTGCTTAAATTTAAGGGGATATGCACGTCCGACTCTGCCGGCAAATACCGTGCTTCCCGGTGCCAAGCAAATCTCCATTAAGCCGGCCACGTGTCCAAACGAGGATTCTGCATAATACATGTAAATGTTTTCATAGTCATTTTTGGTGCCTAATAGGTAGGATTGATGAAGATTTTAAGATTTTTTTTAAAAAAATCTTTTCATGGTGCACTAACAATATCACATTCGCTAAAAGTAACACATCAATGCTGAAGGTCGTGTTTCTAATTCCCCCATAGCTGAAATCTGTCGCTGGTGTTGATGCGAAAACTTCCGCACGCTACGTGCCGAGCGATGTTTTTCATTAACCGCTCTTTAATCCAAAGAAATCAGAGTCGGCTCTCTTATCCGAAGTTCCACGAGTTAGGAAATGTTTTTATGATTCTTTTTTCTATTCTTTCTTCTTTTTATTTTCTGTGTCTTGTTCATTGCAAGAACGAGCCGGCACGTAATCTTGCGCGAGACTTAATTAGGCCCTTGTAACTGCATGGTAGTACCAAGAGTATATATTTCCCTTCCCGTACTAGTCACCACCAGCAGTGGCAGGGGGTGGGGTAGGGTGGCGGTCAAGGGTGTTGCTATGGCACTTCAGCCCAAAACCTTTCCGCACACAGGCCTTCCTCGTTAACACAGCTCGCATATACACGTTGTATTTAGCTCCTGAGGTCATTTAAAGATACTGACATCGTAAAAGAAAATAATTTACTTATAATCCGGCTATGGAACTTCAAGTATGTTTTGAACCCCTAAGGTTGTTAAGGACTGGCCCTCTTGGCCTTTCCGGCATTAAGTGTATTGCAGGGTAACTATATTAAATAGTGACATATAGATTTTGTCTTTATCATAGCTATAAAATACTCATGAGCGGGAGGTCTGGAGTTCGAATCCCGCCAGGACCGTCTTCCCTGACTTCCACGTTCTCCTTAGTCCTCATAAATGACAAATGCCGGGAAGGTACCCTAAACTTAGGCCTGGAACGTTTCCTTCCTTAAAAAAAAATCCTTTCCCAATATATCATTTCATCTCATGTATCATCAGTGGCCACTGCCTGTGGTGCCTCAGTAGTAAAAATGGGCGTTAAACACTAATAAAAAAAACTTAGAAAATGGTTAGGCCGGAAACTTATGGACTCACTTTCGTACTTCTAACTGAAGGACTAACTCTATGATATTTGATACGGTCACGCCTTGGAGCATAAGGTCAAGTACTTAACAGCTGCAGAGAAGATTTTGAAGGACCTGTCAAAAAAAATTGTTTCCAACATGTCTTTGAAGACTGGCAGAAACGCTGGGACAGGTGCATTGCGCCCAACGGCGACTACTAGAGAAAGATAATCGAAATTATGAGGGTTTTTTTAATTGTGTTTAACGCTCGTTTTTACGACTAAGGTACCACAGGCGGTGAACACTGGTGCTACATGAAATGAAATGATATATTGGGAAAGGATTTTTTTTTAAGGAAGGAAACGTTCTAGGCCTAAGTTTAGAGTACCTCCGCTGCATTTGCCATTTATGAGGACTGAGGAAAACCTGAAAAAAAACCTCAGTCAAGGAGGGCGGTCCTGGCGGGATTCGAACCCCAGATCTCGCGAGCCCGCGCCTTAACGACCTCGGCCACTCGTAGCGGTAAAATTATGAGGATGAATAACAGTGTGTTGTGAAAAAAAATATATTTCTTTATTGAACAACCCTTAGATTGTTTACGGTCTTTGATAAAATAATTAGAGACAAAACATGAAACTTTCTAAGATAGATTGCTAGTTATACAAGATATGACAAAAAAGATAATGTAAATATTATAAAGCAATTGGGCATTTGCAATATAAATAATAGAATGTAAAAGAATGGAAAGTCAGTCACTCAAAAGTGTATAAACTAAGCGAATTCCTCAACTATTAGGTTAACTTTAAGAGAAAATATAAAATCTAAACTATGAACTTATTAATGAAATGGAATAAGTTATGGGATTACTGTGTGGTATTAGGGGAAAAAATAGAATTCTTGCAATCTATAAATATCACAAAAGAGAAACTACAATTTTAGAATTATTATTATTAATATTGAGATTAAACTACAAAAATTAATGGTGCACTATTAATTAAATGAAATATATGACACTGATAGACAAAGCTATACTGTGTTGAGTATTTTCAAACATTTTTAAATGTAACCATGTTTATGAACTGATCCCTTGATATCGTCTTTACATTCACTAAAATAGAGACAAATAACAGAAAGTTCCGAGTTATATTCTGTATTTAAGATGATGTTCATATGTTTCAATAAAACAAAAACTTGTTACTATTTAAAAACAAGTGCAATGTACTAACAAATAAAAACAATCGAAAGTTACATCGATTTTCAGTGGCTTTTAAATTTAATTTAAATGTTATTAACATGTAACGTAAACGTTTTCTGAAGGTTATTACAGAGCGCTCTTACATACAAATATAATTCTCAAATGTATATTAGATTAATATTTCACATTTACTATCTTTACGACGTTACTTTTGTTAAATATAAAACATATACAACGTTACAAATACATTTTATATACTGAATTAATTTGTCCCTTTATTTAAAAATAATTGGGGAAATTTAAACGAAAGAGCACTTTTTAAGTTTCGGTTTTCATGTATGCCCCTACTCCTAAATGTCCGATTTATCTAGAAACTATTTTTGTTATTTGATTTTAACAGCTAATTTGATTTAGCTGTTAAAAAAAACAAATATTAGCGCTGCTAAAGGGATTATTAAAAAGTGGGTTTAAGATTAAGCCCCACACCTCATAGCCGATTTCTCTAATTTTCAGAAAATACATTTTTTGTCTTATTTAAATCGTATATACTGAGTTTCGTTGCAAAAAAAAAAAAAAAAAAAAAATGAATGCCCCCAGAGCGGCCCCCTTTTCTAATAGTCCGATTTTATTTAAATGACATATGCCGAGTTTATTTGTGAAAATAGAAATATTAGGGCTGCTAGAGCAATTTTTAATTTTGGGTTTCAGGTAATCCCCTCTTAATACTTCGATTTCATTTATTTTCGAAAACTATTTTTCTTACATTATTTCAATGGAGTATATCGACTTTTCTTTCACCTCTTTTTTCAGGTATCCCCACTCCTAATATCCCGATTGCCATAATTTTCGAAAAACACTTTATATCAATTTATTTTAATCTATCGAGTTTCGTTGCGAAAAATCAGAAATTGCGGCTAGTAGAGCGATTTTTTTTTTTTTTTTTTTTTTTTTAATTTTCGCTTTAGGCATATCCCTACCCCCAATGGTCAAATTTTGCTGGTTAACGAACTCGACGGATAGTTTCTTAATTGATGGCTATATGCC
Organism: Metallyticus violacea; assembly: GCA_030762175.1. Classification (NCBI taxonomy): domain Eukaryota; kingdom Metazoa; phylum Arthropoda; class Insecta; order Mantodea; family Metallyticidae; genus Metallyticus; species Metallyticus violacea. Next base: position 11,824,445 of record CM060840.1, on the reverse strand, counting down.
AAGTTTCGTTGAGGAAAAACAAAAATATCAACCATTAGAGCGTTAACGGACACACACACACACACGCATATACTCGAAACATTTTTTCTTTTAGCTTACATTCCTTCGGAATTCACTAAAAAGAATGAAAAGAACATGTAGAAAGAGGACTAGCAAAACTATTAACGACTATAAACTACTCAATATGGGAGAAACAAAAATATTTCCTTAAAATCCGAACATATCAGTAGACCCAATCCATGTTCAGCTGAAGAAAAAGCTAACATTTTTTGGAAAGCATTTGAGTCTGAATTATTATGTTAACAATGACGTCCTACTGTCAGTACTTTCTAGATAGCATAAGCAGCCAAAAAAAGATAACCGAAGAAAGTAATTTACCTGCTGTCACAAATGAGGGGAAAAAGCTAATACCATTACCAAACAAAGTGTGGAAGGACTTATACCTTTTTAATTTCCAAAGCCAGTTACTAAAATTACAGAGTACACAATAACTTAATTTAATTTTCCCAAAAGTTTCAGTGTTTCCTAGTATATCTCTATTTTAGACTCCGGACCTCGTAACAGGCGCAAAAGGGGCGATGCGGTCATTGCCGGCTACATTTATATCTTTTCGTGAAGTTGGAGGGTTATTTGAAATTCATTACCCACTTGCGTCAAAGCAATAAACATACATGAAAGCCTTAGCTTAGGCGGACAAGCCTACCCTTTGCAGAGTCATCGAGAAAGTCGGAGTGTAAACTATTCTTCATGCAAATGATGCAGGTGCAGAAGAAAGTGTACATGTTCAAAATATTACAAAAATGCTTTGGCTGTGTTAAATGTAGAGTCCGGACGTTCAGGCATTCATTTTTGTTAAAATAGACAATAAAAAGGCACTGAAAATAGGCAGTGAATAAATTAAAATAGGTATTTATTGAAATAATTAAAGTACTTAAGTGCTTAAACTTATTTTTCTTGGTTACATAGTCAGCCGCAGTCAGAGAGAACATTTTTCATCGTGGAAAAAGAACGTTCAACTTCCACTGAAGTCACTGGAACATATTTAAAACAATGTATTTCGGAAGGACTCATACCAGTTACAACAGAACATTTACCTTTCAGAACATCGTAAAAATGTTAATCAAGACAAAGTAAAATAGTTTTGAATAGTCCTGGCGAATGAGCAAAAGACGCGCAATGGTTTCTGGTCCAGTTCATTTTTTGTTTATAGGGGAATCAGGTTAGTATCTCTCTTACTTCCGTACTGAACACATTGTAGGGACGGTTTATTGCACAGCTGTGCCGCTCTCATCTTTATCGCTTGCAATTGTTTGTTACATTGATGCATCTGAGAAATTGCCCCAATTACAAATATCCTAGAATTGTCTCGCGCAGATCGATGCAAGGTCATTCGCCAGGACTATTCAAAACTCAGTACTTCCCTCACCCTCTCTATATGCTGGTGTTCGTATGCCCGAGGTAACCGTGCGTTCCTTTCACTAATGAAGGTTCTGTTATTTAAAGAGCTTAAGTGAATGAGTTGAGGAGAAAGTTTTTGACTGCCTGAAAAGAAATAAAAGTATAACAAGATTCTCAAGAGATATTTTTGTGAAGTGAACATGTCATTTAATTTATATACATAATATATCTAAAAGAAAAATTATGTGACATAACAATGTAACTAAATTGACAATAATTAGTAAATTAGTAAAGACTTGGTCACTTGTCTTCTTGCCATAGAAGAACTCTAGTAGTTCGACATATAGCGATTACAACTATGTGACTTTTTCTTAGTGTTAAAATAAAAATAAATTACACTATTAACAATTTAACTAAATTAACAATAATTATAAAAGCAGAAACAACAGATAAAACACTAAGAGAAAGTAACACATATGATCGCTGTGTGACAAGTATGACTTCCTCTTAGTGTTTTATCCTTTTCTGCTTTTTTAATTATTGTTAATTTAGTTACATTATATATTTCTTTTCGACATATTGAAATTCTTTATGTGCATTTTAAAAGCGAAAATTATCGCAGAAAAAATCCATAACAACCCAAAACAGGTAAACAAAAATGGTTTTAAACCTTAATATAGGCAACCGAAGTCAAAAAAGTTAAAATGAAAACTGCCTTATATAGACTCCAAATGTACGGGAAAATGTTCATTTGTATTTGACTGTTAAATGTAACCACACAGAGAGAAAATATATTTTTCTTAACTTCCGGTTTCTGGCTACATGTAAACTTCTGCATAACTATGCAGAAATGCACTCTACATGGATATAGAGGATTCAGAAAATACGCAACAGCGCAGAAAGGGTACATAACTTAAACACGAATCGTTTTTGGTCATTGTGCTGTTGGCACTTCTGAAATGATTCTGTTACTTCCTTTTTATCGTAACTGCATTGTTGGTCATCAAAGAGCATTATTAGTAATAATATATAGATCGATTTATTACTTAGGAGTTTAAGCTGAAAAAATGTAAACTAATGAATAAATTGCAACAGGAAATATAAAATCTGATTCAGAAACGTACAAAAGGAATCTTCTTAAATAAAAGGCAGAATTATAGGTGAAAAGTTTTGCTAATAAGAAAAGGCAAATGTTCCGGAAAAGAAAACTGGTGAAAAATGTGAATACAGATTGTCTTGCTTTGACAATTTAAATATCTGATATATAAAGTTAAAATTTTCTTGTAAAATGAAAGAAAAAGTTATTTAATGGACTTCACGAGCATGCTTTAACTTTATGACATAAACAAGGCAAAAAGTAATTAATAGATGAAAAGGGAGATAAAAGAGAAGGAAAAAGTTGTCTAAAATTGAGGAAAAACACTAAAAGGAAAAAGTTTTAGAAAAAGTGGATATTAAAAGCAAACTAAAAGAACGTGTGAAAAAAACACCGATCTTCTAACAACCAAAGCTTACTGTGGTGAGATAATAGAAGAAGAAAATAAACATAAAAATTGCTTAGATGTTCACCCTTTGGGACGAAACGCTTATGGGAAATGAAAATGAACTACATTTTATGTCAAGTGTTCTATTTACATTACATCATTGCGTTTTCTCCAACTTTTATCCCGATGAAACAATGTTTTGTTTTTTACTGCATTCAGTGAGATAGTTAGTCAAATTTATATTCATTTATTTGTGTCGCTGTTGAAATTTATATTAAAAATGACAGTTTCCTGACAGCTACATTATAATTTTTTAAGTGGTAGTACTAGTATTTTCTAGTTTGTCCTTCGAAATTACTTTTCACAAATGTTCGATAAATGTATCTCATTAAAACATGAACATTAAGGGACACTTACCTCCACAATGTCTTCTCTCTCTCTCTCTCTCTCTCTCTCTCTCTCTCTCTCTCTCTCGCTTTCACTCTCTCATATTCTCCACAAGTCAATACTAATTTGTTGTCAAATTTTATATGGATTGGCCCGGAGTTTGTGTAAACAGAGAGTGTTATTTTAAACCGGTAAATAATTCATAGCTTAAAGGTGCCAAACTTTAATGTGAGTTATCTCTAGAACGAAGATTCTCGTGTTTTGTTTCTTGCTAGCTAACTGTAATATTGTAACATAATTATCCGTTTCTTTATCATATGAGTCACATAGTTAAATTTTATGAAACATAAAAATGGCTAAATTTAATAATATTTTCGATAAAATTAGTTTTAAAGCATTAGTCAACAATGTTCATCTTGATGAACTTCAAGCACAAATCATCGCATTTAATTTTGTAATACCATTGTTGTGTTAAAAGCATTGTCGAAATTAACTTATTTTCAGAAGCAAACTGAATTTAGTTTCGTAATGCTATTGCTGTCAGCCACGTTCAAGCTATTTTTCTAAAATGACTATCAAACAGATGTCTTCTGTTTCTTTATTGTCAGTCACGTTCTGAAAAAGAAAACTGTCGGGTGTAACTCTTGTTTAGAAGCAATGAAGTCATATTAAGAAGTTTTTACTTCCAGTTTATGAACAGCTACAGCAAGATGCTGAAAGGGAAGATTTCTAACAGTTTGTTGATTAGAAAATGGGTCGGAAACGATCCCAACTTTACCACAGATGTTTGTTGTTGATCCAATTTATTTACGGACGCTCTTTAACATCACAGATCATCAGCCTCCCATTCAATTCAGGGCGTGAAACGGCCGACAAATTTTGCTCAGAGGCCTCTTCTTTCAAGCTTGAAGTTCTTTTTCGTGCCGAAAATGTACGACACGGGACCCACGGCTTTACTCGTTTGGAAAAACTGCCCGAAAGAAAAAATTGTTTCTACGAAGTGGCTGGAAATTGAGGCATTAAATGATGCTTCTGCTTTTAATATGGGCTGTTAAGCTTCTCAGGAGCTGAGATCTGTGGTAAGGGGTGAGAAAATGTTCGGCAGCTGCCTCAAAGATCAGTAAAAGTCGGGATATGACTTGGTCTACGAGAGCTGGAAGTCAGCTGCTACAAGGACCTGCAGATGACAAAGAAACACAGCAGCACAGAAGAACACAAAGGGAAATACAGACATTCTCGTATATTACTATAATTCAGAAGCGTTCTGATAGGTAAGCACACAATTCTCTGTTTCCCAGCATACTTTTATATAAAAAGCAGTTTTTCTAAAAAAAAAAAAAAAAAAAAAAAAAAAAAAAAAAAAAAAAATAATTCTAAAACAAACTTTTCACACATTCAAAATGCTCCAAGCGTCTCAGATTTTTATAAAATCAATTAAAATTTTCCAGAACGTGCAGAAGTGTCCATTGTAATAATCTATGGAACAAAATACATGCTAACACCTTTTTTTTTCTGTTAATATGTTTAATTTTAAAGATTAAAGTTCTCTTACATTATAAAAAGTATCACAGTTCAATCATAAAATTTATTTAAAATATCTCTTCATATAATTTTTGTATGTGGTTCAAAGCTCCAATTGCAAAAATACCAACGAATTTTCTTAGGTCATGAGACGCGTGGGACATTTTGATTATGCGATATATTTACGTTATAAAATTTATGAAATAATTTACAGATATCAAAGTATTTATCCCATTTGAATAAAATATGGGATACATATTAATTTCACTAAATTTTCAGAAAAAGTCATAAAAATGTGAAACTTTCAAAATACTTCCATTGTTCCACATATATTAAACGGTTTTCTTGCCAATCCTGTACATTAATGAAAATGCTTTACAAATGAATACTTTCGGTAAGATATGAGCTTTAAAATAATCCATTGTTCAGATATCTGTTATAAGTGACTCTAATATAAAGACTATTGTAATATTATTGAAAACTTTTGCCGAATTTTTTTAAAATTATTAAACAAATTGTTCTGATTTTCAAGCTATTTCATATAGCAATCGGAATGTTATGAAATTCGAGAAATCTTCTGTCAATTGTTTCCTTCGTAAATTACCCATGAATGAGTCTTGAGTCGGACTTCTGGGCTTACAAAGTAGGCTCACATACTAATTCATGACCTACTGACGAGGTTATGTTTTACGTCTGTTTACATTCCACGCAAAGCTCGCAATTAACTTGAGTAGGGAAGTACCGCATAAAACTGCTGCAAAACAAACACCTAGGTCTGTCCACGGAGTCAGGAATGCGGGAACGCCAGGCGTGCTTGCAATTCCCTGCACGAGAGGAAGGGAGAATCTGCATGTCCCTAGGGACAAGAATGCGGCAGCAGCGCTTTTACATTTTTTACTGACGCGTGCTGTTCGCTGCAGATCGATTTAGCAACCTCTATCGGAGTTCGCATCTCCATTGTTGTGAAACGCGAAACTCTTCATTCTGGCAATTAGCTGCATTGCTTATAGCTGGCAAAACGGTAACTTAGCAACGCAGAAAAACATATGAATGTGTTTTCGCGCTTTTTGCTCTACCTATATGGCAAATTCATCAAATAAATGCAATGCATTGAACATAAAGAAATACTATGTAAATAATTTACTTATTTTTGCAGATTTCAAGTAAAGTAAGTAAACTGGAGCATTTTGGGGGATGTGTTATCAGCACTCAAGGGGTTTTATGACCCTGCGTGCATTGCCTTAGGGGTAATCTAAGGAGGAAAAAAGAAATACCTTTGGATAAAATTACAACTGTTAATATTGCACTAATACAGCCTGTTTAGAAACTCCAGGCTAATTCGTTTACATTCTTTCTGGGGGATTATCCCTCATTTTGAAACAATTTCTCCAACACACGGCTAACACATTAAAAGTTGAGTAGCTTTTATAGCAATACTTTATCCAAATTCAAACATTAACAGGTTCGCAGGCTACTATAAAAAACCTAAATGCTATGATAACTGTTTATAATTTAAGCATCAAAATATGTTGGTGCCATATGAAATTACAAACAGAGGTGGCTGAAGTTGGTGGAGAAACATAAAATATAAAGGAAATATTAAGGGGAACATGTTTTGTTTTTATACTACTTTGATATTTTGAATTTTCTGTTTATTTTGATGTGATTTTCACTAATGTTCCTTGGTTATAAGTATTTTAATACATTTTATTTATGTCACTGCAGAAGCCGTTTTTATTGGATTTTACGAGCACTTGTTCAGTTAAAATTCTCCATCTCAGAAACTATTTGTTCTAGCAGACTGTCGCTTGTCTTTAATGATAGAAAAAGCTATATTTCATAAATTGCAGAGTCTGTTTCCACGACATCATCTTTTTGTTTTATAATGTTGGAAGGTTTTAGCAGATGTTTCCCTCAAAAAGCCAGTTTTTTCTGTAAAAACGTTGTTGAACTGAAATTTTTGAAAAACTACATTTTTTTTGCACAAGACTCCCATTTTGATCCGTATAAGCTATCGCTTTGAAACGTTTACCGCTTATTCTTGATATTATTTTGATAATATGGATATATTAAGGTAGAGCTAGGACAAAATGTTATGTGAAAGAAATAGAAAAAAGCAAACAATTGAAAATAATTTATAGTTTGCTTCAGAGTCATGATATAGTAGTGTAAATAGATCAGCAAATGTCAATTGTGTGTATCTGTATGCTGTAAAATTTTCATTTAATTAGCTTTATTAGTCCTTGAGAAATTAGGAACTGAAGTTGGTAAATTAAACATTACAAGGATAGGCCTTTCATACTCCCCTATTGGTTTTTCACTACCCTAGTAATTAAATAGACTTTTTTATTAAATTCGGAAAAAATTATATAAAAGTCCTCTATACTCAAGGGTATACTGAGAAAAAACAAACTTTGTGACCCCTAGAGCGTTAAAAAAAACACACACGCACACACAAAATTGTTTCACTCATTTTTGGTAAGTAGAATTGATGGAGATTTGACGAAATTTTTCATAAATATATTCATGGAGATTCCTTCGGAATTCGCTAAAAGTTTATAAGAACACTGAAAAATGTCACACTTGATGCGTAAAAAGGTTTAAAAAACCACTTTGGGTAGATAGAAAAGTCGATTCCGAAACAAGAGTTCAGCCAGGTGTGTTGTGCGTACAGCTGTAGACCGGAACGTGCACGGAATATTTGAAATTGAGACATTTATAACCTAGAAGTGTTCTTTCCTTCTATTTTTTTTTTTTTCTTTATTTCTGGTGAAACCCATAAATTTGACGGGCCACTTTCCAGCAGACGTCGATTGAAATGTAAGCAATTCGGTGGAGTTTAGCGTGCCTGGGGGCCGTAACGGGACGCATTTGTATCGGGCCGTGTCGACAGCGGGAGTCGATGTGTCGGCTATAGCCGGGTGCGTTTCGATATTTATGTCCTCAGTTAACTTCTTTAAAGGCTGTCCTCAAAGCGATGAAATCTGAACACGCTCTCACCTTGTTAAATTGTTGCTCGGTAATTTTAATAATATTTGACTTCATCCTTACGCTCGTTTCTTTTGGCTCAAAGATGTTCATTTATTTGTTTTTCTCCTAATTTTGTAATACATTCCTCTATAACAATAAGTTATATTGTTATTAAACATTCATTTCCAAGCCTGCAGTGCAGTGTTCCTCAACCTTGCTCCATGTCTCGGTTATATAACCTGATTGAACACTCTCTCGTTAACTTTGGAAGTATTTTTTTAATTGTGTTTAACGCGTTTTTACTACTGAGGCACCACAGGCGGTGGACACTGATGATACACGAGATGAAATGATATATTGGGAAAGGATTTTTTTTTTAAGGAAGGAAACATTCCGGGTTTAAGTTTAGGGTACCTTTCTGGCATTTGCCGTTTATGAGGACTGAGGAAAACCTGTAAAAAACCTGTCAGGGAGGATGGTTCTGGAGGGAATCGAACCCCAGGCCTTCCACTCACGAGTCCGCACCTTAACGACCTTGGCCACTCGTGGCGGTGTTCAAAGTACAAGGCTTTGTTAGTTGATAATAAGGCAATTGTTATACTTTCAAAACCAAGCACTAAGTAGTCATTGTACATTGTAATTGGGGACTCAAAAGAAAACACAAGATGTTTGTAAAAATAATCCATTAATAAAATAAACAGGCATACTGACAAACTACGGTATAGTTGATTTGGTTTATTTACGGACGCTCAGGTCATCAGCGTTCCATTCAAATTGAGGTGTGAAACGGCAGGTAAATTTTGCTCAGATACCTCTTCTTTCAGGCTTGAGGTTCTTTTTCATGCCGTAAATGTACGACACGGGACCCACGGCTTTACTTCCCTTCAGACGGAAGCCATACTTAGGATTTTTACGCCCGAAAAAATCCAAATATCCTGACCGGGTTTGAACCCTCTTAGGTTTAGGAAGCAAACATGATTACCATTACACCACCAGTACCGATAAACTAAGCTATCAAATTTATACGACTGTTGTTAGCTAAGTATTTAGACAACAAATAATGAATACTCATAGAAACGTTTTATTTATCCAGTTTCTCAAAGTATTGCCCCTGGCACTGTATGTAGCGTTCCATCCTCTGGAACAGCTTCTGAAAGCATCCACACCACTCAGTTTCTGGCACTCCAGGGTAACTGCTCCTCGTATGCTGCACCCGCTTCTTCGGGGTTCGAACATCGGTGAGCTCTAAGTCTGTTCTTCGCAGTAGGGAACAGGAAGGAATCCCATGGTTAAATCTTTTCAGCATTCCACCCAGTGGAGAGTCGTCCTAGCGGTGCAGTGGTAACCATACTTGCCTTCTAAACCCAAGATCGCGTGTTCAAACCCGGCCAGGATCGATGGATTTTTTCGGGGCGTAAAAATCCTAAGTATGGCTTCCTTCGGAAGGGAAGTAAAGCCGTGGGTCCCGTGTCGTACATTTACGGCACAAAAAGAACCTCAAGCCTGAAAGAAGAGACCTCTGAGCAAAATTAATCGGCCGTTTCACGCCCTGAATTGAATGGGACGCTGATAACCTGAGATGTTAAAGAGCGTCCGCAAATAAACCAAATCAACAAATCAACCCTATAGAGTTTTTCTGCTTCGGACAAATAGGTGCTTATGAGGGATGGTTGTACACCAAGCGAACTAATCGCTAATGCCAGGCCAATGTCCTTGTAGGTTAGTCTTGAATCTTCCCTGATCATTGTTTCCACAGCGATTTTCTTCTCAGTCACTATTGTTGTTGGTCTGCCCCTCTTCTCTTCATCTTTAAAATTGCCGTTCCCTCTTTATTCTCCAAACCAGAGGAATACAGTAGCACGTGAAGGGGAGAAGTCCCCGGAATCCCCCCCCCCCTCAAACGCTCAAGTGACTGTGTTTCATTTAAGGCACATTTGAAATCGTACAAGATCATCGCACGAAAACGCTCTCTCTGAATCTCCGTTGCACTTATAAGAACGTTCACACTTTCCAGACTTAAAGTATAAAATAGAGGAAAATGAACAACACAACAGAACTTTGCCTGCTACTATGGGAACATGTATCCAGTGACCCTAGTATTTGTTTCTTTTCTGTATATTATTTGCCCCAAAACGTACATTATAAGAGAAAAACGTTGTCAATGATCATGTGCACTGTATTAGGACATCATTTTGGGGATTTAGAACATATTTTAGGACATAAGTGTGAGATTTTTAGGACATGAAAATTCTATAGCCCTAGTTATCAACATAACTATTTTGTTACAAATTGTTGGATGTAAATTGCTCTCTAGTATATAATTCTTGTCTGTGATAACTATCGTTTCACAAAATACTGAATTACTAAACATCTAAGAGAAAGATAAAACAAAATACAAAAGCCAATGTGATAAATTACCAAGGCTCTAAAGGTTCATCCGAGCGGTAGAGCAACAGCTACCAAAGGTCATCCCGAAATAGGCAAGTACGTGCCCTTTTGGCGCCGCGAGGTTGGGCTGTATGCATTCTCTCCCACGCGAAACAATTACCAACTCCAACAAACTCCATACCTCGCAATTAAATCGAATGCTCTTCGATAACAAGTGAACCTTAATAACCACTTGTTTCCCCACTGTCACATTAAATAATCAACTAAACCCACGCAGAACTTGTAGCAACAGAACTGATGCTTAAATAATGAGCGCGTGCTGTATCCGTTCCTAATTGAATTTGCTGAAAGGTACCAAATTCACTTTGTTTGTCTAAAGTAACTGCCGTTTATCTTGCAACGTATCCTAAATACGAATATATTTTTTGTTAGCGTTAGTAAAGAAGTAAAGATTTTAATTTAATGTCACTTGATTGGCTCTTGTTGCTACTCTAACAGGGGTATGAGCTAGAACTTTATGAAGAGTGTCCTAGTTCTCTTGTATGCTCTGCCGGATTGGAAGCTGTCTTCAACAGTTGTATTTACTGCACCGTTGTCAGTTTCTCTAAGATTTTTTCATTTAAATACAAAGACCTTTAAAATTTTTTGGAATGTTTGAGAGATTGCAGCGAAATTCGAAGCAGTTTTTTTATCAAAACCCACTATCTTCCATAGAAACATTTGTGCAGTAATACGAGGGCCTGGTGAAAAATTGTCAGCCTTGCACAAGATGGCGTTGAAGTGGCAGATTTTTATTATTTTTTTTTAAAGTTAGTCAATTTTCAACTTGACCTACCGAATAGTTTTGTTTCTGTGGCTGTTGAAAAGAGACGTTTTGGGTGTTTTTCGTTCAAATAGAGAAACTAGAATATCACCACCATAAAAGTCTTTGCTTTTGACCGTTTGTCGCCAATAGAAATTCATCCAAATTTGGTCTCTTCATTTTCAACTGTTCAGAAACGGGCAGCAGAATTTAAACGTGGTCATACCGCTCTTAAAGATGATCTGCGTGACGGATGTCCTAAAACTGCTACCACAGAAGAAAACCCCGAGAAAGTGCACAATAAGGAATGCAGATCGGCGATTAAAGATGCTTGAAATAGATGACGCCACGTGTATGGTACCATTTTACCATGAAGAACTTAAGATGAGAAAGCTTTGTGCAAAATGGGTGCCGCATTTTTTGAATGCTGACCAAAAGCAAATGCGAAAACGAACTTCACGGCAGTGATGTTTGGACCATGCAACTGACTTTGTGCGCCAATTTGTTACTATGGATGAGACATGGGTCCATAACTACACTCCAGAAACGAAACAACATTCAAAGCAGTAGGGTGAAAGCCGGTGGCCTTGCACCAAAAAAGCCGATGCCGATGTTATCTGCCGGGAAGATTATGACAGTGTTTTCTTAGATGCAAAAGGTTTCTTATTGAGTATCTTGCAAAGGGTAAAAAAAAAAAAAATAATAAATAACTAGGGAACACTAAACAAACCTGCTGAACCAACTAGATGAAAATAAAATAAAATAAAATAAAAGATATTCACCAGAACAATGCACCTGCTCACAAAGGTACCTTGGAATGGGAAAACCGAGGGAATTGGAACATCCACCGTATTCACCAGATTTGGCACCCTCTGATTTCCACTTATTCCTACATTAAAATAAATGTTTGGGTGGAAAATGTTTGGCGTCCATTGAAGAGGTTATTGTAGCCTTTGAAATGGGAACTTATTTTGGCGCATACAGGGGATGCGGAGGTATCTGATACTTGATATTGGTTAATAAGTTATGCTGATGTTGAAACGGTTGTAGAGTACGTAAATTTAGATATGTAAGAGGATGAAGCCCTTTAGATGTTTGGTTCCGAAATGGTGCATACAGGGGGTGTGGAATTCAGTAAAGCTTTGTGTCCTAGTTGACGCTTCCAGCTGCCCCCTCTTCGCTCTTGCAATTGCCTGCTTCAGCTGTTGATGTGTTGAGAAGATGTTCTTCTCGACCTCGGCTATAGAGACTTGACTAGTGTCTTTCAGTGACGCCGGGGCATTAATAGGGTGAAAGGAATGGAAATAAGTTTGCGCTCTTCAAGGAGAATTCTAGAAGATTCACCCAAAGAGTTTTTTATTGGTGTCAATCCTCTCAGGGCTAAGGAATAACTTTACTCATATGTACACTCGGACTAACTGTCGTCAAGAAATCTTGTCAGTTGTGCTGTGATGGAAGTTAGTTTTCCAGAGGTGTCGTTGAATCCTCCCGTGGCTCGCACAATGTATAGTCTGGTAAACACGAACGCGACATTCTGAAGTATTCTCGCAGGAGTATTACGCATCCGCCATACGCTCCTAAAAAGTGAATTTGGCAAAATGTTTTTCGTTGGAGCGGACACCTGCCATCGACTATGTTCAATTTACTTTCAAACAAGAATTTACACTTTTCTAATTTCACTTAATGTTGATCTTTATGTTTCCACTACGACGAACGAACTAACGATTGAAAAAAATAACATAAACTCACTTAACAGCCTCTCTGATGACGGCACTTAGAAATGCTCGATGGACTTTTGCGAATTCTCTGTAAGCTTTGACTTTCCGCTAGTATTTATGAGCATCATAATGGGTCATTCATACAATGTATCCAGGCGTCTTCGATTCTAATTGTTTAATGTCGAAGCAGATTTCTTGCGCGCATCATTGGCTTAAAACTTGACATGAGTGTCGCGATACCTTTCATTGGCTAAAGTATTCGCACCACTGCAGACGTAATAGCGTCGGTTATGTCAAGCGGGGACGTAATTGTCAAAATACAGTTACTTTGGCATACTTTCTCTCAGGCTGAATCACCTCTAGGCATTTTGACTTAACTACATATTTCTACATAAACGGCACTTCCTTTTGTTAATGCTGTGCAATTCATTACGAAAGCGACAAGTTTTCTTTCGGACGGTTGCCTAAAAGGTATAACGGGACTATATATTAAAATAGATGCACGAGGGTAGGTCCATAAGTTTCCAGCCTAACCATTTTCTAAGTATGATCAAGATAAAAACTATATTTCACTTCTCCATGTAGTTACCCTTTATTGCAATATACTTTTCACATCTTTCAATTAACATTTCAACCCCCCCCCCCAAATAGAAGTCTTGTCTGCAAATGTGCATAAACAGCATCCATCACTTTTTCGTCACATTTAAAATTCCTTCCTCGAAGATCCCTCTTGAGTTTTGAGAAGAGTAAATAGTCAATGGAAGCTAGATCTGGGCTGAAGGGTGGATGGTCGATCTCCTTGAAGTCGCATTTCTTCACAGCTTCCTTTGCAACAAGAGCTGTATGCGCCGGCACGTTGTCGTGAAGAAGGCACACACCACCACTCAGCTTTCCTCGCCTTTTCTCTTTGATGGAAGCACATGGTCTGTGCATAGACCAGCATAGTACTCCCCATTTACTGTGTTGTTCCTCTCCTTGAAGTCAATGAAGAGTATTCCTTCATAGTCCCAAAAGATTGTCACCATAATCTTCTTGGTTGACTGAGTTACCTTGGCCTTTAGAGGCGGTGCTTCGCCAGGTTTACGCCATTACATTGATTCTCTTTTGGACAAGGGATTATAGCAGAGGACCATAGTTTTATCTTAGTAATAATGCTTTGTAGAACTTCTCTCTCGTTGCTATGACAAAAATGCCTGATAACAGATGACTCGTTGTTGCTTTTGAACTGAGGAAAGAAGTCTAGGCACCCATCTTGCACTAACATTATTCATGTTTAAATGTTCATGAATAATTCGAAGGAATGCTGTTTTAGAAAGGCCTAACCTTGCTGCTATATCTGTAACTTTGAGCCGCCGGTCTTCCTTAATTTATCCTTCCACAAGAGCTAGCGATGTTTTCAGGAGTGAGCACTTCCAAGGGCTGGACCCACCTGCACGCTCTTCGTCTTCAATGCTTTCTCTACCCATTCGAAAAAGTTTGGCCCATTCTTTTACGGTAGAATATTAGGGGCATGCTTTCCCATATACACCGTCCAATCGCTGTTTAATTTCATTTGGAGTAAGTCCTTCTTTTGTGAAGAACTTAATAACAGCTCGAAACTCCATTTTGAACATGTCACAATCTTCTACACATAGTCTTCTTTATGCAACTATATCTGAACAACTGAACACAGTGGAGTGGAAGTTACAGCTGAAATTATTTATTTGATAGATAAGGTATGACACCAGGTAAGGATTTTTGTGAAGGCGATAATCCTTTTCGGCTAGGCCGGAAACTTGTGGACCTACTTTCATATTTTGCAGCACTGCAGAAAACTGATTTTCGTGATGGGATAAAGGCTTTAGAGTATCGCTGAACAAAGTGCATTGGTATCATGGGAAGTTATGTTGAAAAAAAAATGTTTCTCGTGTGATAGCCTGTATGGTTTTTAAACGGTTTTTTAAGGCACCTCCGTCAGAAAATCGACACTTTGAAAGCTGGATGTGATGTGGTAAGCCTGAACATACAAATAACTTATAACTTTTCATCATCAAAGTTCCCATAACGTGTTCTTGTACAGCTAATCAAACTTGTGCCCCAAACAAGAGGCAAAACAGAATTAAAAAGGTATGGTTTCCCCTACGAGCACATAAGTAATTATTAAAGGCAGAAAGTAGCAAGTGCTTCGTCTTGAAGGATGTCATGTGCAGTTACACAGTGGTTTTTCAAAAGGGTGTAATTTATTTATGCCGCAATGGGCAACATGTGGCTGGTACCATGTATAAGTTATATAGCGCGCAGGGAACAGAGTGGCACTGCACGCGAAGTTTCCAGCAATCAATCCCCCAACAGTGCCGCACCCCATGACGATGCTCCGGCTTTTAATTGATACGGTTTAGCCTTCTCGGTGAGGGAAAAAGACTCTACAAGCCACTGACCGCAATCAAACCTAGTCAGCGGTACTAGATTCGATTTTGAGACAAACTGACTCTATAAATAGTTTTTAAACCACAGGACTCTATGGGATGAATTTACGGTGATGCATATAACCTTTAAATTCTCTCACTTGCCTATCATTCTGCCATTCTAACAAAAGTAACCTGCGGCTCTCCTTTGTTTCTCAAACTACAGCCACCGTGCACTGTTGATTCCTGGGAGAACAGCTGTAACATGACACTGCCTTTATATTTCGCGCCCATCAGCAAAACAACACCGCTCAACAGGGAGTAAAACACGCTATAACTTCTGTTTCCTTCGTTTGTCATTCTCAGTGTTCGGAAATGTAGACATTTGTTTTGGTTAAAATAGGCATTTATTAAATGTTCAAACGGAGAATAATATCACTCATTATTATTTAAGATAATTTATTTGTCGTATAATTAGTGTACTTAAGCTTGCTTTTCTTTGTTACAAGCAATACAAGATATTTTTTCAAGATATCAACTGTCACAGTGAGCCCATGTCAGAAAGAACATTTTTATCGTGGAAATAGAACGTTCTACCTCCACTAAAGTGATTGGGGCATATTTAAAACAAGCTATTTCGAAAGAAATCATACCAGTTACAACAGAACATTCACCTTTCAGGATATCATGGAAATGTTGATCAAGACAAAGTATAGCAGCTTTTAATAGTCCTGGCGAATGAGCAAAAGCTGCGCAGTGGTTTCTGGTCGAGTTCATTTTCTGTTTATGTGTTTATAGGGGAATCAGGTTAGCATCTCTCTTACTTCCATAATGAACACACTGTAGGGACGGTTTATTACACATCTGTACCGCTCTCATCTTTCTCGCTTTAATTGTTTGTTACATTTATGCAGCTGACAAGTTACCCCCCCCCACAAATTTCCTAGAATTGTCTCGTGCAAATCGACAAGGTCATTCGCCAGGACTATTCAAAACTACAGTAGTCCCCTCATCCTTTCTATTTCCTGGTATTCGTATGCCTGAGGTAATCGTGTGTTTCTTTCATTAATGAAAGTTTTGCTATGAAAAGAGATTAAGTGAATAGGTTTAGAAGAAAGCTTTTGTCTGCTTAAAAAAAATAAATGTATAACAAGATTCCCAATAGATATTTAGTTAGGTGAACATGACATTTAATTTTATAGCCTTTTTAACTTCGATATATTGAAATTCTTTAAGTTCTTTATAAAATGCGTAAATAATTGCATAAAAAGTCATAACCTATTTTATTTGAGTCAGACAATTGAAAAAGTTGTAGTTTATAATCACGAAGTGCTTATATTGTTTATAGATTTAGAAAAAGTTTGTGAAACAGTTCCACCACTAAAATTTGGGAACATTTATAAAACGCCGGCATTTCGAAATATTTAATCAAAGCAATACACATTTTATATGAAAATTCTATGGAAAAAATTAAAATATAAAATAGATTGTCATCAGAATTTCATGTTACCAAAGGCTTTGGGGTCAGGGATATTGTCTGTCTCATTGTTCAAAAATACTGAGTGTACCAAAAAAAGGCATACACACTTTCATAGTAGATATCTACTTAATATATTTCAAAGTTGGACCGAAAAACAACAGTAATGTGTAGTATGATGTTCTGTAAACAGCTGTGACTCAAATATATTATGATAGCGTTTATAGGTGACAGATAAATCAACAATGAATAAATGAAGCAAAGATTATCGTATGATGTTCTGTAAACAGATGTCACCCACATTACGTTATGTTAGCGTTGCTACAGCAAAATGGACCCAAGATTATCGTTTGAACAGCGGAAAGCGATTTTGAAGTGGTACTGGAAAACCGAGAATGTTGTTGAAGTTCAAAGGCAATGGAGACGCGTATACAGAACAGAACCGCCAACGCGAGTAACAATTGCACACATTCGAGACAAATTTGAGACTCGCGGTACCGTATGCGATGTTCACAAGGGCAGATCTAGGAGACCTCACACAGCAACAAGCCCCGCGTCCTCGGCTATAGTTTTGGAACGTTTTGAGCACTCACTGCAGAAATATACAAAGCAATCTGCACGTGAGACTGGGATTAGCAGAACCAGCGTACGTCGTATTATTAAAACAGCAAAGTTGAAAGTTTTCATCCCAAGACTTTTGCATGCATTAAATGAAGATGGCCCTGATCGGAAAATGCAGCACTGTGAGTGGTTTCGGAATATGGTGCAAGAGGATGAGGCCTTCGTAGGGAAAGTTGTTTGGTCCGATGTGGCACAATTTAAATCGAACGGAACTGTTAACTGGTATAACTGTGTCTAGTGGTGTACAAAAAAGCCACATGTTATTTTGGAAAACGCTGTTAATTTACCTGGAATTAGTGTTTGGTGTGGGTTGTCATCTAGGGGTCTAATTGAACCATTATTTTTTGAAGGAACAGTAACTAGCCCGGTGTACCTGAACATGATACGCACATCCGCCTTACCGGCAATTCATACACTCCATGGAAACGAGGAAGTTTACTTCCAACAGGATGGTGCACATTTAAGAGAGTAGGGTTGATTATAACAAACTGTTGCATTCTTTATTTTCTAGTTTAAGTGCAACAATAAATATAATTGTATTAATATTATTAAAACGTGTATGGAAACATAAAGGTTTCTAAATTACAATATATGAGTATTATAAGTTACCATAGTTATTATAAATTTAAGAGAATATTTGGGAGACTTAAAAGAATGGACTTGCAAAACGTATACAACCAGCGATTGGATTAGCACTTAAAAAACATTAAAAATTACTGAAGTGTTAGCTGATGAGCAAGAAGGCAAGAACAATATAAGGCTTCACATTGCGTTATTATAACACTGAAAATAACATGTCAAATTCATTCAATTCAAATTCAAATTCAAATACGCAACTGTATTGCATCTGACGAGCCACCGAAGCTTGCAAGAAGTTTCGCGTATTCGCCAAGCTGCGCTGCATTCATTGTATCATATAGTGCCATCTAGTGGAGGGTTGTAGAACTAGAATTTGGTTATTACAGATAGCCCCAAAACTGGTAGAAATTCTTTCGATGTAAAAATGGCTTATAAATGTAAAATATTAGTTTATGCTGTTCAGCAACTTAACACACAGTTTAGAGATAATGTGCAACTCAGTATTAGATATTGTTTATACATATAAACAATACATATAGCCTTATGTCTAGTATTTAAAAAGTGATATGTAGACTTGATAAAGGACACTTAGCTATTCAAAATATCGTGTAAACTGTGTCCCTGCTTTCGTTGTTACTGTTTTTACATGTACTTCAAAAATGTTTAACAAACGTTATATGAGGCGTAATCAAAAAATTTTACAAATGTCATTTTAATAAATGTTTTTTAATGCTGTTTAACGCCCGTTTTTACTACTGAGGCACCACAGTTGGTGAACACTGATGATACATGAGATTTTTTTTTTTTTGATTTATTTATTTGTGGACGCTCTTTAACATCGCAGGTCATCAGCGTCCCATTCAACTGAGGGCGTGAAACGGCCGACAAATTTTGCTCAGAGGCATCTCTTTCAGGCTTGAGGTTCTTTATCGTGCCGTAAATGTACGACACGGGACCCACGGCTTTACTTCCCTTCCGAAGGAAGCCATACTTAGGATTTTTACGCCCGAAAAAATCCATCGGTCCTGGCCGGGTTCGAACCCGCGATCTTGGGTTTAGGAGGCAAGTATGGTAACCACTACACCACCAGGACCGACATATATGAGATGAAATAATATACTCGAAAGAATTTTTTAAGGAAGGAAACGTTCCAGGCCTAAGTTTATGGTACCTCTCCGACATTTGCTATTTATGAGGACTGAAGAAAACCTGAAAAAACTTCATTCAAGGAGGACGGCCTGGCGGGATTCGAACCCCATATCTCCCGCACACGAGTCCGCGCCTTAACGACCTCGGCCACCAGTGGCGGTGAAGTCCAAGCTAAGAACAAAATTTAAAAACTATCCTCACAATCCTTCAAAGTACACTCCATCTCTTTCCACATACAGTCGTAGATGGTGCAGCTTGTCAAAAGCACTACAGTATTCGGACTGAGATATTGTCAACAGAGCTGAATTTATAGCTTGAGCAAGATCCTGCACTCGTTTAAAAGATTTTCCAGCAATGTAAAATTTCACTCGAGGAAACAACCAGAAGTCGCACGGTGCAAGGATAGGGCTGTAGGGTAGATGGTCAAGCAATTGGACTTTGGCGACTTCCAGTTTTCTCAGAGAGAGTTGTAGCTGTTCTGTAAGGATATGCATAAAGTGTCATAGTATTCTCCATTCATTGTCGTTCCTTCTGGAATACAATCGACCACATGGTACTTCATAGTCGATATATCATAACTGCTTGAAGCTTTTTCCTTCTTAGAATCAAGAGCAAATATCTACACAATGGATCTCTCACTGCCGAAAGTTTATTATGCTCACATTACTATGTAGCGAGTTATTTATGGTTATAAACCATTCTGGAGCGAAGTAATATATTATTACTTACACTAAACATACGTTTGCGAGGCAACATTGAAAACTCTACACCGCCACGGGTGGCCGAGGTCTTTAAGGCGCGGACTTGTGCAGGAATTCTGGGGTTCGAATCCCGCCAGGATCGTCGTCCCCGACTGAGATTTTTTTCCAGGTTTTCCTCAGTCCTCATAAATAGCAAATGCCGAGGAGGTAGCCTAAACTTAGGACTGGAACGTTTCCTTCCTTCCTTTAAAAAAAAAAAAAAAAAAAAAAAAAAAAAAAAAAAAAAAAAAAACTTTCCCCAATATATCAACTCATGTATCACCATTGTTCCTCGACTGTGGTGCCTCAGTAGTAAAAATGGGCGTTAAACACCATTCAAAAAAAAAAAAAAAAAAAACTACGATATCAGCCGTTAGACAGTGGTGGCTGTTGCAACGTTGCAACCGCAGAATAGCCAACATTACAGGAACTGACGCTAGCTCTCAAGTGCAAAGTTTCAGGGCCCCGGGTATAGCATTCTAGTGGTTCATAAAACCCCTGGTACGCCTCGCGGACCTTCTAGGGTCCGTCTATCACAGTGCGAGAACTGAAGATCGAGGGCAGGGGTCATAAACATTGAATGCGTAACCGTTCTCTGTAAATAACAACGTCGTCATCAAAACTCGGGTTGCAAATATTTCTTACCGGATACGAAGATGAAACGTTGTTGCAGTAAATGTACGGCTAGCATGACACAACTAACAGCCACTGTAGCATTTCGCGTGTATTGCAAAACTGTGTACTGCATACACTGCGAGATACTTCCCAGATGCGAGTTTTCCACCTTATTACTCGATCAAGGCAATGCAATATGGACGGAAGAAAACTCCGTAGCTGAACTAAACCTAATTGATTCGTTATAATGACGGAACGTAAAGGTAAAAAAAGTTAGAACAAGCTCGGCCAATTATTTATATTGATATATTTTTTTTTTTTTTTTTTTTTTTTTTTTTGTGAACAAGAGACGAAAGAAAGTCTGAAAATACTTGTTATAAACATGCTATAACTTGTAGAAAAAATAAAGTAAAATTAGAAAGAAAGGTCATGTTAAAGAGGAGGGTAATTAGCAAACTTATCGCATTGCAAAATCAGAAAAACGGCTGAATATAAAATTATTTTGAACGTGGATAATTGCACGCGAGCGTCTTTCAGCCAATATAATACTGTCTTATTGATATCTTATTCACCAATCAGAAAGGAACTTAACGATAGATTTAAAGCATGATACTCAAAAATTAAAGTGACTATTTTACTAATGTGACGTCATCTTAAAATCGATCAATGAAACAAAAGTTTAAATTTTGTCCAATCACAGCCGGATTACAGAGTGAAATCATCGAAAAAAATTATCAAATCCGTTTCATCACGCGACGTGCATTTGTCTTGTGGTCAGTGCAGCCAACTCTATCCCTACACTATATAATTCTTGAACACGCAACACTGACCACTTTTGCCAAAGGCGGTGGGGTGTTATTCATAGCAACAAAAGCATGGACAATCGACAATCATAATGCAAAATGGAGGGTTCTTCAAAGCGTTTTGGTGATGCGTCAACTGTGCAAATTGGTCTTATTAGGAATTCCAAACCACAAAATACAAAGAAAAATAGAGACACTGTATATTTTATATATATTTCCTCAGTTGGTATTAAAAAATCGAAAGGTAGCTATTGTAATTGTCGATTTTTGTCCAAATGTCTCGCGGTTTCTGTATAGAATAAGTTCATAAGTATAACAACTTGAGGTTGTAAGCTGATAAGCCAGAGGAGGAAACGCCTGCATCTGAGGGTGCCACTGAGTGTTGACAGGTGTGTCGTTGTGTTACTCTACTAGTAATATGAAATGTGAGTAACTTGCCTCCATATTTATACTCATACAATAAAGGAAATTATAGACCCAAAATATCTGATTACAAGGGGGGTTACAAAATGTTTGGAAAAGTATTTAGTGTTCAAAAAAGATGGAATTTTACTAATTCACAATATACTAATGAGTAAAATTAAAAATATTTAACAAAATTCAGTGTATTAAAAACAAATGTTGCTGATAAAAGAGTGGACCAAAGCTGTCTATAAAAACTAAAAGAAGGTTAAGGTCATTCAAGACGGGTATTGGAAACGAGATGCTCTTCTGAAGGAAGAATTTGAACATATAGTAATTAATGCAGGACTGAAGAAAAGCGACGAATCAGTAGAAGAAACGTTAGCTGACTCGGAGACTGATATAACAAGTGGGGGAGACATCGCTGAGAATCGTAAAGTTTTAATTTAAGCAGACCAGAGGGATAGTTTTAAATATTAGACATGAAAGTATTTGTAACATAATTAATAGCTTACAACTTATATATATAGAAAATAAATATCATTCAGTACTAACACTTTTCGTAAAAACGCTTGTGGACTCTCGTGCAGCGTGTTTATGTTTGCGTTGTGTTCCGTATCTATACTTCGCGATGGTCAGATTTGACGGTTGTCCGCACCACTAGCGCTCCGTGGTGTAAGATTTAATTTTTTTACAGTTTATTTATTTGCTAAAACATGTAATTACATACAGCAACACAAAAATATTATTTTAAACATTGTTTGTAACAATTACAATATACTAAGCCAATATACACAATCTACAATAAACAATCGAAGGTTTCATGATTTTCAGTGGCTTTGAAATTTAATTTAAATGTTATCGTAATAAAAACATGTAACGAAAACGTTTTTTGGAGGCTATTAAGAGCGCTCTTACATACAAATATAATTCTCAAACATATATTAGATTAATATTTCACATTTGTTATCTTACGACGACACTTTTGTTAAATATAAACATATGCATCATAATAAATACAATTTATATGCCGAATTAACTTGATCTCTTATGTTGAAGCAATTGGGAGAAAATTAAAAGCAAGAGCGCTTTTTAAATTTAGGTTTTCAGGTAAACCTCCCTACTCCTCAAAGCAATTTCTCTGATTTTCAGAAACTATTTTTCTTGTTTTATTTAAATGGTATATACCAAGTATCGTCGCGAAAAAAATAAATATTGATTATGTTAGAGCCATGTTTGAACTTTAGGATTCAGATAAGCAACCCGTATTATTTCATTGATTTTCAGAAAATATTTTAATTATTTTATTTTAATGGCCTATGCCGAATTTCATGGAGAAAATTTGCGGCCCATAGATCGATTTTTAAAGTTCGCTTTAACCCCCATTCTTTAAATTTCATTTTCAGGTATACCCCCACTACTAATGGTTCGATTTCCCTGATTTTCAGAAACTTTTTCCTTATTTAAATACAAAGTTTCCTTGAGATAAAAAAAAAAATACGCCCGCTAGAGCGATTTTTAAATGTTTCGTTGTAGGTTAACCCCCACCCACCGGGGTCCAATTTTGTCTGTTAACGAACTTGATGAATCGTGAAACTGCTAGAGCATACACACAAACACAACACTATCTTGCACACCTAATATGATGAAATTCTTTTTGCGCTCTGGTTAGAACATTAAACTACCTAAAATAAATTTTAAACAAATGACAGTCATATAAACTTACGTTAGATATTTAATTCTTTGAACAAATGCATTGAATTCGAATTTCTTTGGAGTTATACTACACAAGTAACAAATGAACGTAGCGGTTACATTTTAAATTTTCAAACTTAAATTTCGCCTTTACATACATAATACAGCCGCTAGGAACAGTCTAATATATAAGCTGCAAGGTAAAAGAAATGAATATATAACAAGAAATGAAAGTTACCTAAACAAAACGCACGATACTGCAAGACGCCAAACAGATGAAGTGAAATAAAACGCTACATAAGGACATTACAACATGGGGTGTGTAGACCACATTCTGCATAGATCAAATATTGACCCAATTATAGAGTTAATGACCTTGTGTCTTACTTTATTCGTCCTGCCCTCTTGAACAGCTGATCTTCAATGTCATTCCAACGGTTCTTTTGCACTCTGTACCCTTTACTAATTCACACACAGTTTATAAAGATATAAGTTACCGTTACATTTAAACTATATATGGCAACAGTACGTTTATAAATAACCCTCAAAGAAAGTGTCGTTAAATCGACGGAACAACACATACCTTTTGCCATTACCGCTCGGTGCCTTACTGACGGTTAACGGTTATCGCGTGGTCTTGTATCAAGGGGTGCCAATATTACAAATCTCAACTGTAATTTTAAAAAATAATTATCGCCCCAATTCTTGGTATTACTCCTGATTACACGACTATTCTATATATTTACGACTTGATGGCCAAATTGTTGCCTTTCTTCTCAAACAAAAAGAAAGTATTATGCTTAAATAAGCAAGGAATACTTAATTTCAACGTGTTGATAAGGGATAAGCCTATAAAAGGTAGCTGGTTTGCAGTACTCCCAAATATTTCAATTCCTATAACTATTTATGTGTAAAAAAAGTTCCAAATTAATGCGCGACATTTTTTATCGGCCACTGATAAATACACACTTACGCATGCATAACACTTGATTTGTTCCCCATGCATTTCAACTCATTCCGATATATGGCGGAGTTGTAGCGTATTGTTACAAGTAATGAGCTTGGTTCACGAAAACGAAAAGTATAGGCACTAATAATAAATAAATAATTACTGCGTAGCAGGATTAATTCACTTCAGTTAAACAATTCTTTAGAATTAGTGCAGTATTAATTGATATTTTACTGATAAATGGGTCTTCTTTAGTAAGTCCTTTTTATCACACACAGCAGTTTGTACTGAAAGACCGTTCTTGTCACTTGTGCACAAAACATTCACGTAAGAAAACACTCGTACAGTGGGGGCGTATGTTCCACGTAAACAAAGAACAAATTTCAACAATTTAATAAAGCTAGAATAAGGCACATTGTTCACATTAAAATGTGAAATAATTTCTACCTAACAATCGCTAAGTGATGTTCTTTCCAGCTTCCCCCCTAACCCTTTTTAATATACACATACAGATCGGTATCATCTAGTCGGTCCTGGTAGTGTAGTGGTTACCATACTCGCCTCCTAAACCCAAGATCGCGAGTTCGAACCCGGCCAGGATGGATTTTTTCGGGCGTAAAAATCCTAAGTATGGCTTCCTTCGGAAGGAAAGTAAAGCCGTGGGTCCCGTGTCGTACATTTACGGCACGAAAAAGAACCTCAAGCCTGAAAGAGAGGCCTCTGAGTTGAATGAGACGCTGATGACCTGAGATATTAAAGAGTGTCCATCTATTTATAGATGGAGCCACTTCGCGAATGAAATCTTCAGTCTTTTGTATAACCTTCCACTAGGGTATCTGCACCGCCGCGGGTGACCGAGGTCGTTAAGGGCGCGGACTCGTGAGCGGGAGGATTGGGGTTTGAATCTCGGCAGGACCGTCCTCCCTGACTGAGGATTTTTTCCAGGTTTTCCTCAGTCCTCATAAATGGCAAATGCCGGTGAGTTACCCTAAACTTACGCCTGGAACGTTTCCTTCCATAAAAAAATCCTTTCCCAATACATCATTTCATCAGTGTCCACCAACTGTGGTCCCTCAGTTGTAAAAACGGGCGTTAAACACTATTAAAAAAATGTGGGGTATCCCTGCCTTAAGTGTTGCCCAACTATAGTCCCCCATACTCTCAATGGGTGCAATACAGTTGCACTTTGATCAAATGTACGGACATACAGTTTAAATTTTGAAACCGCTGATGATAAACCCACCTTTTCAAATTTACCAAGAATGTACCTAACAGCTGATATTATGAAGTAAGCTTGGAAATTACACTAGTTTTTAAATCATTTAATACAGAAATTACCCCCAAAACTGTAATTGAACTTTAAACTACAGAGTGAAAAGTTGATGCTTGGTTATAAAGAAAGTACAGCTATACTTCTCATCAAGTATTATCAATTTGATAAGAAAAGGATGTTTATTTTGAGATTCAAAATATGATTTCAGAGGAACAAACAGTCAGAAGACGTTCGACTACAGGGAGTAAAGCAAGTCTTTTTGTTTTGCTGTACCGTGAAACTTTCTGGTACTCCTGGTTTACAAGTGCACAAAATTCTTTAAAACTTGCAACCCTTACAGTATACACAGAGAAATAAGATTATATTTTAGAAACAATGCCTTCAATATCATCATCAGGCATTTGGATAGTATTGTGAATTATATGAGCAGAACACAAAACCCCAAGTTAAGTTATGCCCAAAAGCTTCTTTCAGTTTAGTGAAGGCGTTGTTGACACCTTTTCTAGATACACCTCCAATATTGCAGTTCGGATTATCTGCACAAAGAGTCTTTTTTTTTAAGTTAGTATTTTCTAAACACTCACTCAAAAACATATTTCTGAAATTTCTCCTGGAAAAGTTTTAAGATCGAACATTTTAACTTGAATCCCCTCATTAAGATTGAAATACTTTTACGTCCTTATAATTCGATGCATCTGTCATTATTGAAATAAAATTAGCTTTCTATACGTCGATTCTAGTTCAGAAATGAAAATGGGGTTAAAAAATTTAGTAAAATTGCCTCAGCTTTAATAAATGTTGGTCCAGAAGTAGATTACACTCCGTGGATCTGAACGATTGGTTGTGCTGGATAGTATGATAAGCGAATGTTCCTTCAACAGCTGCTAATTTCATATTTTCATCACCAAAACTTTTCACATTAAAAGTAGTGAAAACGATGCTAGAAGCTGCACTGGCTCGCTCCATTTTTTTTAATGTTTTTCATTTTTTATATCTGTTGTATATCCGATTGCACTCCATGGCTTATGCTGAAAGTAGATGCATACTTATCCGAGTCAGACTTTTTTTTTTTTTACACAATACAAGAGTGTTCTACAAGAGCTATAACTATAATGAATTTAATTCGACTGAAGCATATACGTTTGCCATTGTAGGCGGCATTCATATAAAACAGAATGATTACGTTTAGTTATGGTAGGCGAGAAATTACTTTCTGACTAACACTTGGGACATGTTTATGCAGATCGGCTGGCGAGAGGTTCGTCTTATCGCTGACCAATAAGGTAACAAAAACACATCATCGTCAGAGGCATGGCATCACCAGCGTTGCAGCAGTTGACAGTTAAAGGAAATTACGCAATAGCAATGAGTTTTCAAGAGAATGCGTGGGAAAAGGGCATTCTAGAAGAAGTAGTGGAACGTTTCACAATAAACTTGAGAGGCTCCAGTGATAGCGAACAAAATAAAATGGAAATAGACAGCAAAGAAGCGTAGAGCACAAAGCGGCGCAGTTCAATTATCGACCACCTCAATCGTTTACTGTACTGCACCAAACGAAGCCCCCACATTGTTGCATGTCTATATCGATAATATAAAAAAAGCTTTGCTTTGTCAGTTATCTTCAATTTTTTCATGCAACTGATAATAAGCAGTACATTTTGAGAGTTATTGTTAACGGCATTTTATGCCAGTAACTCATTGCCACCAAAAAGGGACATTTTTGAATCTCGTTTTACCTTTATAAAAAGACGAGATATAGACTAAGGGGGGGGGGCCGTTTGTGTGCAGTAATGATAGGATAATAGATTGATTTTTTAATCGGATTAAGTTTGTTAGATTAGCTATGTAATCGAAAAATAATGAATTAAATACTCAATTTCTTTACATATTATATTATGCATTCGAGTAAAATAGCCGTTAGTCTTCTTATGGTATGAGGGCCAATGATTAAAACTGAAGAACCTTGCTCTTCGGTTTTGGTCACTCGATTATTTTATTCCTGCCAGATCACAGGTAGGGATTTTAATTTCTTGTTGTAAGAACAGGGGCCACCCAGTCTCGTGAGGATATTTGAGATGCTGCCTGAAGAAAAGGTGGCATCCTTCGATCTATAGAGTGGTGACATACTAATCACATTTCCCCCTGCAATGCCCTCTATCAATGAAGTCATAAATGGAGGTACAGGAAGCAGATTATTCTGTTATATTTGATTTTAACTTGTGTGGTGCATAAATTCTAATTTTGACTGAAACTCTAATGTAGAGTCTATGGTCTGCAATAAAACTATCATCATCATAATTAACTTTATGAAAGATCTATTTCATCTTTCCTGATAGCGACATGAAAAGTCACTATTTTGCTTGTGCCAGGCTATAATAATTGATAATCTGCTATCTACGTCATGTACAGCATACTAGTTCAGACAAGAACATATTTCAATTTGTCAATAAAACACATACAAGCAAACTTATTAATTTTGGGTAGGCCAAGCCTTGCAGGTGTAATGGATACTTTGCTCAGGAATAGGATATAATTTCTGGGTCAAACTCATAACAAAATAGTGCTCTTGTACATTTTTTATTTTAAAAATTAATTTTGTTCAATGCTTAATTTTGTTAAAAAAGATAACCTTATGAAGCATCAAAAACCAATGTGTTCCAACATGCAAAAGGTAACCTTGTAGCAAGTTTTAAGAAAGTTAACTGCTTCAATTTATTATTAAATATTTACATATTACACATCACACAATGAAATTACAGGTTATTAAATTCTTTACACTAATATTCTTAAAAAATAAATATTATACATTGCTATAATTATTTGGAATTATCACATCATAACTGATCACATGAAAGGATATGTTGAACAATTTATGAAAACAAGGTTGCTACATAATCATATTAGATATTTCATGTATAACATTTATTACAGTACCAACTTTGATGTGAAATCTATAGGACTGTGCTTCACAACGAAAGGAAAAATTAGTGCCTTTTTAACAGCATATAATTCTTAAGATTCATTATTAACATATTTTGTATCCTCTCTATGCTGTTAAATGCTGATATAGTTAGAGGATTACAAAACCTTTACATTGATCAAAATTTATTCTTATTTGCATGTTGCAGTGCATATCATTTTTAAATTTTTTTAGTCTACAGACCTACAAAAATAAAAAAATATTATCTAAGTTTCACAGCTATAAATATAAACTTAACACCTTTTGTGAAATACATACAAAAGCAGAGCATGTTTTCATACGATACAGGTTTTACAGGTTTCGGAAAGGAACCACACTGACATTGCATCCACTTAAATTAACAAAATATATTGGTAAAACCTCGTTTTAACACACTATAAGTCAAGTAAAAGAAATCCACTTACTTTAGTACCTCAAAAAGATGCATTATCAAATTAAAAAAAAATGACTGAAGTGTGTCAAATTAAGTGTGAGGGCTATATATATATATGCAAAATGGAAAGAAATTTGAACCAAAGAACACTTCAGGAACATAAACATATAAACATATTGCAAAATCAGCAGTTGTTATACATTTATAATAGAGTTATCAACACGGAAAAAAATTTTATTCTAAAAAAACAAAGATTTTTGTCATAAACTTCAAGATTCTGCTAATGAATTGTTTGGGCAAGCTTATTCTGCTGTCGCCAGATGACATCAATCAGTCTACAGCTGATGACGGTAGTTAATGCTCTTGTTACATGTTTTACAGTTTAAACAAGTGGAGTTACTACCGCAGACTGCTATTATCAAATAATCAATTATTTTATATATATCTAGCTTACTGATACTTGACTAGAAATATAAGGCATAATTGCAGGAGATGTATAAAATTTCATCATTATTCCTACAGTATGCTAAAGAACAAAATACGAATAGAAAATAAAATTTTATCCATCATTGTTTGGGACATTAATGTCTCTCTCCTGAACATGGAAAAATACATTTTTAAAACTATATTTCTAAAACTATGTTGCAAGAAAAAGGTAAATTAATAAAGAAATAAAATAAAATAAAATACAATTGGAACTACTAGAATAAACCAAATAAAAAAATTATTATTACTATGTTTTGAGGAATTAAAATAAACAATGGTTAACTTCACTAACTTACTATTTTTATCTAGAACATCATCAGGCTATTTGTCGACTATCAGAAGGATTGCTGTAATTACTTGACAGCAAACTTTTTAAAAATGTATATTAGGTGTTTCTGTGACAATGATACAAACTTTCAGAGATTAAGGAGAAGGGCAAATATATGTTTGAAATATGAAACTTTGGTCCAAAAATGCCTCAGTTGCAAATTATAAGCCAAAGGCCATTTTCTTAGGTTTAAGGAGTATACCAATATCTGAAATATTGTTTGCTGTTAACCATTCCTCAAAAAAAAGTCCCCATTAACCCATTCCAAACGCTTTCCCAAATAGTCACATCAAGATCTTCTCCAATACTTTCAAATAGGTTTTCACTATCCAGATTTTTTACTGAATCCTTTCTAGCAGCTATAAATAGAAAAAAAGCAAGAAATTATGAATTATTTTATCCAAAATAAACAAAAACAGAATTATCTCTACCCACAGGTAGAGTTTAACCAAACAATTCAGAAAGTTGACCTTACAAAATTCTTGGGATAAAGTCACAGATAGTAAGGATGGTCCTAGCAGGAACTGAACCCCAGATCTCCTGCTCAGGAGTCTGTACCTTAACACCCTCAGCCACCCATGGCAGTTCCAATGGCTTTGCTCTGAATATTATTATGGCACTTTTCCAATAAAGCTATAGGAAATTCTAATAATTTATGATCTAGTGAATAAATTTTGGAAAACAATTAGCGTCCTTGATAACAATTAAAAAATACAGCCAAATGTTTTGTAATGAGGGAATTTTAGATAACATTGGTCAATAGTTACTGTTTAGAAAATTCTTCTACAAAATCCATTTGGTACCTCTGGGGCCTATTTATTGTCTGCATGTAAGTACCCACATATTTAATTGATTTTAATTCATTAATTACTAAGGAAAAGGTAAATAATTCTTTACTTGAAATGTAATCCAGAACTTGCACAGTAAAGTAAATCATAATTAACAATATGATATTAAATAATAATAATAATAATAATAATAATAATAATAATAATAATAATAATAATAATAATTTATTTGTTTGCTTACGGATGCTCTTTAACATCTCAGGTCATCAGCATCCCATTCAATTCAGGGTGTGAAACGATGATAAATTTTGCTCAACGGCCTTTCCTTCAGGATTGAGGTTCTTTTACATGCCATAAATCTATAACACGGGACCCACAGCTTTATTTCCCTTCTGAAGGAAGCCATTATTAGGATTTTTACACCTGAAAAAATTCATCCACTCTGACTGGGATTGAACCCACTATCTTAGGTCTACAAAACAGCATAAGAGAAAATCTACATGCATAAATACAAGAATAAGTTAATGAACTCTTTGATACTATGGCAGATGAAAACTCTATTTTCAAGTTTATCTCATGTCCACCAAAGTAGGAGGAGCATCTCCAAAGATATGCAAAAAATATTCCAATGCTGACAAGTAGCATTACCTAAGCCAAGAGAGTGTTTAGGTTCAACTCAATGATACAAATTATCATATGGTCAATGCTTGTTTGACTCTTGATGAATAAATTACCTTGCCAAAATTCAAAACTATGTGCTTTATTTTTGTTTTATTTTAGTTGCCAATGGTAAATAATATATACAGAACCATCAATAATTATGGATATTATTGATATAACACCAAAATACTGAAATGTTGGTTTCAGAATTTATGGCTTTAATCCCTTCTCAATGAGCTGCAATAAACTGCATTGCGAGAGACTGGACCATATTGAAAATGTGTTAAAACAAGGTTTTACCTACTTTACATGATATTATATGCTAAAAAAAATAAAATTATATTTAACCAACATTCAAAAACTCAATTCAAATTTTATTAACGACATGACCTAGTGATTTGAGTAGTTGGGATTTTCAAAGTGAAATATAGTATCATATAACAAATTATTTATGAGGAAATCAATGAAATTTCTTTAGTTTTGTTCCACTTACTTGGATGGCAAATTTCCTTAATAGTCAGCACGGTTCCATTGTCATGGTATCATGCTGGAAAGCTGACAATTGAACTGTGCTGACGATGAAGGAAATTTTTCTTTGAAACATTCCAAGTAAGTGGAAAAAAAACTAGTGAAATTTGAGTAATTTTCCTCATAAATAATTTGTTATATGACCTAGTGAGTTAAAAAGACACACACAGAGGAACAGTTGTATGCACACAAAATCTATTGACAGAGAAATAATATTTAGACATGATATGGAATTTAACAAATTGCCATTTAATTTATATACAACCCGTATTCCACTGCTTTATTAATTTTCACTCATTGCAGTGCTCAGAATCATAGCTAGAAAAACCACATTTAGATAATTAAATATTTCTATGTTTTTAAATCATGTACACTCTATAATTTTCTTTAGTTCAATTGGATCTATGGGCATTCAAGTTCACAATATAAATGACTAGATGTATAGTCCCTATTGGTAACAGCTTAAACTAAAAAATTGTTTACACTCACATTTTATTTGGTGATTTTCACTTGGTGTAGAAATACTATCCACAAATTAACAGTATTCTTAATATAAAGGAGTAACTTTATTCTTTTTTTTTGACCTCTGGACAAAAACAGCTTATTACTATGGAAACAAATGCATTCTGATTCTGCATTAATGTACCCTAGAGATGTTTTCTACTTGATACCTGATGCTTTTCTCTTTAGAGACTAACAACCATTGCAGCCTTTTTTCCTTATGTTCCTTAGGTTCCAATAAAACCATTCTCCTTGTTTATCATTAACACCAAATTTTGGAGGGGGGAAAAAAAAGTAAGTTCTATATCTAATACTTTCTTTCCATTGAAAGTAATATTAACAATGATTAAAGCTAGTTTCTTTTCATAATTATTTTTTTCAACCAGTACTCTGGATATGAGTGGTATTTTTTCCCCCCTTAATGATTAAAAATTAAGCAATGTTAATTTTACTATGAACTTATGTAACCATTTGCATAGTCACCTATGTTGCTAGTCTAACATGTTAAACCACTACTAAATTTTACTCTACAGTTCTTCAATAAATTACAAAATGTATTCTAGTATTACTCTTTTGAGTGTTTCACTCATTGTTGCCAACTGATTTTCCCTTATAACTTTCAAAATAATTTGCATGCCAGTGAAATTTGACAAGAACATACCTCTTGGTGTGTGAGAATTATGTTCAAGGACAAAAGTAATGATGCTTTACTATAACTTGAGTGACATTCCCTGTCCTCAGCAGTATGTGACCCATCTGACTGTGGTGCTGTTACATGATCAACAGTCGTACCTTTGTATTATGAGCAATACAATAATTGCAGTAGACTATGAACAATACAGCACAGGTGGCCAAGACAGTTAAGGCATGTACTCATGAGTAGGATGTCTGGGGTTCAATTCCTATCAGGATCATCCTCCCTGACTGAGGATTTTTCCAGGTTTTCCTCAGTTTTCATAAATCACAAATGCCTGGGAGGTACCTTAAACTTAGGCCTGGAACATTTCCTTCCTTTAAAAAAAAATCCTTTTGAAATTTATAATTTCATCTCATGTATCATCAGTGTCCACTGCTTGTGATGCCTCAGTAATTAATATGAATGTTAAAATAATATTCAAAAAATGAAAATAAAAACAGTGGAACAAACCAAATTTACAGATTACATACTGGAAAATTGTCAATAAAGGGGAGCAAAGGATTTATTGATAGTTTCAGGCTTATAAAAAAAAAATCCTCCATTTAATATTTGCTGAAGAAACTGATACATCATTGGAGGTCCATGAAACAAATCTAACAAAACTGATGAAACCAATAATGCAGGTGATAATAAATAGACTGCAGGCTTTACCATAGAATTGCATGTATGAGCTGTCATAGGTGGATATTTGCTAAAACACAATGATACACGCATATTGTGTTGCTACACGCAAGACTTTTAATCTCCTGGCAAAATTTAGGACTGACTTCCAGTATGTTGGTTAACAATTCCATAATATGGAGAGATGTATGCAGGTATGCCTTGCTGTTAATGACAACCCCTTTCAACACTTGATATGAAATAATTATGCCTTCCATACACCAAGACATGTCCATGTCAAATGTCATTGAATTAAGTTTCATTAATTTTAAAATTAGAGTGGAAAATCAGGGGCTGAGAGCAAATGATACACTCCGTATTATAAAAAACACTGCACATAAACTATTTTTGCCCTGTAAATTCTAAGTAGAAGAATGGACTTTCAGACACAATGCATGCAATAGGTTTTGGGATTAAACACACCATCAAGTAGAACCACCTTCACTCATTTTATACCCTAAACTAACTGCCTAACGTAATTTTCAAAATTAAAATAATAAATTCCTTACATATTTTGTATTTATATATAAATAATAAAAATATTTAACACAGCTGTGAATCAAATGTACCTTTAACAAAGATTCAAGAGATATTTTAAGCATCATATTATACATTTTCACAAAAAAAATTGTTAAAAAAGAGCTATATCTTTTCTAGAAATACCAACTACGTTCCCTAATGAAGGCATAATAAAACCACTTTAAGAAAGATGCTATTAATAATAGGTTTTGATAAATATTCACAAATATGTGAATGATTTGCCAACAAGAAGATGCTTAGAAGTTATTATTCTGGATTAACTTTTCACAGCATGTACAGAGGCAGACATAAATATTCTTACATGTGTAGACTTTTATTTTTAAGGAATAAGAAACAGACACACCAAATCTTAGCAATTTATGTACACCATGTGAATATAAAATATTATATACAATAACATTAGCTTCAAAGATGAAAATAATGAGTTTAATTTTTATCATTTACTGATATGTACTTTGCACCTACAGATAATGTAATTAGCTACAAATAGTCAATTTTTTTTTCTTATGCAGAACTTTATCAGTCTTCAAGAAGTAGTTCTATTTTTCAGTCTCTGGATCAATATTATCATTAGGTTTATTTAAGGATGTTCTTAAAACATTTTTGGTTTTCAGCATCCCATTCAATTCAGGGTATGAATTGATTTTGCTCAGGGCCTCTTCTTTCATGCTTGTAGTACTTTTACATGCCATACATATATCTATGACTGCACCAACAGCTTTACTTCCCTTCTGAAGCAAGCTGTACTAAGATTTTTATGCCATAAAAATATCCACTGACCCTGGCCAATTATGAATCCATGACCTTGAATTTACAAAGCAAGCATATGATAATAAGGTATTTCTTTTATTCATTTTTGAAAAATTTTAAGAGTAGTTCTAAAATCTAGTTAAGCAATGTTCTGCTCTAATATCCTTCAGTGTTTTTAATTTTGATTTATATTTTTCTTTAGAATATGAAGCTGTAAAAAAATGCTCAACTATAGATAGGAAGAAATTTATATTATACATGAACTCTTCTTATTTGATTTTAATTTCATTACATAAGAATTCAACTTTAGAATAAATTACTTTCACTAATTTCACACTATTAATCTGTACAAATATTTCTGTCTGTCTCTGTATTTCAGAATATAAAATGGAAGGGAGGAACAGAGAACCTAAAGTTGCTACTTACATTAGAGATTCCATGCATTATTTTTTATGCCAGTAGATCAAAGATGTAGCACAAAGCTTTATTTTTTAATAAGATGTTATTTACATGGTGAGAAACCTATGCAAGTTGGATAGAAAAGCTAAATGTGAAGAAAAATAGCAAATAATATGATATATTTCACTTAAGTACTTCATGAATTACACTAATTATTATGCTTTATACTATCTTACAGGTATTATTGAATTTGTCTTTTTAACATTAGATTTTCTCTCCAATAGATCTCATTGCATGGGAGTTAGCCCTATGATAACCCCCAGCCTGGAGGACCAGGAATTTGATTTGGGAGTTTCCTTTCCCTAAATCAGTCACTTCCATTACAGTTAATGAGCCTGATTTGCCTAGCCTGTTTGATCTGTGGGAGGTATTTCATTTCTCTCCTACCTCTCTCATTTGAGGGCATTCCCTTATCTGCTCCTTCAAGCTTTATATAGTGCAGAAACATGACAATTTAAAAATATCTATTTAAATAGACTGTGGCAATGGAAATGGATTGCTGGAGACTATCAGCAAGGGTGTCGTGAAGAGATAAAATCAGAAATGATACAATAAGACAAAAAATGGGAATAAAGAATGATATTGTGAAGGACATTTTAACAAGACAATTGATAATGTAGGTCATTTAATGCAAATGGCTGAAGAAAGATTACCAAGTATGATTGCACTAAGAAGACAGAAACAAAGAAGGCCGCAGACAACGTGGATGAAGGACATCCAAGAAGAAATGGAGAATAGACATATAAAAGAAGAGCAATATATGGACCAAGAGGAATGAATTTCAGCAGTTCATGCCATTTATAATGAATTATAAATGTGAAAAAATTTTGTATTTTGTAATTGGCTGTCAGAAGACGTTAATACATAGTAAAACGATTAATAACCAAAAAGAAAAAGAAAAAAAAGAAATGTTACTTCAAATTACCTTAGCCAAAGCCTGTGTAATTTGATTATATTTTAGACATTTCTTGAAAATGTTACTATAGGCTATTACTTTTTGTTTTTAGTATTCTTTAATATGAATGGGAAATGGAATAAGCATTTATGTGTTATTAATTATAAAGCAGTTTCAAGTAAATGAGTTACTACATGTTCTGACTCTTCCAGATATACCAGTAGATACACTAGAGAGGATGTACAATTCATGATTAAGGCATGGAAATGAAGTATGTGAATGGGGGAGAGCTATAAATAAAATTCAAGTTGATTTTTGGAAAAGGGTTCTTGAGCTCTCCAAAGGAACATCAAAGTGTGGGATCATGAGGGAAGTGGGTTGTTATGAAGATATAGTTAATAGTTAAACAAGAATGGTGAAATACTGGTTTACACAAATGGAGGGAGACCAGTTCGCCCTTAATGCTAAATGCTACAGACACCAGATGCAAAATATAACACCAACATTTTGGCTGCAGAGGTGGAAAGAGAATTCAGAGGTATTGCCTCTATGGCAATGAGGCAATGCAAATAATAAAAATGAATGGAAGAAGGTTAGAACAAGGCTAGAGGATATCAGCAGGCAGGAAATTGAGGCAGAATGTAACACAAAAGTCTCCTTGAGATTATGGAATCAAATTAAATTAACCTGGCATAAAGAGGTATATGTACCCATTCTAGGAAAAAAGGCAAGATCAGGAATGTCCTAGTTTAGACAGGGAAGTTGGAAGGCTCAAAAAATAATGGATAGTTTTGTAGGAGAATCTGCTCATTTAGTGGAAGGGATGAGGAATAGGTACATATTCTGCCAAATGTATCCACTGGGAACACCTGGAAAAAATACTGTTTCCTGAAAACCTTTTATGATAATTAGAGGTCAATTGGCATGCTGGGACCTGTTTGCAAACCACACTAATTGGTTAAATATGGACATTTTCCTAGTCAAGTGTGCAAAGCTAGAAACAATTTATTTTCAGATTGAAATGGAATAATTGGTATAATTATAAATAACATGTAATATGTTTTCATTCATATATCTATAAATATTGTTTAGTGTTTATCTATTTATTATTAATATTGTTCTATTTGTGTTATTTGTTCCTCTTTTTAATTGTGATCATACTTAAGCATGTATGATCTACGAACCATGCATAAAATATATTTATAATATGTATATAGAATTTTATAACAACAAAGATACACATATTACTACTCTTTTTCAAATCTTAATCTTAATCCTGACCTTGGAAAAAACCTCAGTCAGGGTGGAAGGCTCTAGCAAAATTTGAACTGCAGACCTCCCATTCACAGAACAACCTTGCACACTGGTGTCAGTAAATATTTATGATAATGGAATATTCTAATCAAGAAATGCCGGCCATATGTCTCCATGCATGAACTTGCAAAATGGGTCTGAAATAAAATGTCAAAGTTGACTCAGTTATTCTAAAAATTTTAACATGCCCAGATGCTTCCTGTTCAATGTGAAGAAGGTTATGCAGAGATTTTGCAGATGACTTAAATTCTTTTTAAATACCAGGCTGCAATGATAGTTTTGAAAGGTTCTTTTCTCTAATACTAGCATAACAGACCAGGAAAGAAATAGACTTACCATTAATTCTGTAAAAGCACTTCAGTATAATTCAATTTCAGACATATGCAAAAATGTGTCCATTTATATAGTAACAAGGAATTGTCCATATAAAAAAATACATGAAATATGTTGGTGAGGGGAAGGAATATGGTAAACCTAAGTACAACATATTTGTCAGCTAAAGCAGTCAGGTGCAGGAACTCTGATATGAAAATGGGAAAGTTCTCATTAATAATAATAAATTTTTGACTTTAAGAAATTGACCTAATACATTCCACCTGATGCTTAAATACAAGTATTTTATAAAAGACTCTTTTAGTGACCTACCAAAGATTGCTGTAATTATAGCAGTGAGGTCTAATCTGTCATAGCGTTTATATGGACATTTTTCTAGCTTTTAGCTCCTCTATCCAACCTCCAAAGATTTTCCTCCGAGTAATTAACAACTTACACATACATATAAACCCAAGTTTATCATTAAAAAAAAAATATATCTCTCTTGTCCCATCCCTCATTTTGGGCAATGTACCACATAAAATGAAACAGAGGTTAATTTTCTAAGTTGCTAAAATATACATTTATTACATTTTATTTATCAAGTAATTACTGCATATTTTTAGAGCTCTTCATATTTTGTCATTCATTATTAAATAACTGTTTAGCACCAGTGAAAAAAATCATTTAAATACATAAGTGTAAAACACGGTTTCAAACGGACAGCAAGCAAACAGGCTCAGCATTACATGCACAGTTCTAATAGTGTATAATTAAATCCTATGATAGTGACATTCTGCTACATGCATATCATGTATTAGGTGAACATCAATATATTATTCATTTAGAATAAATGCTTTTTTTTAAATAATTTGAAAATATGTTTTCACCTATTTCAAATATAGTTTCTAGATCTTCTTGTGTAAGAAAATAAGGATTAGAAAACAATGTTTTATAGATGTATTTAAAGCTGAAACAGGGGCATTGGTCAGCACACAGAAAATAAGATATATTGGTCCTGACATTTTACGTTTTTATAATAGCTACATTAGTAAGAGAATTATTGAGGGTATATTTTGTACAAATGGCCAGTTACTCATCTAATTGACCATACATCTTAGTGGCAACATGAAACTGAAATAGTAAAAATTTTATTTGTGTTGTATTTGAGGGAATGCAATGAAAATTTTATCACAGCAGTTTTGACTTATATTTTTAATTATTTTTACCATGTGTTGTCATAAAATTAGGTTAATGTAGAGGGTTGTTCATGATCTCAGGCAGTGGCAGTTTGTGGCCCCTGTAGAAGGATGGGCCAGGGGCATAACTACATGACACCAAATGTCATGGGGGAAGGTCTCTTTTATCAAGACTTATACTCCTCCCCGACGTTCTCTCATAACTTCAGCGCCATTGTATATTTGTGCTATTAATTTCTGGTTAATATGGAACTCTTCTAATTCAGCTGTTAAAGTATACTGTCTTTTGCAGTCAAATCCAGAAACAGCAATTAATTTCAACCAGTTTACCCTTACTTATTATCATATCACAACAAATTGCGACATGCATGTAATATCTGTCATTTTGTTGGCCTGTACAGCAACAAAATTTGCCCTTTATATTTCTAATTTCATTCCTATAGACAAGATACATTTCTCACTTAACATGCTGTCAGTCAAGATGTTTTTCCAAATAAAAAAAAAAAAAACTTGATTTTATGCTGTCTTGCTGAGTAGCTTTTGATTGATGAGGTTCAAATCCTTTCACTTCCAACTTAACAAAACTTAGACATGAAAATGGAGTCTTTAATAAAACATCTACTTTAGTCATTGCCATAAAACAGATATGCTTAACTTAAGAGTTAATACTATGAAAGTCAACTTTCCACTGACAGTGAGGAAGCCATCTTATTTCAACAAAGTGCAAAATAACCTCTAGTCAGTTATGTTTGATGTCAGTAACCACTCAACATCTGGTTCCTGAGAAAAGTGACAGTACCAATCTCTGGCCATGGGCTGTCTTCCTACTGGCCTGAGAGAATGCAAAAATAAGCATTTATTGTAAATTTCTGTTGACTCATGAAAGTATAAGTTTAAATAAAATATAGTGAACTTTTGTAACAGTGGTGTCAAATATTAACATTTTTTAAAAATGTTAGTACAAGTTTAAAGCCTAAATTTTCCAGACAGGCTCATGAGCTTCCCTCAGGAACAAAGGACACGCATGCTACAACCACTATAGTAGAAAAAAATGCACTTATTGCTTAAAACACACTTAAGAATCAATCAGATGTACATCATTGCTTTCATACATTTTTTGTTTAAAAGTTGACCAGGAGAAGAGAAAATGATAAATGGCATTTTCTTTGGGAGGGCTTTGTCAGGCACCCCTGATCTCAGGGAAGGACTTTATCTTAAGAAAAGTCATATTTTCATTATTTATTATATTCTATTTGATATCCCTCCATATAACAAAAGCTCTGTACCTCAATTTCTACAAAGCAAAGCTCTTGTATATGAAGATATCAGAAACAAATGACTATTTATTTTCTCTTTTAATTTATAAGAAAATTAAGCGAAATTTACACAGCATGTAGCCACATATTTAATGTGTTTAGTTGACATAGTAGCAGCTCATATCCAGTCATGGCCACAACAAGCAACTCACACTTACCAAGCAGCAAGCAGTCAATCAACAGCTGAAGATAGGAAACAATAGTTACCAAAACATGTCTTAATTAAAAATCTTGTAAATTAGGTTTTGTCAATATTTGGAAACATTCACAACCTTCATGTTTAATTTCTCACTTTTCAATGGTTTCTGTCCTGCTCCCTCAGCTATCAGCACCCGACATTTTTTTTCTCCTCACTTTAAAGTGATGTCCACAATGTTCTCCCAGGAATCACTGCAGTGGCTAAACAGCTTTTCTGCTTTCACCAGCCAATAGCAAGAAATTTGATTTCTCCTTTCTGTATGCTTGATTCTGAATGGAAAGATAATGGCCATAGTACAGAAGTTAGTTACACAAAATGTCTTTTTTTATCTGGGTGGATATATTTAAGAACCAGATAGAAATTGACATGCTTCCGTAAAATTGGGTTCAGTAGGACCAGTTTTTATTTTACCTTTCTTGGCTTCTGTTGCCTATTTTAAGGTTAAAATTTTTTTTTTTTGTCTGTTTGAATCATTATGGATTTTTCTCTGCAATAATTTATGCATTTTAAATAGCACATAAAAAAGAAGTGAAAAAAGTTATAAAACTTAAATGCCACGTTCACCTCACAAAAATATCTATTAAGAATCTTGTTATATATTTATTTATTTTCAAGCAGTCATAAACTTTCTCCTCAACCTATTCACTAAAGTTCTTTAAATAACAGAATCTTCATTAGTGAAAGGAACAAAAGATTACCCTGGGCATATGAATACCAGAAAATAGAATATGATGGAAGTAGTGAAATTTTGAACAGTCCTGGCAAATGACTGTATCGATCTATGTGAGATAATTATGTAAGTAACAACTGCAAGTTTGATTTTTTTTATTTGGTTTATTTATGGATGCTCTTTAACATCTCAGGTCATAACATCCCATTCAAATCAGAGCGTGAAATGGCAGACAAATTTTGCTCAGAGACCTCTTTTTTCAGTGCTTAGGCTCTTTATTGTGCAGTAAATATATGACATGGGACCCATGACTTTACTTCCTTCCAAAGGAAGCTATACTTAGGATTTTTACACCAGAAAAAATCCATCAGTCCTGGCAGGGACCGAACCCGCAATCTTGGGTTCACAATTGCAAGTGAGAAATATGAGAACAACATAGCTGTGCAATAAACCATCCCTACAATGTGTTTAGTACGAAGTAAGAGAGATATTAACTTTATTTTTCTATAAATGTATAAACAGAAAATGAACTTAACCAGAAACCTCTGCATATCTTTTGTTCATTTGCCAGGACTATTTAAAACTACTTTAATTTGTATTGATCAACATTTCCATGATGTCCTGAAAGGTGAATATTTTGTTGTAACTGGTATGAATCTTTCCAAAATAGCTTGTTTTAAATATGCTCCAATCACTTTAGTGGAAGTAGAATGTTCTTTTTCCATGATGAAAAATATTCTCTCAGACAAGCACCTGATTATTACAGTTGATACCTTGAAAATATCTTGTTGTTGCTTGTACTTTAATTATGCTATAAAGAAATGATTAAGTATCTTTTTTCATTAATGAAGGATATTATTCTATGTTTTCACTTTTAATAAATGCTTATTTTAATAATATTACTATTTTCAGTATTTTAAGTGCCTTGTTGCCTACTTATTTTAATCAAAATAAATGCCTGAATTTCCAGGCTCTGATAATGACTGATGCAAGTAGCTCATTAAGCTTTGCCATTTTTTGCTATGTATGCACTTTTTTGTGCTTGTTAATCTGTTCAACCAATTAATGTAAAAATAAAATGTGTCAACATTTTAAACATTTATATTAAGTAATTTAGGTGAACTTGGTTGGGCTGTTTTGCTGATATTTGTACATTTAATTGGATATTGTTTAAAAAGGTTCCAGTTTGGGTTAGCATTGAAATAGGGCAAAATGACAGCTTCACCTGTTCTTTAGCCTATGATAAGTGGGTTAATTTCTTTAAATATTGAAATAATTCTGAGCATTAATCAGAATTTCAGAAACTAATTCAATTTAATTTTGTTTATCAAGGCCTAATGCCAGCATTGAAAGAATTTTCTCCTCAATGAATAATCAATGAACTGATGAAAGGAATAGGTTTAAAGTAACCTCTATAAAATCAGTTTTAATGCTCTGATATAATTTTAAATACATGAAATAGTTGCATTTCATGATCACCTCATGAATAAAGATGGTTTTTTAAATAGATTTCACAATCTGATAAGTATAACTGGTAATCATAGAGAAATGAAAACAAAAACAATGTGTAACTGTATAAAATTAATCCTATTTAATGTTATTTTTTACTACTATTAATACAATATTCCCAAATATGTTATTTATTTGTTTCTGTAATGAGCCGTATTAAAAACATATATAGACTTAAATATTGTACTTACAAAGCTGCTGATAATGGAGTGGTAATATATCCTAAACTTAGGTATTCATTTTTTTACACTAAACTCCATTTACTTACATACAATTAAGACGCATTTCAGGAGAATCTCTCCCATCTTCAGTTCAGAAGATGGGAGAGATTTACTTTTATGTAAGTAAATGAGTTTAGTGTAAAAAAAAATGAATACCTAAGTTTAGGGTGTATAGACTTGTCACATCAAAATATCCAGAATTTTCTTGTATTATAACCCTAAGTGGACATGAAGAAACAATCATATTATACACATCTATCTGCGGTTTAGTAATTATCATTTCTGACTGCTAGCTAGAAGCTCCCAGGTTTGATCCTGAATACCTGCTTTGAAATTTTCTAAGTCAGAGAGGTCTGGAAT
The DNA here is from genome assembly GCA_030762175.1 of Metallyticus violacea. Lineage (NCBI taxonomy): Eukaryota > Metazoa > Arthropoda > Insecta > Mantodea > Metallyticidae > Metallyticus > Metallyticus violacea. The sequence continues at coordinate 11,781,345 of CM060840.1, read as the reverse complement.
GGGGTCCACCCAATCTTGTCTGAGACCTGTACTGTCCTTTGATCTTGGAAGTCACATGATAGGCATCTGTTGTAGTGTTGGTATACTAATCACATGCTCCCTGCAAGAGTGCCCTCTACCATGATGTTGTAAAACAGAGGTAGAGGATGCAGTGGTGCTGCGGCCAGGCCAGACCCTTTAAGAACTGTCATGCAGCGATAAAAGGAAAGAGAGAGATGCCACTAACATTGTTAATAATTGTTCCCAGATATCATGAAAAACCCTCTGTAGTATTGATTTATCAGAAACAAATGCAAGTACTTGTTTCCTAAACATATGGTGCACGTGTTATCAGATGTAACGGTATCATATAGAAAAAAGTAATTTAGTGTATTACAGCATTAGATTAACAGAACTAAGTATAATTCTAATCTCATTATGATTAAAAGTTCATATTAATTAAAGTTTTAGTTTACTTCTTTCTAAAATGAACTTTTTAAAAATAAGTTATTGCAATATAATTAAGTGATTGAGCAAATAACTTAATGGATTTTTTGGTACAACTTCAATGCAGAAAATTTACTTTTAATCACCCACTTTAACCTATCATTTGTTGCTATATTAGCACATCTTAAATTTCTTTTAGAATTTTGTGGAAGTTCAAGTTTAGAACTGTCACAAAACAAATGTATACTGGAATGAACAATAAGTACATCAACTTCATTTTTAATCACTCTTGCTTTAAAAGTTTAACAAATTTGGATATTTCCTTTAGTAATCAATAAGTTGCATTATTAAGCAGTTTTACAGTACATCTTGTTTAAGTTAAAAGTTAACACATTAGTGGCTAGTGATACATAAATGATACTGTGCATGTCTATGCACATGCCAAGCTAAAGGATTTGACAAGTTTAAACAAGTACTGTACATTGTGCTTATATACAAAAGCTAAGCATTTAAATATAAGGCAGTAATTGTAAAAATCAGCGTTTAGTGATGAGAAAGAGTATTTGTTTTCAGAAGAAAGTTTTTTATCACCATTTTCTAAACATAATGGATGAAATTAAGTATGCCCTGAGAAACCCATCAGAGTTTTCTTCCAATCACTGACCAGTCATTTAGTAGGCAGTTGTCACATGCATAAATAATGGGATAATATTTATGGTATATTAAGCTCTAAAGAGAGAATTTCAATTCTTGTTTATTTTTATGCTGCATGTGCTCACATAATTATTATTGCCAATAATTTTTATTGTATAAGAAGTGTAATGTATTAGAATTGGTCAGGTATTCTTTCCCAAGTAAATAAGAATATTTAATGCTCTCCCATATAATTTCAAATCATCATTATTATTATTATCTGGTGAAGAATAAAATGACAAATCTGCTCTTACAGAATATCTATGTAACAAAGCCTGTTACTCTGTAGATGAGTTTATAAATGAAAATGATTTTTGATAACAATAGGTATATGTTTTGCAAAATATATTTCACATATTTTTGACAAGATACTGCATATATATATTTTAACAGATATAACTAGAATTTTCCCATGAATTCCCATTTCTGATATTAAAATTTGATAAATCTTTTACATACTACATGTCCTATATAAATAACCATAAATGCAAATGAATTATTATATTAAAATTTTATAATTTTAAACAATTTTTACTAACTATGTAATGCAAAACTTGACACGTTAATGTTATGTTCAGTACACGAATGTACTGAACATAACATGTTCACTGTACATGAACTCGTGGAATAAAATTAAATATTATGTTGTTATGTGTGTTATAAACAAAAACTATTGGAAAAGTACAGTGACAATGATATTTGTACAATGCAATAAGAAGGATTTGAAGGTTTTTTTGTGACTCATTCACTGTGTAAATGATGATCTCAGTCCCACCAACAAAGACAAACTGTGGAAAATCTAATCTTTGATAGATCACATGAAGTCCATATTATCAAAATATTTTTCACCACAAAAGAAAGTATTATATCATTACTGACAAAAATAAGAGTGGATATTTTGACAGACTGGTCTGAAACAGTTCATTCCAGGCAAACTAATTCACTTTGAATACAGGTTCTAGATCTTGAGAGTACTATGGATAATCGATCAATTTGTATAATACCATGGGAACTTGATAGCTGACAATTCGAAGATATGCAAAAGCTTTTGCAGCACCATTTGTGGATATGATCAACAACATGTCAACTGAAGTAAAACAGTTATCATTTCATTTCTTCTTTGACTACTTACTCATAAGTTTTAACTTGCAAATTTATACTTCAATGGCTATGGTGTTTATTTCAGATATATTAAGGGAGGCTTACCCCTCCCCCAGAAGAAACATTAGATAAACTAGGCCTTTGATACCTCCACTAGTAAAAATTGGTTGTAATTCACCTAATTAGTGAACCATGCATTTATTTATAAGAATGGCTTCCTTCTGAAGGGAAGTAAAGCTATTGGTCTCATGTCATTGATTTATGGCACATAATAAAACATCAAGCCTGAAATAAGAGGCCTCTGAGCAAAAATTTATCAGCTGTTTCATGTCCTGAACTGAATGAAACACTAATGACCAAAGAGTATCCTTAAATGAAAAATAAACCTAACCTCGTCGTGAATTCAATGCTCAGGATGATCACAGGCTATTTTTCTCTCGCCATTTTCTACTTTTTTACTGTATATTTTATTGAATTATTGAAATACTGAAATTCTTTGCATCTTACAAGTCAATTTTGTCCCAAGTAAAAGTCTCTGGAAGAAACACTATATGATGTCACCAGAATAAAATGAGAAAATGAAATTTCCAAGATCTACCCACTACCCAAGAAGACTGCAACTTTGAAGAAGGAAAGAGATTGATTCACTCTGCCATTGATAAGAAAGTTAGGTCATTACTAGAGCCCAGATTTATGGTAAAATGCCTTTTTTTATTGATGACTGTTAGAAAAGATATATGTATACACAAATTATATTCCAGAAATATCAAACATTATGAAAAGATTTAACGTTTTTCGTACTTTGCTGTCTTTATTGTAATAATTTTCTTAGTTTTAAAATTTTTCTATAGTACACAGCCAATGTATTTTATAAAGTTGTAATTAATAAATGTTGTTTCAATAATTCTTTCAGTTTGTTTTGTATGAAATCAGTGATAATTTGCATTTCTTTTCAATTATTTATGCAATATATTTACTCAAGTTTAACTTTTGTTTATCATGTTCATTTAATTTTGTAATTTACTTCATTTAATTTTCTTTCAAAATGCTCATGTTAGCAACAAATGACAAGTTAAAGTTTCAAGAATGGAAAACCTAGAGATGACATACTTGGCCTTTTTAGTGATGTTTACAAATTTTAACTGCAATAAGACAAAAGTAGTGTTGTTTTTCTTTTATTTTTTTTGGTGGTATTGTCAGGCTATGAGTTGTAATTGTGAGGGGTGCCTGAAAATTAGATTAATGTTACCTTGCAATAATCTGGGGAATTTTTAACATACTACATTACATTAAATAACTCTCAGATGCAGAGGCAAGTATGGAAACCACATGCCACTGTTAATGAGAGTGTTGACATTGCATACTTTACCAGCTGGTTGAAACATACAAGAGAAATTGCAGGTCTCTGTAGTAGCTTCAAGAATGTTCATTTTCTACCTTATTATAGAACATATATATTTTACAGTAATGACTAGTCATCATAACTTATGTTGGTTGTCAAAGTCTAGATCCATTTTTGGTGCTCTTAATATTCCTATTTTGTAAGAATATATGACTGCTATTTCAGATATATAAGTCTGTCCAGAACGTATCTAGCCATTTTAGTAAGCAAGCAGTCACTAGGTACTTCACAAAATTATCCAAGCATCCCTTTTCAGCTACAGCTTACAAAGTCCTTCCTTAAGATCACCAACAGTTGCTTTGCTAAATCCCCCTTTAAGTATGAATTGTTGCACATGAGCAAAATACAGTTTCCTATCTAATCTGTCATCTGACACACTCTTATGTTTCACTTACTTTTAAATATGGTGGGACTGGTTTCGAAGAGACATTCTCTCCATCTTCAACCAACTTGACAACACTGTATTTAAAAGTAAGTGAAGTATAACAGTGTGCTAGATGACAGATTAGATAGAATTTACATTTAACAAGCTTCACTGTGTGAGCTCCAACAGATTTTTTTAAAAATTTCTTATAATTTTTCAAAAGTTCTTTAATGAAAATCAGTTTTGTTTATTTTTCTGGATGTTTTTTTTTAATTTTCAGAAAAAAATTCTACATTTATGTCAGACATAACTTTAATGGTGTTATTATTTTCTGAGCATGCTATAATGGAGTCTATGAAAAATTAGAATATCTTGGAGCTTAATTAAATTGTGCTTATGAAGCTGTAGACAAGAGTGGTAATATATCCTACAAGAATGTATTAAACCTAAATGCATTAAGCTAAAAAAAATTAAAGAAATTACAAAATTACAAAAGGACAATAAAGCACCTAAAAGATATAGTGAAATGTAATGGTGGATAAAGGATATAAAATAGCCATTTTGAACAAAAATGATTATATAAACTGAGTAGAAAATTTGTTAAAAGAGGAAGACAAAAAACTAATTGAAAAGATTTCCTCTCCATAGTTGCATTAAAAAGTTAACCAAAACACTGAAGGAAGTTAAAATATTATCCACTGCTGAAAAACAGAGAATCGCACAGAGCAATCCAACAAACTTTAAAAGAAAGGACAACTTTCAATATATAGATGTCCATTTTGGTTACAGTAATCCTTCAGCATCTACAGAAAATCCCCTACACAGTTAGTTGCAAAATGAGAGAAATGCTTACAATAAAGAAACCCGAATTATGGGCAGATTTGATAACAAATAAAATTTAAACTTAACCTTTATGCAGGAAGGGTAAAAATAGAAAGAATCAAACTCATAACAACATAAGGAATCAAATTAGACTTTAAAATAATCTGTGAATAAAAGGTTCATATACCGATCACTCATGATTTAATATCATCTGTGGTTTGAAATCTTTTCTCTTTCAGTGGCAAAATTCAGTAGGAGAAAAACTAGCCTCTATGGGAATAATGGAATGTTTATACAAAAACTCTACATCATACATGAAGAACAGATTCCATAAATCCATAAGCTTCATTTATGATGTCTTGCTGTTGGCTTAGTATTACTTATAAGATCCTGAAAATAACTTTTCTCCAGCTATCAGCCAGGAAGGAACAGCTTTCAAGAGCTTGGAACTTCTTCCAGAATTCACCTGACTGATAGCCCGAGAAAAATTATTTTCATATCACCGCCAGGAAAGCTTTAAGTCATGGTTAATAAGATCCTATAAGGTTTGCCACATGATCACTGCTTAAGATATTCAAAACAACTGAATAGTTTCTGGACAGACTTGTGTGCAGAAAAGCAACATCATCTACTTATAAGTCTAGAAAATATTCATCCCTTGGGTGTATAAACTTCAAAGTACAGGAAATCTTTCACATATAATTCTTAGAGGGCATCATTCATCACATAATATTTAAAGATGTGTCAGAATTAATCAGTTTTATTTGAGCACTGTCCTCAGCACTTTTTGTTTTATGGAAGCTATTATGCAAGTCTTAATATCATCTTCAATTGATTTATTAATGTGCTAAAATCGTTCTCTCCTCAAATTGGTAGCTACTACTTTTTTCAACGAATATTGATATTAATCTTTAACTATCAATTTGTAATTTTTTATTTTGAAAAGTTTTGTGCTGTATGTATGTTTCTTGCAGGTTTTTCAATTGAAAATTTGGTTAAAATCTCTTGAGATCAAGACTGTATGCCCCAATTTTCTTTATTTTATTTTATGTTTATCATCATACCTAAGGTTTTTGAACAGGGCTTTTTTGTGTGATAATGTAGTGTGCATTGTATTTTTAAAATATGGGTTTTTATTTCTATATTCCAAAGCTCTTGAAGTTTTTTATCAATTTATATTTTAACCCATGAATATTATTTATTTTCATATTTCTTTTAAACCGATATGCTAGTGATTTATTAATTGAATGCAAAAATGTTTGAAGTAAGAGTAAATTAAAATGTTTAAATGGAACACTCATTTAAATATTTTGATAAAAAAAAATTAAGAAAATAAATTCAAATGTACTATAACAGCATTTCTGACACAAAATGAGTTTAACCTTTTAATGTATCTACGAATACTGATGCGGATTAACATTGCTGGCTGTGGCCTGGAAGATCCCAGATTTGATTTCATGTACCTATTCAGAAATTTTCTGAATTGGGGAAAGGTGTCCACTCAGCTTCATGAGTACAATTAGTGAGCTACCTGATACATAGGCAGCATTTATTTCATCTTAAAAGGCATGTGATGGTTCCTGGTAGGGTGCTTGTGTGGTGATCACAAGCCCCCTACAGAAATTCCAAATTTCAATGAAGTTGAAGATAGAGACAGAGGAAATAGCAAGTACCATGACTAGCCTTGGCCCTACATGGACTAGGGCAGCAGGATGGATCGATGTGGAACTGTTATATGCAAAACAGGTTCCTAGTTTCATGTAAGTAAGTGGAGCTAGCAAGAACATGTTGAATGCATGTGTAGGTTCATGCACATGATACTAGTGGTGAAAATAGTCTTAAGTTTTTGATGACAGCTTTGCATACACAGGATTAATAATTCTTTATAGCCTATTTCCATTAAGAATTAAGAAGAAATGTGTAAAAACTTTCAAATTAAATCTGCAACTCTATAGGATGTATATAAGGGTTGTTGAAATGAAATATCATTGCTTCAAAACAAATAAATGAATAATTAAAATGTAAATTGGAACTTGCACTGTGAAGCTAATCATATAATTGACATCATTGTATGATTCAGTTGAACTACGCACTCTTAATGCTTCACTTACTTGTCATAATGTATGGAACCAGTTTCGAGAACATTCTCAATATTCTCTAAATATTCTCAAAATTGTTTCCATACATTATGACAAGTAAGTGAAGCATTAAGAGTGTGTAGTTCAACTGAATCATACAATGACATAAATTAATGTTTGCTTCATTAGATGAAAATGATATGAAGAAGCAGATGGCATAGTCAGAAAGTGTTATGTTCTGTTTTCATGTGCAAAATCATGTTGAATTAGTGTGGGCACAAATATGAATTTGGTCAAACATGCCAGGCTAGCAGCAATTAAATTTTTGAAGGCATAAGGTGTTAGTGTAATTAAAATATATTGTCATGTGAAAACTGGTTGGTTGCTAATGGCTAATTTTTTCCCTAGTTTCCCAATAAAAGGCTTCCAAATTATTCATTTGTTTGTTGCTATCAAGATGGCTGCATTTAAGCACATATTCTTTACTTAGGATAGTATTCATGTCCTTACACAATGAGCAGTAGCTTGAAAACTGTGATGATGTAAATATGTGTATACATTTACATGAAGTTATGTTTTTAAAAATCAAATCCATTACTTGTAAAACTAGTAATCAAATTCACAATTACCAAACCTGAGCAAGCAAAACTTATCATTTTTATGTCTATAAAATTGAGTTTTATATAGGACCAAACCTACCTATGCAGCCTGTTACCTATACATAAAAGCCGGAATTAATTAAAAGCATACAGGAGATAAACCGGGTCATAGGAGTACTATAAAAAGTTGTACTTTAGGTAACTTCTACTCTATAGAGGAATACTTAAAAAAAAAATGTTACGATGTAAAATTTTGCTAATACCTATATAACAATTGTATAATTATATGTATGAAATTTCTTTATGTATTAAACTAAATTTTCCTTTTTTTTTAAATAGTGGGAATTTTGAAGGCAACAGCCTTCGAAACATGCCCAAGTAAGTGAAACAAAACAAGCGAAATTCCAGTGATTTCCTCATAAATAATTTGTTATATTAGGAAATTTTGTTTTAAATGTTACCAATCTATGTATAATATTATATATATAAATATTAATTTACTTATTCTACTTTGACATGTCCAAAAACATTCATGTGCTCAAATGGATCAATTAATAAAATTTAAATGATCTGCTTGATGTAGCCTAATATATCCAACTTTTTATGATACAAAAGGATTAGATAAAATGACTGAAATAAAAAATGTGTACAACTAGTGTATTTCTTCATATTTGCTTTGTTCAAGGAATATTAATCTGAGTTCAACTACTGTTAATTGTTAATTTTAAACTACTACATATAATATAAATATTGATATAGCAAGATTTCTTTACATTCCACATTTAATGTATTTTCAAGTCCAAAAAATGGTAACAGGTTATTGCTTATAGCTGCACATTCAAAGCCTGAGTAATTTCAACACATCTTTAAATTTATATAATTTTCCTTTTCATACAAATGGAAATAATGAGTTGAACTTATAAAACACACAGGAATATTTAAAAGATTTCCTGATTGTCGTACCAATGTATTTTTACAAGTTTGGAATATACCAAAATCAGGATGCAAATAGCTTTAGAATTTCCGGTGACCTTGTTTAACGTGATCAAATGTAAAAACTTTTACTTTAAAGGAAGAGAAATATATTTGATCATCAATTAACTTGTTCTTTATTTCAAAGTAATGGATCAAGACTTTAACATCATCATCTATACATAAAAATATTGTCACAAAAATAACTGAGTATGCTCCGAGAAAATGCTTAAATCAGAGTATATCAACTAACTTCTAAGTATTTGTACAAAGTGCTTGAAGTGGAATATAGAATTAAGTTACATAAACTAAATATGCTTTTTAAAGTATGTTATCATTAAACCATTAAATGCATTTCAAATATGCATACAACTGAAGCAATGACTTTTAAATACAAATTCAAATAAAAAGACAGAAATTGCAATCACATCTTCTATATCGACTTGTTCTTATTGTTATTTTTTTCTCTCCATAATAAATGTTATTAGCATCAAGTTTTATCACTCAGTTATGAATGAATGAATGAATGAATGAATGAATGAATAAATTTTTATTTCAGTAAATAGCATTACAATTAAAATTACATATTACTCTTAATTCATAAATCACCAAACATTATTATTAACATTTGCAAGTGTAAAGTCAAAAGACTATGCAATGGATAAGCATCCAAATTGCAAATTCAATTCCAATTTTGTAACTATTATTAATTTTTAATTTTAAATAATGAAATACAAAATTTCCAAGTTGATTGCCTCAGATCCAAGTAAATCAGCAATAGCCTGCTGGATTATCCACGCTCAGATCCAACCAAAGGCACAATAATAAATGTACAGGGTATTCCTCTCAAATGAACCTAATTTCAAATTACTGTAAAATGTTAATGGTTAAAATTATAATGAAACACAAAGCGATATCTGAAAGGAAAACTCACCAAGTGTTTGATCACAGAATATAATTTTACATTTTGTTCACACAAATCTCTATGTGTGCCCCAACATTTATAGTGACAACATCAAAATGGTAGATAATTTCCTGCCATGTGCATTGCAAAATGTTTGGAGTCAAGTTTGCAATGATATGTTCCTGAACATCCAGAAGGTCTCTGACTGGGATTGCATTAAACCTTATCCTTTACATACCCCATAAGGAAATAATGCAAGGGGATTGGGTTTTCTGCTATCAATCCAACAGCTGGAAAGTCTCATCCAGGGTATTGCAAACATTTCCGTACCAATGGGGTGGATTGCCATCTAGCTGAAAATGGACACTAGGCTGTAGGTATTGGATTTGAGTTAAGAAGAATTGTTCAACATATCTAAGTACATGATGCCAGTGATTGATTTCTCCGTGAAGAAGAAAGGCACAATTATCTCATTTAGGACCCAAATCTTCTCCATCTTTTGATGAGTTTGTCTTTTATATTGCATCTTTTGTTTCATTATATCTTTAACCATATATTTAAATTGAATTGAAATTAGGTCCATTCAAGGGGAATACTTTATATTTTAAGATCTTTACATAAACCATTATTTTAATCAATTAGCTACTAATAATTCTAAACATGGGTTAGAACCAGGCCATGTTGTAATTTTTTATATACTCAGTACTATTTAAATAAATAAATATTAATAATTCCCTTATTTCTAAGCTACCTATTTCTCCTATAATACAAAAAACAACAAACAAATAAAATATTATGAATTTAGCACTACCAAAACTAAGGTTCTCCCATATCTTACCATCAGGTCATATGTATCGTAAAGCAACTCTAAAATAAATTACTACTTTCACAATTGTCTGTATCCTCAAGCTCCTTCCTTATAATTCTTATCCACTTATCCCTTACTTTTCATAAGAATTTCCCAATGTTATGTTGTAATTACGAAGCTGTTGACAATGGAGTGGATAAATCCTACATGTATGTAATCAATGTATGGCCAAAAACTGAAGATGGAAGAGACCTTCTTCGAAACTAGTCTTAGTTTATAAAAGTAAGTGGAGTTTTAATGTAAGCAAATTGATTACATAAGTGTAGGATTTCCCAATGTTGTTTATTTTCTCTATCCTCACATCTGTCAACATTTTAATTGCCACTATATCTTTTTTGTACTTCGTCTCACTTTTTTATCTCAGATATCATCCCTTCCCATTTTTACCATTTCACATTTACTTCCCCACACATTATGCATCCTTTTTTAAAATTTGTTCTTAATCCTTTCAGAAATAATACCCCTGTATACATCCGTGCAAGACCTAATTTTCCAAATTAATCACGGTTATCTACATATTTCTCACCCATTCCCAATTTCTTTTTTTAACTATTTTATATTAGTCTAAAGAACTTTTATCCTCAAAGCTAGCCCAAATCTCTTGCTTTTCTGTATCTTCTACCCTCTGCCTCATTTCTTTCCAAAAATACACTGAGATTACTTTCATTCAGTTGCCACACATCCCCCATTTCAATTTTTTCTAATAGTTTCCCCACCTGTCCAAACCAACTCTCTATTATTTTCAATCCTTACTTTCTCATACTGTTCTAATAAGCTTCATTAATACGTTTAAGCTTTCTATTATTTATGCTTTCCATACTTATATTATGGCAACTATTCAAAGTAATATAATGAAATTCTGATTTGCTCTCCGACTTTGAAGAAGAACATAAGCATTTTGAAATATAGTGTTTTATCTATTTCTGCTTCTCTAGTTCTTGTTATTTTAACTACACTGTTCCAAGAGTTACTTTATTTTAATTTTATATATATATATATGTTGGCAATTTCTGCTATTACTTGCTTCCCATTTACAAGCACTGTAAAGAACTATACAAAACTTCCTTTCCATTCAGTTCACTGTAGAATCTTAATAAAGAAACACTTTTGTTAAATCCTCTATTTAAGAAAAATATTAGGACACAAGAGAATTAACAATTCATTGTCAACTCAGTATTAGTTAAAAACAATAACACATTTGACAAACAAAGAGAAGCTGTAAATCGGATATATCAAGCAGATGACAAGGATAAGGCCTGCATAAGAAAAAAATATCTTTGTATCTTAATATATCACATAACCAAAACTAATAGAGACTATGTACAAAAATATATTCATAACTTTGCAAAAACTTAAATAGCTGTTTGTTTTAAAATGTTTGCAATTGCTAGAGAGCGAAAATGCCTACTTCAAGCACTTTGTAATTATATAATTGTTCATATGGTAATTAGACTTTAAGAACAATCAACTGTATTATTAACAGCAACCAAATTTCTGTATCTGTGTTATTTGTTTTACATAGCATCATAATCAGCTATTTTTATCTTGCTCTCAATTTTTTAACAGTTGAATTTAGATATATAAGTAGTTTGCTGATTTATTGCAAAGAGTACTTAAGAATGCTTACTTGATTAATCTGTGGGATAACATTAAAAAAATGCAATTATATATTATTTATGTACTTGACAATTACAGTAAAGTAAATAAAAAAAAACAGATACAAATTTATGTTGGTGCAATGCTCCCTTGCAAGAGCTTGGTCCAGGCTTAGATATTATGATCAACATAATAACATTAATTAACAGACTTTTTAACAACAATGCTGCCAGCAGCAGATGATGATTTGTGGCCATGGGTACCAACTTTCCTCTCCTGGACCATGGCCACAGTCCTGCCGCGTGTTGGTCCACTTGTTGCAGTCAGGGCCATGGTCCTCGTTGGTCTGTAGCAATGTGCTGCCTGCAGCTTTCAGACTTGAGGGGACATGATGCTTGGTTGTGGTTTCAACTCTTCTCTTACACAATTTCCTAAGTTTGGTAAGCTACAAGTTTCACACAGCCAAGTATCTTGGCCTGCTGAATGTTGTTTTGACTTTTATGCCAGGCATTCTGGTATAAGAAGTGTCTTGTGAAGGTCAAAGACCTCTCAAGCACCTAGTAGCTTCTTGACGGTGTAGCCAGGCACAGAATAGAAGAACAGCAGTAGTACAACGGCCAGTGCCAAAATGACAATTGCCTTGAGAATTGCCCACTTGTAATTATGCCAGACAATATAGCGGATTGATTTCAGTGGATTCAGGAACCACATGAAGGATGCATCTGGTCGACTGTGTAAAGACAAATTAAATTAAAATTAATGAACTCGTATAAAACTGCACAGGATGAAAATGAAATACCTAGGCAAATTTTCTGTGTCATATTGTTTGTTATTTAGAAAGACTTAACAGTGAAGTTCTTTTTAATTATGATATTTGGTTGGATTTTGAACAGTGGAACTTCACTACCTTTATATTTGTTCATCCTCACGTGCTTTCCCCAACTGTTGTTTTCTAATTGCAATCTCCCTCTCCCTCAACCTCTTGCTGTTGCTTGACTTATTTATGGAGTTACATTTTTTTCCCAAATGGTTAGTTCTGTATTTCATTTCATTTATTTCAGCTTAATATGATATTGTACACAATTAAGCCATGTCAATGTGTAAATTATCAAAATTTATAATAAAAGTGACAACTTATAAACTATCTACTTTCCCCGCACATATATTATACAGAAATACAATATATAAATAGTGTGTAACTCAATAGTAAATTATAATTTACATATTCTTCAATACCATAGTAAATCTTATCTATAAGAAAATGAAACAAGCGTTTCTTTAATTTATTGTATTCCATTGAAATTTTAATATTATCATGAAGTTTATTATATAATTTTATTCCAGTAGAGCTAGGCATCTTCTCATACAGCTGTACTTTATGTCTGGGGAGGGCCAGATTATCTGTACTTCTAGTATTGTGGTTGAGGACACTAAGAGTTTATATTCATGGGAACCTTATACTTGATTAAATGCAAAACAACACTCTATACATACAAGGGTAGGTTCAAAGCTTCTGGCCTTGCCGATAAGGATTATTGCCTTCACAAAACCTTTATCTGTTAAGTAAATAATTGCAGCTGTAGCTTCCGCTCTGCTGTATTCAGTTGTTCAGATATAGTTGCACAAAGAAAGCTATGTATAGAAGATTGTAACATGTTCAAAAACCTAACTATCTCTCAGGAACAAATTCAACATTCACTCTTACTGCTACAGCAGCTAATTAAATATGTTTTGACTTCCATAAGCTCAAAACTCTTCACTCTCACAACATTTTGTTTTTAGATTCATATGCAAATATGCTACTTACTTTGGTTTGTCAAGAGGGTCTGGTTCATTACGTCCCAAGCCTGCTGGGTTTTTCTCAGCTTCTTCTCTTGTCAGAAGGTGAAGCTCAGCCTCTACTTTACCCTAAATCAAAGTAAATTATTTTTATCCTGAAAAACTCATTAACCTTAGCTGGGTTAGAACCTATAAACAATGAGTCTGTAGGCAAGCATATTACCCTGAGATCACTGGAATTGACAGCTTACCTTAGTAAACACAATTAAAGCATGGATAGGTGTTATTTGTAAATGTTTCAAATCAATAATTTAGCTGGACTAGCAAGTCAGAAGCCTGAGCTTGTATAAGTAAGCCCTTAGATAAAAAAAAATGAGCAACATGCAGAAACAAATATTGTACTTACGAAGCTGTTGACAATGGAGTAGTAATATATCCTAAACTTAGGTATTCATTTTCTTTTTACACTAAACTCCGTTTACATAAGTAAATGTTTAGGATATCAGAAACAAATTTTGATTTGGAAAACATCGGAAGATTCACCGATACTGAATTACAATGCCACCTTCAGTTCATTGTCAAGTTATGCCATAAACAGGAAATGTATTTTGTGAAGACACAAGCTTCCGTAGCCCATGTCCATAGTTTAATTCTGGTACCGCTATGTTTTAACTTTAGTCTTAAAATTGGTTAATGCTGATGTTTTGTACAGACAAAGCTGTACTTTATCAAAGCTCTGTTGTTTGGAGGTCTGTTTGCTCTGTAACTCTTGCTGTTGATTCCCAATGCATTCTCTTATTTATACAGGTGAGCTGTGAGGTTACTCCCTCCGCATTCTCCTAATTGACTGCAGCTTGGCCAATGTCTCATTTTTCTAATACTGGCTTCCAGATATCGCTAAGGTTAGATGCCATGGTGTACCAGATGGAGTTCAATAGTGTATTTCCACGCTTTGAATACTTGATATTTTACTTACCGTGAGTTCCATTTCTTCATTTTCTTTCTTCACATAAAATGGCCACCAGCCTTTCACTCTCTTTTGTTTAAAAATACTGACTTGTGGTACAGATCCATCTGTCTTCAACATGTCAAGTGTACATAATTTTGAGTTCTTGGCCCCTCGAGGAAATCTGTTCAGGTCTAGAGTTATAGCTCCTAAAACCAACATAAACAAATATCATCACTACAGGATTAAAAAACAAAGTTTTAATTATGAAATATTTATTCTATAAGGGTTATTCAAATAGTAAATTTCCCTATTTTGAAAAAAAATATAATACTAGAAGTTTTTTTATTTGCAAGTCAGAACATTTATTTTAATTTTCCAAATAGTTGCCTACTTTCTCCAAATAGTTCTGGTTTTGTGATATGATTTATTAGCATTGCTGGCTGCTTACCAGGAGGTCACAGATTCAATCTCAAAACACAGGTTGGGTTAGTAACTTGAGATATAATCTAGAAAGTAATGCATTAGGGGACATATGGAGAAAAAGAGAAATAAACCACAAAGGTCTCTGGAAGAAAGTTAGGAAAAGATTCGAGGACATAGAGATCCAAAAATTATTTAGCCAATTATCTGAGAAAAGGTCACTAGTTTTTTTATGTCTGAATGAAAAATAGCTGGGGAAGAGAGAGGTATATAGATAACACTAATAATGAAGAAAGAAAGGGGATAGCCTGGCTAAGAGCAGAAATATGGAGATTAAAAGGTCAAAGAAATGGATACCCACAAAGCGTGTGCCCATTATATGGGGATAAAGAAGATGTAAAACATATAATTTATGAATGTAACGAAACTGAGACTTGAAGAAAAGAAAGTATAAGAATAAACATTAGGGAGAAAAGTAATGTTAACAAAATAATAGAAAAAAACTGAAATTTTAAGAGAAAGTAACAAATAAATGGAAATGGAATGTGAAGAAAAGAAAGGAACAATAGATTAGGAGAAAGTGTTCTAGAATCTGGTAGTAAGCATATGCTGTAGTGCTTTAATAAAATTAGTATTAGTAAGATATGGGAATCAGTCAGAACTCAGTCCCCTGGAATTCCAGTAAGTTGCTGCTGATGAACCAGGGACTGAAGTAAACAGCGTGGAAATTTTGTATTTTGTTTTAGTTTTATTAGAATTTAGATAAATGGGATAATACAAAATTAATTATTGTATCCAAACTCTTTTAAATATATGGGATCACATCTAAAATGGCCTGGGCCAGATGGATGGAAGCCCCTTAGTAATAATAGTTTGTATTTACAATGTACTTTTTCTTGGCAATGCAATAAATAATAATATAATATAATATTCAATCTCTGGTATCTGCCTGGAAATTTTTCTAAGTTAGGAAGGTCTAATGAGGACAACTGGGAAACTGTGTTGAGTGGAAGTGCCCTTCAATCTTGAAGGCCACATGATGTTAGTTCATTACTGCCAAGACAGTTATGCAACCACATGAAACCACTTGACAACGCACTCCAACAAAATATGTCCGTCTACTGAGTTAATTATTGCAGATAGTATTTCAGAGATTAAAAAGTAGAAAAACTAACTTTTAGATGACTATCTTATTATATTAGTTAATAATGTTATGCATTATTGCATGAGTAAACTGTTTAAGAAATAAGTGCAGCAAGTAACATTGAAATTTTTGAAATTGTAATTTTTTCATGTGCTATTTTTTGTATACCATAATTATAAAGAATATTAATAAAATAGAATTAATATCAATTATAAATTTTTCAATGAATTACTCTATATTATTTGAAAGTCACTGCCCACTTTGTAAGGACATGAATACTATCTTAAATAAAGAACATCTACTGAAATGCAGCCAACTAGCTAGCAACAAACAAATGAAAAATATTAATTGATATCATTGTATGATTCAGTTGAACTACACACTCTTAAAGTTCAACACTACACTCTTAAGTTCAACTGAATCATACAATGATATCAATTAATATGATTAGCTTTAGTGTGTATGTTCCAATTTGCATTTAAGTAAAAAATGAACAATAATTTGGAAGCTCTTTTTTGGGAAGCTAGGGAAAAAATGATGAATATCAGCATTCCCATTGGCCACTAGCAACCAACCATCCAACCAACCAACCAACCAACTTTAGTGATGTGGATTTCATATTTCATCAAAATTTTCTTCTCATTTTCCTGCTCTCTACTTATCATACACTGAGAGAGCCTTTAAGATTAGTTCATTGTTTTTTCTTTGTATTATATGAGTACTTAAGAGTAAGGAACATATATATTTATTTATATTTACTTTTTTATGGGTGCTATCTTTTCTAAAGTGCAAAAGTAGATCAAAATGGAATAATGTAGGGAGGAAAAAAATAATATATATATAATGGAGAATTTTGTAAAGTTTCAGAAATTGTAACATGTGACAAGACCTGAATTTACCAATTTGACTTTGAAAGAAAGTGTTCTTTAGCCTTTGACAAAGTTTAAGAGACTAAGGGGAAAAGGTAGCCATTTTCTTTTAACAACACTACTGTACTGTGACTATTACTACAAAATTGTTATAATGGTCGATTTAGTTTATGAATCAGAGAACATCTGCACAAAGTTATTAAACTGAAATTTCAAATATCTATTAATTTTCCCATAAAAATTATAAAGTGTTTATTCCTTAAAGCCAAGCACACACATCAGTAAAAAATACTCTATCATTTATAATGCAAGACTTACCCAGAAAATCATCAGCTGAAAAATGATCTGCATCCCACACTTGCAATTCAAGTCGTGCTGGTATTTTACATTCAGTCTCATCCCATGAAAACAGCGACTCCTTCCTTGAGATTACAATTTTCTCCTCTGCCACAAGATAGTCGAAAGGATAGATGAATCGCCAGTTGAAGTTACCCTCCCCAGTAAGGGAACGATAATGTATGTCAGTACACTGACAATCTTCTGGACCCTTCAGCCATCTACTCTCAAAAAAAGAAAAAAAGAGCAAAGAGTAATTTAGTATGTAGTTAGTTTACTGTTCACAGCATAAAATACAATGTTTTTAATAAAGTTTGCAAACTATGAATATATTGAAACAAAGGAAAAAACATTTAATTTTGGTCCTGCAGATTCATATAATGAATTTTAGCATCTCTCAAAGTAAAATACTTTCTACTAACTATTCAATAAAGTAACAAGATCTATTATTATGTAAATTTATTTTAGATCACATATGCAAGAAAATAAGAGACAACTCACAAATCTGAAAATGGCATATTATGATATAATTTATCCTTTAACATTTAAACAAAACTGTAACCTAGGTTTAGCATTTAATATGACAAAGCCATGTATACCGGTCTATCATTGGTGAATAAACTAATAATCTTTTACCATATTTATTGAATACTCTCATACTCTATACACACCCTTTCACATATATATCAGACATCTTCTCTCCGGTAAAAAATGCATCATCTTCAAGAACCACATCATCTGTATTCCAGATGATAATTCGAAGCTCATATGATTTTGGCTTCCTTGGAGAAATATCTAGAGGGGGGCCAGGAAGTGGCATGTCCATGGGAAACATATCAACCCACATTTCCAGCTTTCCCTGTAATTGAAACAAATGTGATATAAATGTGTGGCTCTTTCAGGAAAGACCCTATATTTTAGTTACAGATTTTGACCCCCAAAGTTGTTCAAATGCATATATTTAATTATGTTCGAATGTGAAGTCTGCTGTTAATATTTTCCTTTTTTGCAGAATACTTTGTGTGTCCTCTTTGATCATGATATATTATTATAATAATATAAATATTTGCATCTATCAAACTTTAATGAATAAACTTACAACAAAACCAAGCCAGAGAATGAAAAAGAAAAAGAAAAAAGAAAAAATAAAAAGAACCTTTATTTCTACCAATGTTTATTCCAATTAATGAACTTGTAAACAGAACTTTTCCTACCAAAAAGTATATACTTCAATGTCTAAAAAAAGGAGAATATTTTGTCAATTAATATTAAAGAATATCTAATTGCTTTAGCATACAAAAATTTAAATGTTCTTATTATTATCCTTTGAATTATAAAAAGAATATTTTAAAATAAAAAATTGGTTTGTAATATTATTTAAAATTAAAATTCTGTTACCAGTTTCAATATTAATTCAATTTGGGATCAAAAACATTGAAACACACATTAATAATCTATTCGAGTAGAAATATTTAAAACACTCCTTATCGTTTCATTGCATGAAATTTACTCAGGACATGTTTTGTGAAACAATTGTCCACATCCTCAGCTGTTAGCTGACTGTTGAATCATTCATAAAAGTTGGATAGGTAGGTATTGGGTTGACTCTGGTGGCCTAGTCATAAACTTAAATAAAGTGCTGTCTAAATATAACATTTAATTTTGTGTTGGAAATTTAAGTGCTGTCTACTTCCAGAATGTCAAAATTCATAAGGTTATGTCCATGCTTTTTTATATAAATCCTTTCCCATATGTTTGGTTTTTTCGGTTGTTAAACATTTTTAATAACTTGATGCCTTTTTTTTTTATTTCATGGTTTTCACTCCAAAAATGTGCTGCTACAGCTGATTTATCTATTGTTTATAACAGATGTTTCTATATAGTTCCTTCAATCTAATGCCTATATTTCTCTTTGTCTTCCCTATGTAGATTTTTTCATAATCCTTGCAATTAATCTGGTAAATACCAGATTTTTTTCTCTTTGGGCCTGAAATCTGTTTGATTAATTTTAATAATTTTTTTACACTGTATTGATTTTGAGGTACTAAGATGATATGGTACTGCTTGAAAATTTTTTAAATTTCTTATTGGCTGATGGGTATGAGTGAACTTTTTAATGTTTTTTCCCCTGATAAATCACTCAAAGTTGTTATCTGTTTAATGGTGTCAAAATTCATAAGGTTATGCTCATGTTTTTTATATAAATCCTATCCCATATGTTTAGTTCTTCTGATTGTTGAACAGTTTTAATAACTTAATGCCTTTTTCTATTTCATGGTTTTCATTCCAAAAATGTGCTGCCACAGTTGATTTATCTATTTGTTTGTATGAATTTCGACATCCTGAAGCAGACAGCACTTTATTTAAGTTTATCAGTAGACCACCAGAGTCAACCCAGATACCTACCTACCCAGCTTCTACGAATGATCCAACAGTCATTTAACAGCTGATGATGTGGACAAAAGTTTCATGAAACATATGTCCTGAGTAAATCTCATGTGGATGAAACTATAAAGAGTATTCTAAATATCCTACTCAGAAGAGATTTTAAAGGCTGTTTGACTGTGTTTGATTCCAAATTGAATTAATATTTAAACTAAACTAAATTTACTTAGAAGCCAAGTATAGCCTAGATAAACCAAGATAGGTATATATGTATACACACATAAACTGAAGCTACAAGAGAAGCCAAGTTGAATAAATGAAGACAGGGAAAAATAAACAAGAAAAATACTTAACTAAACTAGATATATAAGTGAAAGCAAGTAATAAAGATATGGCAGCATTACGATGATATAATAAAGAGTAACATATACAATATGTGCAATGATAAAAGTAAACATAGATCCAATGATCTTTTAAAAGTTTTTGCCACTACTAATGAAAGCTTTCTACAGGAGGCTTACATCCAATATTAAAGTAAGTTAAGTTAGAGTATGGCAGAGATGTTCATTTTGAGTAGCATTTAATAAGCATTATTCTGAATGTGTCCTTTTATAAAAAAAAGTTCTGAATAAAACAATTTTTAAGTTTTTGAATTTCTTACAATTAGATTTTTTTATCATCATCACATAGTGAAACCTTGCTCACAGTGGAATTACTATTGCATTATCACTTACTTGTTCTATGCCAGGCTTATCAGGGTTATAGAGAGGTCTTGTCTCAATGTGCTCAGGAACAAGTTGACAGCCAATTCGTGGAAATTCATGCCAACGGTGCAGCACAGCTAATGCCATATGTTCTTCAAGGCCTGTAAATAATAAATGTAAAGCTGATCAATGTAAAATATAACAGCTATTTTTTTAAAGGCTATATTTGTCTTATATAATTTGCAATATTATTTTCTCTTATATATTTCATGGATAGTATTTTTTGTGCCAATAAATAATTATGATAAAATAAAATTAGCTAGAATACTATATAAGGTTCGATTAATAAAGAATGATCATAATTTTTTTTGACAATATACCTTTACTCATCCTCATAATTTTTATTATCTTTTTCAAAGTAATCCCGTTGGATGCAATGCATCTGTGCCAGAATTTCCAACTGTTTTCAAAGCTAATGGAAACAATTGTTTGACAAATCCTTCAGAATCTCCTCCACTGCTTCTGATGGTAGAAAATACCTTGCAAGAAGATGTTTTACAATACGAAGAAAAGAAAAGAATCTCATGGAGCTGAATCTGAACTATTGTAGGGGTGAGGAATACAATTCACATTGATTTTTATGAGATATTCAATAACAATATTTGCAAAATGTGGCTATGCATTATCATGGTGCAGCATCCAGCTTGCTACATATAAATGTGGTTTTTGAATGTGATGTGTTCATACAGAATTTTCATAATTTGATTATCGCCCATTTACAGTTGTGTGTTTAGGTATAGGTATAACATACTGGTACCATTCCTTGAATATCATATGATCATGTATGATCATACTTTCCCAGGAGAAGCAACCACTTTTGCCTTTTTATTAGGCATTGATGTAATGGAAATTTTCACACAGAGCTTGCAATTTGCTCTCAGGTTCAAAATGATATAGCCAATCTTCATCAGCAGTGATTATCTTTGAAAGAAACTGTACATCTCCTGTAATATCATCTTCAACTGCATGCAAACTTGCACGCAAACATCTTTTTGTTTAGAAATCACCAGTGCTGGAACCCACCATGCCCAAACACATCTTATGTAAAACTTTTCAGTTATCAGTGGCACCCAGTGAAATTTTCATAATTTTTTAAAAGTGTTCTTAATGTTATTCAACAATTCTCTCTCACAATGACACCAACAGTGTGAAAAGTTTTCTTATGTTAGAACTGGACACTGGATCTATCTTCCTTTGAAACTGAGTGCCTCACCTCTTTAAACTTTTTAAACCATTTTTGAGCTGTGCTACAGGGAAGAATAAATTCTCCAAAGGCTCCGTGTAACATTGCACAAGCCTCAGCTGAAGTTTTGTTGAGATGAAAGAGAACTTTGGAGCACAATATTATTCGTCACTATCATCTACACTTTGCTGTGGGCAGAACTAAACATTTGTACTGAAAGTATGTTGTTAAAAAAAATGATGATCATTCTTTTTGAACAGCTCTCATAATTACCTTTAGTGTTCATATTACAATCAGCCTCTTCAGTCTGAAGGTAGAAGGTCTGGCGACCAACTTTAACTTTGCCATTACTGTAAATGGGTCCATCAATTTTCCCATCTTTACATAACTTTGTAAGGATTTGTGTTGGTTTCATGGGATCTCTCCACTGATTGTAACCAAAACTAAAAAATAAAATATTAAACATTAGTTAGATATTGTAATGTTTTACAATAATAACAATGGTGCATGGTTAAAGTTACAATAGTATAGCATCTCCCAGCAGCTTAAATCTGGGGTGCACAACTTTACTACTGCTACTGCTAAATACAGATTGCAAGCTTCTAGAATCTTACTAACTAGAATTAACACTCATAAATGCAAGTTGATGATTTTTTTTTTAAATACTGTTTAATGCCTATTTTCACTACTGAGGCATCACAGGTGGTGAACACTGATGGTATGTGAGATAAATGATAAATTGGGAAAGAATTTTTTATTAAACAAAAAGTGTTCCAGGTCTAAGTTCAGGGCCTCTCCCAGCATTAACCATTTATGAGGACCGAGGAAAACCTGGAAAAAACCTCAGTCAAGGACAGTCCTGGTGGGAATCAAACCTTAGACCTTATGATTTGCACCATAACAACCCCAGCTTCCTGTTGTGGTGATGATAATACTGCATTTATGCAAATCTAACGTACCATCAAATATAATGCTTACCCCAAATTTTAAACTTAAAAACATAAAAAATATTTTGGCATATTTTTTTAAGGTGTCTTAGGCATAAGCTCATCTACTTCATAAAACAATCAAATATAGAAGTTATAAGTGGACTACAGTTACATCTTGGAGCATGTAGGACAAAATCCATCACTTGTGCTGTTTCCAGGACAGTTGGCACAGGTTAAAGAAGAAAAAGTTTTCCTTATGGTGTCACATTCACAGGTTGCCCGTTCTTCCTCTTTTCATGTATGGGTTGTCCGCTTTTCCTCCTTTCAAGTACTTTTCTTCAATGTCAGAATGTCTTCCTTTGCAAGGACCAGCGAACTTCTTCCTATAAGCTTTAGTTGCAAATAATGACAATTTCTGTTGTTACCACAAGCAAATGTTGCTCTTAGCTACCTGAATTCCCTTTCTGTTACCACTTTTTCAGCAAAAAGGATTACTATATGCTTGAAAGTAGCATCATAAGATGGTGTACTCTGTTTGCCCTCCATTTCATGACCATTCAAACCCTCTATGCATTAATAGCTAACAATAAATATAACAAAGTTCAGAATTGCAGCAATATGATGTAATGAACAATATAAATATGAATGAAGTTACCAGCGAACTATGGAACAGATTCACACTTGAATTTAATATGCCATCAAATCCAATGTGCACCACAATTTTGAATACTACATTTGAACAAAAAGGTTCATATAAATAAGGTAATAGTTTATTAATCATTTGATAATTACAATTGGTTTAAAAAGAAGGAATAGGCTTAAAATCTATAGATAAAAAAGTACTTGTTCCATAGCACCCTTGTCACTTATTTTCCATTATTGAGCAATTCCTCTTTGTAGACTACAATTGCTTTTTCAGGGTTAATCTCGAAGGTGGTTCTTTATAGCTGGGAAAAGAAAGCAGTCACACTGTGCCATATTGAGATTATAAAATTAAAATGGGTGAGTCAACAATTTTTGTTTCTGTGCTCTCTAAAAATATTAGTATTACATTGGCAGTATGAGTAAAGACATGGTGCAACAAAATGTCCCTTTCTTGATTGCTCTTCGTGGATTCTTTTAGTAATCCGGAAGAGCAAACTTCAGCATACCATTTTGCAGTGATTATTGTCACATTTTTTAAAACAGTCACCAGATGACCATTTTTAACTTTCATGAGTGATTTGTCATCAAGACAGATCCAAATGGAAGATTGGTGTCTGGTTTAAGGATCTAAATAGTTGATTCAGGTTTTATCTCCCATGCCAATGTCAGAAAAGATCCTCCTTGCTGAATTTTCAAAGCCTTTCTTAGCATCATTCTTAACTCATTCTTGTCATGTCTAAAAACCCTTCCTAGGCTAGAGAAATCAGATTTAAATATCATTGGAGTGTTATGGAAAGCATGTTCACATATAAATGCACATTAAAAATAAGTGGCATGACCAGCCCCAAAGTCCCGTGGTCAGAGCTCCTGCCTTCTATTCTTGTGGTCCAGGGTTCAATTCTGGATCTGTTACAGGGGTTTTTCCTTTCATAGGATGATTCCTATGGTGACCATGATAGAATAAGTGAAGGTAGCCCTAGATTTAAGGACTCCTCTGGTGCACCATATTACCTTCACTCATCTTCAATGGGAAAATGAAGCAGCACCCAAGTCTCAGAATTTTGCAACACTAGTGCTACACCAAGGGGGAATGCCTACAAATTTGTAAGATAAGTATGCTGGTATTGTCAAAAAAATATTAATACTATGTATTATTGGTTAAGAAAATGGAAGATATACTTACTCTTCATATTTGCGAGCAATACCACAGGTTGCTCTGTGTCTGCTATAGAAGCGGTTCTCTAGATCAATGCGAGTTTCTCCAATCATGTCATCTGAACCTACAAGATCCCAGTCTAAGATCTGCACAGTCAGCATTGAATCCTGAGGAAATGTTGCTTCAATCTCAAAGCATCTAAACAGGGGATTAAAAAGCAGTATATATTTTAATAACCATCTTCATGTATAATGGCTGTTCAATAAAGAACAATTGTAATTTTTATAGCATATTCTCATGGTAAAATTTAACTTTACAATATTTTATTAGCTTAATGTGTAATTAGCATTTAGCAAATAAATAAGAAAGAATTTGTACAATGTTCATTCAGGCCCAATAAAGGGATGTATTAATTCAGTCAATAAGGCTCTGAAAATGTGCACAGTTATCCCAAAAGAAACACAAAATAAAACAGAACAACCCAACAATAGCAAAAATGTGTCATTTACCTAAAATTCACAAGACTGGTG
Source organism: Metallyticus violacea (assembly GCA_030762175.1). Taxonomy (NCBI): domain Eukaryota; kingdom Metazoa; phylum Arthropoda; class Insecta; order Mantodea; family Metallyticidae; genus Metallyticus; species Metallyticus violacea. The sequence goes on along the minus strand of CM060840.1, from coordinate 11,756,431 downwards.
ATGGTATGTGACCCATCAATAACAATATTAACACACCTTCATACTATTTAGCACAATGGCTAGCTAATAGATTCAGGACACTACCAAAATTTCAAAGCTGGAGCATAAACAATTCATTTCAGCTAAAAGAAAAAGTTAAGGATACAAAATTATAACCTTCTGACACATTAATATCTTTTGACATAGAATTGCTGTTTCCAAGCATACCTAAAGATAAACTTCTAATTTATCTACATGAATAGCTAAGAATAAGCAGAATTAATGATGCACACCTAAAACAATACATAAAACTCACTGAAATTTGAATAAACCAATCATGTTTTTATTCGAGGACAAATTCTATAAACAAGAATTAGATTTTGCTATAGGCAGCCTCTTATCTCATTTCTAGCTAACCTTTTCATGAGCAGATTTGAAACACACATCAACTCAGCATTTCCATGTATATTTAAAATCTGGTACAGATATGTTGATGATATGTTTGCCATAGTAAATAAAAAACATTGATGATGCTATAAAACTTCTGAATATACAAAATAAAAGCATATTGTTCACTACAAAACAGAAACAGATAACATATCACCATTCCTGGACATAAAAATAAAATATCAAGAAAACCTGAAATTTGTAATCTACAGAAAGTACCTGCATATGCAGACAATCACATAAAACTGATGGATTTAATCCCAAAAAACATAAACATGCAGTAATCAACAGCTTAACGCACAGAAGGAATGAAGAATCCTCTAAAGGGTACAAGCAAATAGAAAAAACAGCAATGAAACATGGATTTAGCATAGAACTAGTTCACAAAAAAGTACAGAAGTTCAAGAGACAAAAACTTATTAAAGAAACCACAAGACTTTTACCAGAAAAAGATAAGAAAATTTTAAAAAATTCACATATCCATGAGCTATGCCAAAATTTCAAAATATTTTAATATCAGATTGGCACCTGAAACAGATTTAATGTTAAAAATATCCTGAAACAATATTAATGACAGTATTCCACCAGAGAAAAAAGCAGATATTTGCCAAATAAGGTGTGCAGAATGCAAAAAAGTTGATATTGAAAAAACAAAGAGAAACATAGGTACACAGTTAAAAGAACATTTCAGGAACATAAAATATAAGCAAACAGAGAAATCAGCAGTAGCATATCACTTCTGGACAGAAAACCATTACATATATAGCTACATTTAATCACATTTCAATTCCCACTATACCTAAATTGACCAGCATTGCCACTGTGTGACAATAAAAATTCTCATGCAGTTGGGAGATTTATATTTTAGTTAAACAGATCTGGACAGAAAAGCACTACATACAATTATTAAAATCAGTACAAGTGCCTACAGAGTTAGCAACATGGGAGAAAATCTACATTTATACACACACACACACATAATCTACACACTTTCACATGATGATCTAACCATAAATGTAATAGCAGATTCCCTAATCAAAAAAGAAATAAATATCCAAAGCACTAAAACATTGATGAACTTTTTATTCAACAATGAATTAAATTAAAAGAAGTAAAGAATAATTCCTCAAAGATAACTGACAGACAGCAAATAATAAAACATGGAAAAAACATACAAGACTCCTGACACAAAATAGAAACAAACCAAGAAAAGAATCAACAACAACTTTTCAACTAAAGTGCAACCACAATTGCCTTGCAATCCACCTGTACAAGAGAAAAATCCACCAAAGTAAGTATTGTGTAATACACAACTACCAGACACAATTATGAGCAATACCATCTACTGGAATGCTAAACAGTGAAGAAGAAGAAGAAGAAGAAGAAGAAGAAGAAGAAGGAGAAGAGGAGGAGAAGGAGAAGAAGAAGAAGAAGAAGAAGAAGAAGAAGAAGAAGAAGAAGAAGAAGAAGAAGAAGAAGAAGAAGAAGAAGATAGTTTAACAGATTTCAATTTCATCAGAATCAACACAGTGAAACGAGTATAAAATCTGTAGTTAGTCATTTACAGTTGACGATGTGAACAAGAGCTTCACAAAACCTGTCCTGAATCTTAAAAATTTTGAGAGTGAAACGTCAAGAAGGTTTTAATATTCTAAATGTTTTAACTCACTGTCCTTTATTCCTTGGGAGTGAAGTTACAAGAGTGATTTTAACATTTTAAATGCTTTATCTACTAGAGATTTTAGTAGAGAACTGAATTAAAATGCTAGAAGACAAATGCAGCAAATCTTCAATGTCAGCCATTAGAAATAGACTAACTAATCATAAATAGATAAATTAATAAATAAACTACTATATTGTATCATTTTTCAGTTATTTTCTGATATTCTTTGTACATCTATTACATAGAATTAATCCAAATTACTTACTTTCCAAAAACTGGATTCAGCTGTTTTGAGATATAATTTTCTTTATCACTTATCCTCTTGGAGCCAAGTTGTAAGACAATATAAGGATCTGCTTTGCCATTGAGGTCCATGGGATGCAGGTCATTAGCCTTTACTACATAGACACGTACCAAAACATGGATAGGGTCATTATTAGGGAGTCCTTGGAAGAAACCATACTGAGGATCAAAACCCATTATAGTATGGTCTTCAATGTCCTTTGGAAGAGGCCATTTATACACTTTGATTGCTCCCTGAAAACAAGAATATAATGTGTGCATCTTTTTCTGTAAACTTAGTCATTTTAATTATTTTTACAAATATGGTTGTTAATAAACAACAACAACAACAACAATAATAATAATAATAATAATAATAATAATAATAATATCACATTTATTTGCCTACAGACTTATAAATGTCAGGTACTGTCAATTTTACAATACATCAACTCAGGGTTGTTTCCTATACAATTCATTTATGCACAAAATCAGCTCAAAATTTACAACTTATCTTTACAATACACATGTATCTTTATTAGGAACTCTTTCAATTTTTTTGGAAACATTTTTCTTTTCAGTAATTTAAACTCTTTAGGCAGCATGTTACATGAAATTTTTCCCATAACTAAAGGAATCCTCACAGTGGCTTTTTTATTATAATTTAAATAAGAGTTCTTGTGTTATAATCATACCAATATTTGTTCATATTTGGTATATATTTTCCCTTGTTTACTGTAATCAAAATTGCCTTATATTTTGTATATAGTGATATTACTGTTTGCATTCAAGTTTCTATAAAAATGCTGCCTTCTCCTATTTAATCTCACACATTTTATTTGAAAAATTAATAATGTATGAGGGCTGTTCAATAAAGAATGATCATAATTTTTTTAAAATATACCTTTACTCATCTCCATTAGATAAAATATTTTAAAATGCTAAAAACACTTCTGTGGCTCCACTTCCAATGAACATGCTCTGTTGACAATGTGAGCAAAGGTCTCACGAAACATGTCCTGAATTTTTTTAATTTTAAGAGTGAAACGTTAAGAGTGCTTTATTATTGTATCAATATTTTAAATGCATTTAACTCAAACTGCTTCCATGTTCATTGAAAGTGGTCACAGAAATGTTTTCAGTATTTTAAAATATTTTATCTACTGGAGATCTTATACTGTTTTCACTGTGTTGATTCCTAAATATATTAAAATTAAAAATAACTTTTACTCATTCTCATAATTTAGAAGATCTTACTCAAAATAGTCACCATTGGATGCAATGCACCTGTCCCAAAGTTTCTGCCAGTCTTCAAAGACATGCTGGCAATCAACATGCTGGAGAAAAGGTCAAAGTAACAATGGGGGTAAATTTTAACTACAGGGAGGGTGATAACACACTTCTCATTGATTTTTTGTGAAATATTCAGCAACATCATTTGTGATATGCCACTGTGCATTATCATGATGCAGCATTTGGCTTGTTGCACAGAAATGTCGCATTTTGCGCATGATATGGCCTTGCATAGTTTTCACAACATATCTATAGTATTGCCCATTGACAGTTACGTGTGCAGGTATGATAAGTTCATAAACCATTCATTGAATATAAAAAATGAGATGACCATAACTTTCCCAGAAGAAGCAACCACTTCTGGGTTTTTTTTTTGGTGATTATGGAATTTCCACAAAGAACTTTGTTGTTTACTCTCAGGATCAAAATCATGTAAAAAAGTTTCATCAGTAGTAATTATCTTTAAAAGAAACTCTGTATCTTCCTATTAACATCATCTTTAAGCCTGCATGCAAATGTCCTTTTGTTTGAGAATCACCAGTCTTCAAACACACTGTGCGCAAACATGTATGAAAAATTTTGGTTACCAATGTATGGGTGGTACCGAATGAAATTTTCAGAATTTATGAAAGTGTTCTTAACTTTACTGAATGATTCTTTCTCACAATAATAGCAGGAGTGTTATGTTTTCTTCTGTTAGAGCACAAACTGGAGCACAAGGTCCACCTCCCTTTGAAATTGATTGTCTCCCCTCTTTAAACATTTTACAGCATATTCAAGCTGGATTTTAGGGATGAACAAACTCTTCATAGGCCTACTATAACATAGTATATGCCTCAGCTGAAGATTTGTTGAGATGAAAGCAGAATTTCAAAACAGCATATTATTAATTGCATCACCTCCATTTTGCTATAGACAAAACTAAACATGTCTCAATTGCATATCTCTCATAGGCAGGAACCAGAAGCGACAACAATGAAGCTCATACTATATGTACATTATGCATTAAGTTAACAAAATATTATAAAGTAAAATTTTGATGCAAGAAATTATACCTGTAAAAAATGATGATCATTCTTTATTGAACAGCCTTTGTATTTAAATTCTAGTACATAACTTCACAAATTGTTAATTGCATATTAAAAGTATGGGTAGATCAAGTCATAAGAAGTTAATTTTAAATTAATTTATTTAGGTTAATTTTTAAAATTTCTTAGCAAATACAAGCATGAGCTAACGGTGTTGTAAATGTAATCAGCATGATTCCTAAAAGTCCAATTTCCGTCCAAATTATTTCCAGTAATGTTTTTAATTGTAAATATTCAGAGTTTGCTGCTCAGAAATCATGCATTTAGGACTGCTGATGCCCCTTGGCAAAAACATTTGCTGTACGCTCCACTTGCTCTTTTTCTGTATGTATATTTAATTGTGATTATGTTTTTATTGAAATTATAAATATAACAAATCAATACAAAGAACTTACATTAAATTAAAAGGTGTTTTTTTAGTACCAGGAGCCAAAACACTAATTATAAACATAAACCCCCCACCAATCTCACTATGAAACAAAATTTATACTGAAATGCTTTCTGATATGTTAATAAGAACTAAATAATATCAATACACCAAATTATTTATTACCTTTGCAAATAATATTAATGAAAAAATAACAGTCAACCTGATCTATATTTAATCAGAATTCAATTCCCACAATATTTAAATGAACCAGCACAGCTACTGTGTGATAATGAAAATTCTCATGCAGTTGGGAGATTTATATTTTAAAAATTAGACAGATTGTTCATTCACCCACATTTGTATGAGTTAGCAGAAATTTTATCATCCCAAAATGATTTAGGCAGATCTTTGACATATACCAAAAAAAAAGAAGTAGCCCAAGTTATTATCTCTTACCTTAAAAGTTCCAACAACTCTACTCTCATCCTCTATATCATCACCCGTTTTCTTTCCCCTGTAGAGATCAAATGTTAGGAGCCATTCCTTAAAACCATTGTATTCTGACTGCATTTCTAGCTCATTGGGGTAAATCTGTAACAAAAAAAGTCATAGCACACTTAGCTGTTTTAACTGGCTTTACCAATCTGAGAATGTTACTGAAGTTTTCTGTCATGAGAGAACTTAGGCTTTTATGGCCAGAGTCATAGATGTAACTGCAATTTTCTTCCAGGCTGTTGTGCCATGGCATGCTGGAGATGAGACATCTTCCGTGGCATGGACAAAGTCTCCTCAGAGGAGGTATCACTGTCTCTGAGACTTTGGATGTCAGAGTCACTATATTTATACTGCCAGTGCTGAGCTGACAGTCAGTGGCCAGTTGGTTGGTGGGAGGAACCTCGCCTCTCCTGTGCTGCTGCTCTCTTGTCATAGGCTTGCTATGTTTTCATGTTCTGTGTGTTGTGCTTTGTTTTCAATTGCTGGATACTAGTTGCATTTAGTTTCAGAGCCTCTTCTTTCTTGTCAAAGCTTTCTGTCCTTAAGGAGATTTCAAAGTCAATTCTAATACACAGTTAATTTTCATTTGTTTGTAAATAATCTAGTAATTTTGAATCTGAAGGAGTATTGACATGGATGGCATATTTGTTTTCCAAATTTATCATTTCATCCCATTTATCATCAGTGTCCACCAGCTATGATGCTGCTATAGTAAGAACAGATGTTATAACACTATTAAAATAAAAGGTATTGTCCTACTGATTAAAGCTTTATCCATATTTTCCTCAGTTTTTATCAAAGGCAAGTGCCAAAAAGGTATTCTGGTTTAGAATATTTCCTTACCCAAAAACACTACTTTCCCAATTTACACCAGTTGTATATGATGGCTGTTACAATACTATTAAAATGAAAGGTATTGAATTTACACACATCAAAATTGTCTAAGAAACACAGCATTTATGAGGTCTCAAAATAGGACTTGTCCTTATACAGAGACAATCTTGTGCAGTGGTTACGCCTCTTTTCGTGAATGGCAGCAGAGAAAACAGAGCCCTGTGACTGAACCTAATTACAGGTAGTGTGACTTTAACATATGTAGGAGAATAATCACCATGTTGGCCTGCTAGCTCAGTTGGTTACAGCATAGTGCTATGGGGTGGGTTTGATCCCCCCAGAGGCTAACTTTTTTCTTTTTAATCTTCATAATATATCTACACTGTTCCAATATCATAAATGCTACTTTTTATTTTTTAATAATAAAACTTATAGTGTTAAAACAATGCATAGGTTGCAAATTTAGGTTAGATTAGCTTAGCTTAAGTATGAAAAAAAATAATATATGCAAAACTTATACTGCTAAAAGCATAGGCTGTTTCCTCTTTGATTATTATTTACTTTATGTGTTACACTGGATTTCCCTAGGGACTTTCTGTTTTTTAATCTTCATAAGTAGCCTATACTGTTCCAATATAATAAATGTTATTTTTTATGTTAAACTTTTAGATTAAAAAGTGCATAGGTTGCAAATTTAGGTTAGGTTAAATTTAAAAAAAAATTCATTACTTAAAGTGTTAAAAGCATATGCCTTTTCTCCTATGATTATTATTTACTTTATGTCTTATATTGCTTCATTACAGTTTCTTATTTCATTTGGCTGTATAATGAATGTGTTTAACTATTTACATGCATCCTAAAAAGTTATCTTGCTTACAATTACTTGTTTCCATATGTATAGCTGCATTTGTTGTATCTACTATTCAGTTTTTCTGTTGCCAGTCATGAAAGGAGGCGTGATTACTGCACAAGATCCACCTGTTTGTAAGTGTAAGTAAAATATATCGGTTCATCATGGAATAGATTCGGGCATGAAAGGTGACTAAAATAACAGATAAGGATGGGCTGAGAATATGTCCTTTTTGTGGAGACAAATAAAACTGGCAGCACATTCTAATGAACTGCCAAGGTGAACACTGGAGAATGACTGGGAGCTAAGTTTGCTAAGTTAAGTTGTAGGTTGACTGCGCTGGAAACTAGGTTTGCTATGTTAAGTTGGAGAATGACTGCGCTGGAACCTAAGTTAGGTTAGGTTAGGTTAGGTTAGGGGGGAAAAAACCACCCTACAAGGATTGGTAGTTGTTCATGGTGTTCAAGTGTGTTCATTTGATACCATTGCAAGATGGATTCGATCATTTGAAGAAGGGCCAGAGACTTTGAAAGACAACCCTTGCTCTGGTCTACCTCAGGAAGCTGTGAACGAAAAACTAATTCAAAGAGAGAGGAACTTGGTGCAGGAAAGTTGACGTATCTGTTGAAATGCTAAGTGTGTAGTTGGGTATGGAGTTGGCAGCATTGACAATATACTCCGTGAACATTTGAAGTTATGAAAAGTCTGTACAAAATGGGTTCCACATTCCCTAACCAATGAAGAGAAGAAGAGAAAAAGAGGGAAAACAATGCGCAAGGAAACTGCTAAGCATATTTCCACCAAATGTCCTAAAAGTTTGACAGGTATACGCATTGGAGATGAAAGTTGGTATTATTACTATACCACCCCAAATAAAGTTCAGAACTGTGAGTGGACAAATGAGAATGACCTAAACCAATTGTTCTTTGACAAGATTTTCGTTCTCAGAAACGAATGTTCACTGTTTTCTTTAACTATGTAGGATCATTGATGCTATGCTAGAAGGAATGACAATGGAGAGTAATATGGCACTTATATTTTGGAGCCTTTATTTGAAGAGTTCAGGTGGCAGCATCAAAAAACAGGAACTTCAAGGCTGTTGCTTTTTCATGATAGTCCATCTCCTCACAGAACAGCTGAAAATTTGAGGAAACTGGAAGTTGCCAAAGTCCTGTTCCTTGACCATTCACCCTACAGCCTTGAACCTGTACCGTGTGACATCTGATTGTTTCCTCCATTGAAATGTTGCACTGCTGGTAAATGTTTCAAATGAGTGCAGGACTTGCTCAAGCTATAAATTCAAACCTGTTAACAATTACTCAGTCCGAGTACTGTAGTGCTTTTGACAAGAGGTTCCACCATCTACAACTGTGTGTGAAGAGAGACGGAGAGTATTTTAAAGGATGTGAGGATAAGTTTTTGAATTCAGTCCTTAGACTTGGACTTTGAAGTTACCTTTGCTAAAATTTAAAATGCCCCTGATAATACACATTGATAATACAATACAAAAGTCCACAAAAGCAATATGTAATCCTTTTTAATGAAAATAGCATAATTATTCAATATATAATTATTGTTATATGCATAATTATTCCATAATATTTATGGCTGTAATTAACATATGTGTGACACTTACTTTTACGAGGGCAGTACGCAACTCTGACTTCTTACGTGCACTTTTTGGACTTAAGCGAGCAACAATTTTGGCAGTTGCAGAAGTTCCTTTAAATGTAAGTTTCCTTTTCTCAACACTCTTTTCACTGCCAGTCCATGACAACTCTCTCTTTGTTTCTTGCAAAGCTGCAGCTCCTGCATTGGTAGTACTGTCTTCCAGATATATAGGCAAGGTTCCATTCTGCTGGCTTTGCAATTGTGCTAATTCCTTTCGAGCCTCCTTACTCTCCTGAAACATAAAATTAATAGAGAGATAGTAGAAGAAAATTTGCAAAGAATGGTGCTTTAGAATAAATAAAAATAATTAAGAAAGGGAGTAAACTACAAAGAGAACAGAAATGGAAGACATTGTTAACAACTATATACTGTTAAACCAGTTAACACCAATGGGAAATGGTTGGATCAGAAAAGAAGGGTGCTAGTTAAACGATTTATTAGCTATGAAAATTATAAGATTATACAGATGAAATGTACAATAATGAAAATAGATTAGAAACAATTTACAGTGTGATAGTGGAGGCAAAAATGTTCTATGGCACTGAAATTTTGGGACTGAATGAAGGCTAGGTTAATATGGATATAATAAATATATCCTTTATAGCCCAATTCTAAGCTTACCTATCTCAGTACCTAATGGGGTAATATCAGTAATGCAGGATGTTGGGTAATAAAGGTAAAGTGATCAGAAGAGAACTGAAATTTTAGCTTAGAATAAAGAATTTAAATTGTTGTGAGTTTATGAAAGAATGATTAATTATCCAAGAAAAATAAAATTGGAAAGAAAGCTGGATAAGCAAATTATACTTTATTATAGAAAGTAAGGGAATGGGTAATGTTTGGAGCTGAAGGGAGTAGAAAGTTAAAGGATTTTGGAAAAAGGTAACAGAGAACATTAAGGATATTTGTTTATTTATTTATTTAAACTGGTAGAGTTAAGTAAGGTCTTAGGGCCTTTTCTTCCACTCAAAAGTCTTACATGGGTGTATGTATATATTAAATTACAACATTAGTTAAAAATTAAAAGAGAAATGGATAATAGTAACTATAAACACAATACACCGGTTATAGTCATTGTCAATACAGATCACATTTAAGAGTTACATTTGTTAATTAAGTACTTTTTTTTCAAATTCTGATTTTTAAACACATTTGCATATATATATTTAGATAAAAAACAAAACAAAATTAAATAAATATAATCATAATTGTTGGAAAGTATTTTAAAAAGTCTTCAATAGAATAAAAACAGTGCTGTAATAACAATTCTTTCACTTTGTGTTTAAATATAGCTTTTGAGGTAGTATGTTTAACATTATCAGGTAGCTTGTTGTATAATACAATTCCAGAATGTCTTATACTTTTGCTGAATAATAGTATTATGTGTAATAATTGAAATAAATTTCAGGTCAGAACTAATACAGTGAAGCAATTAATTTATTCTTTATTAGACAGTGAGTCAATTTAATACTCTTATGCTCCACTTAGCATTGAATTATACAGAACATGTTTCACAAGCCTTCACCTGCATCATCCTTTTTGCATCCAAAAACTTTATGTCCATGGAGATTAATCTTCTTTTCAATTTTAGCTTCAGGAAATCTTTTATCATTTTCTTTGTGTTTCAGAATTAGTGATTAAATGAAATGTCAGTTTTTTCCAATATTCTTAGCTTATTAGTATTCATTTTGTTTATTTCCCCCAGTCCAGTTTGCTGACTATGGAGCAGAAGAGTATTAAATCGACTCACTGTCTAATTAAGAATTAATCATGCTAATTATACTCGGTGTATAGCTATTTCTTGTATAATAGCTATGCTCTTCACAGTTAGACTGAAGTAGGAAAATTATGCGGATCTGTGATAAGTCTATAGCACAGGTGTTCTGAATCTTAAAGAGTTAAGGAAGAATGAAAATAAGTTGCATGTCCATTCTGTGTAAAAATTAATTCGCTGTATATTAGAAATTAAAATAATGAAAAAACAGAGAAAAGAAATATGGTGTAAAATTTGGGATAATTTACCAAAAGAAATTGTATTAAGAATGAAAGAGGAGATTTAGATATTAAGAGGTTAGGAAGATTCTTTGGAGTAATCAGAAAAAAAGAATAAGAAAAATAAGAAATAATAATCTAGAAATATTTCCCACCAGTAAGTTATTATAATAATACTAATACTAATACTACTACTACTACTACTACTACTACTACTACTACTACTACTACTACTACTACTACTACTACTACTACTACTACTACTAATAATAATAATAATAATAATAATAATAATAATAATAATAATAATAATAATACAGTGTTAGCTGAAAATCCTGCACTGCATAAATAATATAAATATCTACCAGTGATAATGAGAACTCAAAAAACAGCTCTTTCTACTTCCAGTAGAAGTACTCCAACACTCTTATTTTAAACGGACTACCCAATTTATTTTAAATTTTCAATGATGCTAATTAAGAGCTTTTCAAAAGTATTCCCACTATACTTCTGCACATATTTATTGTTCTTAAATAAAGAAAACAAAAAAGTGAGGCAAATAGTGAAACCCTTCTTTTGTTTATTGTGTTTTGTCAGTAATTACATAAATACTGTCCTTTTATTTGTATACTTGTAATCATGCTCGCTGATATAGAGACTCTTATTTACTGTGTTCAATCTGATGTTAAGCGAAATGGAAAGAATTCTAATTTTAATTATGGTTGGCTTAGAGTCAGGCAATGATTTCATCAAGATGTAGTGAATTTATTTATTATATGCATCTGGATTGCAATTAATTTCCAACATACAAATTATGTATGGCAATATTAAAGAAGACACTGCACATTTTACATGTGGTGGTTGGTTATAACAAGCTGCAGAAGGTAGAGTATGCTGTTGATAATGTGTGGTAATAATAGTATGTTAATGTTTCCATAGTGATTACATGCACAGGAAATAATCCACCTACATATGGAGGTATGTGAATACATTAGATTAGTTAAGATCATTGTATGATTGAGTGGAAATATACACTCTTATTGACTCCATATATTTGTTTATATATAGCACATGTTTCACAAACTCTTTGTTTGCATCCTCAGCTACCTGTTAACTACTGGATAATTCATTATGCAACGGGGATGTGTATTCTGCTCTGGTGGAGATGTGATGAACTTAAAATTTATGTTTTCATTCCCGGAAAAGTCGAAGTTCATTAATTTGTCTCTGTATATGTAAATGCAAATTTTCTCCCATGTTGCTAATTCTGTAGGTCTTTGTGCTGATTTTAATAATTTTGCTTTATTCACTATGTCATGGTTTTCTGTATAGAAATGAGGTGCTATGCTAATTTCTCCATTATATTTTTTTCTTTTAGTCAGTCCTGATGGTGTAGTGGTAATTCACACTTGCCTTCTAAACCCATGATTGTGGGTTCAACCTGGCCAGGATCAATGGATTTTTTTCGGGTGTAAAAATGTTAAGTATGGCTTCCTTCGGAAGGGAAGTAAAGCCGTGGATCCTGTATCTTACATTTACGGCACAAAAAAGAACCTCAAGCTTGAAAGAAGAGGCCCCTGAGCAAAATTTGTCAGCCTTTTCATGCCCTGAATAGAATGGGACACTAATGACCTGTGATGTTAAAGAGCATCCATAAAATAAACCAAATCAAACAAATCCATTTGTTTGTATTTTATGTTCCTGAAATGTCCTTTTATTCACGACATAGTGAATAAAGCAAAATTTAAAATCTGTACAAGGACATACAGAATTAGCAACATGGGAGAAAATTTATATTCACAAATACAGACACAAATTAATGAACTTCCACATTCCAGGGATGAAAAATAAACTTTAAATTTATCACACCTCCACCAGAGTACAATACACATCCCTATAGCATAATGAATTATCAGGTAGCTGAGGATGCCAACAAAGGGGTTCTTGAAACATGTACTGCATATGAAAAAGTATGTGGATCCAATAAGAGCATATAGTTTGACTAAATCATACAATGATCTTAATTATTTGATTAGCTTCACTGTACAAGTTCCAATTAGCATCTCTAGTTTACATTAATTATGGAAAACATATTAACTAAGATTAGCTTGCATGTGTAAACCTTGATTAGCCACTAGTGACAGTTGCTTATAATATATAAGTACTGTATATGTCTTATGTGCATTCTGAATACTCAGACGACCAAAATTATTTCCAGAATTCTGGATTGCTGTCAGACACAACAAATAAAACTGGATGAGAGTTTTAAGGCATTCTATGATAAAGCTCACCAACAATTTGAAAAAGCCTGTGATTTCTCAGATGGTCATATTGCTTAAAACTACACGTTTTCAACATGAAGAAAAACATAACATTTTCTTCCCTTGAATAATTTTGTTCAGAGTCTGCAGTTAGTGGAGGTCATCAGTATGGAAGAATTGTATGAAGAATTCTGCATGATTGGAAACATTGCTTCAAAAATTCTGGATAGTATGGAAGATGCATCACATAAGTGGAAGGAAGTGTTTTTGGAATATAATGGAGGCCAAAAACCTAAGGAACTTGGAAAATTTATGTCATTAATACTAAGTGTTCCAGGCTCTAATGCATTTACTGAGCATGTGTTTTCTTTGATATTAAACAAATGGACAAATACAAGAAACATGTTCAAAGTCACTAGTAAAAAGTGAGCTAATGATTTCAATTAATATGAACACGTCATGCAGAGACTTTTACAATAGTATAAAATTGGATATTCAAATATTAAAGGCAGCCAAGTCAAATTCCAAGTGCACCTGGAAGAAATGAGTTTGGCTTTCTAAATTGATGGAATGTTTAAAAATTTTTTAAAAACTTCTTTTTAAAAAAATATATGGAATTAACACAATGAGGCTAGGTTATACGATTAAAATCATTTGAGATATGTCAACCTAAACGCTCTATTGCTCCCCTTACTTGTTGTAAAGTATGGTACTGGTTTCAAAGACATTCGTCTTCATCCTCAGCCTTGAATGTCTTCAAACCAGTACCATACTTTACAACAAGTAAGTGGAGCAATAGGAATGTTTAGGTCAATAAATCTCAAATGGTTTTGATGGAATGTGTTTATCAGTATGCATTTAAATTGTACTTGAATTGCAGTTATTTCCAATGCTTAGTTAAAATATTTATAATAATTAATAATTACAATAGAAGTCATATTCATGAAAAAATTAACTATTGTCTTATTTAGGTCATTCAAGATTATGTCGTCGGTCCTGGTGGTGTAGTGGTTACCATACTGGCCTACTACACCCAAGATCGCGGGTTCGAACCCGGCCAGGACGGATGGATTTTTTCGGGCGTAAAAATCCTAAGTATGGCTTCCTTCGGAAGGGAAGTAAAGCCGTGGGTCCCGTGTCGTACATTTACGGCACGAAAAAGAACCTCAAGCCTGAAAGAGAGGCCTCTGAGCAAAATTTGTCGGCCGTTTCACGCCCTGAGTTGAATGGGACGCTGATGACCTGTGATGTTAAAGAGCGTCCATAAATAAACCAATCAAAAAAAAAAAAAAAAAAAAAAAAAAGAAGAAGAAGAAGAAGAAGAAGAAGAAGAAGAAGAAGAAGAAGAAGAAGAAGAAGAAGAAGAAGAAGAAGAAGAAGAAGATTATGTCCTTGTTCCTTATTATTGTTTAATGTCCCTTATTTTTAAGCTAGTGTCCCTTAAATAATAACTCTAAAGGTGGGAACCCTAGTTATATGCAAATTTTGTAATGCTTTAGTTTTAAATTAAACTTTTTCCCCTTGCTATAGTCCCATTTTCTGAAGTTACAAAGTATAGACTGGCCTATTTTTATTTTTTTTTCTCTCCCTCTTTACCTAGAGCTTAATGTCAGATTTATTAAAGATCATGAAGAGCAACTAAAAATATATCCAGAATATCTTTAGTCTTAATATATCATTAAAATTTGTAGAACAAGATGGGTTTTTTTTTATCTATGCTGCAAATGAGCAAGCTGTAAAACTTCTTTCACACATAACTGATACTGAACGTATCCATAAATCTTGCACACAAATACACAAATCTCCTTCGAGGATATAGCACTTACCTCAATCATTGCCTCTACTGAAGCAAAGTATTTTGTCCACCAATCTCTACTTGTTTCATCATCCTCTGGATCTTCTGATATACTTTGTTTCCTTTTCTTATTAGCCTCTGTCTTCAATTCCTTTTTACTAGCGGGTTGACCAGTTCCCTGTGAATACAAAAATTATATGGGTTGCTTTATGCAAATATGGATTAAATTTTACCCAGAAACAGTACAAAATCACAATTTTTTAAGAAGAAATCACTAAATTTATTGTTATTGTTTCAATTACTTGGATGTTTTTTGAAGGCTGTTGGCTTCATTATCAGCATGGTTCAACTGTTAGCTTTGCTCCATAGATTTTATAAATTTGACGATAAGGTTATTGTTATTGTTTGGAAGATGAAAATTAACTAAATTTTCTTTAATTGAGATCACTGATTCAGTCAACAATGAGCTGGTGATGCGGACAAAGTATTTGTGAAACCAACATATTATAAACAAGAGGAGCAAAAGAAGAGTTTATCTTAGATTTAAGGATTAAATATATGGGGAACACTAAAAAAGCTTAGTCTAGTAAAATATTTCTTATGCTATACAAGAACTTAAAGAAAATACCAGGAGAGAAATTTAAAGAATCATTAAGGAAGTTGTTGTAAGTGAAAGTTAATTTCATTACAAGATATAAGAAATATGTGACTGTAGAATGTAAGGTTGAATGACTTGTGTTTACCAATACCTTGCAGTTGTATTGGTAAACGCATCAGATGTACTCTTCTGAAGCTGTGAAACCAGATTGAAAAACACACAGGAAGAAAATATATAAACTGTGCAATCACACTTCCTCCTCTGCATCCCAAGATTGCAGGTTCAATGCCGGCCAGGGTCAATGGATTTTTTCGGGCGTAAAAATTATTTGGAAGGAAAGTAATGCTGTGGGTCCCATGTCATGGATTTATGGTAGGAAAACAAACCTTAAGCCTGAAAGAAGAGGCCTCTGAGTAAAATTTATCAGCTTTTTGACGCCCAAAATTGAGTATGATGCTGATGACCTGAGATGTTAATAGCATCCTTAAATAAAACAAATCAACAAAATCAACTCATTTTGCATACGGTTTCAATTTAAAATATGTGTGTATACACACACACATACACACATACATGAAAAGTAATGTAACACTATTCGTAATAACAATGTAATTAAAATAACTAGAAAAGCAAATTAGTAATCTGCACACGAAAGCACACACGCACATGCACACACTCACACGCGCACATACACGATTTATCTTGTGTTTCCCTGGATGCAAGCATCACAGTTTTCAATATACTTCTTGAATGTATTGAAGATAAATCATGTGAGATTGGCATGTAGACATTTTTTATACTTTGTAAAACTTCATTCTACTTTACATGATATAGTGGGTGCAAATAGAAAACGTGTGATCTCAGAGTTGTATGTGTCTTCTTGAGTGAAAATTTATTTCTTATTCAACATATTTACCTTTCAAGTTATTTCTGATCCTTTCCGTAACAGCTGCTCTTTTGCTGATTCAGTGCTATTGATACCTGTTTTTTTTTGACTAAAGAGCATCTTAAAACTCTAGCTTTGATATGTTGTGTATGTTGTTGTACTTAATATGCGCGATATTTCTCTGAATATATGAAATTATATCTTTTACTGTCCTTATAGAGGAATTATGCCCCTGCTTAAAGGTTGATTACTTAAACAATTGCCTCATAATTTTAAGCATAATACTTTAATCCAGGACTGCATCTAACTACATCCCCCTAAAAAGTTACAATTTGCTATGGAGACAAAGGAATTGCTGGTGTCATTTCTTTAAATCTGTGATTTTAGAAGGCAATTTAGAAATTTCTTCTTTACATTAGCAGTAAAATTATTGACATCAATAAACCAGGATCTAATTTCTTCTGTAGCTTTATGGAGTGTGTATGCTAGACAGGTTAGATGAATTATTTTAGGATAAGATCTTTGTATTTCTTCAGCAGATTTCTTCATGTAAGGAGCCCTGTCAGTAATTAGTATCAAAATATTTTCTTGCTTAACACATGAAAGTCACAACAGAGACAAGGAATGATCAAATAACCTTTTTAATTATAGAATAATCAACTTCTGCTAGTTCTAGGTTTAGTGATATGCAGCAAACTGTTTATAAGGGTTTTTTATGAAGGGGCATGAACCTGCTCATATTCAGAATACACGCCATTCAAACTCCCTATTTTGCTTTCATTATGTTTCAACTTCCTCTCACTTCTAATGATAAAATTAATGACTTCCAAGTATGCCTAAATGGAAAAAAATACATTTTTTGTATGTTGTTTTGAAAACCAGTGTTACTTTTTCTTAGGCTTTTATGATGCAATGTGAAGGAAAGATGTCATTCTTCTGTGCTTCTGGTTGATATTATAAGTCTGTGCATCTTAGAATGAATCTTGAAAGATACACAGCTTTAGCAAATCTAACTACTTGAAAATAAAGCACAGAATTTGCCAGGGCCAGTCTTAATGATAAAAAAAATCCATAAAATTATATAAAACATTAAAAAAATCACCTGGGGAAGAAAAATATACTGAAATCTGTGATAAAGTATGGAAAGAAGGGATAGCATGGTTTTGATCCTGTGTGGTTTGCTTAAGTGGGTTAGGGAAGAGATCTACAAAAGAAAAATGTTCAAAACGTGGGGAATTGGATAATATTTTGCATTGCATTTTACAATGTGAACAGACAAATTATGGAGAGAAGCATTTCTTTTAACAAAGTGTGATAAGTTATCAATGGATATCAGAGGTAGGATAATTTTAAATATAAGATTAGAAACAAATGTAAAAAAAAAGATAGAAAGCTATTTAGAAAGAGAACTCACCACCTGGTTCCAACCGCAGCCATAGGATTTTATGCTGGTAGATTTCAGGGGATTGTAAAACATGGGACAAATGCCTCAATATACAGGGAGATTATGTTGAGAAATAAAAGTATTTTTCAAATCAGAACTCTTGTTTGTTTAAGTTTTATATCCATTTATAGCTTACTTAATGACTTATTTATTATCCTCGTAATATTATATCAATTAGTTGATGACTATTATTAATAAACTTCTATTCTATTCTGCAAATTTATACAAGTTAATAAAGCCTTACATAATCTAGTGTTATTGGTGTGCTCTTTGGTAGTAATGGACTCACTTCCTTGTTCTCCCCACCACCTGACGTAAAGTTACCACCTCCAACAACTTGATTTGGATTGTTAGGATCTAAATCTGAAACAAAATAAATTACTTTAAAATGCAAACGTTCAGTCCAATTCAGTTCCTAGAGCATTTCGTGAGTTTGTAAACAGTCACAAAAGACTTACGAGCAAGGAATTTTTCATTTACAATTACCACAATTCTTCTACGTTTACAAAAAAGTTTCTGACATTAATATTATTTTAATATATATTAATACATAATTAATATCAAAACTTATCTATTGAATTAGGTGCATTTAAATGCTGCTGTATTATCTATATAAAAGAAATAATGAGAGTTATGCCATGAGAGAACCATTTTATCATAAGGTAAGGAACTTACAGCAAAAACTTACTGGAGAACACAATCACAACATTAAAGAAAGAAGCTAGATAGAACATGGTGAACCATTAAATAAATGAATCATATTTTAAGATTTTCCTAACTGGCAAAGAAGTAAAGCAATTGTAGAGTTCAGGATGATAACAGACCATAACTGTTTGGTAAGATACCTCAATAAAATGGGCATTTACAACAGTTTGCTTTGCAGAATTTCATCTTAGTTGGAGAACATCTGAAAGTTTGCATCTTCCTCACAATGAACACTCAATGGGAAAGATATTGGAGAGCCAAAGACTGCCATACCAAGACACCCTACGTCCATTATTTCATACCTGAAGCCTTTTAGTAATTTGAAGAGTTAATTAATTAACAGGTCTAAACAAATGCCTCCAGAAATACATCACTTTGAGTGGAAGGAAAGGGGACAGAAATATGGGTGGTCATATGCGCATGGGATAAATGCTTTGAGCCAAGTTGAGGTCAGATATATGTAATAAATATTCTTACTTTCAAAATGCATACAGAGGAGATGATGGAGTTTCGTTTCACTTAATAAGCTGCTCAAGTCAGATGAAAGTGAATAAAAAGGAGTGTGATTTCAGTCTAAGAATGAAAATTACTTCTTTAAATATTGGATCTTCTATTCAGAAGAGATTATTAATGCTTGTTTCAATGTGTTCTATTCCAAATTGAATTAATATTGAAATTATCTGAACACTGTTACTTACCAGTATATCATGCATGAAATGTTCTTTAATTATTTTTCTGCTTCATTAAAATATCTTAACTAATAAAGACAATATTAATGTTTTTCTATAACATGGAGCACTTGCATTTACATTTACAGGTGATTTGAATGGCCATGTCTGTTTATTAGGTATCCAGCAGCAGCCAGAAAGCAATTTAAATGACCATTGGGCAAAGGGTTGCATAATGATGTATGTGTATAATTAAATATGTTGTGTTCATATGATAAAATAAATGCTACTAGACAGCAAATATGATCTCTATATCTTTACATACTCTGTAACTGCTGGAGTGACTTTTTGCGTTCTTCTGCCTCCCTCTCTTTTTTTGTCATTGGCACATACATATACTTATGTATAGAATTAATCATGTGCGTTCCGACTAGAGTGTAGCGCCCAAAGCTGCGGCAGTCTACGGCTCTTATTGTTAGAGGAGGACGATATAACTCTTGCTCTGGCAGTTCCTGTAAAACAATTTCTATTTATTTTATTTACCCTGTAAAATATAAAGATAATCAATATACATTCCCTCTTTGTGGGTTAAAGAATGTGTTATACAATCAATTTTCTTTGATGACTTGTGGTAAACTGCATTACTACTTATGAGGAAAGTATAATTTTTTATCCACAATGCATCTCAAACCAGGTTTTTAATGCCTTAAATTAATAGCTTAAGGATAATAGTATACATTAGAATTTTAGCAGTATAATTAGCAATTACTTCTTCTTTAGAGAATCTAGGTTCCTACCAAAAGTTCATTTGCAATTCATTTCTGTAGTTTAAAATTAAGCAATATGCAAGGTAAACTGGTTACCTGCTATCTACAAAAACTACAAAAGAAGGCTATATGAATTATAATGAACATCTGATACAGAGAGAGTTGCAGGGAGTATTTTAAGCAACTGAGCAAATGCCCTTTCCAAGCATATATAGGGTGTTAATGAACTACACTGAAATAGTTTCAGAGAGTGTGGTGATGTCATAAGGAACTGAGATAGGCAATGTATGGTCCAAAACTAAACATAATGAAGTTTTTTTGTTAAAAATTTTGCTTCAGATGTTGATAAATTGGTGTTAAAGCCAAGCCAGGTAAAAAATTAGTTTAGAATGTCTTTAAAATTGTCTTGCAAGCATTAAAATATTGATTTTCCGCAGCATTTTCAAGATTTAGTGCCATAAAAATTCCTCAAATCTTGAACATATCATTTGATAGCGCGATACTGAACCTCTATTAACTGCCTTCTCGATTACATAGCCTATTCCAGAGGGAGCTCTTTAACAGATTGTGGGTGTAATGTATAATGCAAAAGCTATGTTCTGCAGGCCTCCTATGCAATTCTTGTTATGCCATTCAAGCATTCTCTTTCTCAACAATGAATGCATTACCAACATACAATGACTAACTGCTAATATGATGTCCAAAACTTAATAATTTAAGTAACATATACTTAACTGCCTTCTTGAATTATGTAGCCTGCTCTAGGGGGAGCTCTTTAACTGCTTGTGTGATGTAATGTGTAATGCAAAAGCTGATGTTTTGTATGCTGCGGGTTCAATTCTTGCCATGCCATTAATTTTTTTTTTTTATTTAATATGAATTTCTGCAATAAGCATACTAAAAAACTATAAATGAAATTTAGATAATCTTTAAACGCAACACCCAACTTATTAGGATTACCCTTAATTCTATCTTTTGTAAGCAAGGGTTGTAATTATATGAATTGACATGTTAAGATTTGAGTGTATAAATTGAAACATCATCTTGAAATATAGGCTAAAAGCTGTGCTGCTAGCACTAGTGTGAAAATGAAATAAATAAAAAAATAAAAAATAAATAAAAATAATACCTATTGAACAACACTCAAATTCAAAGGCTAATGTCATAACCATGGCACCAGATTGATATATTCAGAAATCTCCTTTCATTATCATGTGTTCTGCTTTCAAGAGACATCTTCATTAGTTAGTAGCATTAGAAACTTATAGCCATAACTTCGAAATTTTAACAGATTAGGCCATACATTTTCTATATGAAATTGCTTGCATATATGACATCTCTAGGCTCTGAAATTATTTCAGTGTAGTTAATTAATACCCTATATAACAAAGATATATTGGTTCATATTAAATGCAACCTTGGTAACCTATCAGTGAATGAACACTAATATACGT
Organism: Metallyticus violacea; assembly: GCA_030762175.1. Lineage (NCBI taxonomy): Eukaryota > Metazoa > Arthropoda > Insecta > Mantodea > Metallyticidae > Metallyticus > Metallyticus violacea. The sequence continues at coordinate 11,734,889 of CM060840.1, read as the reverse complement.
GCATAATATATGAAACAAAAATAAATTTATATAAATCCTCAAAAAGTCAAACTATTTAAACAATTTATAAGTAGTTAAGTAAGTGGAACAAAATTAGTGAAATTTCAGTGATTCCCTCAATAATAATTTGTTATATTATTTCAACAATCTTTCATACATAAAGGCATAAAAGTATATAATCAACTACTTAAAACTACAGATAGACTAGTTGATAAATTAAAAAAATTAACTACATAAATTCTTAGAACTTAAACCAGTTTTACTCAATTAATGAATATAGCCTACAGTGTAAATATGGTAAAACTAGAGAAAATTAAGAACAAGTTGTTGATTTATCTAAAAGTTATGGATTTGAATGTGGTGACATCTATGGAAAGTGCTGTGACTGGGAATTCTCTTTTATTTTGATAACAAGTGCATAAATTTCTCATAAATTAATATTCTCCAATAAGTGTAATAGTTACATGTATTTATTGATCAAAAGGATATTCATTTATTAAAAGATCATTTATTAAATGATCAAAAGGATGAATAAATAAATATTGGTATAAATAATATATAATGTTTATATATTGAATTGTTATACTTTTAAGCCATTGATGTTGCACTTAACTGTATATTATTTTTATTGTTATATTGAGATGTAAGCTGTGCCATTTTCTTATTAATCTGAATATTTTCTGTTTTTATATGCATGTAGTCAGTGCTGATATTTTTAATTAATAATTGGTTTGTTAATGGATATTGTATTCACTAGTCCCATATGTTCTTGTAAGATCCCAGAATTTAATAAATAAAACCTCAGAGTTTATTTATTCCATTTTTAATTATATGTGAGGAACACTTACCAGCTCCAAAAATTTTACTGGTGTACTGAAATTGGGGTTTTTCTTTGCATTCTGTATTACAGATGAGTACAGAATGTGACCAGCACATTCAATATCCACCCGTGGCTTGTCAACAGTCATTAGATGGACTCTCTTCAGGTCACGCAGACCCCAAAACAGCACTTCTATCCTGTAAAAGGAATCATTTATCATGAAATCCTTTTCTTTCTCCAAATCAAGAAAACAATACATTTGTGATACATTGAGTAATTTAGTAGAAGGGTATGATTATGGAATGTGCCCTAAAATATTGGTTTAGGATCTTGAATCTAGAAGGTAGGTACTTATTCAGACAATGTTTAGAATACCAAGAGAAGAATCTTAGAAATTCTGGATGGATTAATACTATCCAGAATGATTTGGAGAGGAATGGATTAGGAGAAATTTGGAAAAGAATAGAAAGCACATAATAAGGGCTTTTGGAAGGTAACAGGAGGAGATGAGGAAGTAGGAATTCAAAAACATTTAAGTGAGATAACTGAAAAAAGGTCCCTAGTTTCTTCCAATGAAGAAAAATTGGGAAAAGAAATATGTATTGATAGAGTAAATAATGAACAAAGGGAAGGAATCATATGTTTAAGAACATTTTGGGAGGACTCATACCAGTTACAATAGAACATTTACCTTTCAGGACATAGTGGAAAAGTTGATCAAGATAAAGTAAAGTGGTTCTGAATAATCCTGGTGAATGAACAAAAGATGAGCAGTGGTTTCTGGTAAAGTTCATTTTCTGTTTATACATTTATAGGGGAATCAGGTTAATCACTCTCTTATTTCTGTAATGAACACATGGTAGGGACTGTTAACTGCACAGCTGTACCACTCCCATCTTTCTCGCTTGCAATTGTTTGTTAGATTTCATACAGCTAAGAAGTTATCCCCACCACAAATTTCCTAGAATTATCTTGCACAGATTGATACTTGATCATTTGCCAGGACTATTCTAAATTTCAGTACTTTCCTCATCCTCTCTATTTCCTGGTATTCGTTTGTCCAAGGTAACCATGCGTTCCTTTCATTAATGAAGGTTCTGGGTATTTAAAGAGTTTAAGTGAATGGATTGAGGAGAAAGTTTTTGACTGCTTGATAAGAAATATGTGTATAACAAGATTCTCCATCGATATTTTTGTGTGATGAATATGCCATTTAATTTTTGTAACTTTTTTCCCTTCATTACATTAAAATTCTTTAAGAGCATTTTAAAATGCGTAAATATTCACAGAAAAAAGTCATTTAAAAGTTGAAACCTTAAAATAGTAAATAGAGACCAAAATAAACCAAAAAGTCAAAATAAAAGCTGGTCCTAATGACTCCAAATGTACAGAAATATGTTCATTGCTATCTAACTGCTTAATATATCCAAAAGGGATTTTTCCAAACTTCTAGGCTCTGATTATCACTAGCTGTTTCTGTGGGAAATGGAGGATTGTGATATGGTAATTAGTCGGAACTATTGCTACAATCTGTGGGTTATTCTGAGAATTTTTAAAAGACCCTCATATTATATTTTATTTTACAATTCTGGTATTAGTACAGATAGTAAAAATAAACATAGAGAAAATAAGTTTTTACATCTATGTTAGTACAGATAACAGAAGATATTGTACATGTTTTTAATAAATTCAACTTGAAAAAATCCCCATGCTGCTTGAAAATCCCATACACTGACAAATTTAAACATTTACCATTGCAAATGCCATCTCTTGCCATTTCCTCTGTATAGTTATACTGAATCATATACCAAGACAATTAATTGGTATATTGCTAGTCCCAGTGGTGCCAATAATGTATTCCACTTAAAATAGCCTGCTTTTCATTTGTGGATGCTTTGACATTACAAGTGTTTTATTTTTACCAATAGCAGAGCTTGTCTACGGCATTAGATTCTTTTAATCATGCTACTTTACTCAGAATTTACTGTTACCTGTATTTGGCTAAGGTAGGCCGAATGCCTCTTGGAACAGGAAGCATGGGCCCAATATCTGTTTCAGGAAGTGGCTCGAGCAACTGCTTTGGTTCAGGAAGAGAAGGGAGTCCAGTTAAATCTGATGGAGCCTGAAGCTGAAGAAACATTAATTTACCATTATTACTTTAGGTCAAAAATTAAATATACATTCAATACTATTCAACCACTTTGTATATCTCAAGAATTAAATATGAGCTTTGATAGAACTTGGACCACTCAATCTTTTTGTATTGTAAATTCATGCATGATATTCTTCTTTGACAATTCCTTCTCCAGCATTAGAGCTTAACACCAATTGTTGTTCACACACATACACACAGAAATGGGAAGAAGACGAATGATGAAATGGAAGGTGAATCCATGGTAGAGAAAGACTAAACTAATATTTACTCTTCCTAAAAATGGATTGAGGAAAACCACAGTCAGGTTAATCGGTCACAGGATTTGAATCTGGGATCCCCCAAATATAAGTCCCTAGCAATACCAACTGAGATAACCTGTATTTACTTTAGCAAAATACACATCACTGAAATCCTTTACCTCTCTCTAGAGCCCTGATTAGCTACATCAACTTCTGGCATTTTGCTGTTAAAATAAAACAAATTTCAGACCCTTAAATTTTGGGATACTTTTGGAAAACTTTTTTTAAAAAAAAATATTAAATTAATTAATATTTTCCAGACAGATTTCATATAAACAGCTAGAAAATTACAGCATCAATAAATAACATCACACTGAAAGTTTCTGCAAACTGATATTTATAATAACAAATTGGCTCCAGAATGGTGGAGGTCTCCTTGTATTTTTCTGAGCATTTTAATAAATATAGCTTTAAATATAACAACAAAGCATCTGGTTTTGGGCACCTGTACCTGTAAAAGTTCAAATGTAGCCAAAAGTTCTCCAGCATGATCAGGTCCACGTGTAAGTTCATACCATTCCAAAGATGGTGGAAATTCTGGTTTTGCATAGGGTTCTTCTGCTAGCTTCACATGCGGTTTGGCTACTGTTCTGCCAATGAACTCTGATTTTCCCTGAAATTTGTCAAGAGAAAAAGAACTACAATATCTGCCTAAACTAATGTGTTTGACTTTAGGCACTGATTCAGATGTATGTCTTATTAACTAAAAACACATATTTGTCAATGCAAACTAATTGCAGCAGAACAGCAAATGAGGACTTATAAAGATTTTAAAATTGTTTGAAATCTAAAGCTAAGTGTCTTCATTTATCTGGATCATTTATGATTTTGTTCCCAATTCATGGCAATTGACATCTGAGTGGTAACCCCAAGGGAAGAAGATGTAATATCCATTCAAGTTCTTGCAAATACAACTAAAATTATAAGAAACTAAGCATTCACCTTATAACAAGATTTTTTGTTTGATTTGGTTTATTTATGAATGCTCTTTAACATCTCAGGTTCACCAGCGTCCCATTCAAGTCAGAGCGTGAAACAGCCGATAAATTTTGCTCAGAGGCCACTTCTTTCAGGCTTGAGGTTCTTTTACGCTATAAATCTATGACATGGGACCCACGGCTTTACTTCCCTTCCTAAAGAAGCCATGCTTAGGGATTTTAAGTATGGTTACCACTACTCCACCAGGACTGACACATGTGTAGCAGGACCAATTTTCAACATCTTCTATCATATGCTATATGCTGATTTTCATTATAGTTGTAGTTACAACAGCAAGGATTTATATCAGTTGTGTGGTTATTTCATCTGCTTTGCCTGGAGTTACTGCTATTTCCATAAAAAGAATAACAAAGCCATGAAAGACCTAATAGCTAAAGATTTTCCTCTAATGAGTCAAGCAAATGACTGGCAAATTAATAATTTTGAGTGTCGTTCTTATAAGACTGCATCTACATCCACAGAAAATGACAAAAATTCCATACATAAATTCAAACCTGACCTATAACTTGGCACCCACTTTATAGAATTCCAGTAGCTGACCATTAAATTTATAACATTCACAACATTGGTGAAAAAAAAATTCTCTGGTCTCATCAGAGCTGAAAAATGGTCACTGACTTCACAGAGCTTGTGTGCCCATGTGTCACTGAATGTTGGATATATCAGGTTTTTTAATAGTATTTCATGCCTATTTTATGTGGTGAACACTTATGGATACACGAAATGAAATGATAAATTCAGAAAGGAGTATATTATTTTAATGAAGGAAGAAAGTGTTCCAGGCCTAAGTTTGGGTACCTTCCCGACATTTGCCATTTAAGAGGGCTGGGAAAACCTGGAAAAAAACTCAGTTAGGGAGGATGATCCAGGTGGGAATCGAACCCCAGACCTCCTGCTCACAAGTTCGAACCTTAATGACCTCAGCCACCCATGGTGGTAACACACATGAGAGTGATTTGATAAGTAGCTTTGTTCACATACTAATAAAAACAACAGTGACATTTGTATATGTGTCATAAAGTATGATGTTAATTCATTGCTTGGCAGTTGTATGTACACAAGCATTTTGTGACAGTGAAAAAAAAAAAGTAAGATTGTAATTATGGTGTGATTCAATTTGTTTTTTTATAGAAGGGACACCTAAAAATAAAATTCATGAGAGAAATCCTATTAAGTCATTTGACTTTTAGTAAATGAATTCAAACATGGTAGAACAAGTGTCAAAGATGCATTACATTCTGGAGTTTACTGTGAGGCCATAAATCATTGAAAGTACTAGATATTGTTTTCACTGAAAGATAAGAGAAAGTGTTTGAGTTGGCAGTGGCAATGGGCATCTCAACAGAGTGGGTTCATTTTATTTTTCATAATGAATACACACGAAAACACTTTTCACATAATGAGTCCCTTGCTGGCTCTGGAGGAAAAGCAAAATCGCATGTGACTGACCATATAGAAATGTTTAAGAAGAATTCAATAAATTTTTATGGCATTTTGTGACTATGGATGAAATTTGAATTTATTATATATACCAGAAATTAACCAGCAGTTTAAACACTGGATTGCATGATGCAAATTGGTTATGAAAAAATAAAAAATGTATTACATCTTCTGGAAAGGAGATGGCTTCAGCTTTTTGAAACACAAAAGGAATTTTCATGATTGACTACTTTGAGAAGGGGAAACCATTACTGAAGAGTATTACACATCGCTTTTGGAGAGACTGAAGACAGCAATTGTAGCAAAAGCGCCAGTGCATTCAAGTCACATAGCTAGGAACAAATTGACTGAACTATGACTTGAAATGATTCCACATCCATCCTATTCAACAGAACTTGTTCCTTTAGATTATCGCCTGTTCTTGAAACTCAAAAATTTCCTGGCTGGACACAAATTTAAGTAAAATGAAGTTATCATACATCAAAGAAACCCATTTCTACGAGCAAATGATGAACCTGGTGAAACACTGACTGTCAAATTCTTGCTCACAACTGAATGGTAGAGAGAATGGTACCATGTGTCACATGAGGGAATTTCAGCAAATGGAGTAGATAAGAAGGCTGGTTGGCCATTCTAAATTGTGAGATTTTTAAACTTCTCTTGCTGTACAAAAGCATCTGAAGCCAATACTTTCTTAGGACCAATAGCTAAATGTACCATGACTTTTAGAGAACAAAATTAAGTGATTTGAACTAATTTATTACTTTGTTAGTATGGATGTAAATGCAGTCTGTAAATAACGTTGTCTTTTTTTTAATTATAATTCAATTAGGAATTGAACACAGTGAAACACCCATTAATAATCTCTTCCGAGTCAGATGTTTCAAACGCTCTTTATGATTTCACTTAAATGAGATTTACTCAGGACATATGTTTCGTGGAACTAATGTCCACTTAGCTGTTAAACAACTGTTGGATCATTTGTAGGAACTGGGTAGGTAGGTATTTGGGTTGACTATCGTGGTCTAGTGTAAAATTTAAATAAAATGCCATAAATAAATCAACTGTGGCAGCAGATTTTTGGAATGAAAACCATGAAATAGAAAAAGGCATCAAGTTATTAACAAAATATTCAACAACCAAAAGAACTAAACATATGGGAAAGGATTTATGTAAAAAAACATGAGCATAACCTTATTAATTTTGACATCCTATAAGCAGACAACATTTAATTTAAGTTTACCACTAGACCACCAGAGTAAACCCTACCTACCCAGCTCCTAAGAATAATCCAACAGTTGCTTAACAGCTGATGATGTGGATGATAGTTACATGAAACATATGTCCTGAGTAAATCTCATTTAAGTGATACTATAAAGAGTGTTTTAAACATCCGACTCAGCAGAGATTATCATGGTCTTTTGTCTCACTGTGATTTAAGCTAGATATAATATACTTAGTTTTTTTTGTAATTAAATAATTGCAGCATAATATTGTGGCTGACAGACTGTAGAAAAACAAGACACTTTATTATTGTGATAGCTTTTATCATACTTCTTAGCATAAGCAGAGTGCTTGTGAGAAAAGATTCAAACATGTGACAAGATAAACACCAAGCCATATGATAGATATCAACATTAAAATCTGGAGATGTTATTGAATAGTTGGTATATGCCTTTATGAAAACATACCTCTGAGCATGCAGTTATGAGCATATACTAGTTCATTTGAAAAGTAAAGTAAACAAGCTGTAAATCCATGTCCATTTTAAATCTTGTATTTTGCTACAGAACAGCAATTGTTTTATAAATTTTTCATATTGAAATTCTTGAAGTAACCATGTTTTATAAATATAGTGGCTGTTCATGATTTGTAATAAGTAATATCGCTCTAAAATATTCAGCAGCTATGAATAAAGGTATTCTATAAAAAGTCTAGTGGTCAAAGAACTTAGTACCTTAGGACATTACAAAGGACTTACAGGAGAGAAATCCTACCATACCAAATTATTACAAGTTCAGTGGAAGGATTTTGTCAAGGAATGCTGACCACATACTTGTGGACCTGTCAATGCAAAAGATATTTCCATGCTGAGCTGTAAGCAGCTAGACATGTGGAAATTTCCATGGAACTTAGCATTGCAGCAGTATCATCTTTTTATAAAATCTTAATAAAGAAGCTGAAAATGCAGAAAGTTAGTGTCTGCTGGGTTTTGCACACTTAAACTGAAATTGGAAAGTGGCAGTGGATGGAGACAACATGACTGCATCTGGAGTAATCTGAACTTAAGGTGAAATCTTTATTCCTTGCACTATCACAATCTGTGAGACCTGACTACATATCAAATGACAATCAAGTGAATAATAACATGCAGATTTACCATGCCTAAAAAGAAGCCATGCATTGTAGAATCCTTTGAAAGTAATGATTATTATAGTTATAATTATGAAGGCATCATTTTGGTACCTACTGTACCTCCTTGTACAAGAATAAATGCTATTCTAATTATTTATAATATTTTTTCCACCAAGAATTGCATTTTAAGTGATATCAGATCATTTAATAGATACATATTAAGTTACATGATAATGCCTGCCACCATGTAGCTGACACAGTGCACAATTTCTTAAGAAGAAATTCGGAAGTACTGCAATGCCTACCAAATTCACCGGATATGAAGCTTTTAATTACTTCTTGTTTTTGAAGATCAAGAACTTCTCTGAGGAATTCACTAACCTTTAAAAAGTTGATATGAAAGTTTTAGATCAAAAAGTAAGAGAGATACCCAGAAATGATGGTGCAAATGGAGGATGCCATTTTTCAAGCATTTGGCAACATGTTTTTGACATAAAGTGGACTATATTTCAAGTATATTATAAAAAAGAACCTAAATAAATTTAGTGTGAAACTGAACTATGTTGCCATTACTTTACAAATGCCCAAGTATATGCTGCAGCAGTATCTGACCATTTTGTTATGCTAATATTCTCAGCATGAACTATAAATACCTGCTTTATTTTCAGCAGGTTTGTTTAAATTTGACATATATTTTTACAGTCAAGTATCGACACTAGATTGGACATTTTCCACATCTAATTAATCTAATAAGCTATCTTTTAAGTATTAACTCAAAATCAAACAAAGTTTGGTATCATAAACTGGAATCTCTAGCTAACAAAAGCTCATAAGTTCCAATCTAAGATGTCTCTAAATTGGATAGAAACACATCTATTACTACTTGTTCTCTAATAATAGAAGTTTTTTTTTATTTATTTTCTAAACATATCATTAAGAAAATTTTTGTTGTATAAAACTACACTAAGTGGAATTTTGGCACAAAACTTATTTGACTGGATACTAACTACTTCTGCCTTTGGGGGAAGAGAATAAATTCATTAAGGTTTTAAGAAAAAACAGAGTGAAATCTTGATGCATCAATTCTGTTACCAGTTTTTCTGCAAATCTTTTGAATGAAATAAAATACAGAGGTAAAGGAGGGATGGAAAGAAAGTAGGAATTTTGTATAATTAAACCAGAAAAATCGGAGAACCTCTAGAAAACTTCTAAAAATTCTGACTTTGTGCAACATAAATACCACTTCATTGCTATAGGGATCCAAATAGACTATATAGTTATGGCCAACCAGTGCTCTAGCCATCTGAACTAAAAGGGCTATCCCAATTAAGCATTAATGACCTTGAATGATTAGTCTACCATGGCTATTTTTAGCGCACATGTGCATTCTGTGACATAATTGTGTGAATCTTGAGTCATTGTTTGAATAGTTGCAAGCAAGAGTTTATGCAAATTCGGATTCAAAAATTGTTGGCAAGGGTACTTGTTATGGTATATCAATGATAGTAAAGCGCTGCAAAAGAGAAGGTACTCACCATTAGCAAGCCATGTGTACAACATTGAGTTTCCACCTGAAGCCTAAAGAGCGAAAGCATTAAAAGAAAGTGAGCAGAGCCAAAACTATCTGCACAGTAGTGACCCACATCATATAAACCTATCGACATAGTGAAGCCTTGTCAACCATACAGGAACTTCCAAAGACACAATATGCCATATACTAGGACAGCTCCATAGGTTTCTGGCCTCGCCAATAAAGATTATCACCTTCACAAAATCCTTACCTGATGTCATATCTTATCTATTAAGTAAATAATTGCAGCTGTAACTTTGACTCCACTGTGTTCAATTGTTTAGGTATAGTTGCATAAAGAAGGCTATATGCAGAAGATTGTAACATGTTCAAAATGGAGTATCCAGCTGCTATTAAATTATTCACAAAAGAAGGACTTACTCCAAATGAAATTAAATGGCAGTTGAAAGGTGTGTATGGGAAAGCACCCACCTCATGTTCTACCATAAAAGAATGAGTCAAACTTTTTCAGATGGGTCCAGAAAACATTGAAGACAAAGAGGGGACAGATCAGCCCTTGGAGCTGCTCACTCCTGAAAACATCGCTCTTGTGGAAGCAGAAAATATGGAAGACCGGCGGCTCAAAGTTACAGAAATAGCAGCAAGGATGGACCTTTCTAAAACAACAGTTTTTCGAATTATTCATGAACATTTAAACATGAATATGGTTAGTGCTAGATGGGTGCCTACAGTTCTTTCCGCAGTCCAAAAGCAGCAACGAGTCATCTGTTGTCATGCATTTTTGGAGCTCTGATGTGGCAATGAGAGAAGTTCTGCAAACCATTGTTACAGGAGATGAAACTATGGTCCTCTACTATGATCCCTTGTCCAAAAGACAATCAATGGAATGGCGTAAATATGGCTAAGCACTGGCCTTAAAGGCCAAGGTCACTCACTCAACCAAGAAGATCATGGCCACAATCTTTTGGGACTGTGAAGGAATACTCTTCATTGACTTCAAGGAGAGAAATACCACAGTAAATGGGGAGTATTATGCTGCCCTATTGCACAGACTACGTGCTTCTATCAAAGAGAAAAGGCGTGAAAAGCTGAATGGTCGGAAGTGCCTTCTTCACGACAATGTGCCTGTGTGCACAGCTCTTGTTGCAAAGAAGCTGTGAAGAAATGTGGCTTCAAGAAGATTGACCTTCCACCTTACAGCCCAGATCTATCTCCCAGTGACTATTTCTTCTTCTCAAAACTCAAGAAAGACCTTCCAGGAAGGAAATTTAAGTGTGACAAAGAAGTGATGGGTGCTGTTAATACCCATTTTGCAGACAAGCCTTTTTACTATTTTGGGGGGGGGGGATTAAAATGTTCATTCAAAGATGTCAGAAGTGTATTGCAATAAAGAGTAATTATATTGAAAAGTGAAATATAGTTTTTGTCTTTATCATACCTAGAAAATGATTAGTTTCAAAAAATTGTTCAGCATAAGCTCCCTTGTCAATATATTCTTGTATCCAATTCTTTTACCTATTTTTTTAATCTACTCATAACAAATAGGTGCACTATACACACACAAAAAAGCTAATTAGCTTTATAAATTAAAAGCTATGAAATAAATTAACCAAAGAGCAGAAATGTCACTAATTGATTGTAGGATTATTAAAGGAACAAGATGAAACATGATTGGGTTTTTGGCTTTTTAAATTGAGATGGTTGCACGCATTGTAAATAATGTTTGCTCATGTAGCTTCTAAATTATGATTATTGTATTCTAAGGAAGGTTTCTATTTGATCACAGATCTAACACAAACTGTTAATCTAAAGAACAATTGGCACATAAATAAAGGCATTCCGCTAAAGAAGTTTATCTGGCACGTACCTCTCTCACAATAATATAAAAGAAAGCATTTATTTCAGATAAAATTATGCTTAAGCTCTGCAGATGTTATTTGTGTTTATGTGTGCTGGTAATCTTATTTCTTTAGTGTCTTAACTTTTTAATTATAATAAGCAAGTGAAGTAATCAGATATTATTAACTCTTGTATTAATAGTGCAATTATGTTAGATTTAATAATTGAAAATTTAGTTTTGCAAGTGAGAGGTATAAAAGCAGTAGTCAAAAGCAAGTGTAAGTTAATAATAAATTGAAGTGTTTGATGTGATTGTGCAAGAATGAACTATGTGAATTAGAAAGAGAGAAATTGTGTGCCATTTTGGCAAAGTATTTGAAGAACACAGCCATCATGATGCAGATGTTCGATGCATCAGCAGACAGGAGAAGAAAGAGAGAAGGCTTACAGCATATCTAAACCCAGATTCTCCTGAAGTCGCCTGAAGTACACTCTAGGAAACAGAAAAGGACTAGAAATCAGCTTTAAGATTTAAAGACACAAACAGAGCATAAATGATTACATAATAACTGTAAATTATATAGGTAGGTAATTATATTACATCTGAAGTAAAATGTATTCTTAAAATACAATTGATGACTTGTGTAGAATTTAATAAAACAGAAAATCAAACATTCATGCTATAAGGTTTCAAAGAGTACAGAAAATATAAAAATGTTTTATTTTTATATAAAGCATATTATGAGAATGCATTTTATATTCTTTTAATTTATAAGATTATGACACTTCATTCACAAATTAAGCATATTACTTTCATACTTTTTTTATTTTCATGATTAAAATATGTGCAAATACAATATTTTCATATGATACACGAAAATTATTTAAGGAACAACATTTGACATAAAATTCTTGGTATAAAAAAATTGATAAACAGTGAGTAAATATGGATGCTTTATTTGTTTGTCTATCTACTAATTACCATAGCAATCGATTTATCCTTTTATTTATTTACTTAAATTGTTACATTGGAATGGGTAAACAATTTGTTTTTTTTTATATAGGAATCTGTCAACCTTTCCATATTAAAGTATTTGGGGAAATGTAAAAGATATTTTTTCCATTTTTGCTAGGGCTCTAAATATTAGACCCAAGGTGTGAAGGCCATATCAGGAATTTTGCAGTCTAGAAGAATAACTTCCAAGTAAACCAAGGATTACAACTGCTGTGCTGTGCCTAAGGGTTCTGGGAGAAAGGAGGCAAACTGCTGCCATGTTAAGAAGTTTCCTGCAGAATGCTGACAATTTAACTGTTTCAATCCAAACAGAATTACACTGCACAAAAAGAATAGTTCATTTCTGTCAAAGTGTACAGCAATTTGCCATGGAAACCAGGCATGATACCGGAAGCATGCCAAATAGCAACAGAAACAACAGAGCCATGTTCTCTTCATAAATGATTCAGATCCAGATTGAATGAGAGTGTGCATATGGAGACAAGCAAGTGACACAGAAAAGACAGGCATATACAGCAAGTTTACAAATTTACAGGAAGTACCAATTATGGTCTGCAGAATAATGGCAAAAAGAAAAACAGATCTCATTGTGATCTGTGTAACAATGAATGTAAAAGGATATACTCTCACTGCTTCTTTCTATTGCTGAAGCACCTAGCTTTATATTTCTTTACATACATGATTATAACAAAGCATATGATGCAGGGTATATGTCTATGTGGTTAGAAAGACATGATGTTACGGTACTAGAGGGATGTGTTCGGTCCTCAGATCTAAATCCAATCAAGCATCTGTTGAATACCCTTTAACAAAGAGTTTTAGAGGAAACACTGAATCATCTATTCATGTCTTCATCACCAAGCAGTATATTGCTGTCAATAGACTCATGTACACAAGTTTCAGACATTGCCAAAATCTAAGAACACTAGTTTAAATAATTAATATACAATTGTAAAGTATAGCAAAAGTTTAACAGAATTAGAATTGAATACTGAACAAGAAGAAATCCTCTATCACATAAAATATACATTTTCACTTTTAACTAGTACAATCTACCATGAGGTTTGAATTAAATATTCAAAAGATTACTATATATACCTACAGACATAATGCATGTTTATTACAGGTAATGATCTAACACTTACCACTTTGTCCTGGTCGAAGATTTCAATGATGATGGATGGTGGGTCACTCTTGATCTCTTCCTTGGTCCCATAGATGAGAATTTCATCAAAGATAAGCAGCTCATCCCAGGTGGGACTAAGTGTCTCATCAATCACTTGGGTTGTTTTGCAGTATTCACCAATGATGACTCTAGCAAATGGGTCTGACAGACCAGATGCATCTGATCCAATGAGAGAACGTGCTTGGTACATGTGACCACGAAGCTGAAATGACTGTAAAAGGAACAATGTGCATTCTGTTATTCTGGTATTACAATATGCTAATTTCATTTTATTTCCTAAACTTAGGTATTCATTTTTTACACTAAACTCCACTTACTTACATAAAAGTAAGACACGTTTGGGGGGATTTTTTCCATCTTTAGTTGCTCACTGAACCGCCATTACTTGAAACAATGGCTAGACACCCGGATGTTCCTGTGGTGGCCTCTGTTGGTTGACGTAGGAAATTGCTGAGTTCATCCATGAGAAAACTCGAAATTCATTAGGTTTTCTCTGTTTTTTAATATGAGAATTTTTTCTCTATTTTTTTCATATTAAAAAATAGAGAAAATCTAATGAACTTTGAGTTTCCTCCTTACTCCTCGTGTCTTACTTTTATGTAAGTAAGTGGAGTCTAGTGTAAAAAATGAATACCTAAGTTTAGGAAATACATTAACTAAAAAATTTTAATTGTATGATCTTAATTAAATATTTAAATTAAATTAAACACTTACATGTTTCTCTACATAGTGAATCACTGAAGGTGGAAGGGCTCGAGGTCTCTCAGCATTCCTTATTTCATGAGAGATCTCATAGCCCTTTGGAAGACCATTAACAAAGTTCTTCTTATGCTTAATAAGACCAAGCCACATGTAAATCTGAAGCTTGGCTTGGATTGCCCATCCGCTTGGTCCTATGCCCTTCTTCCCTGGAAGCTGACAATATAAATTATATAAATATATATTCCATATTATATTTGTCTATTAAAGGTTATCAGATATACAAGGCATTGTGTATGGATTTCGCTGGATGGTAGATAAATACATGCTTTATTCTACATATTCCTTTACATTAACATTTACAATTTACAACTGTTCTTAGAGTGCTAGTTATTTAGGCTCTTATACAAGTAATGCCCTGGTTATATATGTAATAGATCCTACTTTCCACAAACTGCACATTTCAATAATATCACCATAAATATCTTCTTTCTTTAATTTAATCCCTTTCTTCCATCACCTTTCTCTTACCTTCCCTACCTTTATCAAATTTTTTTTTTGAAAATCCTTACTGCTGCAAATTCCAAAAATTTTTTGTATCAAAATTTCTATCTGTAAGTTATCCCATTTTCTAACCATACTTTGTCTCTCTATACTTTATTTTCTAAGCAATCAACTGTACAATGTAGATCCTCTTCAATTTTTTCACATTCTTCCTTTTTCAATTTTAATCTACTTAGCCCTATTATTCCTGCTCTACCCCAAGCAAATTCCTCCCTTTCTCTTCTATTACTAACATGTATATAGTTTTCCTGCCATCATTCTTTCTTATTTCTAATAGTGTTTCAAGATACTCTTATCTAGTAAACTCCTCCATGTTTCTTGCTTTACAATCTCATCTGCTATTTGTTTCACTTTATTCCATAATCCTTATCCATTGATAATTTGTTGTCTATTTAAATCCTTTATTCCAATCTCTTGGACTATTTTCTTTGTTTGTGATAGCCAACTTCTTTCCCGTTTTATTTTCTCTTGTGTCTGTAAGCAGTCTTTAACTATATCTCCTTCTCTCCTTTTTCCTATCTTATACCAATACATTTAACTATCATGCCTTTTCTGCCAACTCTCCTGAATTCAGTTAACACTACCTCATTTGGAGCTGCCCTCGGTAATCCCAATACCATTTTACAAAATATTCTAAATATGATCAATATACTCCCATCCTTTCTCTGTTCTCCAAATTTCAACCCCATACATCATATTTGATTCTACCACAGCTGAATAAATTCTCTTGAGCCATGCTACACCCATACTTGGTATCTTCTTCAAACAGGTTCTAATAATATAAACAGTTAGTTTTTCCTTGCCTGGTACAGTTTCCCCCTGATTTGTATATCTTTCATTATTATTTATATTAATTCAATTTCTTTACTGTTTCAATTTCATTACCTTCAAGCCACCATTTCCCATCTCTTTTGAGTTTATTGTCTTTCATAATTTTTTATTTATTTTTAACCCTCATGTTTTATAATGTTTCACTATTGCTTCTTTGTTTAGTCCTCTACTTGTTATTGCTATTGCTGCTAAGTCATCTGCGAACAATGGTCCTGGTATATGATGGTAGATAGGCTACAATATGACAAATGAAAAAGTCTATATGAAAATTGTGCTACCATGAAGAGTTAATGAACAAATAGTATATTATGACTAAAGAGCTGATGTTTTGTTTGCTAATGCGGTAACTCCTAGGTGCATTCACATCTTCAACCAGTTTACAAGTAAGGCTAAATGGTGCATTGGAGCAGGTGATGCATAATCAGTTTACAAACAGGAGGAATATAGATTGCAGGTCAAAGTTAAAAGGTACTCAAATATTAATTGCAAAAATAGTTTTGTATATAGAAATATAAAAACAATACCATCCTTACTGTTCAATAAAGTACTAACCGAAAGACAATGTGAATACTATGTCTTTATTTACGGTAGATGTCCAAAATGTGTACTTTATGAATGTATGTAAGCATCATATATCTTTGAACAATTTGCTCACAATCTTGTTAGAGCTTCTGCATTATGCCCAAACTCCACTGCTGCGTGCAGATTCTTCAATTGTAGTAATCTCATCAGCCACGCTTGGCTCTTCAAATGTCTCACAAAATAAAATGTTTTAAAAAATTATGTGAAGAGGGGCCTGTCATGTACTAACCACTCATTTTGTCTTGTTTGAAGAGGGACAGATTTGATGATGCTGAAGTTGAATAAAAAGGAATTTATTTTTTCATAAATATGTACCTCTTTTAATTACAATGCTTTATATCCAATCTTAAAACAGCATCTTTTCAGTTGGCCTTAAGTTCCCCTGATCTCAAGGTATTGATTTTTAGATGCTGTGACTCTTTGGAAAAATCAGGAAAGCTTGTAAAGATAAACTCGGGGAATCAAACCAGAAAGCTATGGACAGCTACTACTAGAAACTACAGTGAACAACAGAAAAGAAATATGTTGACTTATGCAAAATTTTAAAGAGGAAATTACTCAAATTTCCCTAATTCTGTTCCACTTACTTGGACATGTTTTGAAGGCTGTTGCCTTCATTATCAACATGGATCCACTATCAACTTCCTAGCATGGTATTCAGAGGTTGCTCTGTAGATATTACAAATGTAGTGATAAGGTTATTGTTGTTTGGAAGATCAAAATTATTATTTTTTTTTTTTTAATGAATATATTCTCCCTTTCTAGATACAAACATTTCTGGCAAAAGAAAAAAGAAAAGAAACACCAATTCCAAAATGAACCAAAACTTTTAATAGCTCGAGAAATCCAATGAATTCACAGTATGGGAGGATAAATTCATAAACAAAAACAAAGAAAATTTATAATTAAGGTCATTGTATGATTGAGTCAAGCTACACACTCTTATTGCTCCACTTACTTGTTTATAATATGTAGAAAGCTGAGGATGCGAACAAGGGTTCATGAAACTAGTATTACATATTATAAATAAGTATAGCAATAAGAGTGTGTAGTTTAAATCAATCATACAATGATCTTAATGATATGATTAGCTTCACTGTAAAAGTTCCAATTAACAAATTTAGTTAAATAAAATATAGTTAATTTTCATCTTCCAAAAAAAAAATAGCTTTATCACTAAAACTTTAAAATCGACAGAGCGACATCTGAATACCACACAGGAAGGTGACAGTGGAACCATGCTGATGAACACCCTTTGAAATATGTCCAAGTAAGTGAAACATAATTATTGAAATTTGAGTGATTCCCTCTTTAAAAATTGCATAATTATACTTTATTTCACTGTAAACATTCATGCTGACTTACCTTTAGGAATAATGACTGAACCTTTCCACATTCTCGGCCACACTCCTCATCCACAATTGAATAGATTAAGTCACGAGCTTGGAGCCGTTGATATGCAACTCGCTTGCCACCACTTATTAGCCATACAAACACATCTGGCAGTGAATTCTGGGGCTGAAAACAGAACAAATGATTAGCACAATTTTATTGCATTATAACATTTTAAAAATGCCAAAAAAGAATATAGTTTTACTTTTCTGCACTATGCATTCAATTGTAAACATTTTAAATTGTTATTATTAAGAAATTATACCAAATAATATTAGCTCAATGTTTATTTTACATCTATTTTATCGAGTGCTTGTTATAAATACCAGTATTATATATGTGAGGATATGCTGAAAAGTTCTTGGCCATAATTATATGTGGTCATCCCATTGCCATGATAATTGTTTTTTATGTTATTAGCTCTGTCTTAAGCACTGATTGAAATATTAATAATAGTTTATTATTATAATAAAATAATAATAATAATAATAATAATAATAATAATAATAATAATTGTTTATTTACCCATAGACATGCTATAGAAATTTCAGGTTTTGTCACATTATAAATTACATAATTAGCTTTAATTTTATAGTATAGTATATATAGTATACTAGTTTTGATCAATAATTTCTTACTACTCAATGAGTGAGAGAACTAATAAAATTTATGTTTTCTACAATATATCCTACATAATATACAGCTATTGCTTAACATTTTACAATTACAAGAAATTAAATCCAATTTCTTACAGTATACACTATTTCCATATTTGCAATATAAAGTACATATTTATATATGTACTAACTTACAAGAAGCCATAATTCATTAATTCTGTAATTGCATTTTCTTAACAGATAGGTCTTCAACATCATTTTAACTTGAGCAGATTTTGTGTTTTCTGGTGATTTATTGAATAGTTCCTTTAACATACGGTTATTTTTTCTGTTGTAGCTTTTGTTGTGGTTACTCTATGATAATTATTAACATCCCTATGAATAATGCCCTTTGTTTAACGTACTGTTACTGTTTAACGTAGATACTGTTACATTCTTTTTAATCAACAATATAATATAAAGCAAAACTACTATAAAAATATGCTGATTTTTAAACACTTCTTTTACAGATCGGCAATTTTTAGATTGTATATACATTGTAAGCTTTTTTTTTGTGTTATCAGCATGCTATTTAAGTGTGCAATAGTTGTTCCTACAGATTTCAATTCCATACTCAATTAGTGATTGCATTATTCCATTAATATATGATTTTAAAATGTCATTTTCTAGAATGTTCTCAGCAAATATGACTCCAAGCCTAACATTTTGCAATGGATGTCTATATATTCATTAAAGATAATTTTTTTTATCAATATGAATGTCTAGAAATTTAGTGATTTTTACTTGCTCAATAACTGAATAATTATATACTATTTTACATACATTTTCTTGTTCCCTAAGCTGAAACAGAATGCACTTTGTTTTATCAATATTGAGTTTACATTAAGAAGCTTTTACATAATCAGAAGGCGCAGTAATGATGATAAAAGCTTTGATTCCCAGATGGTTTAATTCTTTGAACAAATAAATGAGATATTATTTGCATATAATATAAGTTTATAGTCTGGAAACTTTGACATATTATTTATATAAATTAAAAATATTGAGTCAATGTCACACTGTCTAATGCTTTGCTGTGATCAGTACTGTTGGTGACCATTTGAGATATGGACACTTGAGCTCTGTGAGGGAACTCTCAATCAATAAAAAATCTCCAAAATAATACATTAATAAGATAACAAACTCATACTTACATCATCAACTAAAAATCGAAGTTTATTGAGATATGTTTGTGCTGTTTTATAGCGCTCCCTGAAAGCATGCTTAGTAACAAGTGCTTTAAGGTTTCTTGCCATGTTTCCAATTTGTTCCTGAAATAATAAAATGACAAACACATGCTGTGTAACATACTTTAAGATAACAGAGTTTCAATTAATAAAATTCAACCTACTCGTGAACATTTTTAGATTTTTTAGTTCCTCATAATATTTAGCAGAAAAAAATATAACTTTTAAAAAAGTAGTTAAAATCTATAGCTTCCTTTATTCTGGGAACCAGGGTCTGATGCAATCTAGGGGGAAATTTTTGTATTTTATTTAATCATTTAGAATTTAGATAAAGAATTGTATAAAATAATCAATGTATTAGAATTTCTGTAATCGCAAGGTGGTACATCTAAAATTTCCTGGGCCAGACAGGTGCAGATCTCTTGTAGTTTGTATTTTTCTTTGCACTTTCAATAAATTGCAATTAAACTTTCAATGTAGAAGTATTTTGATGTAATATATAGGGGTAAATTTGTATTAAATCTCAATTTTAATGAAATACTAGAACCCAAGTCTTCTGGATATTCCAGTAGGAACCTGCTGATGAACTGAAGACTAGGATACAGGAATTATTAAATAAGCCAAATTAAAGGAAAATATATGGAAAAAGGTATAAATTTAAATTGTAGTGTTATTTGTAGAAGAAAGGATCATCCAATTTGGTAGTTTCCTTTATTATTCTTATTTTCATCCATTTCTGCGATATGATTTCATATTGAAAATAAACTTCTACAAAAGAGAGAATTTAAATAATTAGTGGTACTAATAAAAGAGTTTGTTGTCGCCTGGGTTCAATTCCTGGTTGGGTTAGTTTCTCAACTGATGTTTTTTTCAGCAATTTTCCCTAATTTCTTAAGGTAAATGCTGGGAAACAGATCACAAATTCCCCTGAACTCACTGGTCAAAATACATTCATTAACTGTTCATCTATTTAATTACATTGCCAGGTATATAATTGGGTTTATATGTATTTAATAAGGTTGAAATATATTTAATTATGATGACATAGTATATGACATATAGTACAAGTTGCAAATATTGAAATTTCACTATATCTCTACTGCCCAATTGCAGGTTGAATAAATATATACTTATATCTACTGGCATGAGTTATTTTTTTTTTTTTTTTTTTTTTTTTTTTAGTAGTGTTTAATGCCCGTTTTTACTACTGAGGCACCACAGGCAGTACTGGCATGAGTGCAATCACTACAGCAAAGACTCATGGACATGAAGTTGCAGTTTGAATTCTTCCTGATTCAGAATTTTTAGGTTTTCCTCAGTCTCATCAATGGCAAATGCCAGGGAGCAACCCTAAACTTAAGCCTGGAACACTTACTTCCCAAAATTCTTTCCCAATTTACAATTTCATCTCATACATCATCAATGTTCACTGACTGTGACCATAAAAGTTAAAATGTGTGTTAAACACTATTTAATCAATCAATATCATCATCTGGTGTAACAGAGCTCAAAGTCTCACGAGAAAAAAGGCCTATTTAAAAAAAAATAATATGTTAGCACATATTATTAATTAACTAGTGAATTGATTTAATACTCTTATGCAATACTTACCATTAAATTATACAGAGCATATTTCACAGGCCATTGTTCGCAATGTCAGCTATCAGTTGATTGTCATAATTGTTTATGGTTGGATGAACTTAGTATAGCTCTTGTGGACATTTTATGAACTTTTGGATTAATTTGTCTTTTGCTGGGATCTAGAAGTTTATAAACTCACCTTTATATATTTTATAGTTTTTTTTTCCCCATAAATATGAAGATAAGGTTATGAACTTCAAAATCTCAACAGAAGACAAATTAATCCAAAAGTTCAAATCAAAAATGTCCAGGACAGCTATATCATCCAACCATCAACAAATCCAGCAGTCAACTCATAGCTGATGGTGTGAGCAATGGCCCATGAAACATGTTCCTCTATAATTTAATGGTAAGTGGGGCATAGGAGTATTAAATGGACTCACCAGCTAATTAACTTTTCATTATAACTCATAAAAAGATAATTATTTGTATAGATAAGAGTCAACAACCACTTACAATCTCCCTTTGACAAAGTTTCATACGCTCCTTGTCCAATTTGGTCTTCCCCATGCCAGCTCCAGAGCCATTGCCCTTTGAGATGGAAACATAGCGCTGACAGCTGATGGAAAGTTCTTCCAATACTGACCGCAACTTGCGTTCAGCACTGGCATCTTCCATTTCACTAAGTGTATGGACCTCAGACAGACCTTCTTCCTGGGAACAAGATGCTCCTAACAGTTCTGATCATATTCTATAGAAATTCAGTATTCATATCGTGTTTTTGTTATTTGCTATGATGCATATACTAAACATAAATTTAAGCTAAGGAAAGGTTCATAACTTAATAAATAATAAAGTAGCTACATCTAATGACAGATTTTAATAAGATTTACTAACCTTTTAGACGAAACTTTGCACGGGATCAAATAATTTATTTAATCGTTAATTTATCTACCAATCTTATAGCTAAGAATGTTTGAAAATGCATAAATCATTCCATGGGCATTAAAATATAACTATTATTTAACTCAGATATATCCTGTGTTAAAATTTAAATAGGAACTTACATCACTTCAGAACATCATAGTTATATTTGTCAAGCCTAACTGAAGCCAGTAATATAACCATTGCTTTCACTAGATAACAATAATTATTCTAATTAGTTCATCCAGCCCTTAGGTTACTATTGCACTCAATTATTTTCCTTATCATAACTGGTTGCCACCTAGACGGTGTTTTCCCCATCCATAGGCCACAGAATGATGCACTTTACATTACATATGTACATAATGATGAAACTAGCAATGCCAGCTCTGGTACTAATTTTTGACAAGCAATGCGAGCAAAGGAGTATTTACACTGATGTTTGCACAAATTGATAGCACTACAGAATTTTTGCATGTTAAGTTAGGTTAGGTTAAATGAAGTTTTGGTGTTAATTCCATTAAAAACTAAAGAGTTTTGCTTGCATCACTCATTGATTTTTGCAAACAGATAATATACAATATTTCTTGGATATTGCATCATTTTTATACTGTAACATAACTTGCTAGTACTGTGAAGGATATAGTTCTAAAATCAGTTCCATGAATTTATGTATGTAGTCTTTTAGTTTTAAGTTACTTTTGAAAAGGTGCTTTGCCAGATACCTAGAGAAATGCTGTTTTCTTTTTCCAAAGACAGGTATTTTATACGTGATTTCTCGCTAATTTCTTTCAATGTCCTGTGTTTGCACTGAAAGGAGAGGTAGATAGCTGCTGGTAGTGCTGCAAGGTTCTGCTGGAAAATTTTGTCACTCTCTGCTGTTGCTCATATTCCACTGAATAAAAGTAGATACAATTTTAATTTTCCTAAGTGTTATATACTTTCCATAAGTCTTGGTGTTAATGGTCCCAAAACACTGCCTGGAGTAGCTCTGCGCTTCTTTATTCTACTGGCACTAAGGAACTTGGATATGTCTTCTCATCCACTCCACTGAACAACCATTGCCCTTTGATGAGGTACTTTTGTTATATTTTCTTTTGTTAAATTTGGTTTCATCAATGTTCATGTTGGAGTTTTTAGTCCTTCTATTTGCTGCCTATTGCAAATTATCCAGTCTGAACAAACCTCTGCAAAAGGTCAACTACAGTGGCCATATATAAAGTTAATACATAATTAAAGCCTGCCATGGATTAGGAGGAAGACACCATAGTATGAAGAATTTAATTTGGTAATTATTCCAAACAGCTCATCCAGCACTTATTCTTGTTACACTCACTTATTTTGTTTATCATGACTGGTTGCTTATGATTTCTGCTACTAGATGACACTACATAGGTTCTGCTGGAGTTAAAGGAGATTTGCTACCATTACAATGATTTACCTGCTAACATAGTAGCACATGATCCACTATCAATTTGCTATCTTCCAAAAGGAGGTAAGGATAGGCCATCAGGTCATAGCAAGCTGCAGCAAACCACTGGGTTCATTGGTTTCTAGGATTTACCTGAGGTTAGGTTAAGGTTTGTGTGTATTAATTAATTGCAAATTCCATTTTTTACAATCTGTTTGCTAAAATTATGCTAGAATCCGAGTTATGTTGCTGTTCTTATATCCAGGGTGAAATTATCACTAATAGGAAGAGTCTGAAATTATGCTGATTTTACCTTTATGGCTGCAATATGTTGTTCCTTAGTACAAAACTAAGTTTTCAAGTAAACTTCATTTTATCACTTTTTACCAGCATCATCTTATTGTACCTATGAACTATCTGAACTATTACTGTGTGCAAATGCGGCATACATACTGGATGAACAAATTGAAGCTGTTATCTTTAATTTTTTATTATTTTACTGTTAATTTTACATACTCAAAAAATTATTATACCTGGCACTTCTGTCCTTTCAGTCTTCTTTGGCATTGGGCCAAAAATTGTTTATCTTTCCATTTTATGTTACACTCTGTTCCAAATTTTCCACATGGGATTTTTTTTGGTACTAAGTTGTGCTGCTGGATGAATATCAACACTTTTTCTTGATTGCCACCTGATTTCTTATTAAATTCTGTCACCTTAGTGCTACAATCCATTATTCCTGGCTACTTCTCATTAAACATTTATTAACAAGAACATTTCTTAGGAAGTTCATATGTTCTTTTATTTTCCCTAGGCACAGTCTTCTAAAATTAAAATTGCTAATAGGTACTGGGACTTTGAAAAATGAGATATCAAAAGTTTTACATTAATTAGCTAATTTTTATTTCTTTTTATTTTTTTTTATTTTTTTTTTTAATTCTAGCAATGAAAATAAGAAATTACAAACTATTTGAATAACTCATAGACTGTCTGCAATTTATTCTTGGAATTACCACTTACACTTTTTAAACATAAACATAAATGAAACATGCAGTGCTAAATGGGACTTGTACAATAAAGCAAATCATATAATTAAGATTACTGTATGACTGAGTCGAACTATACACTCTTATTGGCTTTACTTATTAAAGTAAGCACAGGGACACACAGAGCTAGCAACATTCAGGGATGAAAATATAAACTTTAAGTTCATTCACACGTTAATCAGCATAGAATATACATTCTCAAAGTATAACAAATTATCAAACAGTTGACAGGCCCCTGAGAATGTGGATCCATGAAACATGTATTGTATTTAAACAAGTAAATGAAGCCAATAAGAGAGAGTAGTTGGACACAAGCATACAACAATCTTAATTAATTTCTGCATTTTTTTCTTCCAAAGAATTAAGAAAGAATTTTGTGCTTTTATTGTTAAGCAAATCTTTTTGAAATTGGTCATATAAATTGGGAACCTAAATTATTGACATTAAATATTTATTCACGCTATTAAATAAACTAAATGGAATGAATGAATTTATAATTATCTTTTGTAACATTCATGATGCCCTTAAAGGAATATTTTTAATAATTAAATTAAATTTTGTTACAACAAAAACATGAATGACATTTATTTCTAGATAAGGTGAACATAGCAAAACAAAAGAACAGTATCTGATTATCAAAAAAAGCCATGGCATACAATCTTTATCTATATCTGAAGAGTTAAATTCAATAAATCATAATTGAAAAATTAAAGTCCTATTTACAAGTATGATGTTCCTTCTTAAAGTAGTTCCATTGGTTGAATACTTCATCCATAAAAAGAAAAATGTAAAATAACTTTTGCTCACCAATTTATCAACTATCTTTGCAATGATGTTGGAATTATACATTCTGCGTCTGTAGTCAGGCCATACTGAACGCACATGCATGCATGGTTTATCATCCCAATAAGGCAGGAAGTAATAGATGTGATCATTGGTCATTGGTTTGGCTGGTGTAGTGGTACTTTGCCAGGATGCTGACTCAGAAGTAACAGTTTCTACATGAAAGACAATATAAAGTAAAGTCCAGAGTATTAGAATATTTACTCTTTTGAAATATTGTTTTAAAATGGAGAATTTAAATGTGCTCAGAGCTTATATTTTTGTATCGCTGATAATGAAAGTTAAATTTCATTAATGCTACAAACACCTGCAAGTAAGAACTGCAAGTGAGTACATAGTAGCCAGCTTTTGAATTAACAAAACATCAAATAAAAATTCAAATTGATATTTGCAAGTGCCAGAAATATGCCATATGTATTTTATTTAATTCCATAGTAAGAATTGCTATGACACTAGAAGCTCTGAGAAAATATTGTTAGATAAGTATTGATATGATGGCACTATTACTTACCTAGATTATCATCACTGTCTGAATCACTAAGCTCTTGATTTGTTTCATTGTGGCCATCAAGCGAGTTCCCTGCATTGCCTATGCTGATTTCAAAGTATAATGGCTTATCTCCTAATCTTTTATCAATCATGGTAGCATCAATAATTGTAGCGAACATGAAGAATTCCTCATTTTTTCCGTAAGAAGTCTACAATGTAAAAATTATGGTTTTAGCTATTTTTTAGTAGCAAACAGAAAATAATTATAAAGAAATGAAGCTCTTCAGGCCATAGGTTCTAATTTTTAAAATAAGATATTTAAAATAAACTATTAATAAAAATATTCAAGGGTTGTTTAACAAAAAGCAATACAGAAACAGTTGTAACCACTCTATTCAATATTTATTGTATAAAAACCTGTAAGGATCACAAAGCAAAAAAACATTTTACAAACTATGGTCTAAAATAACTTTTCCAATATATATATAGATTTTTAAATCCAGGACACTAATGTTGTTTGTGTACTAACATGTTACTTCTCAGGTTTGCTATTTACATATAATAGAAATAATAGTTATCACTAATTATGAAATATAAAATAATATTTAGAATTTTTCTAAAAAGTATACAGGTTTTAATTTTAATGTAATAAGTTATAATTATTGTATATATTCAGATGGGAAAAAGTAATAAGAGTAAAAAAATATTAAAACCTCTAAACTTTAGATCAATGGTGTGTTCAAACTTTCATGATTTAACAACTCAAATTCTGCTTAAATTCCAAGTTACAATTTGATTGTAAACTTAACAGAAGTTAGAAACAGTGAAATTGATTGATTATACATAAAAAGAAGTTAGTACTCAACTAATTGATTAATTTATCAGAGCATGTTCCAAGAGTATTTGCTCTCATCTTCAACTGGGGAATCATAAATGTTGGCAGGTGACGATGCAACCTCTGGTTTTTCCAATATACAGCAAAACAGGAAGTCGATTAATGGGATGTCAAAATTCATAATATAATGCTTATTCTTTGAAATGAAAATCTTTTCCCATATAGCTAATTCCCTGGGATTGTTGGTAGCTTTTAACAATTTGGTTTCTTTTGCAATGTCATGATAGTAAGTACAAAAATGATCTGCAATTGCTGATTTATCCATCTGTATATATCCTACACGTTCCTTCATCCTGCTCTCCAAATTTCTAATTGTTCTGCCAATGTCTATCTGATCACAATCCAAACAATCTATCTGATACACTCCTGCCATTTTGTTATGGAATAACATCCATTATGGTCCTGTTCAAAATGTTGTTAATGTTAAATTTATTTTGTACCACCAACAGAATATCAAATTTTTTAAAAATGTTCATGCCCATGGATGGTATGTATATTTTTTAAAACTTAAGTCTTTCTTTATCGTTGAGAGAATGGTGGTGTTTTTACTATCTTTTAGAAATGTAAGAGTAGTATATTTTCCTTAACATAGTGCTTAACAATATACTTTTTAAACTATTTGCTGGAGTATTAAAATTATATTTGGAGGATATATTTTTTCCACTCTGAATAATATGTATATATATTGAAATATTGTTAATGCCCATTTTAACTACAGGGGCATCGAAGGTGGTGAACTCTGATGACACATGAGATAAAATGATAAACTGGGAAAGAATTTTTTTTAAACGAAGGAAGCATTCCAGGTATAAGTTTTAAGTACTGCCTAGCATTTACCATTTGTCAGAACTGAGGAAACCTGGAAAAAACCTAAATCAGAGGGGATGGTCCTGGTGGGAATCAATCCCAGACCTTCTGCTCAACCATCCATGGCAGAAAAAAAAAATATATATATATATACAGAGTGTTAATCAACTACACCAAAATAATTTCGGAGAGTGTGGTGGTGACTTAGACAGGTAATTTCAGATAGAAAACAAATGGCCTGTCTGTTCAAATTTCAAAGCTATGGCTATAAGTTTCTGGCACTTTAGAAGCGAATGAAAATGCTCTTTTAAAGTATAATACATGATAATGAAGGGAGGTTTCTGAACATATCATTCTGGCACAATTGCTATGACATTAGCTTTTGAGTAAGAGATAGTTGTTTGTTTTCAAGTTGGAATCTTGTGCATCTCATTTTTTAATTGCTTTCTGATTAAGTCCTAATAATACAGTTTTTAGCCTATGTTTTAAATTGATGTTTCAATTGTACATTTAAATCTTAACTTATCAATTCATATAATTACAACACTAGTTGTAATTGTACTTATTGATCAGAATCATGACTTGAGTATGTGTTAGTTAAGTTTTAGGCATCATATTAGTAGAAAACATGTTAGCTATTATATGTTCATAAAACATTCATTGTTGAGAAAAAGAAAAAAACTTGAAAGCATTAAGTAAATTTCTTCATAATTCTTTAATATGCATATTGCAGCACTACATATTAAAAAATGTTTTAATAGCATGACAAGAATTGAACCTGCAGTCTGTGAAACATCAGCTTTTGCATTATGTGTTATGTCACACAAGCAGTTAAAGAGCTCCCTCCAGGGTATGTTATATTTTCATTTATTTAGTCGACCTTGGCTACATAATACAAGAAGACAGTTAATAGATGTTCAGTGTCACACTGTCAAATGATTAGTTCAAGATATGAGGAATTATTATGGCACTAAATCTTTAAAATGCTGATAATGGGCTGTGGAAAATTGATATTTCTACACTCGCATGGCACTTTTAAAGACATTCTAAACCAATTTTTCACCCAGCTTGGCTTTAATATCAACTTATCAGCATCTGATGCCAAAATGTTTAACACCATAAAACAGCATTATGTTTAGTTGTGGACCATACACTGCCTATCTCAAATTGCTTATATATGAATCTCTACATTCTCTGAAATCTTTCGGTGTAGTTCATTAACATCCTGTATATAAATTTAAAAAGAAAAGGCTGTTATCTATAGACTCATCTAATTTAAAAAAAAAAGGAAGGAAGTCATAATGAATAATAATATATGTCTTTGTTGAAATCTGTTATTAAATTTATGCTACAAATTACATTAATATAAAGAAAACATAAAAATAATATTTTCTGTGGACTATTTACCTCATTTATAGGAAATGTAGGTTCCAGTTCAACTTCAGAAGGTGCAAGATCAATATTGTCAGTAATTTCTGTACGAATTGCAAGTAGAAGACGTGCTCTATATGACACACCTTCACCAAGACCTGAGTTAAGGTTTGAATGCTCATCAATGAGGCTATAATCACGTGTAGAACCATATAGATGTACAAAAGTGGGTCCAAATGTAGGAAGAAATCCTGAAAATACAGAGAAACAGGTGTTACATTAGCTATTAGCTAAAATAAACATTTTCTAAATTAATGACATAAATATATTTACTTGTGCAGGAATACTAGGTGAATGAATTTATTTAGGTTTCATCTCAAATCATTTGAAATTAATGATGTCACTTTTGCAGAGCGAGTTTCTATTAATCAGCACAATCAATCACTGGTTTATCTAATTCTGAGAATTTGCTTTGGATGACATGCAGTCTCATTATATATGTTACCCATTTATTTTACTTTCTGATTCTGGTAAAAGCACTGCAAACTGTTTACATCCACTCTTATTGGTGCCTTCCCCACTACCCTGGTATGACACTAGTGCGCCATGTAGGAATGTTAACTGAAGGCACAAATACAGAAACAACCTTAATAACCTGAATTGTTAATGGGCATAAACAAAATAAAGCTATCACCAGTTACGCCTAAGGTTAAGCAGCTAGAACCCTCACTTGATGTCAACCAAGCTCAGTAATGCTTATGTATGTATTTGTTGGCAGCACTTGGTTCAAAACAATGATAACTTCTTCCTTGGCTGTTGACAAAACAAACAAATGATAAGTTTATTAACAAAATGCAGTCCTGTTAGTTCAAGCACTCACAGGTTGCCTAGTGTCATGCTCTCAAAACCAGTACCCTTATATCACCCCTTCAAGACACAGTGCACAGGCAAGCAATAATCTCATCCATTCAAACTGAGTGGCAATAAAATCCAAAAAAATTGATCATCCAAAATAGCTTAAAACTTGTTGCAATAAACTTGTAATTTTTAATTAGTTTAAGACTGTAAGAAAACAGTGAAATTTGCCATCTTTTCATATTTTATGTCCACCAGAGTCTAATTTTCTAACTAATACAAAGGTTCTCATAAATATTCCTCTAGCTAAGCATTTTATTGTATTTGGTAACAAGTACAAAGTAATGCAAACAGATTATATATAAAATATATTTAAATTATTCTCAAATATTTGCTGCCACAATCTGCATATGTCAGTGATTAAAATCATTTCCTTTGTTAAAATAAAATATTCCATTTGGTAACATTATTGCTGATGAGTTTGTTTTCTGTTTCACAACATGAAATATAATTTGAGCATTTGGATTATTGCACAAAATTAATATACATATTTTTAAGGATTCTGCAATGACACTGAATTTACACTGGGAGGACTAAAGCAGAAGAACTTTGTTAAAAATATTTTAACACCAAAGAGTGACATTTTATGACAAGTAAGTGAAGCATTAAAAGTGTTTTGATGACAAAAAAAAATTAAACCAAAGAGTGAGCCAAAATTTCTGGAGATTTTCAAAAAAACTCATAGAATGGTAAGCAGTTTTCTTCCTTAGCCACATATGCTTTGACATGAGCAATAGAAAAAGGTTGCTGGCTGGTATGTACTATTTTAGGTGAAGGCAAATTTCAGTGGAAGTACAAATTTATCTAAAATTCCATTTTAAATTGGAACTTGATAAATGTATAAGTATCACAAAGCACAGAGTTCCCCCCCCCTCCTCTTTACATAATCATTTATTCATATTTCTTTTTGTATAAACTTGACATTTTAGAAGAAAATTAGTTTTTAATAATCTGGAGAGATGCACGAATTGGTCTGAATTGCTTATAGGAAACATTCTGGCCTATTCTACTGACAGTGCTAATCAGAATTTTGAGAAGATAAAAATTTTAATAAATATTTGAAAAATGAAAAAAATGTGTAGTAAAAGCAAATGATATGCACACATTACATACAATACCTACAAACATTCATGTAATGATTTAGATATAGGTACTGAAATAATTACTTTAAAAAGTTAGTCATGTTTCTTGTTCAGCCAAAAGGAGGCCAAAATTATTTTCTTATTTCCATTTGTAGACTCTGAATTATGAAGACATTCTCTTAATAGATGCTTGTCTTTAGGTAAAATGGCTGATAAATTATTACAATATTTTTATGCATTATGTATTTATTTTAAGAATACTTCAGACTGACATAAATATTTAAACCTGTTTTTCTAGAATAGGTATATTGACAAATAAGTAATGCTATAATATCTATAAGGTGTATAATGACACTGTTTTTATTACTGGCAAAAGTAAGGTTGCCATAAGTGACACTTATGAAGTAAAGAAGAAACTAAATTGATACTAATTTGCTAATAATAGCATAGAATAACATGTTAATAACTAAATAAAGGAATAAAGGGTTAGAAATAACAACATGGCATTAAATATTGATAAAACACTCTTTCTTAAATTCTAAAAATTTCAATTCAGTAGAAAGTATTAAGCCAAAGATTGTTTAACTTGTGCACCATGTTTACAGCAAGGTGGGGCAGAAGTAATTATGGAAAATGACATTGAAAGGTAAGTAAACAAAGGTCAAGAATAAGACAAACACAAAGGAAGAGTGTGAGGGATTTGGTTGTGTTTTGAGGAAACTACCTGAGAAGCTCACCCTTCTCTCCATCATTGGAAATAGTCTTTAAGTCAATGAAATGTGTCCCAATGATGGTATTGTTGACAGGATCATTGTCTCGCAACTGAATCTTGATGCGCTGACATAGAGGAGGGAACATCTCTGTAAATATCAGCTGCTCATTCCAAACAGGTGCATAGCAATTCTTTCTCACACTTGTTTTCCCCTGAAATAAAGACATATTGTTTAACGACATATAAACAATAAACTTCTAAGTTTCTATCATTAAAGTTCATTCTTTCATGTTGATATTTCACATAGCTATTGTATTTTTCTCAAAGCTGAGTGGTAGATTTTGGCTAAGATGTCCAAAACAAATTTAAAAATCAACTTTGTGCCAGAACAATACAGTGAAGTAATTATATATTCTAGATTAGACTAGCGAGTCCATTTTGTACTTTTATCCTCTACTTAAAATTGAACTCATCAGAATATGTTTCATGGGCCTTAGCCAGCAAAATCAGTTGAATATTCACCTCTAGATTTCTTGATAATTGGACACCTTTGGTGTAGCTCTGATGGGCTCTTAATGAAATTTTGAATTGATTAGTTCTCTGTTAGGATCTGGAAGTACATAACTGCATTCCTCATATTTCTTTATACAAGGTGTAACAAAAAGGTATGTCAAAAATTTGAGGAAACATTCCTTGAATATAAAGGGTGCAAATATGTTATAAGAATCTCTTCTGAGTAGAATATTTAGAACACTCTTTATGGTTTTACTTACATGAGATTTACTCATAACTTTTTCCACATCATCAGCTGTTAAATGACTGTTGGATCATTCGTAGAAGCTGGATAGGTAGATAGGTATCCAAGTTGACTCTGGTGGTCTAGTGATAAACTTAAATAAAGTGCTGTCTGCTTCTGGGATGTCAAAATTCATAAAGTTATGGTCATGTTTTTTTATACAAATCATTTCTTAAAAAATGTTCAACAAGAACAGAAAGAACTAAACGTATGGGCAAGGATTTATATAAAAAAACTAGAGCATAATCTTTCTTAAAAACTGTTCAGAAACTGAAAGAACTAAAAGTATGTGAAAGGATTCATATAAAATGTTTAGTTCTTTTGGTTGTTGAAAAGTTTGTGTTTGTTAGAAATAAACTCATTCATATAAAGAAATGTAAGGATAAGTTATGGACTTTTGAGATTCCCAACAGAGGACAAATTGATTCATTTGGTTTATTTATGGACGTTCTTTAACATCTCAGGTCATCAGCGACCCATTCTATTCAGGGCGTAAAATGGCCGATCAATTTTGCTCTTCTTTAAGCCTTGAGGTTCTTTTACGTGCAGTAAATCTACGATAGGGACTCAAGGCTTTACTTCCTTTCCAAAGGAAGCCATACTTACGATTTTTACGTCCGAAAAAAATCCATCTACCCTGGCCAAGGCCTATGAAATGCATTTTGGTAAGTTCAATGGTAAGGAGGGGTGCATATAATCTAAAATGTCTAAGAGGTGCTATTAAAATTCCCGAATTGGATCTGTTACAAAGAAAACACTTAATTTACGTAGTTCTGAACACCATCTTCTTCGAAATAGTTTCATTGGGCAGCAATACATTAGTCCCAGCATTTCTGCAATTTTTGCAATGCGGCCTTGAAGTCATTGTTTGTTAATGAGTGCGGACCTATCGAGATGTATCTTTATCTTTAGCAAAAGGAAAAAGTTCGCAGTAATTGTTTGTTCTCCTATGTTCCTCATGAACAATTTCCGGAACTTTTTCAAATTTCAGGGACGTTCTTCCACTTTTGAAGAGCTCGTACCATTTGAAACATTGCGCACGCCCCACTGCCGTTTTGAATTGAATTGATTTTTTTTATTGAACTATAATTCTCTGGGCTGGTACATGGGGCAGCCTTACAGGTACATATTATACATAGGTTAAGCATTTACATAGACAGTTTTTGAGTGAAAAGTTTTTGTTTGGAAGCCCATACGGGGGCAATGAGCTTGCCCAGGGGAACAGCTTCCTGTGATGGCCCCACTGCCGTAAGCTTACTTGCATAATGTCTCTGTGGCTGTTTTCCCATGTTTAACGAAAATTCACGTTTGCTCTTTGTTCCAACTTGCTGTCCATGAAAAATTGCAACCAATACACTTGGAAGCATTAGAATAACTGATAAGTTAATGGTGATTGGTGCCTAAAAGTAGCAGGTTTATTTATCTCCGCCGCTATTGCATGGAGGAAAGATATAATTGAAAATGCAACTCTCGGCACTGCCATCTAGTTTTAGTTTTCGAATTATCTTGACAGCAGTGTCATCTTACGTTCGATTAACTAGGGGTTTTCTATGGTTACTATTGGGTTATCGTTAGTTACTAAGGAATACTTTTAAAAAATCAGTTATTGAAATTATCATATATGGTTGGATTTTTGCGCTGCAATAACAGTTGGAGAAATGAGCTCAGGATGAATGCAAGAGCATCGAAACAATATCCACAATATAAAAATGTTAGATAAGTTCCAGTGTCAAAATTCAATAAAACATCGTAATTAGGTCCACATTGTTCAGTTCATGGCATCTAGATTTATTTTTTTTAGTAATAGTGTTTAACGCCCGTGGACACTGATGATATATGAGATGAAATGATAAATGGGGAAAGGAGTATTTTTTTAAAGGAAGGAAGCGTTCCAGGCCTATGTTTGTGGTACCTCCCGGCATTTGCCATTTATGAGGACTGAGGAAAACCTGTAAAAAAAAAAAAATCCAGCCATGGAGGACAGTCCTGGTGAGAATTGAACCCCAGACCTTCCGCTCACGAGTTCGCGTCTTAATTATCTCAGCGACATCTAGATTAACAGTCAATTAAATTCAGCGGATTAAAATTATTGTAGTGCTATCGAGTGATCCGTGCACTGGACATTAGGAACGTCCTACACAATCTGTGGTCCTACAAGAAAGAAACATGTACTATCGTGAAAGAGGAGGAACAAATGGCCAACATAATCTAGTGAGTGTTTACAGAAACTAGACATGTTATACTTATAACAGAGTCAAATATAGAGCGTCATGTGTTCTTTTATTTTCCTGTCCTATTTATTGTCTTTCCTACATGGAGTGGTGACGGATCCAAGACACAACTTCAGTGCCACACTTGGCTAAAGCTTCCCAGCGTATACGCACGTAATAACAAAAATGCCGATTGTACTACTCCCAATGTGAATATAGCGATGTCGCTTAGCACGTTGCTAGTTCAAGGCTGCGGCACAACTCCACTGCCACTGTTGGTATGCTGCAGAATCTGTCCGGGAATTTTTTGATACCTAATATGTTTAACACGATGACATAAACATATGTATTAGTAAATAGATGTCTCTACAATGCTTAGCCATGTGAAATGCCAATTTTTTAACCACTGCATCCCCATTTAGTTTTTCTGACTATAAAAACGAGTAAACCGGAATATAATATGTACGCAAATGTTACAAATAAAACTTGCCATTAAAATACTGGCTTTTTGCATCCTCTCATGGCTCTTATATTTTCATTTTATTTCTATAACAAAATCTGTTGAACTTTATAGCGTACATACTTATAACATAACATTATTTAAAAATAATAGCAGATATACTTACTATTAAACCAGCAAAGGATACTTGAACATATGGATCAACAAGATCTTTTATCTCCCCTGTAAAAGCCTTCTTGACATTTGCAACTATTGATGAATTCATTTTAGGAAGTCCATCAGCCCTGTATATTCTTACAATGAAACGAGCCCTTTGGCGTTCAACAGGTACGCCATCTGGTAGAAGTAGGTTTCTAAGGGAAGAAAAGTTAGTACAATGACAAATTATTAGTGTGTTAATCTGTTTAATATCAAAAACA
Organism: Metallyticus violacea; assembly: GCA_030762175.1. Lineage (NCBI taxonomy): Eukaryota > Metazoa > Arthropoda > Insecta > Mantodea > Metallyticidae > Metallyticus > Metallyticus violacea. Next base: position 11,699,378 of record CM060840.1, on the reverse strand, counting down.
TATTTCATTTAGTTTTTAAGCAGCCCATTCCAATGGCATTTATCCACTTCCTTGGGCAGGCAGGATGTAGGTCCATAAGTTTCCGGCCTAACCATTTTCTAAATATGATAAAGTCAGAAACTATATTTCACTTTTTAATATAGTTACCCTTTATTGCAATACACTTCTCACATCTTTGATTTAACATTTCAACCCCCCCCCCCAAATATAGACAGAAGTCTTGTCTGCAAAATGGGCATAAAACCATCCATCACTTCTTCATCACACTTAAGTTTCCTTCCTCGAAGGTCTTTTTGAGTTTTGAGAAGAGGAAATAGTCATTGGGAGCTAGATCTGGGCCGCAGGGTGGATGGTCGATCTCAGTGAAGCCACGTTTCTTCACAGTTTCCTTTGCAACAAGAGTTGTGTGCACAGGCGCGTTGTCGTGAAGAAGGTGCACACCACCACTTTGCTTTCCTCGCCTTTTCTCTTTGATGGATGCAGTAGGCCAGCACAGTATTTCCCATTAACTGTGGTGTTCCTCTCCTTGGAGTCAATGAAGAGTATTCCTTCACAGTCTCAAAAGATTGTGGCCATCATCTTCTTGGTTGACTGAGTGACCTTGGCCTTTAGAGGTGGTGCTTGGCCACTCCATTGATTCGATCTCTTTTGGACGATATCATAGCAAAGGACCATAGTTTCATCTCCTGTAACAATGGTTTGCAGAACTTCTCTCTTGTTTCCAAAAATGCCTGACAACAGATGATTCGTTGCTGCTTTTGGACTAAGGAAAGAAGCCTAGGCACCCATCTTGCATTAACCTTATTCATGTTTAAATGTTCATGAATAATTCGAAGGACAGTTCTTTTAGAAAGGCTCAACCTTGCAGCTATTTCTGTAACTTAGCCGCCGATCCTCCATAATTCCTCCTTCCACAAGAGCGATGTTTTCAGTAGTGAGCACCTCAAAGGGCCGACCTGCACGCTCTTCGTCTTCAATGCTTTCTGGACCCATTCGGAGAAGTTTGGCCCATTCTTTTATGGTAGAATATGAGGGAGATGCTTCCCCATATACACCATCCAATTGCTATTTAATTTCATTTGCAGTAAGTCCTTCTTTTGTGAAGAACTTAATAAGAGCTCGATACTCCATTTTGAAAATGTCACAATCTGCTACACATAGCATTCTTTAAGCAACTATATCTGAACAACTGAACATAGCGCAGCCAAAGTTACAGCTGCAATTATTTGCTTAACAGATAAGGTAAGGATTTTGTGAAGGTGATAATCCTAATCGGCAAAACCGGAAACTTGAGGACCTACCCTCATATGTTTATTCATACCACTTATGTTGTATACTTTATGCAAACAAAGAAATTAAATTATTTCAAGACTAAGCAGAATACTATGATGCAACAATGCATTGTGGATTATGACACCACTTTAAACATGTGTAACAACTCAAACAGTTGAAGTGATAAAACTAATCTTTGTAGTAACATAAATGAATAAGATGAGGTAACATAAATGAATAAGATAATTAATTTATAAGATCTCCGGAAAAAGAGGCATGGAGTTATAGACTCTTCTTCCAGCTCCTCATTATTCATAAATTACTTACGCTTCAATGTCATCTTCATCTTTTTCACTCTTGGGAGGAACTTTTACTGAGTCACCTTTGCCTATAACACTTATATCACATTTCAAGTATCCCTTAGGACCTCCTGCAATATCATCTGGGTCTGTCAGGAGTGCCCATTTGTGGTAGAATTGATGATCTGCAAAACCAAATGCAATGTTTTATCTTCAAATTTTACAAAATTAAAAATAGGGCATTAAATCTTTTTTATTATTATTATTAAGGCAAAATACTTGGAATAAATTTTGCAAAATGAGTGCTATGCTGAACAAGTTTTTAAAAAATATGAAATTCAAGATTATAAATATTTTTAGAAAAATATGTTCTCATTATTTTAATATTAAAATTTAAATTCACTGCTTACTTAAGATGATGTTAAGTATGTACATTTTATAAACATGCTTCATTAAAAATAAGAGATAGCCATCAGAAAATGCTCATGCTTAAAATAGTTTTTAATGCCTGCTGTAATATTGTACATAGCTGACAATTTATATTTGGATTTTAGACTCTATACATACGTGTAGCTTAGTAAGGTGCCAAGCCTACTAAACAAAGTTTATTTATAGGCTTTTTGTAAAAGTAATGAATAAATTTAAAAAGGTAAATTAAACAAGAAGGTTTTTGAGAGAATACTTAGACATACCAACTCTTCAGTTTTAAAATATATTTTTATGAAGACATAAATGCTGTTTTGATAAATTTTGTTAAGTTTACCTGCACTAATTCCTTCTTTTAATTATATTTTACTATTTCTCTAAATTCCACTAAAGTTCTGATTAAGACACATCACATATCACAGTTTTTGAGCAAATAAAGTGTTATTACTTCAATATTTAGATATTAAAATCCAGAATAATACTTTTATTACACCTATATATAAACACACAAATTATATCAGTAAGTAAACTAATTTTTCTGGATCTAAAAAGTTAATTAAATGATCAAAACACTTTCCATTCACTATCTAGTTATGACAGTGGCAGCCAAGCATGTCTTTTATTTCAAACTCCTGCTGCTTGCATCATTGTCATGGCTCTACTAGAGGGCATTGTTTATGTAGCCTTACTCTTTAAGTCATTTGATTTCTGATGCATTTGGCTCCTGACAGCTTTAAATAAAAGACTCCAGTCTACTTTCCAGGGTTATTGGCTTAACTATATGCTTGGTGGAAGCTTTCTTCTAGCTTCATAGGATGTAAGGTAACCTGTTTGCCTGTTCAAAGTTCAGCAATATTTGTCCAATATATTATGTATAAATTCTTTTAACTTTGAATGGATGGATAATTTTTATTCTAGTGCATTTTTTGTATAGCTGCTGCTCTTTATGAGAGATATATTTTATTCTTTCTTCATTTATGTAGTTCCTGGCATTTATTGTAAGTTCGTGAATGCCATTGCTAGTTGATTTTAAGAAAATAAACTATTGTCAGGTAGTATGCTTTAATCCTTTCTTCAAAATACTTTTATATTTTTCCATTGTTTCCTATATATTAAGCAAGGCCTCTAGGTTAATGGAACACCAACTGCTGTTACAGATTCTTCAGTATAATGGGGGCAGTAGCTAGGGAAAATGTGTGGCTGAAGGAGATATGTACATTTTCATGTCCATTTGTGATATTTACCTACACTTCTGTTGTATATATTTTTCTTTCACAATATATCTCTCTCATGCTCTTTTAAAAGTATTTTATATTGATTTTAAAAACAAAACTGTCTTCATAATATATGAACTAATAGAAATGATCAAGAAATGTTGACATAGTAACAAATAGCTATAAATAGGAAGATAATGTCCTTCAGGTATACTGAAGGAAAATATGACTTGATCTGTTTCCTGCTGTTCCATGTTGCTCCCATGAAGGAGGTTACTATATCAAGAATAGCTATGCTTATTCTTCTACAGAGCACAGAGTGGCACGTGTTAAGTCTACCATTTTCATCTAGTAAGAAACTAAGGTATACTTGAACATGAAATGGCCAGAACATTGTACAGGAACCTCTTTTTTCAGGAATGGAGTTCTTCAATGCACCATAAACTTAGAAAAATACAGAACCATTGACTTAAAGTCCTCATGGAGGACTTGTGCTCTGGATTTTAACATCCTGAAAAAACGTATGACCTTTAATCAGGTTTGAGCTCATGAATCTTGAGCCTCAAGACAAGCCCATTACTCCAATACATTGAAATTGATAAAGAAAAACATAGGATGCTATTAAAACATTGTCTATGACATTGCAACACTGTAGTAAACTGTTTAGTTTTAATTTTAAAAAAATATTTTAAAATAGAGGGTATATATAAAGAGGTGTCATATATTTCAGGATTTTTTCTAAAAGCAAAACATTAAGAAATATATGGAAATGGACCCGAAAATTCTTTATTTCAGATTGTGTCATTTTATTAATAACAAGCCAGCTAAGAGTACAAGTGATAAATTAAACAGGATATGTTACAAAATATTCTCAAATGGCCCCCTTCCATTTAAATATTTCCCCTCAGCCTGCATTCCATCCATGCTTTGGCACAGTCTGTTGTAAATTCTTGAAGTGTTTCGTATTTATTCAAATCCATTTTCAATATGCCTCTCTCAGAACATCAACATCAGGTACAGAAGTTGCATAAACTCAGGACTTGAAATGTCTCCACTGACAAAAATCCAATGGATTCAAATCGTCAATTCAACAATCCATTCAAGGAGTCTTTTTCAACCAATCCATCTTGCAGAAAGTGGTAATTTAAACAATGCAAACGATTGTAAAATATTCCATTAAAGCAAGCTGGAGCTGATCGTGGTTAAACCACATTCATCAGATGATGTTCCAGAGAATCATTGTGAATTAAATGGTGTACCTCGTTTCTTAGAAACTACAGAAAAAAGTTCACTGTTAGATGCGGAGAAAAGCACAGAGACCAAGTAAGTGATTTTGGACTATTCCAGTTGAAAATTTTAATACTTCATTAGGGCTTTCATAAATCCAGTTGGGATAGTTCCGATAGCAGAAAATATTTTAAAGCTATGCTGATGAGTACATTCCAGATTTTTATGTAAATACATATTTTTTCCTTGGCGTGTATCTTTTGAAAACTTAAAATTTTGACAAGTCATCCACTGGATCATATTTAGTTTTAATGCTATATATATGTTTACACATTTAAAGGTAATTGCATATTTTACATAAGCATACCAAATGTTTAATTAAATGCACTGAATTATTAGTATTACTTTAAGTTATACAATTTTTGTACTGAAAGTTGGCCTTTTTTTTTTTTTTCCGCTCGTGATAATTAAACACTTGTGAGTTTCTACCAGTCTCTTTATCTGTTCACTGTTACTTCCATCCTACGGAAGTCATAGGGTGCAGTTCTTTTCTCATTGGCTCCAGGACGACTTACCCACATCCCGGATGTTACGCATAGTAGTCCTTAAAGGAAATAACAGTTTAAACTTTAATAAAAACTAGTTTTCATCAAGAAAACCATATTAGTGGATAATGTAATAATCTTGAGAGATACAAATCCTTATGAATACCTTATTGCATTTTAATTATTAGTAATTTACGCACATGCTGTCTGTACGGCGCTATCAGTTTAAATGCAAAAGGGCGCCAAAGTGGAAGCATGTGTTGCTCCTGCTAGTATTGTAAAACACTTTCAAGGAAATTTGTTGAAAAGTGTCGACAAGGTTATTGTGCAAAAAGTTTTAATGATGTAAATAGTAAACAGAGCCAATAATTAAATACTTGCTTCCGCTGTTTCTAGCAGAAATAGTGCTACTTAACCAATCACAGCCATGCACCGCGGAGTGATACATTCATTTTTGTTTACATCGGAATAGAAGTAACGGTGAATGCATTATAGTCATAAGTTTTTTAGCCAAAAACTATAATCCTGGACAACTTTGAACGATGCTTTAAGTGCCAATGAAAAAGTGACAAAATATGCAACATAAAAGGTAGGTTCTACAATGAAATATTAATCGGAACAACACATGCGAAATGCGCTTTACAACAAAACTAAACAATTGCGTCAGTTAAAAAGGTTCTTGTCGAAATGAGTTTTACATAGACATGTGTGTAGCCACGATTGCAGCAAACATAGTATTGAACAAAGTCCAGGTGCCCAAATAAGTGCTTTTCTCAAGTTCCTGACGAATCTGCACTTCGCAAGGATACTTTGATGTGCGCTGCTAAGAAGCTGTATTAGGGTAGAAAGAGACTTTTCCCACGTCTGGATTGCGATGGATGATGGTATTTTCGGATCGATATATTGAAAACTTGTACTGAGTTCGAACAGTACATGGGAACCGTATGTCGTTGCCAGCAGAATTCTAGAACACAAAATTGCTAATGACGGGCTACATTGCTATGGCCTGAGGGTGTACAAAAGAAAAAATTATGTTGTAATACACACTGCAGCAGTCTATGTGTTGAAACTATAACTGTACGTTTTATCTACTGTTAGCTAGATTCTCAGCGGAGACCCCCAGAAGACATTGCCACCAACCACATCCATCTGTTTAACCCTTGTTCACCCAAAAAAGGTATACATTGTTACTTGACGTTAGCCGCGGGGCTGAAAGCACTTAACTGCTGCTCTCGTGCCCGAGAGGCAGAGAGAGCAGAACTTATCCAAACGCACTTTACTTTGTAGTTCGTAAATATAAAAGAATAGGGACGGGTAAATCACTGTAATGAGGGCATTATTTGGCGGGTGAAATATTGTAGAGGTGGGAACGAAAACTCGGGTAAATCACTGTAATGAGCGCATTATTAGGCGGGTGAAATATTGTAACGGTGGAGAATGTGCTCTTATTTCAATCCGCAACTAATTCATATATACACACACTAAACTAATCTGTCGTCTAACCTGGGCAAATCTTAGAAACCGGTGAACCCAGCGGATTAGCGGGTAAATAATGGTAATTGTGGCTAACTGCTCTTATTCAAAAAGGGGGGGGAGCGTCGTAGTATTCGAACTCAGGATCCTATTTGCACAAATGAAGCATCACATTCTTACCACCTTAGCTATTGCTCCGTTCATTGCAAAGCGTTATTATCTAGCTAGATTTATCATTGTCGCGCAAGCTTTGCTACAGTAAACCTCAACTGTGTTGGTCATGGAGATATTCAGGAACTTCCTAAATGTGAATACAGAAAATTAAGCTATGAAGAGAAAGTAAGTTATATTAGAAAGCTATTGTCTAATGCTGATTCAGAAGAGGATGCAGCTACAAATTTCATTTACCCTTACAAGTCTAAGGCATCTACAGACGGCAGTCCCGAACTGTAGCGAAGACTGCCGACTGGTTACGGTTTTAGTATACTTTAGGCGAATAGTTTCCAAGCCGAGCATGAAGCCCTGTTAGCTCAGTAGGTTAGACTGTCGTGCTAACTATATGCAGGTCATGAGTTCGGTTCCCAATGGAAAACTTTTCTTACTTGTAATCTTTTTTCTCTCAGAATAAATGTTAATAAGTTTTTTTTTAATATTCATACTTTTTCTACATCATTCTTATTAGAATAAATATTACTTAGATTAATTAGTTTAGTTTAAGTTTAACATACAAAATATTGCTCCACAATACTTTTTTCTACACTATTCTTAATACAATAAATGTTACATTTTTCATACATTAGCTTAAGTTAGGTTAGTTCAGTTTAAATTTAACAAAAAATAATAGAACATACAAAAATAATATTACTTCATATTAACACTAACTCGTTAATATATTTTTTTAAATTCTCACAATTTTTCTACACTATTTTTATTAGAATAAATTTTACTTTTTCGGTTAGTTTGGTTTAAGTGAAACAACAATAATAATGGAACATTTAAAAAATTATATTACATCATAACACCGCTAATCATATACAGTCGACTTTCTTTGCTACAGTTCGGGGCTTTCGGTAGATGGCTTCTGTTTGAATGGGCAAGTCAGATTTCAATGCAGAAGTTTCAACAGATGAATGGATTCCAAGTAAGGAACATAACTGCCGCTTCACATATAGAAGGTATTATTGATGTTTTTTTATTTGTTTTATTTATAGACGCTCTTTAATATCTCAGGTCATAAGCGTCCCATTCAATTTAGGTCGTGAAACGGCCGATAAATTTTGCTCAGAAGCCTCTTTTTTCAGGCTTGAAGTTCTTTTACATTCCGTAGATCTACAATACGGGACCCACGGCTTTCGAAGGGAAGGATTTTTACGTCCGAAAAAATCCAGTCGATCCTGGCCGGGATCGAGCCCGCGATCTTGGGTTTAGGAGGCTAGTATAGTTATCACTGCACCACCAGGACCAACGATATTGAAGTTGAAAGTGAAAGGAGTGATAATAGTAGCGATGAAAATGATAGAATTGACGATGTGTTTGTGTCTTCTGCAGGCATTCTACGTGGTAAAGATGGAATTGAATGGCAATAAGAACCTCTAAGGACAAGAAAGTTGCTGAAGCATAATATATTGCGGAAAAGCGCTGGTCCAACACGCTACAAAACACCTTCAAGAGTAAATTTACAGATGAAACGTGTGATATTATAGTACGTGAAACAAACAGTAAGGCAAATCAGGTATTCACAAACTATAATATCAATTCCGAAGGAACAACAAAAGTATGGAAGTCATTAATAACTGAAGAATTTGATGCATATGTTGGTATACTGATTACAGCAGGAGTAGGAATCACTAACAGTCAGCACACAAAGGAAAGCAAATGCACTCCGACTGTGTCGTGCAAGCTTATCCCTCAACAGTTTTTGGCAGATAAGCGGACTTGACAATGTGAACACTAGGGCTGAGTCTTTGAAAAGTGCAATATCTGACATATTTGAAATGTTAAATTCAATCTTCAAAAGAACTATATGCCTTCAGATTCCCTCGCTGTTGATGAGCAGTTATTTCCTTCCTAAGGAAAGACAGGTTTACTCAATACATGCCCCCAAAGCCAAACACATATGACTTGAAGGCTTGGTGAATTTATGATTCGCGAGGTTCTCATCCATTAACTATCCAAAAATATAAAAGGAAATCTATCTCTGGAAAATAAAAGGACTTGGAATTTGTCTATAGTTGGTACTTACAAAAGAAATAACCCTATATACCCCCAGAAATGCAACCTTTCTCTTTAAGTCAGGACTGTTATCTATAATAGGATTCAGTGAAAATAGTTTCCCTGTGTTTCTATGTCCAAAATAAGAAGAAAACTAATCAAGGACAGAGGGTAGTGAATGATTTGTGTTACCATTTCAAAGTACCGGAAGAAGTGTAGTCACTGATAATTTTTCCACAAATTTGTCATTGTCCTGTATATGTGAGGAATGTTTCCCCAAAGTTTTGACATCTTTTTGTTACACTCTGTATAAAAGCTGATTTGTTAAAGAATTTCATCAAAAACTCTTCTCATTTAATTTGAATAATCACTACGAGCTACTCTTGTAAAACCTGTGCTCGTATTTCTGACAGCTATCTCTTCAAAAATTTAAAAGAAAAACGTTAAGAGTTAAAAAAGACATCATTAGAAATGAAAAATGGCACTCAAGCAAGCAAAAAAGCAACATACAGAGCAGCCTGTGCAATTAAACCAATGCATCAAGATTTACAGCAATCAAAAGGAACGTGTAACTAGAGCCCTACAGAGTCTTTGTATGTTCTCAGATGAAATTCAGATCGTAGGATGCTATAGTATGGTTTGTTTTAGGGTGAATATTTTAAAAGTGCATGATAATATTTTTAGTGTTCATTATATGCTAAAGTATTTCATGAAATTTTGCCCACTTTATGCAATTTTGTTTAAACTTTCCTGCTGTGTTACAATCATCCTGCGTTGTCTGATATCATCTTCTGTTCCATCAACCACGATGTTCACCCTTAAAATAATTAGATGCATGTTTAACATATGTAACATTGATCATTCACATTAATTAGTTGATATGTACATCATTTTTACATGAGGTGCTGTTTAGTTTAACACTTTTGTCATTCAACTAATGCTGGTTGCCCATACACGATGATGCAGAGAGGAACAACTATATACATATCTACGTGACTAATTTTCTACATTATAAGATGAACTGGGGGTGGATCACTACGGCAGGCATGACATACACTGCCAGGTAGGATTATCGCCGACATATGCTCGCTCGTTCATAGTGGTACATGAAGCAGATCTAACAGAACACTTGGGGGAGAAGTCCTAAATGTGCCAGTGACAGACAGCAGCTGTACTGAGGCTCGTTGATGAATATATGTACACAATGTGTGAACTACAGGCAGCTTCCTTCTTAAGTTATAAATCTTATTTCTACAGTGCCGCACATGAATTCTGAAACATCATTAGCTAATGATATTTTTTCTAGGTGTATACAGAAATACTACCAGTAAAAATTGTACATCCAACAAACCAATTATCTTAGAATAAAAGTGAATGCGGTTATTCCACGTCTCTCTTCCCTCCAGCCTTTTCCTACCTGCCAAGTGATTCGTCAATTAGAATTTTGTCTTTATTGACTAGAATGTTCTTGATATAACTGTCTTAACTTGCTTTATCCTCCTCCTTTAACAGACAGCCGAGAGGAATTTGGGATGCTGGGGTAATCAGATGTTTCGGCCTTCAGTATGAAGCGAAACTTAATAGCTTCCACTCCTAGGTGCATTATCAAACATATTTATTAATCCTATGTAATCATGTTTTGCAGGGTTATCTTTATTTCTTGTACGTGGGTTGAATTATTATTTGTGATCTTATTTTATTACCAGAGTGGAAACTCGCCCTATTTTCTGTTAAAAACTTGAACTGGAAAGGGAACAGGGAAACCAATTGCACAGCAGTATTTTTATATGTGACCCAAGCAAAACGGGAAACGGGCCGCTATTACTTGGAGAATTGTAAAGCAGGGTAGATTTTCTTTTGTATACAGTCAGAGAGTTTCTGTTGTTGTTGATTGGTTTATTTACGGACGTTCTTTAACAACTCAGGTCATCAGCGTCCCATTCAAATCAGGGCATGAAATGGCCGACAAATTTTGCTCAGAGGCCTCTCTTTCAGGCTTGAGGTTCTTTTTCGTGCCATAAATGTACGACACGGAACCCACGGCTTTACTTCCCTTCCGAAGGAAGCCATACTTAGGATTTTTACGCCCCGGAAAAATCCATTGGTCCTGGCCGGGTTCGAACGATCTTGGGTTTAGGAGGCAAGTATGGTAACCACTACACCACCAGGACCGACATCAGAGAGTTTCGCTTTTATTATATTAAGTAAGAGTAGATGTAACAAACACATTATGCTGATACGGGGTTAAGAGACAGACCGATCGCGGCAGAGCTGTGCCACTTGATATTGACATGTCGTCATGATGGCCAGTAAGAAAGATGAGGAAATTATGCGAGTCTAGTATCCAATAGAAATTCTTAAATGTGAAAATGATATTCTAGATCCTTTCAGGGTCACTATTTTGAAAGAAAAGGTAGCTTCGGGAGACTGACGGACTGCCATCTTTATTTAAGCTTGTAATTCTGCGGCCCAACATCAATGATCAGTTCTCAGTTGGATCAAAGAGTCAGCAATCTTTCAGGGTAGGGCTGTGTCAGTTGTAACAGTTTTAAAGAATTAACAGTAGGCAGCGTGGTTGGTATCAGTGTCAATAGTGAACTTTAATAATCTTGTAGTAGTGCGAAAGTGTCTTTAATAACACAAGGTATTCCCCAAGGAATAACAGTGGCCCATTTAAGTGGAACAGACTCAGAACAATAAATTGTGCTTCATCTCATAATACAATAAATCTTGTTAATCCTCTTATTATTCTCCTTGACTCCTTCCCCTGTGGTCTCCGGATCACAAAAAGTCCAGCAAAGAAAATATGAGCTAGTCGGCCCAGCTATAAGTAGGGTACACGTTCCGATTGACTGTTTTTGTAAAATATTTAACCCCACACTTCAAGTCTAAGCTATGCAATATCCCCTCTTGCCTTACATTTACAAGGGCAATCCATAGTTTTATGATAAGATTTGATGTGATAGCATTTGCTACATTTTAGGCATAATTTAATAGTATATATAAACGTATATTTTCCAATATCTTTAATAATTAATCACATTTTAAACTATAAGTTTTGTAATGCATATATACTTACTTTCATAGAACTGATTTTAGAAATAAGATTGAAAATTCTTCTTCTTCTAAGGCACTACAACCTTAGATCGTGTCATGGCCTGCCGCAGCGACCTCTGCTTCCTCTATCTTCGTCTTACGACTTCATTGATAGAGGGCAGTATTGCAGGGAGCATTTCATCAGCCCCAATTATCTTCATGAGGCTGAATGGATCCCGTTCCACACTCCCTAACTTAAGAAAATTCCTAAGCAGTACCGGGAATCGAATCCGAGTCCTGCCGGCCAGCAACACTAACCACTAGACCAAGATTTAAACTAGCACATGTGAATAGAGTTAATTGCAATGTGAGGAATTTATCTCATTTACTAGGTGCGAGTCAAAAACAGGAATCGAGATTTTCTGCTTCATTATACATAGCTCAGCATTAGTTGACAAATGTCTTTGTGTAGAGAAACGTTTGTTCGTGATCACTGGTTCATCAGCTATGTGCAATTTTAATTGGTAGTGTTTCTGTTAAACAATCTATGAGGCAGAAAAAATAATAATTGAAATGAGGCTTTTAAAAATATTCTAGCTTAAGAAGATATTTCATATTTAGCAAAAGTTGCTAACGCTTTATTTAAAAAATGAATACAAAATTCTTCATTAATAATATGTAACATTTAGAAATGAAAATTGTATGCTTCTCTGTAAGGTTTTCAAAACCCAACTCAACAGAGATTTATCCTGTACTTTCTGGCACCATCACTGTCTTTATTAATGTCACATAAACAAGAAAGAAACTGCCGTAAAATCAGTGATACCATACTAGTGCAAACGTTATAATGTTTGTGCTGTAAGTTTATTTGATTTTTATGTGAGAATTTGACTACTTAAAAAGTGCAATTCTTCCAGATATTCTATCAAAATGTTTGCAGTTTTAAAGATGATGTTTCAACACTGTTACATTCTGACACTCAATTTGTCTTTTAGGACAAGCATTTCCACGGTAAATTATTTCTTCAAGTTTGGTTTTAAATGTTATTACTAAATTGATTACTTTCTTGCCTTTAGATAAGTTAATTTACGTTGCATGCAGGCAGTTTCATTTTTTATTTTGTATGTTAATATAAACTTTAAGAAACACATTATTTATGTTACTGAAATACTAAAACTATGAAAGCTTCTACCATCAAGTCAAAGCTTGAAGCAAAGAGCTAAATACGTGATTGGAATCAAAAAGTTTGAACACATAACATGAAACACAGTCCATTGCTACTGTCACTGATGCAAGACATCACCACCCAAGTTATTCTGCGCTACATTACGCAGAACGACAGTGAATGTATGGACTTCCACTGTACCTGGCTGTGCCCAAACAGTTGCCACATCTAACTTAAAGCTGCCCAACATTTTGTTTGATCTGAGAAAGTTTCTTGATTGCAGAACCTGTGATGGTTGGAAAGAAATCTTACAGAAATATAGAAGAAACAAGGGCAACACATATAAGTAAACATCGAGCAAGAAACCATAGAAAAAAAAAACAACAAAATTATTAAGAAGTGCAAGTATCACCTGATACATAAGGAAAAAAATTAATCTAAGAACAACATCTAGTGTGGCTTTGACAGGAAGCTATCAAAATATTTTATTGTTTGACATAAACACTACAGAGCTAAAGTTTTAAAGTCCAATGAAGGAATCTTTGGGTTTTTTTTTAATTTTAACCCTATAGCATTTAAATAATATTAAATACAACCATTAAAACAATTTACATAATTAATCCTACTATATCTTAACTTTTAATAATTTATATTTAATCCTGTACTTCAAAGTATTTCATATTATAGTCTTCCTTGTATTGTTAGCATAGCATTTTTATTACTGATGGATGGCAGTATCAAATAAGGCACTACATATTTTACATGTGGAGATTTTTTTAATAGTGTTTACCGTCCGTTTTTACTACTGAGGCACCGCAGGCGATGGACACTGATGATACATGAGATGAAATTATATATTGGGAAAGGAAGGAAGCGTTCCAGGCCTTAGAGTACTTCCCCGGCATTTGCTATTTATGAGGGCTGAGGAAAACCTGGAAAAACATCAGTCAAGGAGGACGATCCTGGTAGGAATCGAACACCAGACCTCCCGCTCACGAGTCCATGCCTTAACGACCTCGGCCACCCTTGGCGGTAACGCTAGGAAAGAGTGGAAGTTAGCAGTTACCATCAAATGGGTAGCATTTGTCACATCTTTCCCTCACCCCAGAAGTTTGCACAGCTGAACTCGCTATTGTAAAATCATCTCTCTTTGATAACCTAAAAGAGCATAATGCATTTTATAAAGTTATGTAAAAAATATTTTTCCTTTTAACAAAACAAATTTCTCAATTTCTTTATTAAGCGATTTATAATGTTCTTTTACGTAAAACTTGATTGGGCTACGACGTTGCTAACGTAATAGCTGTAGACAAAGGAATGAAGGGTTCATGCATGACATCTTATTGTTGAAGACGCCGGGTACTTGTGAAATACACTGTCAGCAAAGTAAGGCAATAATATGATGTTCCAATGTTTGTGCTTATGACTACAGTCATTAAAGTTAGGTTGCATGTGACCAGAATGTAAATATAAATTTGTTAACTATTAGTGAAATTCAGTGCTGTTATATGCCATGTGCATTTAATAATTTATCTTCATAAGTACAACGAGCAAAGTTCGAAATTCAGTGCTTCTGGTGTTGTGCATCTGTTTCAGATTTACTTTACACAGCAAATATTGCAATTATAATTGAAAATTAAGTCATACATTGTTCACTCTTTGCAGATAAACAAGCTACTGTCATAAGAAAGGGATGACATTAAATCCACGATGAAAAAAAAATAATAAATTGTTATAATTCATGACGTTCAAATGTTAATTTCATCAAGAGAAAATATTTGGTTGTTGATAGAGAAGGTAGAAACTTGAATTTTGAGTACAGCACTGCCCATTTCAGGAAGAAATTTATCCACATCCTTTTTTTTTTTTTTCTTTTGCATATTCAATGAACTTTGCTCTTTCATTATTGTGACTTTGTTGCTTTATTAGTTTCTGTAAAGAACAAAATTTTCCATTTAAACTGTCTCGCTGTGTATATGAGTTTGAACGCACTAATTAGGTGCATATGCCCTTCTTGTTCTGTAGGCCTCGTTTTAAATGGGGGATTCGTCCTACATGTGAAAATTATATTGGAAATCTTGTGACACAACCCGCACTGCTAGTAAAGAGTTAAGTAGAGTGCTCTAACATTACAAACACTAAACAAACAAACAAAAAAAAACAATTTGATGATATTAAAGGTAATATTGGAGGGTATCCTGACATATGGCGAAGAAGGCTGAAAATTAAGTGCATGACAGAAAAAATACTATTAAAGCAGTAGAAATTGTCTGCAGCATAACAAAAGTCCAGTATGATATCCCAACAGAAAAATTACATCTACAGCATTTTTTCAGAACTTTATTGGCCTACAGATGGAAGTATTCAACTGTTGTACTCAAGGAAGGGCAAGAGGTAGGGGCAACTTCGGCTTATGTGAAGGGAAGGACTCATGTAGACAATGGAGGTTGAGATCCTGGAACAACAAGGCAAGATGTGACAGTATAGCTTATAAACTGGAAATGCCTTTAAAAATAAAAGTAAATTATTGTTAGATATTAACAACCCGAGAAAAGCTGTGGAAATCAATAGACTGCGTTTATGAATCATGATTTTGTATGATTTCTTTGGGTACGATAAAGTGAAAAATAAAAATATTGTTTATTTATATTATATTAAGAATGACCGCTTTTGTTTCAGACGCGCACATTAAGAATTACATGGTGGGATGACACAACATAATGAAAACAATGAATTTGAAAGAAGGCCGAACAGATGGCACTTGGAAGATATTAAAAAAATGTTCGAAAGAAATTAAATGTGTGTAGTTGTATGAACAGTAATTTCAATAATCATAGTGCTATAAAGTCGATAAGTGTTGCCCTGTTTATCATTAAGTTCTGAAATTGTAGGTATAATATTAAAATTTACAGTTTTGCATGCGTTTGTTTCCAGTAAATACAATTAAAATGCCTTTATGAATATTTCATTTCAATATTTTCAGTGGCAAAGCGTGACTTTTTGTATACAGTAGGCTGAGACATGGATGTCGAAATCAATAGGTGTTAAATATACAACGATATGGCTCTGTATTGTTATCATAAAAGTTTTTGAGCAAAAGTTTGGCATCGCGATTATCAGTAATGTGAATTATTATTAAATTACATGATACATTAAAAAAGTTTCAGTTTCATGACTCACCCTTAAATTTGTTTGTATGTGAACTTAATCCTGCAGTCCTTTTTCAGTGTATATATGTATAAACTCTTGAAATGAATTCTTTACGTTTAACTGAACTTATTACCATCACTTGCTCAATAATCCTAGTAGGAAACCGCCGTTCCGCTACAGTTGACAATTACGTAGAAATGGAGGGAAAAAAGTTATGCATACATGAAGAGTTACCAAATATCAAACAGACGCGGTCCCGCGTAAACTAAAATATGATTAAGGAAGTATAAGAATGAGTTTTATAAATAAATATTTGTACCATTGCATTTACTGTTAAAATAAAATAATAGCATTGTTCCATATTACCATTATACAAGTAAAATAGCGAAATACTATATTGTAAATTGCTATACTATATTGTAAATTGATATAGCAATCCCAAAAGAGGGCAAATTTGGGTTCACAAACATTCATGAATACTTTGAAAATTAAGTATGTACCAAATGTTTTTGCTTGTTATCATGGAACCCTGCCATTGTTTTGTGTTTGTGTATGAATCGTAGAGAGACAGGAATAGGCCTTAGACATAATTCCCACAGTTACATTTCTTGATCTTTTTACAATAGTCGTTATGTAGGTTAATGTGGCCCCGAAAATGAACAGTGCATTTGGATGTCAGCAAAGCCTGTCGCGAACTACTAAATGGCGTCAGAGGGAAGGGTTTAGAGTTTGTTGCTTACCCTTACCCGTAGCGAAATTCTGGAGCGGCTAGAGCTGCTATCACGAGCGATAACGAAGAGAGCCGAAGGTAGTGTGACTTCCTCAGATATAGTTAGATAATAATGCTTTCAAACGCAAAGGCATTATAGTTCAGACGGTTAGAGCGTTATGCTATAGTTGTGTAGGTAGTGGTTTCGAATCCTCACATATTAATGCCTGTTATCCCCTGCTGCAATTAAAAGGGATTTGCCACCATTACAATAATTTTCTCGCTAACATAGTATTATGTACACAATGCGCCTTAAACTGATATTTAGGATTTTTTTTCTGTTCGAATCAAAGGAGATTTGCCACCATTATAGTGATTTATCGTCCCTATTTATTTATATTTACCAAAAGAAGGTGAGCGTAGGCTGTCAGGTCGTAGCGAACCGCAATAAACTACTGAGTCCACCGCTTTCTACGATTTATCCAAGGTTAGCGTTAAGGTTAGTGTTGCGAATTTCAATAAGACAACGTGTGGTAAAAATTCAGTGATTTATCCGCCCCTATAAACTTGAATTTACAAAAAGTAGGCGAGCGTAGACCGTTAGGCCTTAGCGAGCCACAGCAAACCACTGGGTCCACCGGTTTCTAGGATTTTCTCGAAGTTAATGTTAAGGTTAGTGGTGTGCATATAAGAATTATGCGAATTTTCATAAGACAACGCGCGGTAAAAAGTGAAAAATTTAATTTTGTAATAAGGAACAACATATTGCAACCAGAAAGTTACAGAGGAATAGGTTACATTACCTTTAACAAAAAATTAATACATGCAACATTTACGGTGCTACAAGCGACCACGCAAACAGAGAAAAATACTTATTGCGCCATCTCCCGTTCGGGACTGAGGATTTCGCCTCTCTCCGCTGTCGCTCGGGATTGGAGCGCTAGCACTCGAGAATTTCGCTACGGCTAATGGTTAAGTGCTGTTTACATCAGGACGCTAGGCAGGTTCATACGTGCCTCGTAGATCCAAGATCGGACAGGGTCCTAAGTATGGCTTCCTTCGGAAGGAAAATAAAGCCGTGAGTACCACGTGGTGGATTTACGGGATGTAACAGAACCTCGAGCTTGAAAGAAGATGCCTCTGAGCAAAATTAATCGGTCGTTTCACACCTTGAATCGAATGGGACGCTGATGACCTGAGATGTTAAAGAGTTCGTAAATAAACCAAATCAATTACAACGCTAGGCAGGGTCCAGGGTCAGCTACACTTGGTTGCGACCAAGGCTAGCCTACAATGGAAACGATAATTACATTAAAGACCCCCTTACTTCTTCCTGGCAGACATAGAAAATCACTACTGTTGTCTTTGATCAGCTAGCTATGTCACAAACAACGCACTGGCTCAAACAAGAAAGCATTTCGGTTCATCAATTAAAGTTAAATTTACAAATCGGCATGCCAATTTTGGGTAGACTTAGCCTTACATTCTAAATGGACACTTTGCCCCTGAATATTTTGTAATTGTGTAAGCAATATTATATTAACAAGAATAATTATAGCTTGGTTGCAATGTAACGCACACTTTGTTAAAAATCTTTTTTAGATTGCCACAATACTTTGCGATCCTAAATTTTAAATCACATGAATATTAGCAACTGTTCTGCAATGTCTGGGTGGTCGGTCAAACAGAAAACTTTCTTTAATATTTCAGATTCATTATTAGTATAACTAAATTAAGTAGAGACAATGAAATTTGTCTATTACTCTTTCTATAGTTTATATGAACATAAAATGTTATATAAATGTAGTGCAGAACCCATTATCAAAAACTATGACAACAGCTTTCCTCTCAAAACCACACTGAACTGTTAGCCAATTAAATGCCATGGATAAAGAGAAAATACCAGGAGCATCATAGACTGTCTTCAGATCTATCTTGAATGACCCCACCACCGTACCAGAGCACATAAACTTTCTAGAATGCAACACCTAAAAGAGACAAAGATGCGTCAGTGAGGATCAAATTTTCCTTATCTACCCGTTTTAATCCATGGCAGAGAAGAGAAGAACAATTGAAACTAATGTATTTGTATCGAAGAACTACTTCAATACTTACCAGGTAACTTATAACATTTTTTGTACCAATTAAATGTAAGAAGGTGTTTTTATAAACTCAAAAAAGATATAATAATAATAACAATATTATGTTAACAAACTGTATGATAAATTGTGAGCCTAAATATGATAAGGGGTATTCTTGTGGTTACTAAATCCTTTCTTCTTATTTTTAAGCTGAAATTCTAATTTGGAATCATTTTGTTTCATTTGCTGATGTTTAACTAATGCAACAAGAATGAATCTGAAAATGAGGGAAAAAACGTTATTTATTTTTTAAATAGCGTTTATTATTATTATTTAATAAATAAAATAAAAAACAGAAACCCCGGAGAAAAGAGCGTTATAACAAATGTAAAGGCACATATTTAAATCTGAGATATAGTTTATTCTAGAACCAGCATACCATTACCTTTCTCTGTTATATTTATTAAGCTTTGCCATACTTCTGATCAGTGTTGTTTTTTTGCTAATATCAACAAAAAAAGGTCGTAGTGTTCAAATGATTGTTTCGCTTTTATGGACACTTTTTTTTTATTTGGGCGTTTCCTCCAAACACAATTCTTAGAAATATCGGACATTTGCACCCCTCCCGTTATATCACGGCCTTTTACACGGTTATTCAGGTGTCAGTGGCGCTTGCTTGTGTCGAAGTGGGTTTTATTTTGACTAAGTTAATCGTTATCGTCAAAATGTTGTTGGAACAGGAGATTACACCTTTGCTCTTTATATTGTAATAAATATTGTTCTTTTTTATTAATAATAATGACAGGATGTGTTGGAAAAGGCGTGAAAGCTTTAAAATCTGATTACATGGATATTGTTGTAAATGTTCATAATGTTTTTGCGAATGAATTAAGGCCCTGAAATGCGACAAGCCAACAATATCTGTGTCCAGGCAAACCAACAATATCTGTACCCAGGCAAGCTAACAATATCTGTGCCCATTGTTGGAGTTGCAGCAGCTACGGGCATTTCGTCTTGTAGAGTGAACAGGGTTTTTAAAAAACAAAAAACAGACTTTATCATGTAGAAGTGTTTTGCGGACTCCTGGAACAGAAGCCCAAATAAAACTGTAATAGATTCATTCACTGCTGCCGCCATAAGACGTGTGATATATTCGTTAAATAAAACTGGTTTTTTCATCAAGTCTTCATGATATAAGCAATGTCTTAGTAAAGGAAAATTTGTTTAAGTTGATCATATGGAGTTTAAGAGAAATTTTGAAGAAAATGTACAAACTCTGTGGGAAAGAAAGCCTTAATGGAAAGGTAAGACATTGTTTCTAAAACATTTAAATTCTTAAGAAAAATTAAGGAACTGAGGGCTACCGGCCCCTCTATTTTTATTTAGATGAAATTTGGATTAACGACAGTAATTTAAAAACCAAAATTTGGAAGGGCAATGAAACGATTTTCCCCTTAAAACTCCAACAGAAAAAGACAGAAGTTTTATTATTTTACAAGCTGTATGTTCCTCTGGTTTTAATCCCAATACCCTACTAGCATTCAAATCAAAACGGACGAAGGATTATCATGAGGAAACGGAACCCTGTTTTTAGAAACTGAATCGTTGATTCTCTATTACCCAACATTACTTCCAATAGTGTTATTGTTATGGACAATGCCCCCTATCGGTATAACGAGATAATAAAACGCCGGTTTCATCCACTCGTAAATCTGAAATAATGGCTTGGCTTCGTAATAAAAATATTGAATCCGAACCTCAGTCGAAGAAACCTGTAATATATGAACTAGTTAAATTGAAAAAAAAATCGAGAGATATAAAACAGCTGCAAAATGTTCCAATATTGTAGTAAGCCAGTCTTCTTAGCAGCGTAATTTAAATGCGACACAACTCATGAGCGAAAGTGAAAAATTACATTACGAAACATAACATTTAAAAACAAAGATGCACACGTGCTACTTGAAAAAGTTATTTCGAAAGTAAACGAATAGAACCGGAAATCGACCTGTGAACACGTACAAACCATTGAA
The DNA here is from genome assembly GCA_030762175.1 of Metallyticus violacea. NCBI lineage: Eukaryota > Metazoa > Arthropoda > Insecta > Mantodea > Metallyticidae > Metallyticus > Metallyticus violacea. The sequence continues at coordinate 11,678,540 of CM060840.1, read as the reverse complement.
AAATATACTGGGAAACACGCGGTTCAATGGCCATAAATTGTGATAGGTTCATAATAAATTTAGAGAGCACGGATTATGAAAATGAGGACCGGGGAGAAAGAGAAGAGGAAGATCCTTCCATGATAGGCTTAATGGAGGGACTGTCCTTCTTACCTCCGTCACCGCAGTAATGTCTGAGAAAGAGCAAGAGGGAGGGGCGAGTATTCTTGTCTTTTTCTAGCTACCACCAGGCAGTTTAAATCTCATGAACTTTAATTATGACCTTTCTTAATGTAATAAGTATAATAATCGACTGCAAGGGGCAACAATGCCATTTCTGTACATCCCTATAGTGATAAGGTTTTCAGAGGGATGCGATTTTTAATATCCAAGCAAATCTTTCAACTCTTGGGGGTTATTGCTACCTCTGCAGTCAACTTGAGATTGAATCAACTGCAAGCAATGTGCTGCTGTGTCAAGCCACCTGATGTGTTGTATATTGCACACTACTATCTCCTTGGCGAAATCCGGACACCCTACATCCCACCGTTCAATATGGCAAAGCATCATTGTTACATTCTTTCTGTAGATACTCATAAACTCTTTTAACAATGGCAAACAGTTTAGTAATTGTAACAAAAAATAATCACAAAATATAAAAACTTTATTATGACGAAATCAATGTTGGAAAAAGATGAAAAGATACTAGAAGAAACCAGTAGAAAAACAGAATGAATGGGAATAGGTTCAAAATTTATCATACAGTTTGCATTTTTTAGATGTTGGCTATTATAAACAAAAAATTCAATTCTGAAAATTGTCTTACCGAGAGTGTGATGATCTTGTCAAAAAGCATCACAGGAGGCATGTGGAAGTCAAATACAAAATACTGAAAAGAAATACATTTTATTTAGAAATGTAATTTAGAATAAATTACAATTTAAAATGAGCAATTATTTTTTTATCACCTATAAGTTCTGTTACTGCAAAAACACTTCAAACTTTGTTACAATATTTTCATGTGAAAGTATTTTTACTCTGCTGTTAACAAGCCTTTTGTATGCAATTCTTCACAAGAATACACCTATGTGTTCGTTTAAAATGCCTATAGTCTCAGACATTGTTCTTTCAGAAACGCTTTTCCAGGAGGGCATAATAAACATGATGGTTCAACGAATGTTTCACTCTGGAGCAGGGATGCTGGTTTTGTGTTACATGAACCAGCGTGTGGCGCACTTAATACAACAATATGTTGTTATACATTTGTTCTAATTATCTGCAAGCTTGCATTTTTATTGTACGCTTTAAATTATAATTTTCGCAAAATCCTATATGTCTATTTGTTTACTAAATATTCCATAGGGTTACCCGTTTGGATATGGATAATATTAAATATTACTATAGAAGCTAATATGATAGTCGGAGGCATTTCTTGCTGGTAATATTTTGCTTAAAAGATGGGAGTTTCCGTACATGGCAAGAATGAAAATCAACAATGCATAATGACAAATAAAAATTGTATGTGATTGAAATGGCGTCACAAATCAACAGCGAGCGCAATGCGTTCTTTGGTATACTAAATTTGAGAGTGTTAAACATTTCGACGTGGGCATGGTGTGCGTGATTTGCCTAATTAAGATGTGGTATCGAGCAGTTTTGCGTTATAAAGCATGCAGGAAGTCGCAGGCGAAACCCAGTACTGAAATAGCTATATCTGAAGCCATGACAAGGAGCCCTACGAAAAGTTAAAGACGACTATCAGCAGAGATGAATATCAGCGTATTGTTCGAAAGTACCTGACACTGCACCCATATCACTTACAACGTCTACAAGCCTTGCATGTTGAGGATCTTTTTTTTTTTTTTGTGGTGTTTAACGCCCGTTTTTACTACTGAGGCACCACAGGCGATGGACACTGATGATACACGAGATGAAATGATAAATTGGGAAAGGATTTTTTTTTAAGGGAGGAAGCGTTCCAGGCCTAAGTTTAGGGTACCTACCCGGCATTTGCCAGTTATGAGGACTGGGGAAAACCTGGAAAAAACTCCAGTCAGGGAGGACGGTCCTAGTGGGATTCAAACCCCAGACCTCCCGCTCACGAGTCCGCGCCTTAACGACCTCGACCACCCGTGGCGGTTTTTGAGGATCATGAAGCTCGTTTCAATTTTGCATGCATGATTGAAGATGATGACGGGTTCTCAAACAAATGACTATCTACGACATGTCAGCGGAGAGTAACACTCGCAACTGCATTATTTGGACAAGGGAAAATCTACATATCCCCTAAGAGCTTGAAAGATCAAATTGTAAATTAATTAATTGTAAAAGTAAAGATATTTAAAAAGTGCGTTGTAGGAAATATAAGCGAAATGCAATTGTAGGTTTAATTGTAAGTTATAGTTAAAAATAGCAGAGTGTTGGTTTCCAGTACTAGTTTAGTTTTTTGTAAGTTTTAGTTTTTTTTAGTTATAGCATTAGTTTTGTAGTCCAAAATCTATAGAATTTAAATTATAACATAAATTGCGCTGATAAAAAAATTAATGAAATTTATCTGGAATATTATGCCCTGATATAGTATTGCAGAAGAAAATTTAAGAAAAAATAAAATATTCCCAATTTTTTATGCCAATGAACTTCGAACTACATAAAACGAAGTAAAGCAATCTATTTTGTTATCTGTTATATCTCTTTGGGGAGGGGGGAGCTGTTGAAAGACTCCGGGAGAGGGGAAGCCCTCACAAAAGTATATCTGAAAGAAACTGGACTCAGCAATTTCGCGCACTTGAAATCTTAACACTATATCACGTATTTGTTGCGCTCAGGTGTTGTCGCATTTTTTGAACGTAATTAGCTGGATAATCTTTAAGGTTGGTATGACCAAGTTATATATTAGATGAAAGTATCATGAGACCTGACATTTAAAATAACTTAGAAGCTCTACTGTTAAAAAATAACCACTAAACACAACATGAAAAATAAATATTTCGAAAGGACTACTCTTCATTAATAAAAGATGCTTAGACAATAGAAAGGATCATTGGAAACACATTCCTTTAATTAACGACACATAATATAATGCAACCTAATCAGGCGATCTGGACATATAAAAGAACTAAAACGTTCCACTATACATTATGCTTGTTGACGCTCTAGCGGCCGCAATTTTTGTTTTTTCTCAATGAAACTTGGCATATAAAGATCGATTAACAAATGATTCATCGAGTTTCTTAACCAGCATAATTGGACTATTAGGGGTGGAAGTTAACCTGAAGCGAAATTTTAATTATAGCTCTGGCGCCACTAACATTTGTTTTTTTCGCAACGAAACTCGGTATATCCAAATGAAATAAAATAATAAAAAATAATTACTGAAAATCATTGAAATCAGATTATTAGAAGTGGGGGTTTACCTAAAACGCAAAATTTAAATTCGCTCTAGCGGCACCAATATTTGTTTTTTTCGCTACAAAACTCTGTAAAAATTTTTCAAGAAAGTAAAAAATCTTGTTACTGAAAATCAGAGAAAACGGATTTTGGGAGTGGAAGTTTATCTGAAAACTTAAATTTAAAAAGCGCTCTAGCGGCGGTTGTGTCAAACAGATCAGATCAGATAAAAAAGTATATAGAATTGTTTTTACATCCGGAAAAGAGTTTAAGATTTTTAAATTTAAATTTTTAAAATAATGGCCTCACTATTGCTGAGGAATTCGCTTAGTTTTACGCAGCTTCTGAATGACGGATATTTTTCTGGTTACGGCGGTAGCTCCTTCCAAGCAAGCACCCGCGCTCAGGCAGTCCGTGTCTCAAATAACCTCACTGTAGAAGAGAATTTTATGCGCTCCCTTAACTTATTTATTTTATCCTAAGAAATAGCGAAGTTTGATATAACATACCTCGTTGTAGTATGGACAATTGGTGCTTTCCTTAACACTGGTGTATTTTTTCTGGTCGCCAACTTGGATGCACACAACGGGGTCCATGTTGAGCCCAGCAAGTTGACGAGCCTCGATCACAGTTATGCAAAGTTGGAAGTCTTGTGCCTTCAAAGCCGACTGCGTCTGTGGGGTGGTCAACTTCATTCTGTAAACAGCATTTGTTGCATCAACTACCAATGTAACATAAGTGAAATATATTTTTTAATGTAATCTGATGTTGAATGAGTTGAAAACCGGTTGAGATTTCCAGTTATGGAACTTTTGATTGCTCTACCTCTGAGCAACCGTGACGTTTGTCTTGCTCTTATCTGTGTACAGCTGTTACTAAACTTAGTAAACTGAAAGTCAGGCGAGAGACACTGCGAGTGAATTTTCAAAGGTCCACATTTTCAAATGGATTTTTCTGAAGCTTCTAGGCGATTCCATTGATGTTACATTAACGTTATACCTACTTTCATTCAAACTGGAAAAATACTTTACGAGCTATAAATTATTTAATAAAACTTAATACGTAAATATGTCGCATAATCAAAATGCTCCACGCGCTTCATTACTGAGAAAATTTGTTGGCACTTTTTGCTATTGCAGCTTTGAACAATATACAAAAATTGTAGGAAGAGATATTTTAAATAAATTTTATGAGTGAACTGTGATAATTTTTTAAATCTATAATACATTTTTAACTTTAAAATTAACAATATTTTTCATAGAAACATTTTTTGAAACTATTATTGGTGTTAGCATGAATTTAGTTTCACAGAATGTTACAATGGAAACTTCTGCACTTCTGGGAATTTTAATTAAATTGAAGAAAAAAACACTGAGAAGCGTGGGACATTTTGAATGTGTGAAAATGAGGTTTTGGGGAAAAAAAACGCGTTTTATTATAAAGTATACTGTGACCCAGATTTATTAACCAGTTTTGGTTAGGTTTATTTTAAAGAAATATGTAATGGCTTAAATTTAAAACTTAAAGTGTCCATTTCACTTGTGTCAGTCACGCGATCATAAAATCAACGAATGAAATGAAACTATTTTTTGAATTTTGATCAATCACAGCCCGATACCACAGTAAAATTGGCGTAAAGTCATTTCAAATCACTTTACCACGCGAAGGCATTAAATCTTGAAAACGCTAATAACGAGCTGAGAAAACCCGATATTTCCGTGCTCGCAAGGCAGTTTTAAAAACATTATAAACTAATTTTTCACCCGACTTCGCTTTAACATCCACCAATCAGCATCTGATGCCAAAATGTTTAACACCATAAAACTGCGTTATGTTTAGTTGTGGACCATACATTGCTGTTGCTTATAAATAGATAAAATTAATAACTGTTAACGGTATTTATAGTTTAAATTAATCACACAAAAGGTTCAGACAAACCATTGCATGCGCCCCACGTTTTTCGTTTGCAAGAATTTTTCTAAAAAAAATGATGAGATTATAAATTCGCATGGGGTTATAAATCTGCATTTGGCTAGGATGAATTATTTTATACATTTTAGTTCATTTATAATTAAGAAAATAAATAATTATATAATAATTATAATATTTAAATTATTTTAAGTCATTAGTCTTTAGCAATGACTTACATCTAATTTAACGGTTTATCACAAACATGAACGCCCCAAAATGAGTATTCATTTATCATACCTCTACAGACGCACGAAAAGGCTACTGAGAGTGAAACCTACAAAGTACATGCAGCTCTTGTTATGAATAATTTCTGTAATCGATATGCCAGGCATGGGTGCATAAACACAGAAATCATGCAAAGTGGTGAGTGATACACAAACTTGTGGTTACAAGCAATAGCTCTACATTACTCTGGAAGACAAAGACCTTAATTAATTACAATACACTTTTCCAACAAGAGAATAGAGCTGCAGTTTTGGGCTTTCAACTACGCCGAGCTACTGAAAAACATTAAGAGGAAAATAAAAAATTCATACTACGTTAGCAGTGTTAAATATATATTTAGTACTGCTCTCGAGGGCTTCTCTAAAATAATTTGGTGCACGTTACTCCTTGCTACTGGATGGTAACATTAAAAAACACCGCCACAGGTGGCAGAGGTCGTTAAGGCACGGATTCGTAAGCGAGAAGTGTGGGGTTCGAATCCCGCCAGGACCGTCCTTCCTGCCAGAGTTTTCTTCAGGTTTTCCTATCCTCATAAATGGCAAATGCCTGGGAAGTATCCCAAACTTAGGCTTGGAATGTTACCTTCCTTAAAAAGAAATCCTTTTCCTATGTATATATATATATATATATATATATATATATATATATATATATATATCAGTGTTCACCGGCAGTGGTGCCTCAGTAGTAAAAACGGGCGTTAAACACTATCAAATAAAAAACAATACAACAACAACAGGAGACTAACAGATCACAGAGCAGGTCTTTGAAATTATATTCAATCATTATACCCTTAACTTCAGGTTTCAGGATGTTCTTTCTTTCCTTTTTCTACTAACAATAGAACGCTCAAACTTCAAGTCCCCCCCTAAAATGCTCGTTAGTGGTCAATTTCTTATGCATTTTTAATAGTTTTTCTCATTGATAAGTATGGAAATTTTCCTTTGTCGCCTTCTATTATACTGTGATGCCATAGAGGAAACAATGTTACTTCTAAATTGCAAACCAGGTTCGCATACTCACATATCACGTATGTTTAGCGCTTTATGTCCCCAGGCTCCTGTGCATATTCATTTAATTTGTTGGTAATTCAATGATGCACGCACACATTTGTTAGTTTATTCTTTTGTTCATCTTTTATACGTCATATCCGGCTAAATGGTTTTTAATAAAAAAGCGTTATTTATTTTTTATTTCAAACATAAGTGCATGTTTTCTTGAAAAAAGAAAAGAAATATTTTATTGTACGAATTGGGTTGCTCCATGCTACGTAGTAATAAATTATTTGCACAAAAAAGACACAAGTTATACAACCACAGGTTATATCTATACAGAAAGCTGTTACATTGAAATATTCCCAGAGATATTGGTATGACAATTTTTGCAGAGTTTTTGATTATACAAGAAAACTACACACAAATTTTTTACATATAGAACAACTGTCTTTGGTTTTGTTTTTCTTGACATGTCGCGCGTTTAGCGGCCTTAGATGTCCCTTCGTCCCCTATAATCATTCACGAGTATGGTGACAGTAGTCCATCAAAGCTAAGTGAAAATGAAAAGCTAAGCAAACTTTTAGACACTGATACAAGATTAGATAAACATCGACTCACGCCTATGCTACAATGACAACAATGTTGAGCAGTGATGATTATTGTCGCTTACATGTCGTAAGAAGCGTGGGAAAGGATGGTAAATTTCTATTATTTTAAAAAGTTTCGCTTGAAATGCAAAAACACATTAGTGAGCTAAACGTCATTGAAAGGGTTTAAAAGTCACAAAACCATAGAAAAATACTTCCAAAATATTGAAAATATAAGCGTTCGAAAATTACAAGCGGCCAATTGACCGCCATTGGGCGTTCTAGTGTTAAACGAATACGAGGAAAACTTTATCTTAAGCCCCTCCATTGTCGCTTTAATGGAAATAGAATCAACGTACCCACGGACTTTGTTTCCATTCCCAAGGAAACCATATTTAAGAAGTTTACGCCCGAAAAAAAGCCAGGTCGGGATTGAACCTGCGGTCTTGGGTCTACGAGACAAGTATGATTGCCACTAGACCACCAGAATCAAAATAAAAGATGACTCATAGCATCACATGTGAAATAATTTTAAACGCATTTCTTTAATGTTCCCCTTCTTATGAAATACATGCAAATGTTATCGGTTTCCTTTCCAGCCCTAGCATAATGTACTCTTTATAACTTTGACAATCTGGTAGACCTGGCACACGATAAATTTGTACTTCAGAGTCCGTTATTGTGGGAAAGCGAAAGCTGTTCAGTGAAAGAAAAAAGATCATTCTGCACCTGAACACAACTTTTCTCAATTGCACACGTGTGACAGGTGAAAATGAAAGTGGGACCTTAATTTATGTAATTAGCAGAGCTCGGAGTTAGGCAAAATTCCGTTTCCAATTGTGTGAATATATTTAAATGAGATAAAAATTAATATGTTTCCGTACATTTGAGGACGGTAAGGCCAAGTTTTTTTTTTTTTTTTTTTTTTTGCCTATATTGAGTCGTTATTGACTTCGCCACATTATTTACCCATTTGAAAAAAATCACATATAAAGAATTTCAATATATCGAAGTGAAAAAAAATTATAAAAATGAAATGGCATCTCACAAAAATATCCATTGAAAATCTTGTTATACATTTATTTCTTTTCAAGCAGTCAAACACTTTTTTCTCCACTCATTCACATAGCAGAACCTTCATTAGTGAAAGAAACGCACGGTTACCTCGGTCATCCGAATATCAGAAAATAGAGATGGTGAGGGAAGTACTGTAGTTTTGAATATTCCTGACGAATAACCTTGTATCGATATGCACGAGATAATTTTTAGGAAATGCACTTCTCAGCTGCATAAGTGTAACAAACAATTGCAAGCGAGAAAGATGAGATCAGTACAGCTATGCAATAAACCGTCCCTACAATGTGTTCAGTATGGAAGTACTGAAATTATTATTTATCACTTCGTCTCATGTATCATCAGTGTCCACCGCCTGTGATCCGTCAGCAGTTAAAACGGGTGTTAAACACTACTCAAGAAGAATTCTGTACCTTGGTAATCAGTGTTTAGTTACCTTCTGGAGCGATGTGACCTTTCTGGTGTTGTTCCTATGGAGTGCTGGCTGCCGTCGGAGGAAATGGAGGATACGCTGCTGGTGCGGGAAAGAGGCGCCCCCGATTGTTGCGACAGGTTCTGTCCGCCGCCTCCCTGCTGGTCCTGCAGCAGGGCCCGGGTCTCTTCGCCGCTCGCAGCCCCGCGGTCGCCATCTCGAGGCGGCCGTTGTTTGCCCAACCGCATCAAGCTCTTCACACTCTTTAAAGTCGAACTTCTGAAAATAACATAAAACAACAATATTTTCCAAGTGTCTTAAAATACGTTCTGTAGTAATTGTATTCTCTGCTCGTTCCGATATGATAATCATGTCAATGATAACGTAGAAATTGGTGGGGCATTTGCGACTGCTTGAAAGTTTTGTTCACATTTGAATACTCATATTATTCGAGTAAATATTCATTTAGCTTAGAAGAGCTTTAGCAACATATTTCATTATTTCAGAAAAAAATATACTTTACATTTATTATTGTGTTTTGAACTTCAAGAACCAGATTTATTGCTTATAAAAATAGTTAAGATCTGAAGGAAAAAATGGCACGTCTTTATAACCTCACTTTTCAACTTTAACCTATATACAGCTTTCCAAAATGATTGCCAGGGTATCTAAAAATCGCTGTACATAGTACAATTAAGACAGGAACACGAACTATTTCACGAATAAAATAAGAATTTAAATATTATTCCTCTAAGTTTAGCTTAAAAATGCAATAATTGTATATTTGTACTTAACCTTTTCAAGCAATTTTGCGACAGAAGAATGCCAATTTTCAGTAATGCCAATAGAGAAGAGCAAAATACGGATTTAGGACTATTCCATGAATAGAATAAGAATATAAGTGATGTATGTTTGAAATTCGGGCACAGAATATTAATACTTGTGCAAAATGTTATACTTATGAATATCTATTCTATTCAGAAACCGTGAGACTGAAATGGACAAAAGTCGACTATTACAATCGCTACCGTTCGATTTTCTAATACCAACTGAGAGAGAAAAAGAAATAACACACTCGTATAGTGTCTCTATTTTTTCTTTGTATTCTGTGGTTTGGAATTCCTTATGATAAGATCAACTAGCACATTCGACGCATCACCAAAAACTTTGAAGAACCCTCCATTTTGCATTATGATTATCGATTGTCCATGATTTTGTTGTTATCAATAGCTCCCCACCGCCTGTAGCAAAAGTGGTCAGTGATTCGTGTTCAGGAATTATATAGTGGAGACAGAGTTGGCTACACTGATCACAAGACAAATGAACGTCGCGTTATAAAACGGATTTGGTTAATTTCTTTTAGGTAATTTCACTCCGTCATACGGCTGTGATTGGTCAAAACTCGAAATTTTGTTTTGTTTCATTGGTCGATTTTAAGATGACGTCACATGAATGAAATAGTCAACACAGCCTCCTTATACATTCAGGCACTTGTCTCATCATTTCACAAGCCTGTGAAATCCAGCAGTACAATTAAGAGAGCAGAAGGAATGGAAATCGCTTAGAGTAAGATCGGGGCTATGTGGAGGATGCTCGTGGACCTCCCAATTTAAATTTCGCAGCGTCACTTTTGTCTTGTTGGTAGTATGAGGACATGCGTTCTAGTGTAAGAATATCACGCTTTTGGTGAGGAGTTCCTCAAGATGTTACAGTAGTAATGGGTAGTTACGATTTGTCCTTGAGGCTGGAATGCGGTGAGCAGTATGCTTTCTTGATCCCAGAAGACTGTGAGTGTCACTTTACCGGCGGATGATGTCACTAAACTTTTTTTTTTTTGCAGGTGACGCAGATGCTGCTTTGTCTCATTTCATATTAGCATATCGTGTCCATCATCGTGGTAGCGAGTGAGATGCTATAATGCCACTTCCATTCTTTGCATTTTGTGTAGTGGGGTCATCATGCGCGGCACCAATGAGTCTGACCTCTGTGGACTCCAAAACTGTCCACTTTAGTCATGTGAGCGGAGGCGCCGTCTTGACGAAGTCCTCCTCAGTCCTGAGCTTGTCCAAAACTTGCGGCAGGCAGACCGTGGTGTGTATCACTGAGCAGTAACCATACTTTGCTCCTCCCGTTTTTTGAAGAAAAAAAATGTGGCCATTGCCAACACTTTAGCCCCTCTTCACTTTCTTTGGTGGACTGTCATCTGGAAAGATCCACACTGCCGACTGTCGTTTGCTCTCCCGGTCAAATTGGTAAAGTCATGTTTTATCACCCGTGATGACATTACAAACACGCCTTGAGCTCCCTCCGCCGAATCTCTGCAGCATTTCTTTGCACCAGTCGACCCATGTGAGCTTTTGTGCCTCTTTCAAATTATGGGACACCCAACGGGAGGAAACCTTCCTGACACAAGGGTGATCGTGCAGATTTTTTATACTGCTGGCCGATATCCTTAAAAGGTACGGGATTGTTTTCGCGTATCATTTTTTTCCACCGCGATGTTTTCTTCAGCCACTGCCGTTGCCGGACGCCCACTTCTCTCTCATTTTTCATTAAATTTGGGCAATTTTAATTTCCGCAAACCAGCGGAAAACTATTACTCTAAATGGAGTAAAGTCCCTTAAAGCCTGTTGCAAGTGCTCAAGGCTTTGGTACTTATTTAAACCAGTCTTAAAAATCATAAAGAATCAGCACGAAAATGCTCGCTGTCTCTCGAGCTCCATCGTAACGACTGGCTTCCTGTGCACGGGAGGGTTTGTTTACATTCACACTGTGCAATGAGAGGATAGGGAGGGTTGCTCCCTGGTACCCGTTTGCTCTTAAGAAATGAGGCTACTGCTGCCACATTTCTTTTAACCGGGTCAACATTCACTTTACCTCATCTCAAAACTCTTGTAGTGAATTTCTTACATAAGCACCCCGTCTTCACAAACTGCCAGGAGTGTGGTAGACAACGACAATGGACCCAAATTGATTATATTCTAAAATAAAAACACTTTCTCCTTATAGTTCGCCACCTAGTAGTAAACTGGTACACTGCGGCAACGAACGTAACTAACGAAGGACAAGAACAAAAAAATTGACTTTCTCTATCGATAAAAGTAACTTTATCAAAGCATTACCCATAATAAATTCACGAAATCGGATAATCAGTTTTGAAAACCCTACATGTGATAAAACACACGCTTTTTAATGCTAAAGCCACGCCCTTATTCCAATATATTGCTGCATCTTTAAAAGTGAAAATTATGAAATCTGTGTCGTAGAATGGAAAACAAATCACTTACACTGAACACAAGTTTTCATTGAAGTGACAGCAGGCTTGTAACTTTAACGAAAATGAATACGATCGAATAGTATACATTGCTGAAAAGTTGCGAATCATTTTAACAGCCTATAGTTTGTATGCAATTTTTCCCTGAAACGGTATTATAAATATAAGTTCTATATAATCCAAAGCATCGAGGAGAAAAAATGCATTGCGTTACAAATTTCTGAAGGTTAAACCATTAAAATATTTTACAGCCAAGGCAGGCAATTGAAACTAACTAAATCATTACCTGTTTATATTAAATAATTCCTAAGAAGCTCGAACTGTGGTCTGTGCGCCAGTAGTTGAGACTGAATAGCTGCAGTGTATCGCGGCCTCGATTCACAACAGAAACTTTTGGCACAATAAAGAGGTTCTTCGATCGGCAGAATGCAACACACACTTTTATTTTGTCTAAGAAACTCCTACTATCCTTTCAAGTTCACAATAGCTGGGGGGAGAGAAAAAATACTTCAAATGTGTTAAACTTTAAGTATGTTTTGAAACACGAGTGAATTAATAATAATAATAATAATAATAATAATACTAATATAATAAATTACTTGGTTTCTGCAAGTGTTATTAGAGTATTAAATTTTGTATTTAACTCAATTTAGCATTAAAAAGAACCGGCTTTCCAGGTGCAGTAGATTCAGTCCAGCTGCACCAATCTATTGCCCAGCAATGATTAAAGTAATGATTTTCTGTTTTTCACTCAAATTTAAATTATATTTGAATGCTGATATACGAAGTTACTGGTAACGGCATGGTGCTTTGGCATGATTTTTACAGCTGTAAAAACGAGTTTGACTGGACTTACGACCTGTTTCATAGCGTTTGCCATGGCAACGGCAGACGCTTGCTTTATGCTCAGAGAGAGCAAGTACAGCCAAATCGAGAATCGGACAGCGGGTAGCATCCAGGGCAGGGAGAAATGTGTGTTGTTGTTTGACTGTCCCACTTTCATAGCAACTCGGAATGATGCGCGAGTCGGCGAGCATTGCCACATATTTTTTTGAGACTTAGTTTAGCTACAACAATTTTTATATGTTACGTTTACTGGTATAGTGATTTAGCTACTTGTTTTACAGTCGGTTGCTACAAAAATACAACGTTTTGATTTTCATATCGTAGTTTCATTGTAATTGTGTTCAGCTTCGATGGTATTAAAGATTTTCGGAGAAAAATTCTCGGAGCTGCTAGAGCTCCAGTCCCGGAGAGAGGCGAATGATCACCAAAACACGTACGTGGTGACAGCCAATGCATTGGGTGGAATTAATGACTTTGAAGACGGAGTTGCTGTGGTAGCGTATATACCCTCTGGCTCTCAGAACAAATCACAAGGCCAGCAACAGGTCGGTATAAATAATGTTAGACGCCTTAAATAACAAGAACGTTCTTTTGCAACTTTTTTATACAAAATTCTAGCGTCTAGGTGTTTAGACACTGCAAGAAAGAAACTTGTTCTTACAAAGGGTTGAGTCTTCTGCGAAGAACTGCCCCGGGGTCGACAACTCTTGACTGAAGCGAGCAAGTCGTTACTTCCTATTGATCCCTTGAGCTGAAACCGTAGACTAGGCGCAGAGAACCCTTAAGGGTAATACCAAACGGGCCCATTTTCACTTAACGACCTTATCCTACTGCTCTCCGCGACTGTGTAGTTTTTGTAGCTTCCGTTACGTTAATAAAGCACTTACCTTGTCTCTGCATTGCCTATATAGGTCACAAAAGACGAAATATACAAAATGATAGACCTTAGGATACTTTTGCTGGATTAATTCCGTCCGTAAATAAATGTAATATTTTATACGATTTTACATTAAATAATGAACACTATGTGACTTAATTTAGTTATCCATAAACCTAATTGAACTACTGGGAGCTGGAGAGATGGCCAGCAACACATGCGGAGAGAGGGATAGGCTTTATCTGCCAAGTAAAACATTACGCATTGCATGTGTATCATCTATTCAAATACAGCGATCCCTCTCATTGCGTTAATGAAGGCAGAATATTAATTGTGAACAGTTGGACGTTTTAAATTGCATATTTTAGTTCAGTGCTAAGTGTATAGTGTTACATATATTAGCCTACTTATTATATATACATAAAATAATGGATGTACCGCAACAAGGAAAGAAAGGGAAATTAAAACATTCAAACTTAGGTGTATTCCACTATACCGGTGTTCCAGTGAGAACAAATACCGGGGTAAGAAGAGAAGGGGGTGGCTGCAGGAAATAGACCGGAGCTACAAAAGTGAATTCAAATGTTTTTTATAAAAATGGGATACGGTGCTGCATAGACGAATTTTATGTAGTTAGAAAGGAAGTTCCAACATGTCCAAAATTGTTATATTATATTAGAAAAAGAAAGAATTATAATTTCCTTAAGGATTCACTCTCATATAAGAGTTCTTAAAGAAATGAGCTATAAATAGAAAAAATGCCAAAATTAAAGTAAAGTATTAATTGAAAAGCCAAACATAAATCGAGCGGCGCTGTATCTGAAAGCAATACACCGCTTTAGGGAACAGAACTGTACTACTGTATGTATATACACAATAGCAGAATATGATATATAATATATTTGTGCTTCTCTAGTACTTGTTAATTTAGTTACATTGTTTCAAAAGTTTATTTTTCATATTAATATATATGAGACTTGGGTGGACAATAAATTAACAATTAGGAAATGCTGGCAAAATGAAACCAGGCGTATTAACTAAGCCGAATTTCGGTAACGGTCTCGTTGTCGTCCTTGCAAGATCCAAAATGGTGTTTGTAAAGAATTCATTATTAATTTTTCAAGCAGGCAAATTCATGGGAAATTATTACAAATTCACGAACGGTAAGAGCGAAGTGCGCTGGAGCTCGTCTTGCTGGAACCACAGCTCTTCAATTAATTCTCCGCCTTCCAGTTCGGGAATGAGCCAAGTTGTCAGCATTCGTGAATATCAGCATTCACAGGTCTATCAAAAAAGTCGGTCCAGAGAGATGCTGCGATGTCATTTCTGCCCACGTCATAACACGTGGTGGGTTGTGTTCAAATTCGGAAATGAAGTGCGGATTTTCTTTCGACTTTCCAAAAAAGCACATTTCTCTTTCGCACGCTGCTGTATATGACACACTCAAGTGTACATAACCTTGGACGTGTCGGTTTGGAATGTTGCTGGAAGAGACCGACATGCGTCAAGACGCTTGTTCATGTTGCGTCCGCCACACATAGGGCCTCACTTTAAGTGTTCTTCATGTAATCGAACAGAGTCAATCGTGGAATGTCAAGATCAGCAGCCCGTTTGAGAACGGATTTTACGGGGAAGCGCTCAACTGACATATTAACTTCAGCACAAGCGCCTCGTCTTTCTTCCGCTTTTCAGTCCGTTTTTTACACTTCCTGTCATAAACGCTTTTTTTTTTTCGTGCTAAAATGGTGCTAAACGTGTAAGAACGTTCGTGTGTCCATACATTCGCGACTAGCCTCTCTTCAACAACTTGTGTCTGCCGTTTGAACTAACAGAATGATAAATGAGTGATGCTAAGGCCAAACACACCAATAATATTACTAATAATTTACAATATAGTACCGATAATAGGGGTTTACTGGTTTTCTGGACACACTGTATGTGATATTACTAGAGGGGTGTTATGCCACGGTCACCTGGAGTCAGGAGTTCCAGACGTTTCGTCCACAGCTGTGGTGGACATCTTCAGTGGCGTAGACGAAGCCTCAGTAACAGCCCGGAAGATACACATAGTGATATCTGCGAAAACCTATGTTTTCTCATGACACTGTTTATACGTTCATATGACATTATAATGGACTTG
The DNA here is from genome assembly GCA_030762175.1 of Metallyticus violacea. Taxonomy (NCBI): domain Eukaryota; kingdom Metazoa; phylum Arthropoda; class Insecta; order Mantodea; family Metallyticidae; genus Metallyticus; species Metallyticus violacea. Next base: position 11,662,773 of record CM060840.1, on the reverse strand, counting down.
TAACAAAGGAATATATAGAAAGTAAATCACTGCGTACCGTTTTCTCTCGGGTGCCGGCGACTTCTCTGGGGCGCTGAGAGAACCACCCCTCCTGAGGGTAGCTCCTGGTCTGGCAGAACTCGGTACGGCAACTTCACCTGCAGATTGCCAACTGCCTCTTCTACCTTGTGACAAACTACGCTCCAGGTTGGCAATATTCTGCTCGATGTCTATTAGCATCTGCTGGTCGTCGTCAAGGGCGTCGTAAGCGTCGCTTCCCGCCCCTACGCCTCCCCAGGAACTCGTAGAGCCATCTGGAGCGCTGTACCATACCTCAAACGTCACCTTCGCCTGAAAGAAACATCAGGCATTGTTTACTTATTTACATAGGCGTCCTTAACCTTTCACTGCGACGAATGGAAAGAATGCGAACAAGAAGCACAACAAGCAGATTGTGTCTAGTTTTGTTTGTTCCAGCAAGACCAACTACATTTACCAGACCTCCAATGTGGTCCATACTTTTAATTTGGTTCGTTGCGGTTACCTTATTAGAGTAGTTTTTAGTTTCACACGAGGAACTTGTTTAATAGGGAAGGTGTTAGTACAACATGAGTTGCTCTTGTATGTCTTAATTATGTTTAGTGCATCATATAACACCATATTTACATTTCCTAAAGAGCAGCAATTAAAGGATCAATGAATAAACATCGTGTAAATATGCGGTTAATGATGAATCTGTAGTGTGTATTAAGCGTTTCGTATCAAAATTTTTGGTTAGGAAGGACATTTTCCTTGTGCTAATTTCTGTACTCTACCATGTATGTTATGGTATCGGTTAGTAAAAAAAAAGGAAAGATTTTTTAAAAAGAACGTTCGGAGCGGAGTTTGAATCGAGATAATGAGAGTGTGAATAAATAGTATGAGCAGGATATTATAACATTTTTGACTCATTTGCAAGTGAGGTTATGTTGTTGCTATTAACACATGGGTTTGTTTATTTGGTTGGTTGCAGTTACCTGGTTTATTACAGTGGTTTTCTGATGGAAGTAAATAAACAGTAGCGTGTTAATTCTTTAGTTTTCTTTTGTTATGAAGTTAATATTGATTTAGTGAAATCACATCAGGAACTTGTGTAATAGAAAGTGTTTAGTATAACATGGGTTGCTCTTGTATGTCTATTATGGCAGGTGCCTCATAATACCATATTCACATTTACTAAATAGTAACTAAAGGAGAAATGGATAAAGAGTAAACACCATGCAAATGTTCAAGTTAATGATTAAACTGTAATGTGTATTAAACATTTCGTACCTCCCTAATCTACCACCATAGGTGACAATGAGGGTTGGCAAGAAAGAAAAGATCCGGAAGAAAGTATGAAGTAGGTTTTAGAGCGAGACGAAGAGTTTTAATGAATGGTGCGAGCAGGATGTTTGACTCCTTTGCAAGTGAGGTTAAGACAATACAGGTAAGCCCATTTATAACTCTTACCAAGGAAGACTATGTAATTTTCATTAAAATAGACGATGATAATTATGATGCTGTCCCAACTATATCGATTAGTTTTAAGGTTTCCAGTAATATGGAAGTCGGTGTATTTTGTAAAGATTTGTGCCTATTTGTGGGGAAGTTCATAATACACATTATTTTATATTTCGTTTACACATGAGAAATAGTGTTTGTAAACAATTTCAGATTCTTAGAAACAATTAAAATATTTTCTAATGATAAATAAGTCATATTGTGAACGTAATACTGCTTAAACGTTCCGTATTTGCTATTGGAAATAGTAGGGTGACTTAGGCCATTTTTTCCGTATTGGGGTCTGGTAAATGTAGTAGGTATTGTTTATAATTATACACTAACTTATTTATTAGCACGACAATGTGGTAACATTTTTGCGCAACTGGCTGGAAACCCAATCCCACTCTTTCTTCGATAATATGATCAAAAAGTTTCCAATCTGTTGGGGAAATTGTGTGTGAAAATTATATGTATTCCAGTTCTATTGAATTTTGTTTCAATAAATTACACAGAAAAAATCCGGTTTATATTTGACTCACACTTACATAACATATGAAAGCAAGACAAAAAAAGTGTGCATTATTTATTAAACAATTCTCGCATATTATGTGAAAAACAAGAGGTAACAATTTAAGAAACGATGTTTTACTATCTTTTAACATAGTAGTAAGATGGGATATGTTCAGCTTAACTATAGGAAAGAGGAGGGCGGGGGAGGTAACTAGGCAACAGAAACACTTCCAAATCTGTTTACTAACCCTTGTACATTGTCCAATACGAAGGGGCAATTTACAGGCTTGCCATCCACAACGTAGCTCATTCTGAAATTGGCCAAAGAGCTGCAAGTTTGTTTAGCTAAACTCGCTCTTAAGCTCTCTAGCCTCATATGTATGTGCCGGGGATGCCTTACAGAGTTGCACTTTCGAATCGATCCACGCTCCACACAAGGATATAATGGCAGGGCTTATATTTCCTCTCCTTTTGTTTGCATACCCATCACGTTTTTCTTTCCCTGCGTTACAGTAGACAAACTTTCTGTGTGTGCCGTTTCATGTTACTTTGGGCGCGGGGGGGAGGGGGACTTATTCAGTCCCATTGCTACTTCTGCCTGACTACCCACATTTTTAACTTGTGTTGGTAAAATATACAGTAGGCTAATTGTATATTCTTTTCTTGTTTCAGAATATCGAAAATAATACATATACTTATACTTATATAAAATATAGGCTGCATAGAAGTTTTTCTTCTTCACAGATATATTTAACTGATACTGAGAGTTTAAAGTTGACGCCGAGTGGCCTCACGTTGTGATGCCAATTTCTAGTTTTGTAGATTGATTATTGGTCGCTTTGGTGTTGTTGCCCACGATTCAATGACAAAATTTCTCATGGTATATTCTGTTATTTTGCTGACTAATGTTCAACAGAACTGGTAGAGGAGTTCAATAGTAGAAATAAGCACGCGATGAGACATAATATCCATTGGTATTTCATTGTCTAACATCTTTCGCGTCCTCTGGTGTTTTGCGTACGATGTACTTAGCTACGCCGTTACTAATTTAATTGCCGCATGTACTTCACTTACAGATGAACACAGCGGTGCGTGAAACTGAAAGACGAACTTATAACGAGTACTGCATCTTGCCGCGTGTAGATCTTATTACCACGTCTCGCGGCGTGTAGAGCTTGAAAACTGAGAATGGGAAATGAGTCGAACTGACTGCCCCAGCTGATCAAACTCTACGTTATATATTAAATTCAAATCAAGTAATTGTTAGCCTTAACGATCCCAACGGAGACACAAAGGCACGCGCAATCTTCGCGCATCTTTAAAAGTTCAAACATAAAATTTCCATTGGCTGGTTTAAGTTCACCTGCTCCATACTCCATTCAATGTTTTTGAAAGTTTAAAACATTTTGTTGGCATTGGCTATTGTAATGGGCTAACGCTTATCGATTTCATTCGCCCTAATGAACTTAAAAATTCTTGAATTTATTTATTGATCCGATCGTGCCTATCCTTTTCAAAAATAAATGGGCTTCGCACACGAGGACCCCCTGGTTACTTCCTCTGAATACATTTTTTATGCCTCTTTTGTTGGCTTTTACGTAACAAAACACCGAAGTGCTTTCTCTTTTGTATATATGATATCTACACTATTAATTACAATACATGAAATATTGTGAGTGGGCTTACATAAACATACATTATCATTATATTTCAGTGGGAGTGCAACAGAGGACCGTTACAAGTTTAAGGCATCTTTTAAGGAAAACAAAAATTGAATGGATGCCTATCTGTTTGACAGTGAAGTTTAGTATTTTCCAACAAATGACACCTTGCGTTTTAACACGTAGTTTCTGTGGTTGTCGCCAATAGCGTCGTACACATGTGAAACAATAGAACATGAACAGAACGTAAGAGCCCTTTCCACAAAATGATGGTGTTAGTAAAGTATTTGTAAAGTGTAACTTTCGCTTCTGAGAGAGAGAATGTAATGTATTAATATTATTACAAGTAACGTTATATAAGAGCGGGGCTATAAGGAGGATGCTCAAGGGCTTTCCACTTGAAATTTAGCAGCTATCATTTGTCTTTAGACAGTATGAGGACGCGCATTGTCTTGTAAGAGAAAATGACTTTGGTAAGGGGTGCTGGTCGCTTCCAGGCAGTACGCATGCCTTCTTTGATCCCAGAATACTCTGAGCATTTCCCAGCAGATGTCACTTTCAACAGTTTTATTTACTTATTTATTCCTGCAGGCGACGTAGGGTTTTTCACTGCATTGACGCAACGCTGGTTTGGGGTAGTAATTTTAAATCCAAGACTCATTACATGTGACAATTTGGGCGAACATATCGTCCTTCATCGTGGTAGCGATTGTAATGCCAGATCCATTATTTGCAGTTTGTGTAGTGGGGTCAGCATGCGCGGCACCCATTGCGCAAAACTTTGTTTTTTTAAACACTATTTATGCCCGTTTTTACTACTCGGCACCACATATAGTGGACATTGATAATACACGAGATAAAATGATAAATTGGGAAAGGATTTTTTCTTTCTTTCTTTTCTTTCTTTCTTTCTTTTCTTTTTTTTTTTTTTTTGAAGGAAACGTTCCGGGTCTAAGTTTAGGGTACCTGCCCGGCATTTGCCATTTATGAGGACTAAGGAAAACTTGCAAAATACCTCAGTCAGGGAGGACGGTCCTGGAGGGATTCGAACCCCAGACCTGCCGCTTACGAGCACGCGCCTAAACTATCTCAGCTATCCGTGGCAGTACAGCATTTAAGAAAATCTAAACTGCCATGCATTATAATGAGACAGGCCGTGGCATGTAAACAACCAACAGCAGCGGCTACAGTGTCTGTCTGCTTGTATTAAGTCTTCAACTCTTTGCAAATTCGCCTCTATGGCAATCTCCGCGAGCTGGCCATTGAAATTTCCGCTATTACAAAAAAATAGCAGGTAGCTTGTTGTAAAGACCTCACCCTATATAATAAAATTCAGAATACTGGGCTCCAGATTGAAAATATCTCAATAGCTTAGACGTAAGGACATATAACCTTTGCCTGGCGCAGTCAAAATTTCAAAGCCCTCACAATTGCATTCTGAAATAAGTTTTGAAGTTCACCTTAGCACAATGCTCGCCTATCAAAGCTTGTCACTTGCACATTCCAACATTCTAGTTCCAAGAAACAAATTTACTTATGTGACACTTTCAATTTTGACAAAGTGAATGTAAGAAGGAACTAAAGTAATCTGTCAAAGCTACGAGCTTTACACTTAAATCGATTTAATAGTTCTAAAGAGCAAAGACTTCCCTGGTGGTTTCTAGCGAAGCAGCCAAAGTGAAGAACATTATTGCGAAAACACAAATATTGTCTAGTCTTAGATGTATTTCTAGTTCAATTCATTGTCTTCTGTTGGGCACAAATTTCACGACTATCATTTAAATAATGGATTTAACTCTCAATTATTATTCATATAGGACAGGACAGGAAAGTTTGGTAGATAGGGATATAACAGCACCATGGTTAACCTTATGTGCAGAGCTCGAAAGTTCAGACATTTAAAATAGGCAAGCAAAGAGGCTCTGAACATGGGTGATAATATAATTTAAATAGAATTTAAGATACTTAATAATTACTTTATCACAAAATTAAAGTACTTAAGCTTACTTTTATTGGCTACAAACAACAAGAAGATGTTGTTTCAAGGTATACTGTCATAGTCGGCCGCTTGTCAGAGAACAATTTTCATCATAGAAAAAAAACGTTCTGCTTCACTGAAGTAATGGAGCATATTTAAGACAAGCTATTTCGGCAGGACTCATACCGGTTACAACAGAACTTTAACCTTTCAGAACATCATGAAGACAAAGTAAAGTAGTTTTGAATAGTCCTGACGAATGAGCAAAAGATGCACAGTGGTTTCTGGTAGAGTTAATATTGTGTTTATGCGTTTATTATAGGAATCAGGTTGTACTGAGTACATTGTAAGGGCGGTTTATTGCACAGTGTACCGCTGTCATCTTTCTTGCTTGCAATTGTTTGTTACATTTATGCAGCTGAGAAGTGAATTTTCTAAGAATTGTAGCGCGCATATCGATGCAAGGTAATTCTCTATGACTATTCCAAACTACGGTGCTTCCCTCATCCTCTATTTTTCCTGCCATTCGTATGTTCGAGATAACCGTGCGTTCATTTCACCAATGAAGATTCCGCTATTTAAGGAACTTAAGTGAATGTGTTGAGGAGAAAGCTCTTGACTGCTTGAAAAGAAATAAAGTATAACAAGATTCTCAATAGATACAGAAAGTGCCGAAAAATGTACACACACTTCAAGCAAAGAAAAAACTGTGTTAACATAACAAAACTGAATTCACAAAAACAGAAAATGATGAGCACTAATCATCTTAGACTTTGACAGTTACAACAGTTGCTCAAAATGCCCACCATCAGCGTCGATACACTTCTGAGTATGTTGAACTACTGATTGAGCAACGTTTGCGAAAGTGTCCTCAGCGATTGCAGCACATGCCGTTTCAATTTCTTCCTCCAGTGCTGCTAATGTAGCCATTTTTCTATGGTATACAACATCCCTAAGAGTTCCCCATAGGTAGAAGTCCAACGGCGGTTCTGTTCTGTACACTCGTCTCCATTGCCTTTGAACTTTAGCAACATTCTCGGTTTTCCAATACCACTTCAAAATTGCTTTCCGCTATTCAAACGATAATCTTTGCTCCTTTTTGTTGTAGCAACGCTAGCATAGCGCAACATGAATCACATCGATTTACAGAACATCATATGATAATATTGGCTTCATTTGTTGATTGTTGATTTACCTGTCACATAGCAACGCTAACATAATGCATGTGAGTTACATCTGTTTACAGAACATCATACTACACATTACTGTTGTTTTTCGGTCCAATTTTGAAATATATTAAATAAATATCTACTGTGAAAGTGTGTATACACTTTTTTTGAACCCTCGGTATTTTTGTGAGTGAACTGCCATTTAATTTTTATGAGTTTTTACGATTCCGTATATTGTAATTCTTAATGTGTTTTTAATGCGTAAATAATCGGAGCAAAATCCATGATGATACAAAAAGTCTTAAATTATGCAAAAAAGCAACATAAAAACTGGTTCTATCGAATCCAAATGTATGGAAATATGTTCACTTATATCTGACTAAATATATCCAAACAGAAAAGGCATTCTGCCTAACTTCCAGGCCCTGCTAATGTGCCTTTTGAGTATGAGCTCTCCTAAAGCAACACCGCTGGGAGTAAGATATAGACCGGTCGGCGGCTGGGTCCCTAGCCTTGCTTCGGATATTATGTCCCGAAGGCCTGTAAGCCTGTGAGAGACACGATGTAATCACCGGATATTGTACCGTTGATACTCCCAAGCAGAACCCGCAGAAGCCAGGATAGAAACTATCTCAAGAGAGGAAATCCACCGCCATGCAGCATTGTGCCACCCCAATTTGCATGAGAAATACCCTTTATTGCAATGCACTTCTCACATTTTTGATTTAACATTTCAATCCCCCCCCCCCCCAAGTCAGGAGTCTTGTCTGCAAAATGGGCATAAACAGCATCCACTTTCTCATTACACTTAAAGTTCCTTCCTCGAAAGTCTTTCTCGAGTTCTGAGAAAAGAAAATAGCCACTGAGAGCTAGATCTGGGCTGTAGGATGGATGATCCATCTCCTTGAAGCCACGTTTCTTCACAGCTTCCCTCACAACAGGGTTGTCGTGAAGAAAGCGCACATCACCACCCTACTTTCCTAGTCTTTTCTCTTTGATGGAAGTACGTAGTTTGTGCAGTAGGTCAGCATAGTACTCCCCATTTACTGTGGTGTTCCTCTCCTTGAAGTCAATGAAGAGTATTTCTTCACAGTCGCAAGACTGTTTGCATCAACTGAAGATCGTGTGAGAGTACTTATAAAAGCATAAAACAACAAAAACTTGTGTACCATGATGCACTGTTCGAAAGATAATTTGAATACTATTTAACGCCCATTTTTGCTGCGGAGGCATCACAGGCGGTGATACACGAAATGAAATGATAAATTGGGAATGAATTTTTTTAAGGAAGGAATCATTTCAGACCTGTTTAGGATGCCTCCTGGGCACTTGCCATATATGAGGACGGGGGAAAACATGGAAAAGAACTAATTAAGGGAGAATGTTCTTAGCGGGAATCGAACCCCAGAACTCTCGCTCACGAATCTGCGCCTTAACGACCTCAGTCACCCGTGACAGTCCTTTCTAAAGATGAATTAATGGATCAAGACTGCTGCAGAATAAAATGTTTTTCCCTCCTTCTTCTTCCTTAATAGAACATATCGACAGTCGTAATGGCAGAAGTGTGTGAAATGGGATATAAATGAAATTCCTCGTTCCCCATATTGCCCAGACTAAACCCTAGGCAATATTTTTCTATTCCTAAACTTAAAACACTTCGCATGATGCGAGGAAAGTTTTGTAGAATGATCTTGGCACAGCCCCGAGGGAAAAAAGTAGTTCTTAACTTTCTCCTTACCAAACTTTTACAGGAACTTTCGTAATGTTGTTTATATATGCTCATATTTTCCCATCTTAATAAACATATATTTATTACTTTTCGCTGTACATACTTTGAGAAACACTATAGCAGAGTTTACACTCTGTTGCCCCATTTTACTCCAGGTCAAGCATACAAGGACCTCTCACATGACAATGAAACGCCAAGGCTATCTAACATAAAAATTTGTTTGCTGTGTTTCTACGGTATAAATATCCCTTCTGCTTTTTCTTCCACGCACGCTTCGATGAATAGATTGCGCTAGTTTTATCTCTTTCTCTCGCTTGTTGGAAATCATATCAGCGCCGTTCGTGTTTCTATTTGCCCTACAGAGATGAATAAAATATGAGTTACGCAACGTAGAAGGGTCAATAAAACTCAACGTTCTTCAAAATAATAGCCGCGCGTAGAGTTCCTGAGATTATATGTAAAGGTTATCCAAACATGGGGAGATGTCGTTTTGTAAGAAAAGTATTTTCTAAGAAAATTTAATCACAGACATTCCTGTAAAATGCCTTGACCCTTATAATCAATAAATACTCTGATAAAAATATGTCGCTATTGTCGCCGTATCGGATTGGATGTACACAAAAGTTTAAACTTAGACAATTCACGTTGAATGAGGGAGGTTCTGCGTCCGGTGAAAATGTCCGCTGTATGTGGAGATTTTTCGCAAGAAAAGCATTTGCGTAAATATTTTATGTAAAATTACGTATTTTATAAGAAAATATAAATTAATAATGACAAAAAGCTCCCGAAGCTAAGGTATTGCTTCAGACATTGAAGTAACTGGCACGAATGGTTGAGGTTGTTAAGGCGCGGACTCGTGAGTGGGAGGTCTGGGGTTCGAATCCCGCCAGGACCGTCCTTCCAGACTGAGATTTCTTCCAGGTTTTCCTCAGTCCTCATTAATGGCAAATACCGAGGAAGTACCCTAAACTTAGACCTGCAACGTTTCTTTCCTTAAAAAATCCTTTCCCAAATTAACATTTCATCTCGTGTATCATCAGTGTCCACCTCCTGGGGTGCCTCAGTAGTATTGAAGCGGTTTAGTAGATTCACTATTGATCGCTTCGATGATGTTGCCCACACTTCAGTGACAGTTTCTCAGGGTGAATTCTGCTATTTTGTTGATTCGTATACTCAACAGAACTGCGGTATGAGTTCAATAGTATAAATAAGCACGCAATGATACATAATATACCATATTATGGGCACTTTGTTATCTTCAAAATCTTTCGCGTCCTCTGGTGTTTTGAGTACGATAGACTTAGCTATGTCAAATACAAACTTAGCTGCCGCGAGTGGAACTTAGAAGTGAACTTGTGTCGCGGTGTTTATCTTACAAATGAATGTCTGCGTCGGAATCAGAATAACAACCAGTGCCTCTCGCCGCATGTGAAACTTAAAGATAGTGCCGCGGCGTGTAAAACTAATACTGCATAGCTTAATATGGAACTGCGTGCCCGCGCCCGAAGTAGAGCTTCTTATCTGCGTCTGAAAATTGAGAATTACTTACTGAGTCCAATGTATCTTGCCGCGTGTAGATTTTATAACAACATCTTGTGGCGTGATGAACTTGTAAACAGCTTGCGCCTCGCCGCATGTAGTATTTCAAGTATGTGCATGAGCAGAGCAAATCCTTCCTTATATATAAATTAAAGTCAAGATATCATTGGTTTAACAAGGCCCAAGGGTGTCATAAAGGCACGCGCAAGTTTCCCTCCTATCTTTAAAAGTTCAAACATACATTTACCATTGACTGGTTTAAGTTCACCTGCCACATAGGCCATTCGATATTTTTTTGAAAGTTTAAAACATTTTGTTGACATTGGTTAGTTTAAAGGCTAACAGTACAACGACCTATGCATGTTAAAGCCCTAACGGATTAAAGAATCGTTCAGTTCATTAATCCTCCAACGGAAGTTCTTTTAAAAAGTGGCATCTCACTCGACCCTTAGGTTTCTCCTTTAAAATAGTTTTTATTCTTTCTTGGCATCCAGGCCACCGCAGCAGAAAAGACCAAAGAACTTTCTCTTGTGTCGACATACAATTCAAATGTTAACGTTATACCGTATTATACATATATACACACATGACATCTACATTACTTATATTTGATTTGTTTTACTTACTGACGCTCTTTAACATCTCAGGTCATCAGTGTCCCATTCATTCAGGGCGATTAATGTTGGTCAGAGGTGTCTTCTTTCAGGCTTGAGGTTGTTTTGTATCGTAAATCTATGACATGAGACCCACGGCTTTACTTCCCTTCCGAAGGAAGCAATACTTAGGCTTTTATGTCCGAAAAAATCCATCGATTCTGGCCGGGATTGAACCCAAGACCTTGGGTTTACAACTAATTACAGAACACAAGAGATTATGATAATTAGGTTTGCAACATACATTAAATTATATTTATATGTCAGTGCAGGTGGGCCTGTAGACATTTCAACACCTACAATACCCGAACAAAACAAAAAAATCAGGAAAAGAGAGCGGAAAAGTATGAAATATCACAATAGCAGAGTAATGAAAAGTGTAATTTTATATATAGTTGGTGGAAAAACTAGAAACCTTGTTCATCAGTGCTAGTACAGAAATACCGAACAGTCCCAAGGTATAAATCTCGTTCAGAAAATCTGATGAAGGTCTCCGGGATATAGAGAATCAGACGAGAGAGGTTCATGGTTCTGTGCTTGGAGGACATGTTAGCTCAAGCGGTTAGGGCGGAAGGTTTCTAACCCCGGCTGAACCGATTTTTTATATTCCTAATTTCCAATAGGGCTAGTGTGAAAGAATAATTTCCTATGGCTCAAGAAGTTCCTCAAAGGCACGTAAATGAATGAAATTAATTTCTGCTGAATATTGTAATGGGCAATGAAACAGATCACCTGAAACAACGATCACAGTACATCACAAAAGTAATGCAGGAATTTCATCCCCCAGAAATGATGTGAAAATATATCCAACAAATTTATATGTTTTTAAACTAAGCTGTGTGCTAAATTTATAGATGATTAAAAATACATATACTCACATTTAACTTCCTTATTTAAAACTTTATATTATTTTTTTATGAAAAAATAGATGTCGCAATTTAGAACAATGGGTATAAATACATTCTGCTTGCAATTTCTGAGAATTTTTTTATTTCAAAATTTAAAAAAATTAAAAATATTTGTAAAAACCAAATGTAAAAAAAAGTTTTTTGAACAATATGGTTTTTTATTTTATTTATTCACGGACCCTATTTAACATTTCAGGTCACCATATTCAGGACGTGAAAGGGCCGATAAATTTTGCTCAGAGGCCTCTTCTTTCAGGTTTGAGGTTCTTTTACGTGCTGTAAATGTACGACACGGGACCCACGGCTTTACTTCCCTTCCGCAGGAAACCATACTTAGAATTTTACGCCTGAAAAAATCCATCGGTCCTGGCCGGGATTGAGCCCGCGATCTTGGGTTTACGAGGCAAGTATGGTTACCACTACACAACCAGGACCGACAAAATAATATGTACCCGTATGAAGTTTAAGAAACAACTTGAGATTTTCAGCCATGTTGTGACAAAATTTCTAGTTAGCTATCTCTGTTAGGGCGACATTTGCTAAATTTAGGTTTATTAACCTAAAGTTGACCTTTCCGTGCTGCACTGTTTGACATAATCTACGTGGTAAGAGAGAGTGAGAGAGAGCGTTTATTTGCAGTCGTCCCTGGTGGTCAGCCTAACTTCTGCTCTCAATCTATTTACACAATGGGCGTTTCTAAGAGCACAAGCTTATTTCACCCTCAGTGGCAGATGTTTACCCAGACTCTGTCCACTCTTAGGACTTTGTTGTCCAAGCCCTTGCATTAACTTGCCACCATGGAGTACAGTGACTACAAAAATTTAAGAACACCTAATAATAATATGTAAAAAGAAGCTGGAGAATGCATTTACTAAGAGTAAACATGCATTCCATTTCTGACTTATAGATACAAACTTTTGGAAGATTTAAAGCAGAATTCAGCTGTAAAAGGAGACCTCTCTTAATTGTATAAATTATGACAATATATATTTAATTCAGTAAAGCATTAAATATAGCTAACATTACTTCAGACCGCCTACTTGGTATAGAGGTTAGCGTTGCTGACCTGAGTTTGATTCCAGGTACTGATTAGGTATTTTTTTTAAAATTATGGAGGTCTGGAACGGGGTCTACCCAGCCTCGTGAGGATAATTGAGGAGCTGCCTGATGGAGATGTGGAGACTTTGATTTAGATGATTACCAGAGGCAAAAAGTCACTTAAAATACTGAAAATAGGCAGTAATGTAATTAAAATATGTATTTAAGATACTTAATAATTTCTTTATTACATAATTAAAGTACTTAAGCTTATTTTTCTAGTTTACAAGCAACAAAAAGACGTTTTTCAAGAGATCAACTGTTATAGTCAGCCACTTGTCAGAGAGAATATTTTCGCTATGGAAAAACAACGTTCTACTTCCACTGAAGTGATTGGAGCATATTTAAGACAAGCTATTCGAAAGGACTCATTCCAACTACAACAGAACATTCACCTTTCAGGACATCATGGAAATGTTAATCAAGACAAAGTAAAATAGTTTTGAATAGTCCTGGCTAGTGAGCAAAAGATGCGCAGTGCTTTCTAGTAGGTTCATTTTCTGTTTATATGTTTTTAGGGGAACCTGGTTAGTATCTCTGTTACTTCCGTACTGAGCACACAGTGGGAAAGTTTTATTGCACAGCTGTACCGCTCTCATCTTTCTCGCTTGCAATTATTTGTTACATTTATGCAGCTGAGAAGTTACCTCCACCCAAATTTCCTAGAATTGTCTCGCGCAGATCAGTACAAGGTCATTCGCCAGTACTATTCAAAACTTCAGTACTTTCCTCATCCTCTCTATTTCCTGGTATACGTATGCCCGAGGTGACCGTGCGTTCCTTTCACTAATGAAGGATCTGCTATTTAAATAGCTTAAGTGAATGAATTTGTGTGCAAGTTTTTCGACTGCTTGAAAAGAAATAAAAATGTATAACAAAATTCTCAATAATTATTCTTGTGAAATGAACATGTCCTTTAATTGTTATAATTTTTTCACTTCGACATATTTAGATTCTTTAGGTGATTTTTAAAATGCGTAAATAATCGCAGAAAAAATCCACAACGGTCCAAAGGCAAAATAGGTTTAAATGTTAAAATAGGCAACAGAAGCCAAAAAAAGAGGCGGGGGGGGGGCAAAATAAATACTGGCCCTATCAACCACAAATGTAGAGAAATATGTTCTTTTCTATCTGACTTATATATTCACCCAAACAGAAACGGCACTTTGTCGAACTTCGACGGTGTGTTTCTGATATAATCACGGTTGATGAAACTTGGAGTTACCAATTTGACCCGGAGACCAAATGACAGTCGGCAATTTGGATCTTTCCAGATGTCGATCTACCAACGAAAGTGAAGAGTGGCCGAACTGGGAAGAAAATGTGGGTACAATTCCCTGGAGGAGCAAAGGACTTTACTAGTTAGTGGTTCATCACAGTCTGCCTGTCGAACGTTTTCGACAAGCTTCGAGAACGCCGTTCATGGACAGGACTGAGCGGGAATGCCACAGGCGATGGACACTGATGATACATGAGATGAAATGATATATTGGGAAAGGGTTTATTTTTAAGGAAGGAGTCCTAAGTTTAGGGTACCTTCCCGGCATTTGCTATTTATTGAGGAAAACCAGGAAAAAACCTCCGACAGGGAGGACGGTGCGGGATTCGAACCCCAGACCTCCCGCTCACAAGTCCGCGCCTTAATGACCTCGGCCACCCGTGGCGGTGGACTGAGGAGGATTCTGCTTTACCACGACAATGCCTCCTCTCATACGGCTAACATCTCCAACCGATTCCTGGAGTCCATAGTCACGACTCAGCCTCCATAGAGTCCTGAACTGGCTCCATGCGATTGTTTTTTCTTTCCAGTGGTAAAAAAATCGCATGCGAGGAAATTTTTTTCCAGCTCTGAAAGAGACTGTGATTGCAAATAAAATTAACTTTTTGGTCTTTGAAGAAAATGAGTGGCAGGGGTGCTTTGATAAGTAATTTTTGAAGATGAGAAACTCCAACATTCGGAGCGAGTCTAGCCACTCCCAATTTGACGTGTCTCAAAACTTCATAGTGACTTTTGTGTTATCTAAGAACTCAAAATATATCAATCCAAATCAATATTGTGTGAATTTAATTACATACTTTTTGGCTATTTCTTTCAGCATCCCACAAACATGACTAGAAGTCTGTGTCTTTCATATTCCATAAACTTTGAGTAGTTTAGACGGCTGACGGACTGAGTGAGTGTCATGGCGGTTCACAGTAGTACTCCAGTGACAATGCCTCCTTTATGTTTCAGAGATGGGTGTGTTTTCTAGAGGAACAGAAAAGTTTAAGGAAGGCAAAGGAGAATACAGGACAAAAGAACGCGGTTAATAAAAGAACGAGAAAGAGAAAGGAAAGAATAAGGAAACGAAGAGTAAGGAAAGGAGGAGAAAGACTATACTTCTGAATAGGAAAGGGAAATATAAGAATGTGGACAAGAAGAGAACAAAGAAGGAAGAGGAAAGAAAGTAAATAAAATATGAAAAGAAAGGGAGAGAGAGAAAGAAAAAAGATAGGTAACGAAGAGTGAAGGTAAAAAAGAGGAGACAATATAGTATAACAAGATCAAAAGAAAAATGGAAGCTTAAAGAAAAAGGAAATACAAGAGAACGGAAAATAAAGATAAAATAAATAGAACTGGAGAAGGGATTGCGTCAAAGGAAAGAGGAAACGGAAAAGAGAAGTGGGGACTAGATCGAAGAAAATAGAGAAGAGGAAAAAGAGAAGGAAGAGCAAATTAGAGTAAATTAAACAAGGAAGAAAAAAGAAGAAATTAGTGTGAGAGGAGAACGAAGATGAAAGTAGAGTTAGGAGAAAAACGAAGACAAAAGAGTGGAGAAGACTAGAGAAGAAAAGAAGGACGTGAGGTGATAAGAAAATGTAGAGGGGCCTCAGATTAGGAAAATAAAAAAGACAGAGAATGGAAACAAAAGCTTTTGGCTCATCTATTGTTATTTTAATTCATTCCGAATGAAGACACGACAGATTAGCAACACAACTTAAAAACATACACCGAGGAAACAACAGAAAATGCCTTCAATTTCTTTACAAAATACGAACAGCAATGAATAAGAAAATTAATGAGGGGCAATAAACGGCGTTTTATTGCTACAAGTGAAAAAACGTTCCTGGACGCAACACCTGTAAGGAACAGAATGTTCTTTACGTGCAAAGTCGGGCAGGCAGTTTCCTTTAATTTACGACCATTCAGTGTCGTGACTCGATTTCACCGAATTACATAAGGCGTTGATTGCTTTCAGTAATAAAAGTTGCTAATGAAACACTAACAAAGGGTATAACTTTATAGTCTGACTGGATTCCAGAGAAGATGTTTTTATGTTTATCTTAAATTTTAATGTTGAAGTTTTCTACTATTTGTATCACTTTGCAGTGACAGCGCCCCCTCCCCTCCCACGTTTACCAACGGAACTTTCTGAAACGCTGAAAATTTATGGGCCTAGCCTTATGTAGTTTTCAAACTAAAATGCCTGTATCAGCATAAACTGATATCAGGGTATGTTTATTGCTATTTATTTTGGCTTTTTGGTATTTGTAATAAATTTCAATTTTGTAGCGATATAGGATGTAAATCGTAGTCCCGTGTCGTAGATTTACGTTAAAAGAAACTCAAGCTGAAAGAAGAGACCTATGAGCAAAATTTATCGGCCGTTTTATGCCCTGAATTGAATGGGACGCTAATTACCAGAGATATTAAAGAGATCCCGTAGAATAAAATAAATAAATTGTTATAAATAGCAAATTACTAATTTTAGCACTGTACTGGCGTCAAACATAAGAGTTAAATGTACCGTAAAGTTAAAGACTTAAGCATTGTATTCTTAAACCACAGTTTAAAACAAGAGAAAGGAATAAGTTTTGCAATTACAGATCCATATTAGTTTTAACAGATTTTTTCCAAAAAATATATGTATAAAGGTTATAAATAAGGTATAATTATCTGAAAACGTTATTCTGGTAAAATTACAATTTGGATTCCGGAAAGAATATCCACAGAAAATGCAGCTTTTTTTTTTTTTGATTGATTTATTTATGGACGCTCTTTAACATCTCAGATCATCAGCGTCCCATTCAACTCAGGGCGTGAAACGGCCGACAAATTTTGCTCAGAGGCCTCTCTTTCAGGCTTGAGGTTCTTTTTCGTGCCGCAAATGTACGACATGGGTCCCATGGCTTTACTTCCCTTCTGAAGGAAGTCATACTTAGGACCGATGGTCCTGGCCGGGTTCGAACCCGCGTTTTGGATTTAGGAGGCAAGTATGGTAACCACTACACCACCAGGACCGACTGCAGCTTTTAAACTTTGTCAGGACTAAATGGTGAATGACAAAATACCTTTTGGAGAAATTTACTGTGACCTAGTTAGAAATTCTAATTGTAAAACTTAAGTTTTAACGATATATATATAGGTCACTTGTTTTCTTGCCATTCCGAAATATAGCGATCTCAAGTGTGACTTTTTCTTAGTGTTTTATTCTTTTGTACCATTATAATTACTGTTAATTTTATATATATATATATATATATATATATATATATATATATATATATATATATATCTCCCTACGTACATTTAAATACCTTTGCGATTCCATTTCTTACCCTGAAAATAGAAATGAAAGGACACAACTAAATTGTTCGACAATATTTAATGTGGTATGCCATACGGCAAAATTGTTAAAATTGTTGAACATGGAGTTCCACAGGGATAAATTCCTGGCCCTTTGTATATATATATTTTTTTTTTTTTTTTTTTTTTAGTTTACACGAGAGCTGAAAAGAAAATAGTGGCAACACTGTCGCTACGCTGTTAATCAACTCGTGGCTCTCCGCATGTCTAGAGGAATGACATACCTGTTCCCTGTTCATCACACTTGGTGTCACTAATGCAAACTCTACGGACGAAAGCGAAACAGTCGAGTATTGATGTAAATTTTGACCGCCCTAAAATATTTTCTAAAAGTGAGGCATGGAAAGGAATAAAAGTGAGAGAATGTCATGCAGTTCTGCGAGTATTCTGCTACAATGAAACTTTTTCATATCGAACGGTGGTCCGTGGGGTGTCGGACTTTCGACAAGGACGCTATAGAGTGGAAGATGCTCCACATCCATGTCGTCTTTTCCTTGAAACGTAGTACATTGATTTGATTCAATAACTGCTAAAAGTGGATCCTTGATCTACAGTGATGGAGTTAGCCGCAGAAGTCAGAAAAAGCAACACTGCAGTATTCCAGCTGAGCGCTCCCCAAACATCAACAAAAACGCCAAACTACGTCTTTCAGAATTGTGTGTAAAGATCACCACGTTCTAGAATAAATGGTGTGTTAACGGTTTTTTAAACAGTGTTTAATTCCCGTTTTAACAACTGAGACAACAAGGCGGTGGACACTGATGATACATAAAATTAAATACCGCCACGGGTGGCCGAGATCGTTAAGGAACTGAGTCGTAAGCGGGAGGTCTGGGGTTCGAATCTCGTCAAGACAGTCCTCCCTGACAGGTTCCCCAGGTTTTCTTCAGTCCTATAAATGGCAAAAGCCGGGATGGTACCCTAAACTTAGGCCTGGGACGTTTCCTTTCTAAAACAATCCTTTCCCAATTTATCATTTCATCTCACTCATCACCAGTGTCCAACGCCTTTAGTGCCTCAGTAGTACAAATGGGTATTAAGAACCATTCAAAAAGAAAAACATGAGATGAAATTTCAAAATGGGAAAGATATTTTTTTTAGGAACGGGGAGTTCCAGGTCTAAGCTTAGGGTACTTCCCGGGCATTTGCTATTTATGAGGACTGAGGAGAACCAAGAAAAAAAACCTCAGTCGGGGGGACGATCTGGTGGGAATCAACCCCAGATCTCCCTTTCATGGGTCCGTACCTAACGACCTCGGCCACTCGTAGTACTACTGTGTTTGCTTAAGATACGAAAGTAATACTTTCTAGTAATAGCTTTGATATAATCTATAAATTAATTATGTGTGTTTATTACAATGTGTAACTGTTTCAAAGTTAACAAATGATCATTAAATATATATAGAATAGTTAGAACAGCATAGTACAATTCGGCTGGATCCCACACTAGTAACCCTCAGGGGCCCAATTTATTGGGTACGGGGCGTAGCGACCCCGAGGCACCCGAGCTGCTCCCTCAGGTCCGCGCTCAGTGCGTTTGACTCCTTTTTAGTTGGTCTCCATTTTACTTTTTAATTTTAAACCTCCCTGCTTTTAGTCTGATGGATGCCCCCGTGTTTGATACGGTTCAAAGGTGACTGGGTAAGGGCGTGACTCCCAGCGCTGGGCCATCATGTAGGGCTAGAGCGTATCCCCTGGTAAAGGCCAGGCCCGGGGAGGGGCCATTACACGCGCTGTAGACTTCCTGTAGGCGATTGGGTCCCTTTGTCGATACCCAGGAAGGTGTGACCCTAAGGTTACTTGTTCCAGGCCAGGGCAACTAACCTAAGCCGGGGTGGCGCCCAGGAAGCAGCCTGCCATCTTGGAGACAGGTGTAATGGTGGAGGATGAATCCGCTATGGTGCAAGAAAATCCTCAAATAAATACTAAACGTAAGAGAATGGACATAAGAGGGGTGACTGAGGTGTCTTTCCCTCGTTTCTTGATGATTAACAGAACAGAGGAAGGTCAGTCGTTTACTCACGTGAACCCTTTCATCATTCAAAAAGGTTTGGACAGTATTTCTGGGCCTGTTAAATCGTGCACGCGCCTACGCAATGGGTCCCTATTGGTAGAAACTGTGAGTGCGTCTCAAACTACTGCGCTTCTTAAGGCAATTTTACTCCACGGTTACCCGATCCGTGTCGAGTCCCATCGTACCCTGAATTCCTCCCGAGGAGTTATAACCACTTCTATACTCGACGGTATGACGGACACCGAAATTCAGGGTTATTTAGCCGAGCAGAATGTCACCTCAGTTTATCGTGTGCAGGCTAAGAGAGATGGTGAGGTGCAGCCTACGCGAACACTATTCCTCACATTTAATAGAGCTGAGTTACCAACCAACATTAAGGCAGGGTATGAGGTAATATCAGTCCGCCCGTATGTTCCTAGCCCTTTAAGGTGTTTCCAATGTCAGCGTTTCGGTCACACCCGCCTGTCTTGTAAGAGCCCTATATCTGTTTGTGCTACATGTGCCTTAGAAAGCCACGAGGGAGCGTGTTCATCCGCCCCTGTATGCGTGAACTGCCGTGGTCCTCATCCAGCAACGTCCCGCGACTGCCCTCGATTTCGAGAGGAGCGCTCTATTCAGGAAATCCGTGTTAAAGAGAAACTTTCGTTCTCTGAAGCCCGGAAACGCTATCAAGCCTGTCTACCTCCTGTACCTAAGTTCGGTACGTATAGCTCTGTAACTGCCACTGCAATATCCCGACGGGACAGTAGCACGCAAACATGTGACCTGGTCTTCACCGAAACGCCTACTCCTACCAGTACCAAGCGCTCAACAGCACCCAAGCCAGTGGTTTTTGTTGCTGATCCAGTAAAATTCAAGACTGCCTACACACGGACTGACTTTCTACAATCGTCCACAAATGAAGGAAAGGCTAAGAAGAAAAATCAAAGCCCCTCACCTCCTCGGAGGTCGAGCTCCCACGATGGCTCTGGGAGCAAACCCGCAAGGCGGTCACCGTCGCCGCCTCTCAATACCTCCAACCGTTTCCAGGTGCTGGAATCGGTTGATCCATCTCAGCGGGAGAGCCCTCCCTCCGAGGATTTTATGGAGCAGGAAGCGCCTGCTACTGCTAAACCACCGAGTCCCACGCGCTTAAAGAAAGGACGATTGATTCGTCCCGGTCCGACCAAAAAGTAAGGTGATGTTTTTATTTCTTTTAACGGTTTTAATAATGTCTATACTTTCATGGAACGTACGTGGGCTCCGCAGCCGCAGACCTGAACTGGAGTTGCTTTTACGATCGACTGATGCTCTGCTTTTATGCCTCCAGGAGACCAAACTTCGTCCTCAGGATGCTTTCAATATTCGAGGTTACTCTTCGGTAAGATTCGATCTTCCCGCCGAAGACGGCATTCCCGCGCATGGCGGAGTTTTAATATTAATCAGGGATGACGTGCATACTTCCCCCCTGTCTCTCCAATCTAATCTACAGGCGGTAGC
Source organism: Metallyticus violacea (assembly GCA_030762175.1). NCBI lineage: Eukaryota > Metazoa > Arthropoda > Insecta > Mantodea > Metallyticidae > Metallyticus > Metallyticus violacea. The sequence continues at coordinate 11,641,905 of CM060840.1, read as the reverse complement.
AACTACGGTTTCCTTTTCTGGCCTTAGTTTCACAGTCTGCAGCATTTACCTACCTCCATCTGTTCCTGTCTCCGTGGTTGATCTGGACAACCTTCTATACCAGCTGCCACCCCCTATACTGCTTTTGGGGGACTTCAATGCCCACCATCCCTCTTGGGGATCCTCTGTAGAGTGTGCGAGGGGTAGCTTGGTGGCTGATTTTTTGGATCGCCACAATCTTATTTTACTGAATACAGGTGAGCCCACTTTTCTCTCAGACAGCACGCACAGTTTTTCCCATCTGGACTTGTCTTTCTGTTCGGCTTCGCTTTCCGTACACTTTGCCTGGCACGTTCTTTCTGATTTGTACTCTAGCGACCATTTCCCCTGTGACATTCGTATCCTGTCTTCCCAAGTACGTCCTCAGCGCACAATGAAGTGGCTTCTAGAAAAAGCAAATTGGAGTCTCTTCCGTTCTCTGGCCGTATTTTCCGGGTGTCCCTTTCCCTCCATTGATGCCACGGTCGAACACCTAAACACGATCATTGTTGCAGCCGCAAATCAGGCTATTCCCCGGTCGTCTTTCCACCCGAGACGAATTCCGGTTCCTTGGTGGACCGACGAATGCCGGGACGCATTGCGTGCACGTCGAGGTGCTTTGCGGGTTTTTCGTCGCCACCCTACGTTAGAGAATTTCATCCGTTACAAACAACTGCGCGCGAAATGCCGCCGAGTTATTAAAGACAGCAAGAGGGCGTCCTGGATTGCCTTCGCCAAATCTTTTAACCGTTTTACACCTTCATCTGTTGTTTGGAACCGACTGCGCCGGGTTGCGGGCAAACCTGGATTTACGCCCATATCTGGACTCAAGGTATCACATTGTGTACTTACTACTCCCAAGGATGTAGCAAATACCTTAGGTCGGAATTTCGCTGATATCTCGAGCTCTGCCCAATACCCCCCTGCCTTTCGCTCTATTCAGGAGCGAGTTGATCCTAGTGGATTTAGCTTTGCCTCAGACAACCAAGAGTGCTACAATGTCCCATTTTCGTCCAGGGAATTGGAACATGCGTTATCTGCATCTCGGCATTGTGCTCCAGGGCCAGATGGCATCCATGTTGCTATGCTGCAGCATTTATCAACTGAGGGCATGCATTTTTTACTCAAAATTTTTAACCGTATTTGGTGTGATGGCACATTTCCATGCGCTTGGCGAGTGGCGACAGTCATTCCTATCCTTAAGCCTGGAAAGGACCCACACCTTCCTTCCAGTTACCGTCCCATTTCCCTCACCAGTTGCGTGTGCAAGGTGATGGAACGAATCATTAACGGGCGGCTTATGTGGTGGTTGGAGTCGCGGCACTTACTGACGAACATCCAGTGCGGTTTCCGTCGTCATCGATGTTCCATCGACCATCTTGTGTCTCTGTCCACCCATATAATGGACGGATTTGTGAGAAAGTGCCAAACTGTTGCGGTATTTTTTGATTTGGAGAAGGCTTACGATACCTGCTGGAGGGGCGGTATCCTTCGTACGCTTAATGATTGGCATATATGTGGTCGGATGTCTGTTTTTATTCGGGAGTTTATGATGGACCGGGTTTTTAACGTTCGCGTGGGGTCAGTTTTATCTTCTCGTTTTACTCAAGAGAACGGTGTACCGCAGGGCTCGGTACTTAGTTGTACACTGTTTGCCATCGCCATCAATTCCATAGCTGAGTGCTTACCACCGGGAATCCAATCGTCGTTATTCGTAGACGATTTTGCGATTTATCTTTCCTCCAGGAGAACCTGTCTTTTGGAACGCCGCCTCCAATGCTGTCTGGACCGCCTCTACCTTTGGAGCGTACGTAATGGGTTCCGTTTCTCCGCAGAGAAGACCGTCTGCATGAACTTCTGGCGTCATAAGGTGTACCCTTCACCATCTCTCCACCTTGGACCAGAAGCTCTTGTTTTCGCGGACGAAGTTAGATTCCTGGGCTTAATCTTTGACAGAACATTAAGCTGGTCTTCGCATGTAGCACAGCTCAGAGGCCGGTGTGAACGTTCTCTGTGTATTTTACGGGTTTTAAGTGGCACATCCTGGGGAGCCGACCGGACTGTTCTTTTACGTTTTTATCGATCTCTAATCCGGTCCAAACTGGATTATGGCTGTATAGTATATGGCTCAGCGCGACCTTCCGTTCTTCGTCGTCTTAACCCCATTCACCACCGGGGTATCCGTGTCGCTGTTGGTGCATTCCCCACCAGTCCTGTGTCGAGTTTATGTGCGGAGGCTGGGGAACCTCCGTTGTTTTATCGTAGGGATCTTTTACTTTCTACGTATGGTTGTCGACTGGCTACGCAACCTCGTCATCCTGCGAATGAACCGTTTTTCAATGTGTCTCTCGCCCCATTTTACGCTGCTCGGTCTTTTACTCCTAAGCCCGCTGGCTTTCGTTTCCGGGAGCTGTTAAGGACGATGGACCTGCACTTACCTGCTTTTTTCTTGGCCGGGGAAACCTCCTCTCCCCCTTGGCTCTTAGCAGAGGCCCCCGTACATCTTGGGCTTACGGCCTGTCCTAAGTCCTCGACTGCAGCACCATTCATTCTTAGTCATTTTAACGAGATTGTCTCTTACTTTACTGGATGTAATTTTATATATACCGACGGTTCTAAATCCGACACAGGTGTAGGATGTGCCTTTGTTTTTAATGGAGCTAGTTTTACATATGGTCTTAACGTTGCGACATCTATTTTTATGGCGGAGCTTTATGCTATATATCGGGCTATTTTATTTATTTCTGACCACGGGCTGGGGAACAGTGTCATTTGTTCCGATTCTCTGAGTGCCCTTTTATCTCTTAAACGCCTGTACACCTACCATCCTCTTGTGCAGAAAGTTCAGGATGCAGTGTCTTCGCTTCTGGCCGTTGGTGTCAGAGTCACTCTGCTATGGGTACCTGGACACGTGGGACTCCCGGGTAATGAGGCCGCGGATGTCGCAGCTAAATCGGCCATTTTAGACCCTGCAGAGTACGAGCAACGCTTTTATGTAGGGGATTTTAAACATTGTATACGTCGAGGAATTCTCTCGCGCTGGCGCGATGAGTGGGATATCATTCCCCACAATAAGCTTCGAGAAATTAAATCCACCCCTTTTCATTGGTCGACTTCTTCTCGCGCAGTCCGTCGCGAGGAAGTGATTGTAGCTCGTCTTCGAATAGGGCACTGCCGATTTAGTCACCGTCACCTTTTTAATGGTCAACCAGCTCCAGATTGCCCACGATGTGACCACCCCTTTACGGTGCGTCACATTTTACTCGAATGCCCTCATCTGGCAACTTTTAGACTTTCCCTGGGTTTGCCCTCCTCTATTGAGGAGCTACTTGCCGATGATGTGGTTGCTGTGGAACGAGTGCTCCGCTTTATCCGTGTTTGTGACTTTTGGTGCAAGGTGTAAATTTTAATGGTTTTACCCTTGACGGTAATTTCCGAATATTTTAAGACTTTTGTCCTTTTGTAGCCAATTTTATCCTTGTTCTTTGTTTTAAGGGGTTTCATTGTTATATTTTTAGGCCATTATAACACTTAATATCTGAGCTCTTGCAGCTGCGTTTTGATCTGGTCTGTTGATGAAAATTTAACCCCAGTTATTAAAAGCGGGTTTTCTATTATTGCTCAAAGTGCTACTGTTGCGCAGATTTCGGTGTGTCTGGGCGCTAATGACCTCGTAGTTTTGCGCCCTTTAAGCAATAATCATCATCATCATCCACACTAGTAAAACTAAAAATCATGGATTAGATACGCTAGAATATCTAGGTTCTCAAGTTGAAAGATAGAAAGATAGTTATAGAGTACATTATACCAATATTAAAATTAGCAGCCTACCCGCTCCGCTCTTGTATCATATTAATTTCTGAACCCACACTCTGTTGTTTTTATTGTATTTATTATTTTTTTTTTTTTTTTTATTTACGGACGTTCTTTAACATCTCAGATCATCAACGTCCCATTCAATTCAGGGCGTGAAACGGTCGATAAACTTTGATTAGAGGCCTCTTCTTTCAGGCTTGAGGTTCTTTTTCGTGCCGTAAATATACAAAACGGGACCCACGCTTTACTTCACTTCCGAAGGAAGCCATACTTAGGATTTTACGCCCTAAAAACCCACCGATCCTGGCCGGGGTTGAACCCACGATCTTGGGTTTACAAGACAAGTATGGTTACCACTACACCACCAGGACCGACAGAATTCACACTCAAAACCGTTTATTATGCCTTTTTCTCTTTGATTATAAAATATGGCTTAATATTCTAGGAAAACTAAGAAAGCAATATGAATAATATTGATGTAAATAACATAAAAGCATGTAGAGATCTACGTATTTAAGAAACTAAACGATTTTAACACTTTCTCGTGAGTTTATAAACATTTACATTACAAATCAAAATACATAAACAGACAAAGTGTACTCTAAATACCTTGAGATTGAAACTCTTATACCATCACTTTCTCTTCTATGCCACCCACCACGCTTTTACAAAGATACTTGTAGTGTTATGTTGAGCGAAACATGGTAGGAAAGCGGTATCTCATAAGATGTGTCGCTAAGACGTTTGAGAGTAATTAAATACAAGCTCTTTACCGACATCGCAACACACATAAAGTGACGTCTTGGTGAAGACCTAGCATACGGCAATAACGTTATCACACGAGGTAAGTGTTTGGTTGGTTCGCATACTAATAGAGGGCAACAGCAACATTATTATATGTGTTCATAAAGTTTATTTCAGCTTGCAGATACATAAATTAAATACTTAACCAGCGCACGGGTCTAGTTAGACCGTTCGTGGTCCTATTTACGCGTATGAAATACTGAGCAAAAAACAAACACACAAAAATAGTATACAAACATTATGAAATAGCGCTGCCCCTCCCCTATTATGCCGGACAATAAAATGACGTCATTAATAAGAATTTTAAATATATAACTAAAGGGCATTAAACGAGAGAAATATTATATATATATATATATATATATATATATATATATATATATATACTTAACCAAAAAAACAATAAAAACCAACAGAGATACCTTTAAAACTATGCTATGTCCTCTCTAAGCAAACATTTTATCTTGCCGTCTTTCTAATAAATTTACACAGCTCTTGTCAATTATTCTCTTTCAATACAAAATTTAGACATGTTCCTATACTCCCTATCGAACTCACAAAGTTTTCGGAGAGAATCTGCGACCTCCAGTACCCTGTAGCTTCACATTCTGCAAAGAATATGTACACAATTTTCCTTCTTACCACACATAGGACACATTTTTCCGCTGCCTCGCCTGTCATTTTCTGCGCTTTCCATCTCGCCAGACGCAATCAGGTCATTACATTTATATATGTTGCCTTCCCCATGCCCCCTTTTAGTTCTGACTGTAATTCCAGCGACACTTTGTTAGAACACTCGGCTCCACTGTCTGTCTATTAATATGAATTAATCTCCTTCTAACTTTCTTCCAAACATTTCTTTTATTTCCAACTCCCATTTCCCATATCCACCCCATTTCTATTCTTTCCAAATCACTTCTTATGGTATATGACCAGTTTCCAGGTTTTTCAATTTGTTGATAGCAAATGAATTTTAACTATGTATTTGAGGAAAGTGTATTTAAGTTCAAGGGGTCTAGGTAAATCAAAAAATAAAGTGTGTTGTTCTCTTTAATATCAAACCAAGCTCTTTATCAAAGCACCCTCGAATTTCTTTGGTATAGATATTGTTCAAAAACATTTCTGACTCATTTCAATGATGAAACATTTTATCATGGCTGGCAGATTTTAAATAAGTAATAAACAAAAAAATTTCCAAATATGTGTGAGGAACTATCTGCAGGGCGGATGAGAAGTAATATGCGTATAACTTTAGTATATGTTAACATTTTAAATGCCACTTAATACATGGTTTATTAGCAATGGTAGAACGTGATCTGTAATGAGATGTGCACGGGTGGCCGCCCGTTTTGAAGTCTGGGGTTTCCTCGTAAGGTGCAGAGATGGTGACGGGATGTGCATGGGGCTCGAGCAACATTGGATCCCAAGACCGTCAAGAAATGCCAGGATAAACTGATGAACACAGGATACTTGGCGGATACTTGTAGAAGTAATCGTCCCTGGACATCCAGATCAGATGAAAATGTCCAAATGGTGCGGGATGTGTTCACCAGCAGTTCCCAAAAGTCAACACTACAAGCTGCTCGCAAAAGTGGTCTTTTCACGCACACAATCAGAATTTATTTGAAAAAAGAATTATATTTTCGTCCGTGAAATCCACATTGCTGTCAAGAGCTATCGCCTGCAGATTGTGACATGCTTGGCTGCAAAGGAGACTGGCCAGGAACATCATTTGGAGGAAGAAGTCATTTTTCATATTCGAGGCTTTGTTAACCGCCACAACTGAACACAGCATGACCCGGAGGTCATGAATGAAAAGTCTCAAAGCCGTCCTAAGGTCACAGCGTGGTGTGGCATAACATTCAACAAAGTTGAACGGAACGGTACCGACCCATGTTGGAAAATGAAGTTTGGCCAATTACCTCCGTTTGGGATAACATCATTTTCAGCAAGATGGTGCTCCACTTCATTTTGCACTCAACGTTCGTGCCTGGCTTGACAAACATTTTCCAGGACGTTGATTGGGTCGCCGTGGTACGCATGAGTGGCCACCAAGGAGTCCCGATATCACTCAAAGTAACTTCATCCCGTGGAGTTGGGCGAAAGAAGAGGTGTACCGCACCAAACCAAAAACTTTGGATGAACAGCAGGATCGCATCCACCATGTCCTCACTAACATACACAGGATACCTGTTCTAGTCAATCGAAAATACCCCCGATAGGTTACAAACGTTGGTGCGTATGTGGAGCTTTAAGTTTCACTCCACAACAAAAAGTGTTTCACTAAAATAGGTGATTTATTAAGAAAGCTGTAAGCATAGCACAATAGGCAGTTACTACTCACCCACCTTGTAGAAAAAAATCTCTTCTATAGCTGCTCAGAAAATTAATAATTATAAAACGTTCACCAGTTAAAAATTATTAAAAAGGAAACAGATATTGAAATATTGAGAGTAGCTTTCCCAAGTCAGGTACACAGGTAGTCAAATGCGACACATTAATATGTTAACAGCATGTCACTTGTCAGTTTGTACCTAACGGCTCTACGAGATATTACGGCAATGCGGAACATGTCACAGTGTATTCCCAGGGGGCCGTGGACCACCGTCGTCATTTGCAGCGAGATATCACACCACCTGGTAACCACAGTAACTCTCAACCGGCACGCCTGCATATCGATGTTCACTGACACACGTAGCAAAACTATCGTGCAGCTTTTTAACACTTGTGACGATTTCACAAAAAAATTACTATTCATTTGTTTATGAATTTATTTAGGCATTTCAAGATTTCAATTCAATGCAAGATTTGTTTCAAGTTGTTACCCGAAGGGATTTTTAATTTTTTATTTAAAAAAAAAACTACTTTACATTTTGTAATTAAAAGGATACGGATTGGGTATTCCGATCTTGAAGGTATATATAATTACTAAAAATTACTAATTACTAAAAATATTACCTGTTTGCACTTATAATAATAAATTGTGCATTGTACTTTATTGTAGTGTGCCGGCAAAAATGATTGAGCACATACCTTCGGCCTCACGGAAACGCACGAAGTTTACAGAGCTCGATTCACATGTGAAAATGCGACTTTTATACTATTGTGGCACAGGTACTTTGATATTGTATATGTTGTTAGCATTATAAACATGCAGCAACATGCCCTGGGAGGGGCCATCAGAGTTGATATTATGAAATGGAGAGGAAAGATAGTGCATGCGTGGAAATTCATGACGCGTTCATTTCCGTTGACTTCCTCTTTCTTCCCTGAGACGAGATGCTGAACGGTTGCGCCCAGGTCCCCACAGAGCCATTTATGGATAAGGTTTCTATTATTAGCTCAAATAAGTAAATCAGGTATATAAACAAGGTAACTTTATTATGAAATGATCACAAGTTATATATCACAACAGGGTCAGAGATTGCCGAAAGCTCAGATCCTTGAGTGATATTAGAACTAATTTACGAATAAAATAAGAATTTAAATATAATTTCTCTAAACTTGGCTTACAAAATTGTAATAATTGTATATTTGTACTTAACGTTTTCAAGCAATCTTGTAACAGAAGAATGCCGATAGCCAGTAATGCCAATAGAGAAGAGCAAAATACGGTTTAGGACTATTTCATGAATAGATAAGAATAAATTAATATATATTTGAAAATGGCGCACAGAATATAAACGCCTGTATATAATGTTACATTTATAAATGAATACCTATTTGAAGAACCCTCCATTTTGCATTATGATTGTTGATTGTCCACCCTTTTGTTCCTATCAATAGCTCCCTACCGCATGCTAGCAAAAGTGTTGTGATGCGTGATCAGAAATGATATAGTGGAGCTATAGAGTTGGTTGCACTGGCCGCAAGAACAAATGCACGTCGCGTGATAAAAAGCATTTCATAATTTTTTTCGATAATTTCACTGCGATATCCGGCTGGGATTGGTCAACGTTCAAAATTTTGTTTCGTTTCATTGAATGGTTTTATGATGACGTCACATAAGTGAAATATTCACCAGTAATATCATGAGAGGATCTAAGATTACCGATAAATTCACGAACGTAATAAGTGAATAATTTATGTGGAAGGCTCACACCCTGGAGTGATATTTATTAAGACTATTTCACGAATAAAATAAGAATTTAAATATAATTCCTCTAAACTTGGCTTACAAAATTGTAATAATTATATATTTGTAAAACCTTTTCAAGCAATCTTGTAACAGAAGAATGCCGATTGTCAGTAATGTCAATAGAGAAAATCAAAATACGGGTTTGTGGCTATTTCATGAATAGAATAAGAATAAAAGTGACATATATTTGAAATTCGCGCACAGAATATTAACACTTGTATAAAATGTTATACTTATGAATATCTATTCTATTCAGAAACAATGAGACTGAAATGGATAATAGTCGACTATTACAATCGCTACCGTTCGATTTTATAATACTGCCGGCTTATGCCAGTTCGGCTACTGCCGTCATTTGTCGCCATAGCATAGAAGTGGCGGTTCCGTCTCGACGTCATTCAGCATGACACTGCTTAGTACGTGCGTCTTCCGTTAGCTCTGTGGCAGAGTGTGCAGTGATATGGTGGCTAAGAGCACAGGTTCGCCTCTCAGCAGAAAACACTTTTTTTAATGAAATTTGTAACATATCATGACAAAATTCATAATTTTGTTTCCCATACACTCCAAGCTTTAACATATTATATAATATTTCCTTCAGTATTTGTTCTATCTAAATGCAATATGCTGCACACACATTCCCTGCACATGCACGAAGAACAAAAAATGACTTATGGACACAAATTCAAGAATACTGGGATGTTGTAGCCTCTCGTTCACACTACTGTAGAAATCTGATGCCCCGAAGATTGAGGGCAGTTATACATGCTGGGGGTTCCTACACCCCGATATTAATTTGCGTTTATTTCACTTTAGAAGATATATGCTTCTGTTCATGTATTTATTTAGTTATTTATAAAGAATGCGTCAGTTTATAATTATGTTTTTAATTGTGCACAGATAATTTCATAAAACCCAAATGATACTTTAAAATATAATATATTAGGGCATCATGGTGTCCTACATATACACTTATAAAACTAATAATAAAAAATAAAACAAAAATACTGTGTGGGATTTGAACCTAGGAGTTTATACAGAAGAACAATACCTTTTAACCGCTCGGCCACCCCTACTCTATCTTAAGTTCTGTTTTAGATGCTTATGATTTTCACCATTATTTACAGGCAAAGCGCCCAATGCAGTGTGCCAGTCGCTGCATGCGTGTTTACGAATACGTCGTTTACGAGCGTCCCCGAAGTATTACCTTCGATACGTAGAATTATATATATATATATATATATATATATATATATATATATATATATATATTTTTTTTGTTAAAGGGTGTAGGTACATCAGGTCATTGAAATTAAATATAAGATATTTACCCAATTTATAAAATATTATATTTTTTTCTGGTAATATCGGAAGAAGTCTTAACTTTTCAGAAAGTATAAAGTTTTGTAAATTAAGTTGATACGGTTTTTATTAATATTTCTCAAAACAATCTAAATTACTAATTTCGTTTTTTATCTCAACACTAGCGACTTAAGGAAACATTTGTGCCCGACCTGAAAGTTCACGGACCTTTGACTATTACATGTGACAAATCTCTTTATTTACTCTCGTTTCATCCTCGACTAAATATTGCAGTTTTTCTCAATATAAAATATGGAAACAGTGGCGGTGGACACTGATAATATAAGAATGAAATGATATATTGGGAAAGGGTATTTTAAAGGAAGGAAACATTCCAGGCCTACGTTTAGGGTACCCTTCCCCGGCATTTTCCATTCATGAGGACTGAGGAAAACCTGAAAAAAAAACTCAGTCGGGGAGGACGGTTCTGGTGGGATTCGAACCCCAGACCTCCCGCTCACGAGTCCGCGCCTTAACGACCTCGGCCACCAGTGACGGTAGAGAAACTGTGTGCAACAATAAATATCTTCCCCCAATTTCTAAAACGTAAAAGGCAGAATATTTCACTTCTCTACACACTCGATATTTCTGAGAAAGTTCGGCAAAGGATTCCAATATTTTAATTAAAATATCTTTTCGCTTGCTCGCCCAGAAGGCATTTATTCCAGTAAGAGAAAACATTAATCAAATTTAATTATCTGTTTAAAGATGGGGGGAAGGCAAAAGAATTTATGATTAATGTTCCGCACAATCGAAAAGGGGGTCAATTACAGGAGGTTTCTCTTAGAACTTGCTTACAAATACGCTGGGTTCTAGGGGGAGAGTACAATTTTTTTTTCAAATAACACTAAACTGTTGCCTAGTGTTGCAAATACGAACATTACCCAGTTTAGCAAGAGTTTCTATGAAATAAAGGTGCCAGTTAATCGCGACGAAGTTGTAAAAGCTGTTGCCTTGGTGGAAGACAGAAAAAGCTTACGTTACGTTGTTAATTTGGTTTATTTACGGACGCTCTTTAACATCTCAGGTCATCAGCGTCCCATTCAATTCAGGGCGTGAAACGGCCGACAAATTTTGCTTCGAGGCCTTTTCTTTCAGGCTTGAGGTTCTTTATTGTGCCGTTAAATGTACGACCCAGGACCCACGGCTTTACTTCCCTTCCGGAGAAAGAAATACTTAGAATTTTTACACTTGAAAAAGATACATCTACCCTGGCCGGATTTAACCCGCGATGTTGAAGTCCATAAGGTTACCATTAGACCACCAGGCTAACATGAAAATGCTGTGAACATGTGCTTAAAATTGAAAAGTAACACATGAAAATAGATGACCTGATAGATGATATTGTGGACAGCTTGATTATTAGAGAAGATGCAATTAGCAGCAACAGTCAAGTTTCCTACGCGAATTCCGATACAAACATCGTGTAACATGTACTTTTCGAAGCAGTTCGGCCCAATAGGGGAGGAGGGTAACCCAGCCATATTGGACGAGCTAAGTAATTGGGTGTCAGCAATTCAGCACATTTGTTATTATTTCAGATTATAACAATACGTTGCTATAAGGATATTGCATAATTTGGGGAAGTTGTACCTAGCCTTTGCGCACAGTAGTTTTGCAGCCTAACCTGTGGTTAAGCCCACACTTTCCTGTAGGGCTATCATTGTTAAGGTCAACAAATGGTTAAGCCATTTCCGTTAGAGAAATGCTGTAGAACCTTCTAGAAGCTGTTGTGATTGAATTATCACATCATTTTAGAATATTTTCAGACTTAACCGGAAATCGAGAGGTTATAAAACATAAGGGCGGCTTGGCGGTAGTTGTCGCATATCGGGGTTGACAGGACCGGACTTCGACGCCACAGCCAGCACTCTCAGTCATCATCGACCTAAGGTAAGTTGCAGGCCAGGTTGGGATGTCCTCTGTTGTTCTTTATTGAACAAATAAATTCAGTTACATATAATTAAATGGTTCCAATGCTCTACCTCTGAAGCTCCTTGCTCCGTCCCATGTCCGACTAGGGTCGTGACATTCAGGCACATCTTTATTTTCGTGAATTTTAAAGTTATAGCTCTATTCTTTGTGAAAACTTCAAATTGGTGCATGATAATGCTCGGCTTCATCTTGATGAAGTCAGAATCAAACGATGGACTGGCCAGCACGCAATACAGGTCGAAATTCTAATGAACACTTGTGGACCATATTTGTTCGGAGAACTTTGTGTCCCAACTCAGAGGTCAGGTACAAATTGAACAATGGAACCTCGTGCCAATATATGCACTTGTGGACTTCATGTCTAGTCATATGGAAATAGAGAATGTAGCAAGACAGAATACACGCTTCCTGTTCTTTTGATGATTCCTGGACATTTTAGTTGTCATGCAAAATTTGCAGTATGTTAAATGACATTTTACCGACGATTGAAACCTACTATGTTTTTCAATATCATTTATATACATTCTGAAAACAACACCTGAAACAAAGAAACGAAATCATAAACGAAATTAACCATTTAGAAGAGCACAGCAAAAATCCTAGGAGAATTTTATTAGTCAAGTAGAACATGAATTATATGATAGATGAAAACAAATGGAATATACGGTTATTAAAATATTACAGTTTGATAGGAAGGAAAGGGTTAATAACGATAGCATTCTAGAACAATTTTTTAAATGGTGTTTAACCGCCGTTTTTACTACTGAGGCACCACAGGCGGTGACCACTGGTGATACATAAAATAAAATGATATATTGGGAAAGGGTTTTCTAAGGAAGGAAATGTTCCAGACCTAAGTTTAGGGTACCTCCCCGGCATTTACCATTTATGGGGACTGAGAAAACCCTGGAAAAAACCCCAGTCAGGGAGGACGGTCATGGCGGGATTCGAACCCTAGACCTCCCGCTCCCGAATCCGCGCCTTAACGATCTCGGCCACCGTGGGGGTTTCTAGAACAATAGTGGAAGAAATTAGTATAAGGAATTATGGTATAAGACATAGAAATTTTGGAAGAAATAAAAGAAAACAAAAGATATTGATAATTCAGTTGATGAAAACACAGAAGAGGAAATAAAATATGCGATGGAAAACTCGAAAATAGTTTTCAGAACCTGATGGTATCAAATAGAATTATTAAAATATGTTCACGCAAAATTATTGAAGTATATAAATAAGTATTGGAAAAGAAAACAAGTTTCAGTCATGATAGTCAAACCAATGTAATCCATATTTATAAGAAGTGCGAATGCAATAAATGTTCCAACTATCTAGGCATCAGTCTCCTGAATACTTGCTATAAATTATACATTAAAGTAATCAATAGCCGATTAGAAAAAATAACAGAACCAATATTATTATAACACCAAAATAGCAATGTTTTTAATAGTGTTTAACGCCCGTTTTTACTACTGAGGCATCACAGGCGATGACACTGATGATACATGAGATGAAATGATAAATTGGGGAAGGATTTTTTGTAAGGAAGGAAACGTTCCAGGACTAAGTTTTGATACCTCCCTGGCATTTGACATTTATGAGGACTGAGGAAAACTTGGAGAACACCTCAATCAGAGAGGACGGTCCTGGTGGGAATGGAACCCCAGACCTTCCGTTCACGAGTCCGTGCCTGAATGACTTCGATCACTTGGGGGTACCTTAGAGCTATTAAAGATGTACAATAATGGGGAATAAAAAATTAAATATTAAGAAATAAGAGATGAATTATTTATTCAATTAATTTAAAAATAAATCAATGTAGAGGAAGATAAAATGGTTTGCAGAGGTTAATTAAAATCCCTACCCTAAAACAACATATGGGAAAGGAGATATTGTAACACCGAGAAGAAGGAGACAATAGGCCGGAACAAGGGAGGTCTCCTAGCCCATGAAAAGATTATTATTAAAAGCAGTTCATAATAAAGATAACAATAATTAAGACAATTGTATTTTTAACTACAAAAATTTAATAAATTAAGAAATACAACATCCATTTCAAAAGCAACATTGCACTTTTTTTGTATATAAGTGTATATATTTTATCGTTCTTGGTTAAAATACCTAAACAAACCCACGGTAACAGTTTTCATAATAAAAGTAAAAACAGGTAATAGCTATTTTGTTTATCCTGTATTGAAAACCGTGGCTAGCAAATGTGCAATCTAAATTGCCAAAGCTGATTACGTTGACGAGGTTGATTTATTAAACAATTTGCAAAACGATTTCCTTCAAGCAGCTGACCTGGCAAAATTAGACAGGCTGTTCCCATTCGGGCTATAAATTTCCATTCCCACCAAAACAACGTTAATAGATAACACTGTGCTGCCTCCACTGCACCCTAGTGTTGTATTGGCTGATTGTAATGTGAAAAAGGTGCCGTTATGTACAAGGCGAAATTCCGTATCATAGTACCACGTTGTTATCGTAGTTGTAGCTTGCTTACTTCGTAGACCCAAAACCGCGGGTTCAATCCCGGCCTGGGTCGATGGAATTTTTGGCGTAAACATCCTAAGTATGGCTTCCTTTGGAAGGGAGGTAAAGCCGTGGGTCCCGTATCATAGATTTACGGCAAATAAAAAAAAACCTCAAGCATGAAAGAACGTCTTCGAGCAAAATTTATTGGCCGTTAAACGCCTTGGATTGAATGGGAACTGATTACCTGAGGGTTTTTTTTTTTTTTTTTTTTTTTTTTTTTTAGTAGCGTTTAACGCCCGTTTATACTACTGAGGTACCACAGGCGGTGGACACTGGTGATACATAAAATGAAATGATAAATTAGGAAAGAATTTTTTTTTAAAGGAAGGAAGCGTTCCAGGGCTAAGTTTAGGGTACCTCCCCGGTATTTGCCAGTTATGAAGACTGAGGAAAACCTAGAAAAAACCCAGCCAGGGAGGACAATCCTGGTGGTATTCGAACCCCAAAATTCCCGCTCACGACTCCGCGCCTTAACGACCTCGGCCACCCGTGGCGGTGTTTACCTGAGATGTTAAATAGCCTACAAATAAACTAAATAAATAAAAATAAACAAATGTGATTATTATTATCATCAGATTTATTTACGGACGCTCTGTAACATCTCAGTTCATTTGCGTCCCATTCAATTCAGGGCGACAAATTTTGCTCAGAGGTATCTTTTTTCAGGCTTTAGGTTGTTTTTCGTGCCGTAAATGTCGACACGGGACCCACGGTTTACTTCCCTTCCGAAGGAAGACATACTTAGGACTTTTACTCCCTAAAAATCCATCTATCCTGGCCGGGTTTGAACCCGCGATCTTGGCTTTAGGAGGCAAGTATGGTTACCAAATACACCACCAGGATCGACTTTAAATAGAATAAGAATAACTGTTTCTGAAAATCATAAAAATGGGGCCATTAAGAGGGGGGTTGCCTTCAAAAATTAAAAATCGCTCGTGGCATTAATATGTGTTTTTAGCTATGAAACTCCATATATGCCATTTAAATAGAATAAGAAAATTTGTTGCTCAAAATCAGGGAAATGGGGCCATTAGGAGGTGGGTGCTTACTTGAAACGCAAAATGAAAAAATTGCACTAGTAGTACCAATAATTGTTTTGTTTTTTCACAACAAAACTCTGAATATATCATTTAAATGAAATTAGCAAAATAGTTTTTGAAAATTATCAGATTAATGCGAGTCAAAAATCGCTCAAATGGCCTAATTTTAATTTTAAATGGTAACCCGATATATGCAATTGTAATAAAACAAGAAAAATAATTTCTAAAAATCGGCGAAATTGGATCATTAGCAGGGAGATAGTTTACCCAAATTTTAGAAAGCGCTCTAGCGGCATTAATATTTGTTTCGCAGTGAAACTCCATATGTATAAAACATTTAAATAAAATAAAAAAAAAAGTTCCTGTAAATCAGTGAAATTGGACTATTAGGAGGGAGGGGGGTTGCCACCACTTCAAAATGTAAAAATCGCTCTGAAGACATTAATATATGCTTTCCGCAATGTAACTCTATATATGTCATTTAAACAGAATGAGAACAATATTTTCTGAAAATCCGGGAAATCGGGCAATTGGGGGGGGGTTATTTGGAACTAAACATTTAAAAATCGTTCTAGCAGCACCAATAATTGATTTTTCGTTCAAAACATAATCTAAATAAAATAAGAAAAATCGCGCTGCTTTTGTTTCTTGACCCAGCGTGACCTGACGCTGAAGAGCGGATGAGTGTTTCTGTGAGCCACCGCACCTCATTACATGTTTCATGATTAGTGTTCCGGAGACGGAGAGCGTTTGAACTCCTTCAGGCCGTGTTTGTTTTTGCTTCCTAACAACCACCCGCAGCTTAAACGAGGTGTGTGTCTGTCCTGCCAACCGAGATTTGGGACAGAATTTGAGTTTAGATTTCTTTTCGAAAAGAACAACTATACAGTAAATTTAATATGCGTCATAGTACAGTTTCGACTCTAAAATCTTTGTTTTTAATGTTATTAAATAATGGATAGCATACAAAGTGGCTCAAAAGTCACTACCCAGGGTATACAGATATTGACAACTTTGGTTGTGATCTTCCCATCGACATAAATGAGGTGTCTTTTGTTTATTTAATAGTTTCTTACGAAACCAGTAGAGTGCATTGGTGTTCAATCAAACTAAGGCACTAGAGTACATGAGTATTCTCGTCCGCAATTTTTACTCCTTTATTTCCGAGCAACAGCTGCGGAACACAAACAAACACGCTGACGCTTATAGCACCGGCATCAAGCGGTGTATATAAACGCGTTTATTTAAATTTTAGGCATTTTTAGATAAGTTTCTTAACGAAAAATATTAAATTAATTATAATCTATAATGTTATAACTTGTTATGATTAAATACAAAAATTATGATATTGCATTCTTATATACACATAATGTTTATGTTACATATTGCACAATTCATTATTTATAAATCATATAAAATGAAACAAAAGTTATTTGTTTTTTTAATTAATTAATTTATTTATGGACGCTCTTTAACATCTCAGGTCATCAGCGTCCCATTCAACTCAGGGCGTGAAACGGTCGACAAATTTTGCTCATAGGCCTCTCTTTCAGGCTTGAGATTCTTTTTCGTGCCGTAAATGTACGACACGGGACCCACTGCTTTACTTCCCTTCCGAAGGAAGCCATACTTAGGATTTTTACGCCCGAAAAAATCCATCGGTCCTGGCCGGGTTCGAACCCGCGATTTGGGTTTAGGAGGCAAGTATGGTAACCACTACACCAGGACCGACAAAGTTGTTTGTACATACATATACGTGTGTATGTATATATTATACAAATTATAGGTTATGTTTCTTTCATTGACATTCATAAAAACTATTGAATCAATTATTATGACGCTCAATCAAATAAAGATTTATTTAATATTTTTATAAATGTACTTAATTATCACTGTTACTTATAACTGCAACTATTACTATTATTATCAATACGTACCTATACCTAGTAAACACTGTTTACATAGAGCTAAATTGTATTTTTATTTTACACGTAATACATTTCAGTCTTTTAAGTATCACTACAAACACTTTTTAAGTCACCTTATTAATAAAAATGCACTATTTTTAATGCACAGAAAGATTAAAACACCGAACAAATACACAGTAATACATCCGATCAATAGCGTTGGTTAGCACCAAAAGTGTGAAAATGGCGGATGAGAATACCCACATCTGTAGTGCTCTAAACAAACCGCTGATGTTCATTTGACACTTAATTAACGATTGTGAAGCTGTTTACAACTGCAGGAAGGGTTTATGCTTAAAAAAAACTCATTACAAAGATAGCTACTCGTATAATTTAATAATTAGTGAGTGGAATAAACATTTCAGCTCTGTTCAACCAACACAGAAGACAGTCTACAATTTAGGAAAACGTTTTTGAGAATACTGGACCTGTAGCGGTCTGCCCCAAGTCAGGTAATCATTAAGTGATGAAAGTAAGCTGAACGTTTTATAAGCCATTATCAAGAGTCCTAAAAATTCTACTATAAGGCTGTCTTGTGAACAGACAGTTTCAAGAACTAGTGTTCGGAGAATTTTACATGTGGCCAAATTCAAGTGTCTTGTACATGACCTTTTGGAAGTTAATCCCGTCGTAGGATTTAATTTCGTAAGGTATGTTAAATGAAATGAGGGTTAGTGACAACAAGTTGTTTTCTAAAACTATTTCATTTATGTGACATCGTAAAACCGACCAATGAAACGAAACAAAATTTTGAGTTATGACCAATCACAGCCAGATATCGCAGTGAAATTATCAAAACAATTATCAAACCCGTTTTAACACGCGACTTGCATTTGTCTCGTGGTCATTGTAACCAACTCTACACTTCCACTTTATATTTCCTGAACATGCATCACTGACCACTTTTCTGTGTTTTTAGTAATTGCATATTTAACTAACTTAATGTGTATTCACTCAAGCAATTGATTTTGCCTATTCAGCTAAACATTCTGAAATCAATTTATAAATGATGTAACAATATCTGCCTTAGCATCCATAAATTTTGATAAACACGTTGTTCAGATTAGTACAAATTTCTCTGTTTTTTTTTTCAGTTGGTATTAGAAAATATCTAAAGCGACTGTATTTGTTGATTTGTCTATTTCAGTCTCATGGTGTCTGAACAGGTAGTTAGGTTATTCACAAGTATGTATAATATTTTATACAATTTTTAATAACACGTGCGCGAATTTCAAGAGGTATATTATTTTATTTTTATTTTATTCCTGAAATAGCCCCAAATTCGTATTTTACTCTTTTCGATTGCCATTACTGACAATTAACACTCATATGTTGCACAATGGCTTGAAAAGGTTAAGTATCCATAATACAAATGCACACTTATTACAATATTGTAGTCTTAGTTTATGGCAATTATTCTTATTTTATTCCTGAAATAATCCTAATAAATATAACTGGAGGGTCTGAGCTTCCCAGACGTTCCTGAATTTGTCGGCCATCTCAGACCATATTGTGATAATACTCGTGATAATTTTGGGTGGCGAGGCATCTTTCAAAATTAACAGGCCACGTCAAGAGACACAACTGCATCAATCGGTATACCGAGAACCAGAGAATTGTCTTTGACAAACAGCTGAATCAACCTGGTGTTACTGTTTGGGGTGAAATCTTATGGGCCTTGGTTTTTGATGGCTCAGTCACTAGAGAGAAATACCTGGAAATGGTAGCTACCTACGAGGGTAGGTCCATAAGTTTCCGGACTCGCCGATAAGCATGATCGCCTTCACAAAAGTTCTGACGTGGTAACGAGAGAGAAGTTCTGCAAACCATCGTTACATGAGATGAAACTATGGTCCTCTACTATGATACCTTGTCCAAAAGAGAATCAATAAAGTGCCGTAAACCTGGCGAAGCACCGCCTGTAAAGGCCCAGGTCACTCAGTCAACCAAGAAGATCATGGCCACAATATTTTGGGACTGTGAAGGAATATTCTTCATTGACTTTAAGGTGAGGTACATGGGGAATACTGTGCTGGCCTAATGCACAGACTACGTGCTTCCATCAAAGAGAAAAGTCGAGGAAAGCTAAGTGGTTGTGCGCGCCTTCTTCACCACAACAGCTCTTGTAGCTGTTAAGAAATGCGGCTTCAAGGAGATGGACCATACACCCTACAGTCCAGATCTAGCTCCCAGTTACTAACCTCTTCTCAAAACTCAAAAAGGACCTTCGAGGAAGGTACTTTAAATGTTACGAAGAGGAGAGTTGTGCACTCACTCCGAGGCGCCGTCATCTTGCAACTGCTGTCTCGCTATTGTAAACATCGATTGTCTTGTGTCGATGCTATTTCTCGGATTAATGCTGTCATCTGATGGGAATAGCCTCAGATGTCTCGTTCAAACTTGTAGTACCCCACATCAATTTGTCTCTTACTTATTGACGTGCCCTCTTATTTTAACTTCAGCCAATAGCAGCCCAGGACGCCATCCCTTCTGCCATACTCGTAATAATCCCAGAAAAAGATATTACATGCGCAAGCAGCACGTAATATGTCGATAACACTAAATATTATCATTGTATATCCTGTGAAAAGTAAGATGCAAAAAATAAAAAAAAATATATATATATATATATATAACTTAACTTATCATTTATTATGTATTAAGCACATTTACTTAGAATGCACAGAGAATTAAATTTTTAATTAAAATACTAGCATTAAGTATTTATATATAATGCTACAGTTTTACATGCTGGTTACATGATTTTCATTCATAAAATCTTCTGTATCTTGTAAAACACCAACATCAATGCACTTATCACACTTGGTAGAATTAAATTTTCCCAGCATGAATTTTAATGGTTATAAATTTAAACGGTTAATATTATGTACCTTCAACCAATATCCACCCATTAATAACAACTGCACAGTGTATATTGATAACCATGTTTCACATATTAGTATGGACAACATTGTGTGCTGAAAATGTTCTTGCGTTTGAAATTGGCAACGACAATTTGTAAGTATTCTTGAAAAGTGCAAATCCTGTACTATCTTTCCCACTGAGTACTTCTACCCAAAAACTTGCATAATCCATAGTTTCTCGTTTCTTATTATCTGTAACAATCCTATACTTAAACATAGAATTTGAGGCTTTAGTGAGAGTCAAACGCTTGTCCCATATCCCCTACATTGCAGTTCTGATTCCTTGTGACCTTTTATTACCATAAGTAATATATAAATGTGATAATCCATTTGAATCGTGTGAAGCTACAGTGAATACAAATTAAGAGGTTTGTAGTATTACAAAAATAACATGTTATTCAGTATTAACAAAATGGTTCGAGAGAATGAGATTTACATAGAGTACTTTGAAAACATATAATTATCTAAAGTAACTTTTTGAATGTTATTGCTTTCAATGTGATAAAAAAAGACTGCTAGATGTCATCAACTGAAAGCAGCGTTTACAAAAATATATTTTATAAATATTTCGCAGTTCCTTTCCTAGGAAGAGAACGCTATTTCTCGAGTCTGCAATTTAATGAGGACTCCACAGCTATTTTCGTATCTCTTCTGCACTCTGCCTTTGTTTAAGGAACGCCACAAGTGTTCTTCGCAAGGTTGTTAGCGTTAAAGCAAACGTGTCTGCTTAAAAATCCCTCTTATAAGTTTCCAGGAAAAATCTACAGGAGAAAGAAGCGAGACATTCATCTTACGCAAGACGAATCGAAGCAGGAAACATTTTAAAAAATACAGTTTTCTAACATCTAATGTTTCACAGCTTGAGTTCCTGCCTCTCTTTTTTTTTTTTTTTTTTTTTTTTTTTTTTTTTTTTTTTTTTTGACGAATTCGAAAGGAATGTACGCTATTACGGTGGTACCCGTTAAGCTTCTCCCTCCCCCTCGCTCTAGCAGTCGCAATTTTTGTTTTTTCTCAACGATACTCGAGATATAACTATAACAATTTGTCAGGTTCTTATTTTATTTTATTTGTTTATTTTTTACTTTGGTTTATTTACAGACGCTCTTTAACATCTCAGGTCATCAGCGTCCCATTCAGTTCAGGGCGTGAAACGGCCGACAAATTATCCTCGGAGGCCTTTTCTTTCAGGCTTGTGGTTCTTTTTCGTGCCGTAAATGTATGACTCGGGACCCACGGCTTTACGTCCCTTCCGAAGGCAGCCGCACTTAGATTCTTTACGCCCGAAAAAATCCATCGATCCTGGCCGGGTGTGAACTCGTGAACTTGGGTTTAGAATGCAAGTATGGTTACAACTACACCACCAGGACCGATTTTTTGTCAGGTTCGTTAACCAGCAAAATTGAACCATTAGGATAGGAGGTTAACCTTGAGTGAACATTTTTAAAACAAATTAAATCGCTCTAATGGCCGCAATTTCTGTTTATTCTCAACGAAATTCTGTATATCTCTTTAAAAAAACTGATAAAAGCAGTTTCTGAAAATCAGAGCAATCGGGCCATTGGGAGTACAAATATTCTTGAAAAAGGGTGGGGGTTAAGGTGTCATTTGAAAAACGCTCTAGCGACTTTTGAAGGTAACTCCATATATGCCATTGAAATAAAATAAAAAAAGATAAGTTTCTGAAAATAAATGTAATCGGAATATTAGAAGAGGGCGTTATCTAAAGCCCAAAATTTAAAACTTTAGCGGCATTTATCTATGTCCTTTTCGCAACGAAAATCCAAGTATACCATTTAAATAGAATAAGAAAAATACTTTCTGAAAATCGAGTCATTAGAACGGGGGTATATCTGAAACCCAAAATTTAAAAATCGCTCTAGCAGCACCATATTTGCTTTTTCACAACAAAACTCGACATATACCATTTAAATCAAGCAAGAAAAATAGTTTCTGAAAATCATCAGATTAATTGGGAGTTTGGATTTACCTGAAAAACGAGTGGGGATTACAGCAAAATTTAAAAATCGATTTAGCGGTCGCAATTTTAACTTTTTTTACATGCCCATTGAAATAAAAATAGAAAAATAGTTTCTAATAATCAGTGAAATGGAATTATTACGAGGGGGGAGGTTTGCCCAAAATTTAAAAAATGCTCTATCGGCATTAATGTTTGGTTTTTTCGCCAACAAAATCCATATATAACATTAAAATGAAATGATAAACTGGGTAAGGATTTTTAAGGAAGGAAACGTTCTAGGCCTAAGTTTAGGGTACCTTCTCGGCATTTGCCATTTATGAGGACTAAGGAGAACGTGGAAGTCAGGGAGGACGGTCCTGGCGAGAATCTAACCCCAGACCTCCCGCTCATGAGTCTGTTACCGACCTCGACCACACGTAGCGGTTGCTCCAATTTGGACATTTTTAATAGTATTTAACACCCGTTTTTACTACTGAGGGAGTATAGGCGGTGTACACTGATGATACATGACATGAAATGATATATTGGGAAATTACATTTTTTTAAAGGAAGGAAACGTTCCAAGCCTTAGTTTAGGGTACCTTCCCGGCATTTGCCATATATGAAGACTGAGAATAACCCTCTGTCAGGGAAGATGCTCTTGGTTGGAATGGAACCCCATACCTCCAGCTCACGAGTCCGCGCCATAATGACCTCGGCCACACGAGGCGGTTGCACCCAATATGAACATCAGTACATTTACTGCACAGTAAAGTGAATTAAACATTTGTAAAATCACGTCCCTGCTTTTAATTGAATATCGCAACATTTACTAGGAAAGCATAGTAAAAGGTGTCATAAGATTAATATACAACTGCTCGATTTCTAAATATGTAGTGTGCAGAGGAATCTAGGGGTCCCCTTAACTCAATTACTCTTGCGTCTGGGAGATTTTAGTGTTACTATTGCATTTTGAGCACAACCAATCGTAGAGACATGTGCTTTGTAACAGAAAAAATATTAACCATAATAATGCATTTCCTATTAGCTGTTATAACAATAAATTTGGAAAAACTTATCTAATAACATATATTAAACTATGATTTTATTTCCACTTTTCAGCATATATAGCTTGTCTGTAAGTACTAAAAATATCACTATATGTCATTATTTTGACCTCAAAATTTAAATTCCGATCCGCGTGCAATTGGCACGAAAAAAACTTTACTGTAAACGCCTCAAAAGATATAACCAACTATTATAGGGAGTATTTCAGGTGTTTATGACGGAAGCAAAGAGCGCACGTTAACTCACAAACTATCAAAATGTCGTTAATCACAACCGCTAATATCTTGTGTTTTATTGCCTACTATTACTGCATGCTAATGGGAGCACATTGGCTCCATACCGTGAACGATATTGCGGCCTATTGCAATTAACGGCACTTATTGACAAGCATAGTTATATTCCATTCTGCCAGCAAATGCTGGTTGTAATGAGTTTTCTACTCCCTCCATGAACATTCCTGGGTTCGCTTTCAAATAGCCCATATATGATTCTCGATCGAAGACCCTTAAAGTGCTTTTTAATGTTCCGGTTTGGCAGTTTTCAACCCACAAGGGAATCATTAACATTTTATAAGTTACCATTTTCTCATCTTAGAAGTGTACAAGAAACCTCACAACCCCATCCCTATGCCTAGCTATTATTATTATTATTATTATTATTATTATTATTATTATTATTATTATTTGGATGTAATACGCCACTACTCTGAACAGCTGCCTGAATTGCCTCATTATTGACGAATTTTTTACATCGCAGAGCGTCTTCGTTTTATGGAATAAGACATAATTTGACGCAGCGAGATCCGGTGAATATGGGGGATGCGGCACAATAATAAAACCCCAGCGATACCAACGTAATGTTGATGATGTATTTTTTTTTAATTATTTATTTATGGACGCTCTTTAACATCTCAGGTCATCAGCGTCCCATTCAACTTAGGGCGTGAAACGGCTCACAAATTTTGTTCAGAGGCCTCTCTTTCAGGCTTGAGGTTCTTTTTCGTGCCGTAAATGTACGACACGGGACCCACGGCTTTACTTCCCTTCCGAAGGAAGCCATACTTAGGATTTTTACGCCCCGAAAATTGCTGATGTAGGCCGCGCATTGTCAAGTTGGGGAAACACTCCTGTCCACAACTTCCCTTTTCGCCGTTGCCGAATCCTCTGCTTCTGAGCCGAGTAAGGGTCTCGCTGTTGACAATCGTTCCTTGAGGATGTGGGTCATTAGTAGTTTGCCTGAAGTATCGCTAAGAAGGGGATTGTCTGCTTGCTGGGCCGGGGACTCCCTGAATGTTTCCATTGCATGGATTGAATTTTCTTCTCTGTTGTGTGATCGTTACACCTTGACTCGTCACTAGTCTCCAGTTTCATCAAAAAATCCGAATGTTCATTATGCATTTCCAGTAGCCGATGACAGACAAACAATTTCGTCCACCTGTGCCTATGTCAACACCCGTAAAAACCGATGTGCGCATGCCTTGTTCAAGTTCAAATCGTAGTGATAAATAACCGTGTGCAGGGTTGAGCGACCGAGGCCTGTCTGGCATTGCGGCTCATCAAAGGTTGACAGCAATGTTGAAGGAAATTCTTGTGAGCACGCACGCAGTTCCCTTCGCAATATTCGCTCGGCAACTAGTTAGGATGAACCTTCATTCACTGATAGCAGCAATTCCTGACACCAATGTTCATTGACAAGCCGTGACACTCGCCTCCAGTCCTTGTCGGTCAGCATTTTCTTACGGAAGTTCGCTTGGATACACCTATAAATCGGGCAACTACATTCACTTCCTAACATTATAGCTCCAATTTGCCATTCTGTCACGTCTTCGCTTTTGCCCCTCTTGGTGCGCTGTTTCAATTCAACTGACTGACACGTACACACTTCACTTCACTGCCATGGCGTCGGTCCTGGTGGTGTAGTGGTTACCATACTTGCCTCCTAAACCCTAGATCGCGGGTTCGAACCCGGCCAGGACCAATGGGTTTTTTCGGGCGTAAAATCCTAAGTATGGCTTCCTTCGGAAGGGAAGGCCGTGGGTCCCGTGTCGTACATTTACGGCACGAAAAAGAACCTCAAGCCTGAAAGAGAGGCCTGTGAGCAAAATTTGTCGACCGTTTCACGCCCTGAGTTGAATGGGACGCTGATGACCTGAGATGTTAAAGAGCGTGCATAAATAAATCAAAAAAAAACTCTCATGGCCATATTTATCCGTATGCGGCGAAGGGAACACGGGAATCGTAATCACGTGCAGCTCTTATTGCTAGTGCAACTCTTGCAGTCCCAAGCAATAGCGGAGAGAGCCGAAGGTAGTGACTTCTACAGATATAGCTAGATAATAAGCCTTTCAAGCACGACAGCATGATAGCTCAGACGGTTAGAGCGTCATCCTATAGTTATGAAGGTAGTGTGTTCAAATCTTCTGTCCCCGTGTTGTCGTTAATGTTTTTTTTTTTTTTTTTTTTTGTGCCGGGGTTAAAAGAGATGTGTCAATCATTACAATGATTTACTGGGTAAGTTAGTACCGCTTACAAAATGCCGTATAAATTGGCATTTATAATTTTTTTCTGCTGCAATCAAAGGAGATTTGCCTCACTTACAACGATTTACCCGCCCCTACCAATTTATATTTACGAAAAGGAGGCGAGCGTAGGCCGTTAGGCCGTAAACGCGGCAAACCGGTTTCTAGTGTTACCCGAGATTAGCTTTAGATTAGTGTGTGTGTGTGTGTGTGTGGAATAATTGCAAATTGGAATAAGAGCAGATTTCTTAACGTTACAATATTTCACCCGCCTAATAATGCCCTATATTTATATTTAACAGTTACGGAGGATAATACATAGGTTACAATATTTTTAAACAAAAAATGCATGGAATATTTACACTGTTACAATTCGTTCTGCTCTCTCCGCCGTCGCTAGGGACTTGCAGCATGAGACATGGCATTATAACCAGGGCTGAAAGCACTAGAAATCTCCTGCTGCAGAGAAATCATGGAATCTCCGAGCGGCTGGCCAGTCCCAAGCGACAGCGAAGCTCACTCCACGTACTAGTGTTTCATGTTTAATGCATTTTTTATTTATTAAAAAGAATAACCTATGCGTTCAATATGAAAAATGATTTATTGTGCATTTGTACGTAGGTAAAACATTAGAACTGACGGCCTACGCTCGCCTCCTTTTCGTAAATGTAGATTAATAGGGGCAGGTAAATCGTTGTAATGAGGTCATTGTTAGGCGGGTGAAATATTATAAAGGTGGAAAATGAGCTCTTACTCCGATTCGCAATTAATTCATCTACACACATTAACCCTAATGCTAACCTCGGAAATCCTAGAAACCGGTGGACCCAGTGGTTTTCTGCGGCTCGCTACGGCCTGATGGCCTACGCTCGCCTCTTTCTCATAAATAGAAAGTGATACGGATGGGTAAGTCCTGTAATGGTGGTAAATCTCCTTTGATTGCAGCAGAAACAAATTGGTCAACATCAATTTATAAGGTCAGCCCTGGTGGTGTAGTGGTAACCATACTTGCCTTCTAAACCTAAGATCGCGGGTTCAATCCCGATCAGGACCGAATGGGTTTTTTCGGGTGAAAAATTTCTAAATGTTCTAAAATTTCACGATAAAGAACCTCAAGCCTGAAAAAAGAGGCCTCAGAGTCAAATTTGTAGACAATTTCACGCCCTGAATCAATTTATAGGCCATTCTGTGGGTGATACTATGTTACCGAGTAAATCTTCTTTATCCAGCAGACAAAAAAAAAAGATAGCATCGGGATCGTAGGATTAGAAACCACTCCCTTCACAACTGTAGCATAACGCTCTAACCGTCTGAGCTATTGTGCCACTGCTTGCGAAACGTTATTATGTGAGCTATAATTGTGCAAATCACTATTTTCGGCTCTCTCGGTTTCCCTCCGCTGTCGCTTGGGACTTGCAGCAAGAATTGTACTAGCAAAACGGGCTGCACCATGATTTCCCTTGTTCCCGCTCTGCCGTTCGTCTTGCACGGGCAAGTCCATGGCCATACATCAGCGGTGAAGGGTTACTTGCCCACCTGGTACCAACACAATACCATCTGCTTCACTCCAAAGCAACCAGTGAGCTCTTTCAAGGGAGTTACTAATTATTTGTTCGACGAGGTTAATATTTCCCAGCGAGAGACAAGATGTTTTAGTCTCTTTACCAATTCTCCAAATACACTGTGCGGTAAAGGATGAATGGCATTCATCACACTCAGTACTCCCACGGTCTACCCTAAAGAGTTGCTATCTCCGTACTTTAATCCAGTGTTAATTATATTTTATCCATCCGAGAAAACGCACGTCATTTGTCGCTAAGTGCATCGTTATTTGGCAGCAGAGCAATAGCAGATTTCGACCTTTACTGTGCTAATACACTTTAACACATTACTATGCCACGGAAAACCGACATCGGCAATAAATTCCCTGAACTGACATTCTACATACATTTCCGTTTACTGAGCGAAAGAGAGAATCCGTGACCTTATAGCTATTTTGCACATCAAGCGATTGTTTGTTGTCTCTGGCTCGTTTCATTTACAGTTTGTGTTTACTCTTATACCTGTGTATATTTACTAGAGCTATTAAGAAGTATTTGATGAGATATTTAAATAACTGCCGTTGCATAGTGTACGCACAATAATTTTGTTTCATAACGTAAACATATTACGTTTGTATCAATCGATAGTAAACATACGACCGAATGCAATTATAGAATATTATTTCATTCGGCTAACAAATAACGTTTCATGGTAAATTACATACTTTCGGAAATACTTGTTGAATAAATAGCGCCGTTAATGCAATCTGTATACCAGCAGTTAGCATCGGTAGTCCGCGTTCAGGGTATTCCCAACAGGCGATCTCCTAGTAAATGTTGAAGCATTGGCCGGAAGAAGGTTACCAGTTTCTTAGCAACCATAACGCGACCATTCCACTCCAGAAACAAAAAAGTACGCCACGCAGAAGCTGCATAAACTAAGCTAATTCCTCAGCAGGTTGAATTTGTGAATGTTATTGCAGAGCGCTTGAGCAGATAATGTAGTAAAACAAGTAACGCTAACTGAAGATATAATAAAAATCATAACTTTCAGACTTAAAGTATGTGCCTTTTCCACATCATTATTTTTTACGTGTTATATTAATAGCTTAACGTTTCCAATTGCACTTAGCTTGTGTAACGACTAAAACAGAGTGTGTTTAACATTTAGGCTACATAGTTAATTTAGGCTTGTTTTTTCTGTGTTCCGAAACCGTTGTGTTCTCTCCGCCTGTGATAGAGTTCACACACTAGCGCTTACAATTTATACATCGCTCCGTATCGTTACGGCATTTCCTGGATTTCGGCTTTTTCCGCTGCCGTTCGGTGCTGAAGCTGCAGAACTGCCGCAGGCTTTAAGGGCAAGCCCAAACATTGGTCCATGCGCATGTGCAGACTATTCGCCCGTACTCTTTCATATGACACCAACGCGTTTATCGCTAGGCGTGAATACCCAATGTCAGTGCTAACTATAACAATCCCTCCTTATGCCAAATGTTGCCCAGGGCCACCTTAATCGATATTGGCGATTATAAAAATTCTGTTTTCAAGTATACCTCTACTTATAATGATCCGATTTTCCTGATTTCCAGAAATTCAATGGGGTATATATATGTATGCATATATATGCACACACACACACACACATATAAAACGTTTTCATTGTCATTTTTGTGCCTAGTAAGTAGGATGGATGGAGATTTGAAGAAATGTTTCAAAAATATTTTCATGGGTACAACCTCAATGGTAACATTCCTACGGAATTTCCGAAAATAGTCATTGCCGATTGGTGTAACCTTAATTAAAAGAATTAAAAGAACCTGTTAACCTTAAACTGCAGCAAAGCAAGGCAATCTGGCGACACAGTTTGGATAACGCAATTACCTGCTGCCGTGTTGAACGTCTGTAAGGATGGTTCAGGTTTCGTTCTGCCCGATTTTCAAGGATAAAAAGAACTGGGGAAAATATAAGGGGGAAAAAAGCGCATACACACAAACGCAGTGCTGCTACGGAGCTAAGAGTAATATACATTAATTAATTCACCCATAAATTCTGGAAGCATACAGAGCTGAGATGGGTCATAAGAGGCGAAAATCTGAAATATGTGAAACATTATTTCAATCTCTTAATTAAAATGAGAGCAAAGGCAGGGCGATACTTTTTCCTCCTTTCATGAATTTAAAAAACAAACTAGAAAGCTTAAAGGGAAAGCAACTTGCGCTAAGTAGTTGCTTAGCAACAAACCCCAACGCGACAAGTTGACAGAAAAGAGCAACATGGCGGTGCATCACCAGTAAAACTCGGACCCCATTACCGACTTTCTTAAAGTAAAATACATTGTTTACATAATAACTTTACTCACCCTCATAATTTTGATAATTTTTCTCAAATTAGTCCCTAGTGAATGCAATGCACCTGTCCAAGCCTTTCTACCAGCCCTTAAAGATGCTGGAAACCATTTATTTTTACAGGTCCTTCAGAATTACCTCCACATTCTTCACCACTGCTTCTGATAATAGAAAACGCCCCGCACGAAAGCATTTCTTTAATTTTGGGAAAACTCGCATGACTAAATCTGGACTATAGGGAGGATGAGGGACACCATTCATCAACAACATTTGTGATGTGCAACATGCGACTTGTTGCGATTTTTTTTAATAGTGTTTAACGCCCGCTTTTACTGCTGAGACACCACAGGCGATGCACACTGTTGAGACATGAGATGAACGATAAACTGGGAAGGAATATTTGTTAAGGAAGGAAGCGTTCCAGAGCTAAGTTTAGGGTACCTCCCCGGCATTTGCCATTTATGACGACTGAGGAAAACCTGGAAAAAACCTCAGTCAGAAAGTACGGTCCTGGTGAGGTTCGAACCCCAGACCTTCCACTCACAATTCCGCGAGGTGGTCGAGAGTGTTAAGAACATATATATATAGTCTTTTTCGGTGCCTAGTAGGTACGATCGATGGGGATTTGGAAAGGTTATTCAGAACGAATTCTATTAGTACAGTCGCAATAGCTTATATTCCTTCGGAATTCGCAATAAATAAATAAATAAATAAATAAATGTTTTTCTGATACGGCTGCAATAGCTTCCTTCATTCCTTCAGAATTAGCTAAAAACCTGCGTAGGACATATGACTAAAGGGGGGGGGGTGCTGTACAATGGCTCATTTAAACTTGAGCTAAGTGCTTACAGATTACAGGAGGGCAACTTCCATAAAAATATGAAGCCGAGGGATTAGAAAGTGAGATAAACCTGGCAAAATGGTCACATTAATGTAATCGGAAAAGAAACAAATTAGTTTTTTTAGTTACGATACTTAGCATTTTACAGAGTGTAATAAAATGATGTTACAGACACCAGTAGCGGATTAAGTTAATGACAAACACCCGTTTGGAGGCAACAGCTATGCTTCAATGAAATATTAACAGTGATATTAGTGCAGGTAGTGAATGATCAAATGGGGCAAATGTGTTTACTTTGAAAATCCAGACAAATGAGGTGCATGCAGAACCCATATACAGGATGACCCAATGGAATATAACGGTTTTCAGAACCTTCTTGTGGAACACTGGTATAGAATTAGATAAAAATATTTTTTCATAGAACAAGTAGCACAATACAATTTATTAATATGAACTTATTTTTAAAAAATTCCAAGTAACCCATGAACATGAACATAGAACATTACGGTTTTCAGAAAGCTGCCGTTTCTACCGATTTTGCAATCTGTTCATTTAGTAAACAACAATATTTATAATTGGACGGCTGAAAAATGTGTATTCGTTGTTGTTATAAGATTTATTGAAGCTAAATCAATCTTCTAGGTTCAGAGAAGATTTAGGGTAGATTTTAACGTGTCAAAAACACTGGACTTTCAGATGGATGATAATGATAAAAATGAGTTTTGGTTCCAGCAGGGTGGTGCCACTGCTCACACCGCTCGTAAAACAATGAACACTGTGCGGATCTGTTTCTCGATATGCTGATGTTGCCTGGCCAGCCCTATCTGACGGCTGCAGACTATTTTTTATGGAGATACTTGAAAAGTAAAATGTACTGCGACAGACCACGGACCATCATGCAGTTAAAAGAAAACATAACTCGTGAAATTAGTGACATTGATCACGTTTTATTGCAGCGAGTTATGGTAAACTTCTAGAGCCGATTACACGAATGTGTTCGGTGCCATGGAAACACTTTAAAATGTGATTTTTAAAAAATAAGTTATATTAGCATTTGTGCTACTTGCTCCTTGACAAAAACCGCCACGGGTGGCCGAGGTCGTTAAGGCGTGAACTCGTGAGCGGGAGGTCTGGGTTTCGAATCCCTCCAGGGCCGTCCTCCCCGACTTTTTCCCAAGTTTTCCTCAGTCCTCATAACTGGCAAATGCCGGGGAGGTACCCTAAACTTAGGCCTGGAACGCTTCCTTCCTTAAAAAAAATCCTTTCCCAATATATCATTTCATTTCATGTATGATCAGTGTCACCCCTGTGATGCCTCAGTAGTAAAACGAGTGTTAAACAATTATAAAAAAAGTTCCTGAAAAAGTGTTTTTATTTCATTCTATACGAGTCTCATAGAAAGTTCTGAAAACCGTCATATTCCATTGGGTCACCCTGAATAATGAGTTTTGTAAAAGTTGTTCACAATTTCGTCTGTGTAGGCTTTAAACGCGCAATATAAAACAATGAACATAGTTTTATATTAATGCATAAAAGAATAACAGTAAAAATATTAAGAGACGTTCAATATGTGATGCATCACTTTTTTTTTGGCGTTTGTTTATTTATATTTCTAATACGTTGTCAGGGCATAAGTTGCGTTACAAAGTTTTAAAAGTGACTGTACCACGTGTTATGGCAATCTGATAACGCAACTGTTGCTAAGCTCCGTCTATTCATGCCGAGGAGAGTACATGAAGCTAGGCCGTAAAGCGGAAGATCAAGATTGGAGTAGAAACAATACAGGGAGAGATTGGCACACAGTCATGGGAAGTCGATAAGACAATCACGAGAAATGACAGAATATAAACGAGAGTTTAAAAAGTGGCTAAAGATACCCGGCATAAGGGATAGAGAAAGAAGAAAAGTCACCGATTTGAAATTAATACTAAACAACGAGGATAGGTCTATAAGTTTCCGGCCTCGCCGATAAGGAGCATCGCTTTCACATAACCCTTATCAAGTGTCATATCTTATCTGTTAAGTAAATAACTACAGTTGTAACTTCCGCTCCGCTGTGTTCACTTGTTCAGATATAGTCGCATAAAGAAGGCTAGGTGTAGAAGATTGTGACATGTTCAAAATGAAATATCGAGCTGTTATTAAGTTCTTGGACGGTGTATATGGGGGAACACCCCCCTCATATTCTACCGTTAAAGAATGAACCAAACTTTTCCAATGAGCCGAGATTAAGATTAAAGAAAAGATTAGTATAAAATTACCCATTCAAAGACATCGAGCAATAGTTATCGAAGATCAAACCTTTAAATATTTATGTGTAGCTAAAACCAGCAACCTCCTAGAGGTGGAAACAGGAGCTGGAGAGATGGCTAGCGAGGTAGGTGAGGAGAGGGCTTTATTTGCAAGTAAAACATTACGCACTGCATGTGTATCATCATCTATTCAAATACTAAAGAGTCGGTTCATCTCTTTGTGTTAATAAAAGAGGAATATTAATAGTGAACATTATCCGCATATTCCTCTGACTAACCATCTCTCCAGCTCCCAGCAGCAAGTGGATGGAAATTATGAACTATTTCGCTCATCGGCGGCAGGTGTTTGATGGCTTGATTTGGTTTATTTACAGACGCTCTTTAACATCTCAGGTCATCAGCGTCCCATTCAACCCAGGGCGTGAAATGGCCGATAAATTTTGCTCAGAGGCCTCTTTTCTTCAGGCTTGAGGTTCTTTTACGTGTCATAAATGTATGATATGGGACCCACGGCTTTATATCCTTTACTAATGAAGTCATACATCGATCCTGGCCGGGCTTGAGCCCGCAATCTTGGGTTTAGAAGGCAAATATGGTAGCTACTACACCACCAGGACCGACGGGCAGTAGGTGCTGGAAGTCCTTGAACATATGCATAAAATTTTAAGCATGTACGCTTACATCGTGTTCATTAAACATAAATATAAAGAATCTTAACAGGAACTTAATTATATATTTTTAATCCCATCTTTGACTTGTTAATAGATTCTTGTTTTCCAAATTACAATGCTTCTGTGTCAATATGGAATAAAGTCCCTCCTCACCTTCGTAAGTCAGTCCTAAGAGCATGCTCGCTTAATGACATAGAGTTTTGAATAGCACTCCAGGGTGTTGTAAGTCTTTTTAGGAAAGTTTCGCTAATGTAATGAAGTATACCGTAACAGCATACACTACTGGTACAGAGACCGACAGTAATTTGTAAACTTTAAAGGAAACAAAAGCAGAGAGAAAATTAGACAGATGTTAAACGGGAACATGCAGCCATGAAATGTCAGCTTTAACATGTTGTAGAAATTCAGCTGTAATGATTTCCATATATACAAGGTTTTAGTTAAGTAATTACAGTATAGCTTTAATATTTTTCATCTGATTTGGAACCGCCATGGGTGGGCGATATTGTTAAGGCCCAGGACTCATGAGTGGGAGATCTGGGTTCAATTTCCAACAGGACCATTCTCCCTGACCGAGGGAAAAAAAACTCCCAAATTATCATTTCATCTCATATATCACCTGTGTCCACCGCCTGTGATGCCTCAGTAGTTAAAACGGGCGCTAAACACTATTAAAACAGTCTTCTTTTGATATATTGTCCTCTTTTGTGACCCAAACATTTAGCACCCATTAGTTCTCAAAATAACCTCCTTTTTCCCTCACATTCTCTCTTGATATTCATCTATGTATAGCACCACCCGTTTCCTCCCATAGGGAATCCTCTACTGCTGATTCAAGGACAGCTTGAGACTCAAAATTAGGGTGCATGTTTTCTAAAAAACTGTTCTCGAGCGCTGATCATAGATTGTAGAACAGCGCATTCAGGTTTGAGATGCTAGAAAGTCAATCTTGAGCAATAACAAAAGGGTTAACAATTCTATTTTGCCAAGCCTGAAATGAACCTTGATTATAGCCTGAACCCGAATTCTGCTGCAAGCCCTAATGTCTGTTCTTAAACATAATTGTGTTCATTTTTCTCACCACAGGTTAGAACTAGGCTAGATGATATTAACAGGCAGAAAATCGACGCAGAAGATAATACAAAAAGTATGCTCAACCTTTCGAATGAAGTCGAGATAACCTGGGGTAAGGAGGCATGTATGCTACTTCTTGGGGGAAAGGAAAGATCAGGAATGGCTGGTTTAGAACAACAAATGACGGATAGTTCTGGTACGAGAATGTACATATTGAGGAGAGTATAAGTAATGAATATATACTCCGGCTGAATGTACGTACTGGGTACACCTGAGAAAAACGCTATTTTAGAACATTTTCTCAAGGCAAGTTGTTGCTGGCTGCAGTCCCGAGCAACAGCGGAGAGAGCAGAACTACTTATTGCATGGCCCCTTGGAACATTATAAATGTTGCATGTATTATCTTTTCCTTAAACATAATGTAACCTATGCGTTGTCCTCCGTAACTTTTAAATATAAATTGAAGCGGATTGTAAGGCGCGTAAAATATTATAACGGTGGTAAATCTGCTCTTACTGGAATTCACAAATAACTAATATACACACACTAACTTTAACGGTAACATAGGTTAAATTCTAGAAACCGGTAGACCCGGCGGTTTGCTGCGGCTCGCTACGGCCTGACGGCCTACGCTTGCCTCCATTTCGTAAATATAAATTGATAGCAGCGGGTAAATCACTGTAATTGTGGCAAATCTCATTTAATTGCAGCAGAAAAAATCGTAAAAATCAATTTAAAGCGTATTCTGTGCGTCGTTCTATGTTATCAAGTAAATGATTGTTACGGTGGCAAATCTCCTTTATCTCCGGCAGAAAAAAAGCATCTAAGGATTCGAAACTATCCTCACAACTATAGCATGATGCTCTAAAACGGTCTGAGCTATAATGCCATTGCTCTTGAAAGTTTATTATCTAGTTATATCTGTGGAAGCCACTACCTTCAGCTCTCTCCGTTGTCGCTCAGGACTAAAGCCAGCAGCACTGAGTTGCTCCGAGAGTATCTCGTTCTTCGTGTAAGGTTAAATTAGAACATGTTCCTAACTAAAGTGCGCGTTTTCTTTTCTGCTGAGAAAGCAATACCAAGTAAAATTGTAAATAATATTGAGACATTTGGGGTCTTAATAATGTGAATTACGCGTTGATAATTAGATCAATTATTATTGTAAAAGTAAATTATACTCAAAATCAATAATTGCGCGCTTATTGCACACTCGTCTAGCGCGTGTGAACATAGGAAACGCCAAGCTCCGAGCATGCGTATAGCTTTAATGTTGGGAGGTTTTACTAAGGAAAAAGCGTCTGTTTATCGAGAGACGTGAGCGGGTCAAGATGCACAATTCTTCTCCCTGACAATCGTAGCAGCGTTCTCCAGGTAACATTCTCAATGCAATACTAAGAAGTAATACCAATAAAATACTATAGTAGTATCAACTCAACTCTCAATCCATTATAAAAAATTTAAATGCTCCAAATTTTTTTCTCTTCAAAATTACCTCTAAATATCCTGGTGCATACCCAGCACCTTACACCAAATCTGTCATTTCAAATAACATGCATTATTTGAAATGCATATATAATTACAGCTTTGAGTAAGACAGAGACAAATACATGAGCAAGTAGACTGACCAAGGCACTCAGTGGGGTAAAACGGTTGCACTGTGACACAACAAACAGCACGTTTGCATGCTAGTATTCATTTGCAGCAAAGCTTTGTGCGTACAGCATGCTGGCGTGGAAGGAGCGCTTTGTAGTAATTAGAAAGCGTGGGGTAGAGATAATAAACTAAACCGCTAACCACATCAGTGTCACGTGGTGCACCTTAGTTTCCTAGCTATATAAAGCAAGCTGACATCGACTTTAGCATTGATTTAATCAATGCCCTTATCAACTTTCAAGTGCAGGTCCTTAGTACCGGAGGAGGGCAAATAGATAAACAAGAATTTAGAGGAATACTATATAAATAAAGGAACTGCATCTATCATTGCTTGACTGTGAGCGTATCTGCAAAAGTGCAAGTTGTAACTGAACGCTCAACTACTGTGTGCCAAACTCCAGTTTAAAAAAATGCAGTGCTCATTCCCGACAGCCATCCGGTGTGTACAAGGTCAGGAAGCACCTGTCTACACTTCCCCAAATCTGCAATGTTGTACACTGTTACAGTTTATACCATACAAGAATGCTAAATTGTGGCGAAAAGGAGTGCGTAAGAAACAAAGTGAAGAGAACAACATTATAAAATCATGACAATTACAAAAACTTGTTATTCTAACTGCATTTTCAAGTTATGCAAAGTAATTTTTTTTCATATATCTCTACATATATTAATTATCTCTTTAGACATTCATACCCTCCCATCTAGAATATTTTGAACAAAAATCTTCCCCAACATGTGACTGTAAACAATATCTATTTGTAAGCTAATACACTGGCGATAAAATTAGAGAAGCTAAAAGGTGCTTAAGTATTTGTTACCAGAAACTGCAACCATTTATTTATATTATCAACCTGAAAATATAGCAATAGATACAGGAGAAGAAAAGGAAACAGCTGATAAGAAGGAACATTAAATTACCATTAAAGAAAATATTAAATATTGTTTTTATATATTCAAACCATGTTATTATTTTTTTTTTCGTGTTTAATATAATAAAGTGCCTCACTTTTCAAAAAAATTAACAAATAAAGTTACTTTCAAAATCAAAAATATCTTTTTTTTAATCATGCCTTTAAAAATATTTCAAGTTCAAGGTTTTATATTATTAGTCTCTCCCAAAAGTATGCAATCTACATATTTAAAACTTTCAGTTAAAGAAACATGATATACGAGGGTAGGTTCATAAGTTTCCGGCCTAACCATTTTCTAGGTATGGTAAAGACAAAAACTATATTTCACTTTTCAATATAGTTACCCGTTATCGCAATACACTTCTCACATCTATGAATTATCATTTCAACCCCCCAGCCAAATAGGAGTCGACCTATAAATGTCCTATCTTATTGCTATTTCCTCAGGACGCGTCGAGCTAGCGACCAGGACATCCCACCAAAGGCAAGTTGCTTTAGCATAACAACGCGCGTCTTCATACTGCCAACAAGACCAATGAAACACTGCGAAATATCAAATGGGAAGTCCTCCAGCATCCTCCATACAATCCCGACCTTGCTGCAATCGATTTTCATTTATTCGACCCTCTTAAATACCATCTTTCGGATGAACATTTTTTTTTTGACAATGAAACTGTAGTAGGGAAATCACAGCTTGGTTCTGACAGTAGCCCAAAGAATTTTAAGGTGCTGGATGTTCAGAGACCGTAAAACGACCGGACAAGTATCTGTAGCCGAAAATAAGGGTTATATTTAATTAAATTAATACGATAATAATCGATATTAATAATCAATGTAAATATGATCTGATGTAGTCAGTTAAAGTGATCGGCAATTGTGGACCAATAATATTAACTAGAAGTCAACTGCGATCTTAAATATATTTCCAAGTCAATACAAACAGTCCGATATTCTTATAATAATAGTGAATAAATAGTGTCAGCTGAGAATTTTAGTGTTTCCGTATAGCCTGCTAGATTTTCTACCCTTCACTCTGACTCAAACAAGTCATAAAATTCCAGAATTTCCCTGAGATAAATATTCCTAACCTCGAAGCAAAGGGGCATCCAACCAAGTAATCAAATAATCACTTAATTTCTCCTCCTTATCTCTCGAGTAACGGCCGCATCCCCCATACGGCCCGATATCTCAATGCACCGGGAGTTTATGTTGAAAAATAAAACCATTTTTGAAACTAGTACTTTTTTATCCTCGAATAACTTTCCAGCTGTTTTTAGGAAAATAGTGGAAAAAAATCTATAAACATCAAGAAGTTTAGAATGGTACTTCCCTTTAGCGGGTTAGCAGAATAGTTGCTTCTCGAGAGAAGTTCTACGAGGGGAATATTGACTTACAATCATATAAT
Source organism: Metallyticus violacea (assembly GCA_030762175.1). Lineage (NCBI taxonomy): Eukaryota > Metazoa > Arthropoda > Insecta > Mantodea > Metallyticidae > Metallyticus > Metallyticus violacea. The sequence continues at coordinate 11,603,133 of CM060840.1, read as the reverse complement.
GTGAGTGTAAGTGGTTTCCGTGCCGGCAGCTGCGAGACGCCCATCTAGTTTACGGCCAGGGTCACGCAATAAAGACACCCCTATCTCCAGGTTATAACCTTTTATGCTTCTAAAAGAGGGTACTAACTCTTTAACAACTGCTGTTTGAGACTAAATGAAGATAAACGTGGACAAAGCAAACGTCGGGTGCTACACTCCGTCGCGTTAATCTCTGCACTTTCTGCATCGTACAAACGAGAGATCTACATTCGTAACAAAATCACCATTTTAGCAGGTGAATAGTTTCAATAGTAATACTTAATTTTCTCTGTTATACATCAGGTTGAAACCCTTTCTTGTACTCATATACATCCATTAGTTTGCGCCGTCTTTGCACTGACTCTATAGTTGCTAGGTGATAAATCCCCGTTTCTCTTTCTTCTTCCTCTTGTCCGTACGGTAGCTGGCTTACAAGTTACATATTTTTAATTGGTCTTCTATAGACTCTAGACCGCTGTGGAACTATCGAGTATGATGACGTCATAGCTCTGCTCTGGAGTTATTGAGACCGTGTCACACAAAGAGAAGCAATAGCTTAGAATAAAGCCCTCAATTATACAAGGAATTTGCCGACAACCGAGCTTCGTTGTCGTCATTTTGGGCCTGATGTCTGTGTATTGTGCCATATGCTTATATGGAGAAAATTTTAAAAATTTTATTTTAAATTAGTATGCCTGGGTGTTGAGCATTTGGTTGTACAATTCAAGGAAAGAAAGGCGTTACTTTATGTCACATTCCTTCAGGAAAATACGATGTCGAAAGACGAAAAATTTGGATTCACAAAATTGGAAGAAAGAACTGGATTCCATCGATGAACTCTCCACTGTGTTACGTAAGTATTATGTAAGATATTTTCTTAGTATTTGATATTAAACAGAATAGGCTACCTTAAATTTAACGCTTATGTTTGGGTGATTTCATACGTGAAAACACCGCCACATGGCAGGTGTTAAGGCGCGGACTCTTGAGCGGGAGGTCTGGGGTTCGAATCCCACCAGGACTGAGGTTTTTTCCAGGTTTTCTTCATAGCTGGCAAATGCTGGCGAGATACCCTAAACTTAGACCTGGAACGTTTTCTTCTTTAAAAAAAAGTCTTCCTCAATTTATCATTTCATCTCATGTATCACCAGTGTCCACCGTCTGTGGTGCCTCAGTAGTAAAAACGGGCGTTAAACACTATTCAAAAAAATAAATAAATAAAATACGTGAAAATACATAACAGCAATGTCCAAAAAAACTGCACTTGAAGTCTAAAGTTATAAATATTTTTAAAGCTTGATGCATGCTTATTTCATTTCATTGTAGAAGAAGATTGTGGGGGTTTAGTGAGACTTTTGTTCAAATAAAATATTCGTTCTAAATTGAATTTGGTATAGGAAGCCATCTAAGTCCCATATTTCTTAACTGACAGTTAACTGTAGGCCTTATACAGTTTATGTCAAGGATGACATAAACATGCTTAGGCAAGCTTACAAAGATGATGCAAAGTTTCGGATGGAACGAGCGTCAATTGTAAGGTTTAAAATCTTTTGCCTATATTGGGGTCGTCGTGGGTTTTTTCTGCGATTATTTAAGCATTTTAAAAAACATAAATAATGTCAATAAATCGAAGTGAAAAAAGTTATAAAAATTAAATGACATGTTCACTTCACAAAATATCTATTGAGAATCTTGTTATGCATTTATTTCTTGTTAAGCATTCAAAAGAATTTCTCCTCAAGCTCTTCAAATAGCAGAATATTCATTAGTGAAATGACGCACGGTTACCTCGGGCATACGAACACCAACAAATAGAGAGGATGTGGGAAGTACTGTAGTTTTGAATAGTCCTGGCGAATGACCTTGTATCTATCTCTGCGAGACAATTTTAAATTATTTGTGGCGGGGTAATTATTCAAGTGCATAAATGTAACAAACAATTACAAACAAGAAAGTTGAGAGCGGTACAGCTGTGCAATAAACAGTTCCTACAGTGTGTTCAGTATGAAAGTAAGAGAGATACTAACCTGATTATCCTATAAACTCATAAACAGAAAATGAACTCGACTAAAAACCACTGTGCATCTTTTTCTCATTCGCCAGGACTATTCAAAACTACTTTACTTTGTCTTGATCAACAATTCCATGCTGTCCTGAAAGGTGAATGTTCTGTAATAACTGGTATGAGTCCTTCCGAAATAGCTTGTTTTAAATATGCTCCAATCATTTCAGTGGATGTAGAACGTTCTTTTTCCATGATGAAAAACGTTCTCTCTGACAAACGACTGACTATGATAGTTGACACCTTGAAAACTTGTTGCTTGTAACCAAGAAAAGTAATACTTTTAATAAATGCGTATTTAATTATATTACTGCATATTTTCTGTATTTTAAGTACCTTTTTTCCTGCCTGTTTTACCAAAAATGCCCGAACTTCGGGGCTGTGTTTATAATGCTGTTGAGCGTCTGTTTAATAATTCCTTTGTTCTTTATTACACTGTAAAATTTCTGTAATTCTAACAAAACATTTGTTAAGACATTTTTCTCAAAATCTTGTACATACGATTGGAATTATACGGACATATTTATAAGGAAATATAATTTATACCTTCACACTCTGTGGTTGGGATAGTGATAAATCTGTGTAAAATTTCTAGCTGTTATAGTACTGTCAGTATATTGGAATGTCTGCTAAAGTTTATTGCAGATTTACGACCAAAGTGTATTGTCGTTTATTTTGACCCTATCTGTACCCAGAGTGCTTCACACTAATTCTAACCGCCATACAGAGGGTGTTAGTTACAAATTAGCATTTAGCACAAGCATTTCTCTGCAGCCCTGGTGACTCATTTGTGTTATGTCATAATGAAATGTGATTTTGTGCCATTACAGAATGCTTTCCGTGTTTGCAAAGCCCCACTTTGCCAAAAGCAGACATATTCGTCACGAGATGTTTTTAATGGTCAAGTCCAATTATGGACATGTGTGATATATTTTTACTTAACAATACAACCTTGTGCAAATTAATGTCAACAAAGATGCTGTTTTCTCTAATGATTACAAAAAACTCTAATATAACATTTTACTAAACAGTTTTTAGTATTTAATGTGCCCACCCTCGGCCTCTACCATTATCACTCATTTTGGCATAGAGCCAATGAGTATCCTACATATAGCACTTATTTCTGGATCATTAAATACTTTTATCACAACACAAATAATATATATTTTGGCGGTCCAAATTCCTCACCCGTTTCTTGACAATCGCCGAATGATTCTTTATAGGATTCATATCCATGAATTTTCAGGCCAGTCCAAAAACTGAAAACTATTTTTCGCCATTTTCTGGAGCGATTTTTTTTTCTAAAATTGGGAGTAGTTGTCGCTTTTCATCATTCCGTCAACAGGAATCAAACATTTGGAGCCTATGAAGAAAAACTGCCCCAAATCTTCTATTGTGTAAACTTTACCACCTGTTTCATGTCTTCGGCAGGATTTCCTCTCCGTCGCCTATCCTTACATGCGAGGCGTTCAACCCCTGCACTTCATCAGAAAATTGGATCCTTCTCCACTCTTCTTCTGTCCAGTTCTGATATTTTCTAGCCCATGCCAATCTCTTTTTCTTCCTAGAACTTATCAATAGCTGTTTTCTGACCAGTCTTTGAGCTTTCCATCTAGGTCCTAGACTGTTAATACTTAATAATACTCAACTGGCATTATGTGAACATTTATATATTTTTTAATTATAATAAAACAATTACAATTTTAAATTCTTATTTATTTTAATTCCTATATGCATATTTTAATATATAAATATTTAGGTAAACAAGTTTAACAACTTTCTAATAGAAACAACTAAAAAAAAATATCTACTTCACTTTTACTATAATCTTTTGTGTGCACTTCTTTACTGTGTATACGTAGTGACCCAGGTATTTGTGTACAAATTGGTGTGAATACTTTATAAAACACAAGCTATGTGCGTGTTTTTGCAGATACTATACGCTGGTAAACCATTCCTTGAATATCGAAAGATGAGGTGACCATAACTTTCCCAAAAGTGACTACTTTTGTGTTGGTGATAAGAGATATCCCCATAGAGTTTGCCTGTTTATTCTTGGGATCGAAATGATAGAGTCAAATGTTATCAGTTTTGTTAATAGTGTTTAACGCTTTTTTACTGCTGAGGCATAAAATGCGGTGCATACTGGTGATTCATGATGAAATGATAAGCTGGGGAAGAATATTATTTTTAAGGAAGGAAACGTTCCAGGCCTAAGTTTAGGGTACTTCCCCGGAATTTACCATTTATGGGGACTGAGGAAAACCTGAAAAAAATTCTGTCTGGGAGGACGGTCCGGGCGGGAATCAAACCCCAGACCTTCCGCTCAGAACTTCGCGCCTTAACCATCTCGGCTACCAGGCGGTTTCATCGACAATTGTGATAACCTTTGAAAGAACATCTATAACTTGTGATATAATCTTCAACTGCATGCGAGCCTGCACACGGACTTCTTTGGTTTGGCAATCAGCAGTCTTGAAACCAACTGTGCATGTCCCGAGTACAATTTTTCAGTTACCCCCGTATAGGTGACACCCAATGCAATTTTCGGTATTTCTGAAAGTGTTCTTGCGACGACTCTCTCTCACAATGACAGCAGCGGTGTTAATATTTTCTTCCGTTAGATCACAAACTGGAACACCGAGTTTACCTTCCTTTGAAATTTATTGCCCCTCCTCTTTAAACATGTTTATCTTCGGGCTTTGCTAGAGGGAATAACAAACTCTCCATAGGTCTCAGTTGAAGATGTTTTCTGAAAGGAAAGTACATCATATTGTTACTCGCGTGTTACCTTCGTTTTGTTGTGGGCGGAACTAAAAATGTTTCAACTTGTAAATCTTTCCTAGGCGGAAACCAAAAGTGACAATTAAACTAGTACACTATAATCTACGCATTAAGCTAACAATATTATGTTTATTGTTGCTTTTATTTCATTGATCTTCTCATGACATATTTTGATTGTGGACATGTGAAACAGAAGTGCAAAAAATTAAGTATTTAATTTGATTTATTGACGGACGCTGTATAATATTCAGATCATCAGCGTCCCGTTCAAATCAGAGCGTGAAACGACCGGTAAATTTTGTTCAGAGGCCTCTTCTTTCAGGCTTGAGGTTCTTTTTCGTGCTGTAAATATACGACACGGAACCCACGGTTTTAATTCCCTTCCGAAGGATTTTTACACCGAAAATCATGACCGAGACTGAACCCACGATCTTGGTTATAGGGGACTGAGCATATGGCAGTGATATGAAATGGAAACAATAGTAGAACAACAGAAGTCTATCCGGTTTCTAACTTGAGAAGCACAATTTTAGCATACCAGATTATGTGAGAAGTTCATGAATGACTAAATCACATTTTTCAAATATAGTTTTGACTTCAGCACTGCAAAGTGCTTTGAAAACGGCTCTGCCGTAAGAGTTCTGCATGCAGATGTCAAACTCATTCTGAGAATGAGTGGCTGGAATTGATTCTGTGTGACGTCACATATGACGTTCGAGTTGGACAAGCTTCCTTTGTTACGTCAAGAGAGACTTCACTTGTCACGCACACAATGCCTTACAACCCGCGTTGCCAACTTAATGGACTCTACGCTAATTTTACTGTACTTAAAGACTACAGCAGAATGTCACTGTATTAAAAGCTTGCGACAGAATTTTAAGGCAAGAGAAAGAAAGTAAAAAATTGGAGCGATCTACCAGGTGCTGTTCATAAGTTTTGGGCCTAACTATTTTAAGTAGGTTATGGAATAAAAATAAAAGCATCAATTTTCAATATAATCTTTCTTTGCTTGAATGCATTTGTAACATTTCTAAAAGAAAAAGTAAATATTCCGAAGCTTTGTCTGCAAAATGTTTGAAAATAGCATCCTTCGATTCATGAATATTTATGAATCTCCACTTTCGAAGCTCAATTTCCAGTTTTGGAAACAGGTGTCAATATCTGGGGCCAATGTCTGAGCGAATGACACAATTCCTGGGAACATATGTTCACAGCAGCCTTGGCAACCGCAGAGCTCCTCGAATTTGATAACACAGTCTAATTGAGATTAACTATAAAGCCTGGTTCACAAGTACTCGAAGGTTTCGAGTCGCCTCTTAACACTACAATGCTAACTTTCGAACGCTCATATTTTCACTGTTTTTGGAAGTATTTTCTCTGGTTTTGTGATTTTTAATCCATTTCAATGACGTTTACCTCACCGATATGTTTTTGCATTTCAGGCGTAACTTTTTACAATAATAGTACATTTAGCTTTGGTTCCCGGAGGCGGTTAATTGAGCGCTTCCTTACCCACGTAGTTGTAAGCGACAATAATTGTCACTGTACTACAAACTGATTGTAGCGTGTGTGCGAGTCATTGTTTATCAGTTTTTTTATCCGTGTCTAAAATTAAGCTTAGCTTTTCATTTTCACTGCTTTCATCGACTATGTCACCATCACTCATGGCTGGTTATACCGCCACTCGTGAACGGGAGGTCTGGGGTTCGAATCCCACCAGGACCGTCCTTCCTGACTGAGGTTTTTTCCAGATTTTCCTCAGTCCTCATAAATGGCAAATGCTGGGGAGGTACCCTAAACTTAGGCCTGGAACGCTTCCTTCCTAAAATACAAATCCTTTCCAAATTGATCATTTCTTCTCATGCTGAGGCGTTAAACACTATTTAAATAAAAAAAAAAAAGTTGCTAAACGCAAGACATGTCAAATAGGGTTATGTAAGAAAAATGAAACCAAAGACAGTTGTTCGACGTGTAAATAATATGTATGTGGTTCATATATATAATGAAAAACTTGGCAAAAAGTGTCATACCGATATCTCCGAGAATGTTTTAATGTAACAGCTTTCTGTATAGATATAACCCGTATTTGTAAAACTTGTGTCTTTTTTGTACAAATAATTTATTACTACAGAGCATAGAGCAAACCCAATTTGCGTAATAAAATATTTCTTATTTTCGAGAAAACATGTGGTTCTACTTGATTTTTTTCTAAAAACAATTTAACCTGAAAAGACCTTTAAAGATGAACAAAAGAATGAACGAACAAATGTGTGAATGAATCACTGAGTTACAAACAAATTAAATGAGCAAAGGGGCCTGCGGACATAAAGCGTTAAACATACGTGAGCAAAAACCATAAATATAATATCTAAAACCAAAGGCTTGCTTCAAGCTGGATTCGAACCTGGTTCGCTGTTCAGAAGCCATATTGTTCCCTCTACATCTCTACGGTCGTCTAGAAGGCAATAAGCAAAAATTTCCTCCGTTTTCAGTGAGAAAAATGATTAAAAATGCATAAGAAAATAGTAACGGTTTAATTGATCGCTTAACGGGCGTTCTAGTGTTAAGGATAAAATACCTGCAACGAGATAGCATTAGAGTTGCATATATACGCTCGAATGGGGGAAATTAGCGGTTGTGATCGGACAGTCCCCGTAAGGGGGGCCGCGGCTTCGGTCGTTGCTCTTCAGATGCTCCAGGTGCGGGCTCTGCGGACCCTGAGTACTCGTGATACTTCTGACGTTACTAGAAGCAGCCGGGCCGGACTTGAAATGAGTCCCTCCCACAAGGTAGTTGTCCGGATTGGGTTGGACTCGGCGTGGCAGTGGTCCCGGAACTCACAGGAAATTGAGTACTCACGACGGCAGCGTGTCCCAGGGGAGTGCCTATGGCGTGTACCCTGCGGGCAGGTTCGCCTGAATCGCTGTCGTTTGTGGGGAGGGTGGTGGCTACCTTAATGCTGGGGTAACTCACCCCTTAAGTGAGTAGGCTAAGCTAGTACGGCCTATCCACCAGTCAATTACTGGCAGGTAGGTGCGCTCGGCTTCTGAAGCTAAGTTCACTTGGCGCGTCTGGGCGTCGTAAACGTCTGCAGCCGAACGGCGGGTCGGAATAGCTTCTAGGTGCCGTCCCAATGCAAAAACCTACGGGAAAAGATTGAACACCACAACATCCCACGGTAAAGGGAGGGATCCCCTTATAATGTGATCGGACAGTACAAGGTAAATGAAGATGGTAAAAGCATTGCCATGATAAGCCTAAGAAACGTATTTCGAATCTCGGCCATGGTCTCGAATGTTTCCCGTCCGACTATGTTGTGTTCCCTCCTGGGGCATCATTAAGGGAGCGTTCAGTACTCATACCACTACTTTCTATGCTGCACATGAATGGCATTGCTTAAGAGATAAAATACTGCAATTACTAACGGCTTTCAACTCTACTTTCACACCGCTCCTCGTTGTGTCAATGAGCAGTGACTGTATCAAATGAAGGTCTAACGACCATCTCCCCTTAGACACAAACATTTGGACTAAACTGAATCCACTTAAATCACAGGCTATAGTCGTGGGACGTACACATGCACTACTAACATAAATTCAAACGATGTGCTACCTATAATGATAAAAATGAATGTCATTCATTTATACCAGCATGGCAAAAATCCTAAGTGTTTATATAGAATGTCTCAGCCAGGTAGCCCACACATGCAATAAAATATTTTCTTTGATTCACACATTAAAACATGTAGCAAAATATCTACCTTTGAATCTCAAAAAGACTCTCGTTTAAATGATTTTGATTACTGTGATGTCTTGTACTCTAATTTGAATACTGGGCAGATCGACAGGTTACAACACGTTCATAATGCCTGTGTTCGTTTCGTCTTCAACATTCGTAAATTTTATCATGTAACACCCCTGCGCAACCAACTGTCATGGCTATTTCTGAAAGAACGCAGGATTTCCATTTCCTTACGCTTGTGTGCAAAATCCTCGGTAGCTCCACCCGTCAGTATATCTCCTGTCACTTCGTATACCTGTCCCTTCTCGAACCAGGAATACGACTTTACTGTCTATCCCTCGTCACCGAACACATTTCTACTCAACCTCATTCAGCGTGTCAGTTCCCAGAATCTGGAACTCCCTTCCTCCTGAAATCGGAGATTGTCGGCCAATAAAGCAGCGTCGATTAAATTGTCATCTCAACTCTTGGAATCACAACAATTAGTCTCTCATTTCTTCTTACCTTTCTTTTTCTTCTTTTCCTCTTTCTTCCTCCTTTGCACTTGAGAAAAAATTATTGAAGAACAAATTTATTGTAACACTATCTTTATCAACCTTCGAATTATATTAAAAGATGTACTATTGACATGCATGTAATAATTTGGCTTTTTATGTATTTTATGTAACTATGCATATTGTTCTGTGTTTTTGCTCGTTCTTCGCCTAGTAGAGTGGAAGAGAAGGTCCCATGGCCTTAACTTTTGCCAAGTAAATAAACAAATTAATTAAATGTACAATAAAAATTAAACCATAACTTCTGTGAAAAGATTACATTTCATATACTTACGTTTACATCGTCATTAAATGGTGAAGCAGCAAATGTTAACCAGTTACTGTAAAAGCAATGGTAAATGATCACAGAGGAGAAATGGGACCTGTTCCCAAATAAATAACTGATTGTCAAACATATCCCTTCCATTAAGCGAGCAGGAAAACATTTGAACACCAATGCACACCTTACATATTCAGAAACAAAATATGTAACCTGTCACTTGCAAAACAGCCTAGGAGAGAGTCTAGGAGCTAAAGAGGAAGTAACAGGAACCACTGTCTGTGTGGGAAATCACACGGTAGGTAAGTTTAGATTTCCCTGCAGAGATGATACCGGAGTTAAAATGGGCTCACAAATCCACAGACAGACCGTATTTGTATAAGTCATGGTCTCTCAGAAGAAATAAATGCATTTCAAAATGTTACGACACGTTTACTTTATTTGCTTTTGTGTACAGAGAGAGTGCGAACTGAGGTATTAACTTTTGTTAAAGGCTGTTTGCACAGCGAAAAGTGTTTTGCTTTCTAACAGCTTATTTAGGGATGTAGCTGCGGTGCTTTTCTTTTTCCTCAATATTTTGTCGCATTTTTAAGAGCACGAGTGTATAATATTTTTAATGGGTTGAAAAAAGTGTAGTAGTAGTGTAGTAGTAGTAGTAGCAGTAGTAGTAGTAGCAGTAGTAGTAGTAGTAGTAGTAGTAGTAGCAGTAGTAGTAGTAGTAGTAGTAGTAGTAGTAGTAGTAGTAGTAGCAGCAGCAGCAGTAGTGTATTTATTTACAAAATACATTTTTAAATATCTAATTCATCCAAATTGTACGGAACCTGGAAACGTAATGTACTTTCCCAATACACCAGAAGATACATGAAGCTGCACAAACCAATATTTAACTATTAAGAGACAAACAATATTTAATTAAATAAACAACTAAATGGAAAAGAAGGTATATCATAGAAAATTTAAATACCTAAATAAAAGAAACAGGATAGAAAACAATAAAAAAGTAAAATAACTTACACCCGTTCACACACACACACACACACAAAAACTAAAAAAAAAAAATAAATAAATAAACAGCATTGGAACTCATGTTCCTCCAACCCTCCCCCCCCTTCCCGGTTGTCTGTCTCTTCAGATCTAAACAATCTCACTTTGTTTAAAAATTTACCTACTCCCTCCTCCTCCTTCCTATCTGCCAGAAAAGTCCAGCACTGCCACTGCTAGAAATTCAGTTAGTGAACAAGCAATTTTGATGTCGGTCTACGTTAAACCTACCAATTTACATTCATCACATAAAATAATCATTACTTTTTCTTTGTCGCTTTGTGGACACCGAATTTGTAATTAACGACCAAGCTCTGGATAGATATATTACCCAGTTAACTGGTAAATTAGTTGAGCGGGATTACCCCCCTTCCTTGGTACGGTCGAAAATTCAGGCTTTTCACCATGGGTACTCCAAAGGATTTCGAAAACAATGGGCAATAACCAGTTGAATTTATAGTGACTATTTTCCGGGTATAGAAAGACTTAAGGCTATCTTAAGGACAGTTTCAACATTTTCATTCAAAATCAGTAAACTGCCACAGGTCTCACCACAGCTTTGTTACCGGTCAGCTCGAAACCTCAGAAGTATCTTTTACTAAGTCTTAATAATGTAATCGCCCTAAATGTAACACCTGTGCATTGATATCCCCATGCTCATCATTTGTTAGTCCCAACCTGAAATTAGAGTTTAAAATTTACTCATTTTCCAACTGTGCCTCAACGCATGATGTGTATTTACTGAAACGCAAGTTTAGTTTACTTGGTTTTACGTCAGCCATGGGTTCTATCAGAATGAACAATCACAGGCGTTCGCCATTGCCTGTAGCACAGCATGCTAATCTCCACCAAGCTACCTTCGACGATTGCTTTTCTCTTGTTCTCATAGATACCGCCTCTCCATCTTCTACCACTATTTCACTGAGAGATTGAGAGATGGATGCAATAGTTTTACATAAAGCCCGGACTCCGCCAGGCCTCAATTTCTCTCTCTAATTCCCTAGGTTTGCCTAGCAACTTCGCTATGTTATAGTTTTCGGCCCTGCCAGCCGCGTTAGAACCCCCAATACCTCATCAGGAGACTTGGCGTTACAAACAGGGCTTGTGGTAGTGGCATCATGCAAACATGAAATCTCTTGTTGCTTGTAACGCCCGAGCGACTGGCCAATGTAATCAAGGCATTGTTAGGCGGGTGAAATATTGTAACGGTGGCAAGTGTGCTCTTATTCCAATTAGCAACTAATTCATATATACACATACTAACCTAATCTGTCGGCTAACCTCGGGCAAATCCTACAAACCGGTGGACCCAGTGGTTTAGCGAGTAAACATTGTAATTGTGGCAAATCTCCCGGCAGGATTAAAAAAAAGAGCATTGAGATGATAGGATTTGAACAGGATATCTTCACAACTATAGCATGACGCTCTAACCGCCTGAGCTATCGGACCACTGCTTGTGAAGACTTACTATCTAGCTATAACTGTGCAAGTCGCTACCTTCGGCTCTCTCCGCTGTGGCTGATGATTCCACTAGCAGCCTAGTGCTTTCAGCCCTGCTTGTAATAACAAATATCAGGAGAGGTACTGTCCATCTCAGTTCGTCTTGTGTTACAGCGCGTACAAGAGCTTTTAGTTTTCTCTTAGTTTCAAGTGTTAACTTTTTATATTAGAACGTTTCAGTGCCGCCTACGTCTCCTTTTTATGCCGTTAGAGGAGTTTTTTTTTAATATTCTATTAATAGAGTTATATATATATACAAACACTAAGTCATGTACTAAAATGTTTAGGAAATAACCTCCCTTCCCCAGCCATGAGAACAAAAATGATACAAATAATAAGCACCTTAAAGCTATCATTACGAACACTAAAAGAGAAATACATATATAATATAAAATATAAAAGAAATATATAGAAATACATTTAAAATATATTCACATTTGCTACGTCCTCTCTAGCCAGAGATTTTCTCTTGCCCATCATATCTTCCTAATAAATTTACACAGCCCTTGCCATTTATTCTCATCCAGTGCCAAATTTAAGCATTTTCCTACTCCTCCTCGACCTCGCGCAGTTTTCGGAGAGATTCTGCGATCTCCAGCACTTTGTAGCTTCACATTCTGCAAGCATATGTACCAAGTTTTCCTTTTTACCACACATAGGACACATTGTTTCCACTGTATCGTCTTTATTTTCTATGCTTTCTATCTCGCGAGGGTCAGCCAGGCCATTGCTGTTCTGTCTTCTCCTGTCATTACATTTATAAATGCTTCCTTCCCCCATGCGCCCCTTTTAGTTCTGATTATAATTCCAGCGACACTTTGTTAGAACACTCGGCTTTACTGCTTGCCCATCAATATTATTTAATCTTCTTTTAACTTTCCTCCAAGCATTTCTTCTATTTCTAATTCCCATCTTCCAGTATATATAAGCACTCACTCGCTAACCGCCACGGGTGGCCCAGGTCGTTAAGGCGTGGACTCATGAGTCTGGAGTTCGAATTCCACCAGGACCGTCCTCCCTGACTAAGATTTTTTTTTCTCCCAGGTTTTCCCCAGTCCTCATAAATGGCAAATGCAGGGGAGGTGTCCTAAACTAAGGCCTGGAACTTTTCCTTCCTTTAAAAAAATCCTTTCCCATTTTGTCATTTTATCTCATATATCACCAGTGTCCACTGCCTGTGGTGCATCAGTAGTAAAAATGGGCGTTATACACTATTAAAAAAATCACACGCTAGCTCGCGCGCGCACACATTCAGACTCAAAGAGGCCGTTTTCTCCAAAAGCGCTTCTAATTCCACGCACTTTGCATAAAAAAAAGAGCCAAGCTTTGACTAGTTGTCATTTTGTGCAAACATCCCAACATGCTAACCTATCCCTATTCCACTTAGCAAACTTAGCTCCAAGCGTAGTCAGCCTCCTTTGTTCAGTACTTGGGCAGTCCATTAGAGTGTACTTCCAGTTTTCTCTGTCTCCACAAAAAGCACATATTTTCTGTCCATTCTCATTTGTTATTTTTGTTCCTTCCGTATACCCAATCTAATCTACGGTAGATCCCATTTATTTTGAGAACTCAAGGGATACATATACATCTCTCTGCCCCATTTAAAAAAAAAATCAAATGGGAGGAAGGTCCTGGCGCCAATCGAGCCTGCATAAGTCCCATTTACTAATTCATGGCTTAACGACCTCTTACCACAAGAAATTAGGCATATAAAAGGTATATCACTCTTTATTGAACAGCCCTTGGACTATTTATTCTACTACAATGTTTTGGACTTTAGTCACTGAAATTATCCCCAAAAGCCTTTTGAATTACCTATATCAACATTTGCCCGGAGTTTTAAGCATAGATTCGTTGTACACTTGCTAGAAAAAATGACTGCGAATACTGGACAGTGCTTCGTTGACAACAAAACAGGAGCTTATATCACACGAGAAACTCGGACTATTTGAAGCTACTGAAAATTATAGGGAACTGTCTAATCTTCGTGACTGTTTTCTAAACTTTATATAAACCAGTTTTAATCTCGTTTATGAAATACACTCCAGTTTCAGTTTTGTTAATACATATAATCAACTGCGGTTTCCATTCTGAGCATTGCTGTGGATTTGGCGAGTCAAGACAAGTGAAAAGAAACGGTTGCCGCGCGCTGTAGTAGTATTTCTTTGGGGCAGCGTCTCAAGCAATCTGGATAATGAAGATGGATTTCCCTTGGGACGGTCGACTCTATTCTCTCGCACAGCAGATTGCAACGATGACTGAAAGAGTTACCGCCTACATATCTTCAACTCTAGTGCCCTTTCTTCTATCCAGGAACTCAGAAAAATGCCCACAGGCATGTCAACTTCGTGTAACCAGTGCGTTTATTCTCCTACTAAATTAGAGCATGGTTTATTGATGCGTAAAGCCTGCCAGTGCAGAAACCATCGCGTTGAAGCTTTCAAACAAGTCACAGGTTATAAAACCGGCACTACAGATGATAAATTAATTTCGTAAGAGTCGCTAGTACTAGTGGTTTGAATGGATATTTACAAGGACACTACAAGGCATTTTTTACGCATTTTAAATGCATGATCACCAAAAGCTTTAATTATTTCATTATATTTTCGGTGCTTCTCTTCAAATGGAAAATGATCGTGAACGTTAACAAAACTAAAACTATCATTTTTTTAAAAAAATGGATCAGTTTACAGTAAGAATGAGACATGGATAGAGAATGTAAAACTTTTGATTATCTAGGTCAATAGAGCCAGAGGTTGTGTCCTCTGTGTTGTTCACGTGGGGGCCGTAAAAATATTTACTATCAGATGGCGGACTGCATCCTAAACTAATTAATCGCATTCAGCAGTACTTGAAATATTAATAACGTACCTGAAGGAGAAGACATTTAATGTGACAGATGAGGACGATTGGCAACATTCATAAGGGCCGGGATGAGCTCTGCATCGATTCCTGTTGTTGCAAGACGGAAATTTCCAGAAGAGAATCATCTGTGAGACTGCCTCTGTACCGATTCTTAACGAACTTCATGGTAGAGAATGCACTTTCACATAAGAAGGTAGTTCCAAACATTGATAAGTCACATATAATGAGGAAAACGTTCATTGGCAAGAAGTCTGTAAATCTAACCTTTTTTCCCACCTTTGTTAAACTAAAGGATGTCTTTTAAGGTTAATTCTAATGAGAACTGGCATAGTAATCTGAACCTTATAGTTACAGTTGTTTGTTTGAATAACCATTGTTGCAGGTGTTTGTTGAAGCTTTTATACTGCAGTATCGCTACATGCAAAATTATTTATACTGCAGAAACGCAAAACTATGAAACTGCTGTACTGCAGCATCGCCATCGTAGAAGTATACGGCAGAAATGCTTGTTAAGTAATTAATATGTTAATCGTACACAATTTTTATTAGTTTACTGTTCTTAGCATCAGACAATTACTCGTGGGGTGGGGGTCGCATCATAAGGAATGGCGGGCCGCCTTTTAGACAGGCCAAATCTAGGTGTACTTATTGAAAATATTTAATGCTTGTTTTTATTGCTTCCTTCATATAATTCTCCTGCTTCCTTAACCCGCTGTCCAAATATTGCCCAACCCGATGGAAAGTTTACAATCCTTTTCTCACTGCACAGCAAGCCCCAAGTCAAACGTCTCGCTTTTTCAAAACGTTATTAATATCTAAGAAGGTAAAAAAGAAAGTAATGGCAACGTATATTCATAAATTAAGCCATGTATGTGTGTGTGTGTGTGTGTGTGTGTACTAGAACCTGGAGACTTTTGCATTCCTGCAATCTTATCCCCTTCCCCGCCACATTTATCAGCCGTTGTCACACTTCTGAAAGACACTGGACATCCGTAACTAAGCCGATTTTATTTATATTTGAGAAAGAGCGCCCCAATGCAACACTGTAGTGTGGGCTTGTTCTGATTTCTGCGTCTAACTCCCCCACTGTCCATCGATGACTCATTTCCAGCATTGAGTGAATGAAATCAACGTAATACGCTTCGGACAGGATGACCTAAACATGGTGCATCTTCCAACATGTTGCGTCCTTGTCGAAAGTCTGGCACCTCACGAACTACCGTTCAATCTAACAAAGTTTCATTGCTACACATGTGTTGGAGGTCTCATGACGTTTTCTCGCGTTCCTAATACGTGACATATCAATTTTAACCCATGCACAATAATAGCGATTTCAGTTTTTTCAGCAGTGACATAATTGTTTTTATTTATTTTATTTATTAACAATGGTAGTTAGATTAATATTTTAGATTGGAATAAGAAGATGAATGGTAATATAACACTGGCACACTTTTCTTATTACGTAAGAGTCGAAGTAAAAGGCGAACACATGGGTTCTGAAGCCAGCACTGACGGGTTTTCTCTAGCAAGGGCAAACATTACGCTATTGAACGTTAGCACATTAAATTTTTGAGCCCTTCTAGAAAATTCTATACGAACCGGCCAATCAGTCGTAGATATTTTAGACTTCCGATGCCCATGGGCGTACGTATGTAGACCCCGGAAGTTTGGCGTGGACACGTGGGCCCCAAGTTAACAGTTTGTGTAAAAAGAGGCGATTCGCCCAGTTTCGGAGCACTCTTGGACATTCTGTGGCATGTGGAGGGAATACATTGATAGTAAAGGTTTGTAGTCAGGCAGCAGGCACGTAAATTTACATCATGCAAATGGAAAACACAGCAGCGTGAAACTAGGGGTCGGATCTTCAAGTAACCACCAAGTGATAATTGACTGCAAGCATCAATATTAGCAAAGCATTGCCGCGCAGTGTAAATCAGCTGATTATGTGGTTGTTTACAAACTCCGTAAGCTCGCGGCCCCAGAAGTACCTAGCTTGACTGCGCGCCGAGTCAATTAACTACTGGTTTATTCATTTCCATATTCAAAGTTTCTTTGTAGCGTGGAAGTAAGTCAATAAATACACTTGTGGTTCCATAACTTCTTGTGTTTACGTTGTGAATAAACCCCTCCCGTTGTACGAAGACAAAACGGCGAACTTTTCCCTGTGATGTAGGTGACCTGAGAAAGCGGAGGTCCTCTGCTACGTCCATACAACATCTAGGACTGGTCCACCATCGTCGGACACCCCGCCGAAAACCCAAACCCCTCACAACTACACTTTCAACTTTTAGAAAACGCTATTTTAGCGCTGTCCTAGTTTACTGCTTCGTATTTGTTGGGCTACAATGAGTGCATTGAACAGCTAAGCCATTCCTCATTCTGAGAACAACAACACCTCATATGTTCATTAACAGTGTTGCCACTTTTTCTTTCAAGCCCTGTAAATAAAATCGAAAATCGTTCATAAAATGTTCACTGTCTTCAATGAGATCTCTTTCTGGTTCAAAGAATAACAGATATTAAAAGAAACCCCAAGAGTATATAAAATACAAAGAACGTCCTTTGTTAAAAAAACACGTGGTAATGACACACAACAAAACATAATATTTCAAGCCTAAAATTAGACGGCCCACAGTTTATAAGCATTGCCAAGTAAAAAAAAAAACGTTAAAATATACACATCCTTACATAGAGTAAGACTCACCAATGCTACTATGAGTTTGTGTGGCGTGAAACCAATTATGTCCTCCATCTGCATATAATTAAGGTTTGCTTAACCTCAGCCGAAACCTCCAGGCGATAGAGTGATAACACGTTTTTACTACTCCTGTGTTCACGCAGTTAACACGTTAAAGAGACATTACAGCAAACCATACGCTTTAATATCGCATCTCGGCAACAGAACCCTAAGCGAATTTTCCTTCTGTTTGCTCGACAAGTGAAACTGACGTTTTGTTCCTGAAGCAATTTTACTTTTACTTTTGTTTTCATCCTTTGTCTTGAGATTCGCTAATTCGTTGTTCCGTTTTCAATCTTCTGCTGCTACGTTTCTCTGCAAATGCTTTCTGCCAGTACTTTACCCAGTAAATTAAATTATTCTTCCGTTTAGAGATCATAGGATCCGCGTTTTCTCGCAGTATTTGAGTTACGTCACATGTATTGAAGTTCGAGGGAAAAAAAAAATGGAAATTACTTGAAAGTTACTGTGTCCCATTGGGATATTAATGTGTTTATTTGTGCCAAGTTTGGATTACTTCGCACAACAAGAACAACCCCTTGGTGGATGCAACCCAGTGTAACATTTTTCTAACTGGAATAAAATATTTCTTTTGACTCATAATGGAGGTTTAAACTGAAAATTAGCTGAAAATATTAAAATAGAATATTTTAAACATAATTAAATACATAAAATACATATCAGCCTAATTAAATACATTTCAATCTAATTTTACACATATCAAACTAATTAAATCTATTAAATACATGTCAATCTAATTAAATATACGTAAGCCTCATTAAATTCACTTTAACATAATTCAAACAATTTAAAACCTAAATAAACGCATGCCCATCTAATTAAGTACATTTTAATGTCAACATAATTAAATAAATTGCAACGTAATCTAGTACATACCAAATTAATTAATTGTTACTCGCGTTGGCGGTTCTGTTCTGTACACACGTCTCCATTCCCTTTGAACTTCAATAACATTCTCGGTTTTCCAATACCACTTCAAAATTGCTTCTCGTTGTTCAAACGATAATCTTGGCTCTATTTTGTTGTAGCAAAGCTATCATAAAGTAACGTGAATCACATCTATTTACAGAACATCATACGATCATCTTGACTTTATTTGTTCATTGTTGATTTACCTGTCACGTAGCAACTCTAGCATAATGTATGTGCGTCACATCTGTTTACAGAACATCATACTACACATTACGGTTGTTTTTCGGTCTAACTTTGAAATATATTAAATAGATATCTACTGTGAAAGCGTGTATACATTTTTGACACCCTCGGTATTTAAAAAAAGTATATTAAAGTAAATTCCATATTTTGTATTATATTAATTTTGCTATATTTTATTTTCTGCTGTTATGTAAATTAAACTAGGATTACATTTTGATATACAGTGGCTAAACACACAAGTGTATCACGTTCAACAAAATATTTTTCAGGTGTTACAAATGTTCTATTTCAGTAATTATTAAATAAATAATATCATTGCAAGTGGTTTGTTATTTCAACAATAGCATACATTAACAGCTGTATTATAGCCATAGACAATTATATCTCCCTACAGGTTGATCCAGGTGTTCTAGTGGTAATCATAGTTGCTAGTTTAATCCCGGCCAGAGCAGATGGATTTTTGTCGTGCGTAATAATTCTAAGTATGACTTCTTTCGGAAGGGAAGTAAAGCCGTGGGTCCCGTGTTGTTTGATTTACGGCACTTAAAAATCTCAGGTCTGAAAGAAGAGGCCTCTGAGCAAGATTTATTGACCGTTTCATGTTCTGAATTGAATGGGACGCTGATGACCTGAGATGTTAAAGAGCGGACATAAATAAACTGAATCAACTCACCTACCATATTGGCCGCTTTCTCCTCTGACGTCAAAGAAGTGGGCGTGAGCCCTACCGTTTCATTCGAGGTACCATGATTAAAACAAAGTACTTCATTTGGATGGAAATTGTTACATTTGCCTTTGTAGTTGTACTGTTAGATAGGAAACTCTCTGCGAGCTCCTAGTCGTTGAGATTTCAACGTGCTGTCACAGAATTCTTGACAGCTGTCACTTCAGTGAATATTCACAGAAGAATGTAAGCCGTTTATGGTGTCTGTGTTGATGTCAGCATTATGAATCATTGGACGAGGCGAGCATGTCTGTCTATGTGACAAAGAATGGCACTGCCTGGTTAGCAACTTACCAGCTTTACAGTAAACAGTGATTTAGAATAAAAACAGGATTACCGAACGAGAAAATGTGTTTACCAAAACCTGCCGTCTAAAATTAAAACTCCGGGCTTCAAAGTTTACCAAAATGTTTGTTATTATAATTTACGAAAAGGAGGGGGAATTTTCATCATTTTATGAGTCACAAACGAAACGTCAAGACATACCACAACACATTTAGAAAATAAATAACACAGGTTATAGCTGAAAAATATGATTTTTTTCCAGAAAATACGACACTGCCAAACAGCATCTCAGGCTGGTATACACCAAACTATGGCATCCGCTATACTGTCCAAATTTGGCGCCCTGCTGTTTTTTTTTTTTTTTTTCCCCCCGAAACTTAATATAGGAAAGGAGATTTGGTACCATATACAATGATGATCATTTCCACTTGCGCCGCACCCCCGCCCCCTCAGCTGTTTTAATTGTAAATTGTGATTTTAACTAATTTTCGCATACTAAATTCAATGCTGAAATCCGTTTTCCCCTATCACGTGAGGTTTCAAAACAAATCTCAAATAGAATTTTAAAGGAAGTCTATTTTTGGGAAATAAGCAATATCATAAAATCAAAACTAAAATGCTATATTCTTATCTAATACATAAAACGGGTACTTGCATACCTTTAAAAAGTTCGGTTTCTGAAGATCAGCACTTTTTCTTTGCTTGGAAGGAGAGTTGTGTTGATTTACATTATGTTTGTGTTATCTTCTCTCGTCAAGTATCAGCGGTAGTCCGCCAGCACCGTTTCATTCCACCGTCCCTGATGTCGTCTTTCCATCTCCTTAATTTCTTGATGAAATCTTTCACCTTATGCATCACTCATGAGTCGCAAATTAGGTGGAAAGTAGTCAAGGTGAGAGTTCAAGAAGCGAAGTTTCAAACACATATTACTCCCGAGAACTCGCAGTCTTCGTAACACATTTCTTACAATTTCTTCATATTGCACGTCTTTCACATGTACAAGAAACTTGTTGATGATATCCTTGAAAAAACACCATGGCTGAAGTTCTATATCGTTCATTAGCTGTCTTACCTGAGGCCCATCAGTTTAGCCTCAGACAAAAATGGAAACTTACGGTATAAATACTTGAAGCACAAACCATTCTTGTCCTAGATCTTTGACGAATTGCTTCAAGACACCAAGTTTAATATGAAGCGAAGGTAATAACATATTTTCACGGTCAACTAGACTGACACTTGATACATTTTTTCCCCTTCCCAGGGTTAAATGTTTTCTCTTAGCCATTATTTATTTGACCAGATTTTGTCTCTACATCTAATTATCCTATTCGCACAAAAAGCAAGGAAATATTGCATACCCACCCTGGTGATCACAAACTTTTAGATCTGCACACAATAGTCATTGATGAAACATTTTAATTTTTTCAAAAATGAATTTCCAAACCTAGCTGTAAAATATGCAAAATATACTTTCTTAATAAATGGAGTAAAATTATTCTGTTGTTTTTAACAAGTGCGAACCCACGTGAAACAGAAATTATTTGAATTGTTCACACATTGCCGCCTTGGTGTTCCACAGTTTGAAAAAAGTATTATTAGTTCCCTGATACTTTGTACACAACACAAAGAAAAACTTAAATATGACACTAAACAACAAATACACTACCGACTCTCCTGTCTAATGAATTGTAACTGATGTCTTTGTAGTTTTAGACTACGAAACAATCACTTGCCCTTCGTGGTATGCATTGATAAGCGTCAATCACGTTGGAAAATTTAAACACAGCAGAGGAACTGTTAGAAAGTAAACAAGTGTTCCTTTGTTTTGCTTTCAGCATTATATTCTATATAAGCTTTTATATATAACCTGTGTGTGCTAAAGATATTCGTATTTTGCTATTGTATCATTATCATCACAATATAGTAGTATAATCAATAAAATTACAAAAAATATGTACGTTTTATGAAAAAAAACTGATATCATTTTCGAAATCAACGGGCCGTTTTCCATTTAAATTGTGTATTTTCACCAAGAAAGCAAAATAATCGTAGTTCAGTGTAATAATAATAATAATAATAATAATAATAATAATAATAATAATAATAATAATAATAATTTAATTGGTGAAGTTAAGACCGTAAGGTCCACTAGGGACAATAACTATTATAATAGATACCATACATAAACAATACAGTTAATGACATTTATAATTTCAGCATAATGCTTATTATATGCTGCGTTGTCCAAATAAATAATCTTCGAGAAATATTCTCAAGTGCCATTGTGACCGGCAGTCCTTTATATAAGACGGCAGAGAGTTCCAGAGACAAGTAGTGACAACTGTGAAGAATAAAAAAAGTTCGGTGTAAGGGTATAGAGAGAATGGAATTGCTAATCGATCGAGCGTTTAAATTATGACGAGAAGATAAGAGGTGAAATATGATTTTTTACGTCCGAAAAAAAAAATGCATCGACCCTGGCCGGGATTGAACCCGCGATCTTCAGTCTACAAGACAAATATGGCACCACTAGACCAACAAGTTGTTGATTGTTGATTTTGTTTATTTATGGACGCTCTTTAACATCACAGGTCATCAGCGTCTCATTCAATTCAGGGCGTGAAACGACCGATAAATTTTGCTCAGATGTCTCTTCTTTCAGGCTTGAGGTTCTTTTACAGTGCATAATCTCGCTATAGGCACCAAATTCCACAAGTTTTCGCCACCCAATAATAATGTTGTGTATCAGCGCTTAAATTGCGCAATTCTTGATACAAAATCAGTCATTTTATAATAAACAATTTTATGTCCCTTTTTACTAAACGATGTCTATCTGAAAAGACTATAAATTGGAGTTTTATGATGAACTTAGTAGATTTTAAAGTACGGAGAAGATTGGAACATAAAGACGGACAGATTAGACTTGAAATAGATTTCTCATTCTGGAGCGCATTTTACATTCTCTCGTAAACGTGTCGTTCCCGATTTGAAGGGCATGTTTTCCTTACTTGATGCGCGTTGTGAAACAGCTTGACGGGATCTGCAAGCTACATTTATCTTACTCTAAATGTAAAAGCAAGCAGTTACAGCAGCAGGTCTGATGGTGAAACGTGTCAGTAAGTCCAATTATTGCAACCTGTTCGTATTCTCTTAAACCTTGGCAATTTAACTGCAGACCTGACTCCGTTTTATAAAAGCCGTTACTATAGATACAGGGGTTTCGCCACAACAATGCAGCTCTGCTATGCTTGCCATTCACATATGCGCGCGCACACTGGTCTAAGAGATATAAGGCAGGGCTGCATTCTATCACCCCAACTCTAATCTTTTTATTGAAGACATACTTGAGGAACTGCAAAAAAGAGAGGGGGAGAGATAAAAAAAAAGGCATCGCCTAAGATGGGATATATATATATATATATATATATATATATATAGCACCAGCTTTGTTATACACGAATAATATAGAAATTGTTTCTACTACAATAGACAGTCTATAGACCTACTTTGATACATGGTAAATACAAGAAAAACAAGATTACGAGCTTCAAGAACGTAAATATCTATACCAAAACACAGACATGACTATACACAGGCCAGACATAATGACGGTGAACCTAAGAATAACAACTAAACCAGACGTAACCAAGAGGGCATTTTAAACATTTCGTGCAAGAAAGCGTTTCATGTGGTATGCTGGTATGTGCTGTTCCTGTGTGTTTCCCACCATTAATGTACTATGAAGGGTTGTAGAAAATGAGTTCTAACAAGGAAATAAAAAGTTTTCCGAACCATATCCATATAACATTTTTCTTTTTCTAAGTGTGAAGAATACGCCCTGAAAGTTTGAGCATTTATTGTTACACCTGGTATATTGTAATCGTAATTGTCCCTGGTTAAGCAGAAGAGAGGGCCTTACAGTCTTAACTTCGCCAGGTAAAATAAAAGAAATACATAATTCCATATTATACAATAGAACTAAAATACTACATGTTAATATGATATCGTGTTCAGGTTTTACAAAATCAAAAAGAAATGTTGCTAAGCACTGTGGCAAGTTCAACGCTAGCCTACACAGTAATGAAAATACTATGAAATATCCGCTCCACCTCCCCTTTTAAAATCCATTCACTACTATGTTTCAGCAAGGCAGTCTAAGCCTTCTACTGTATTCTTGTCGATTGACCATTACGTCACAGACAGTGCCCGGTTTAAATAGGAAAATATGCAGTGTCAATAAACATTAACATACACGTGTTGGGTAGACCCAACCTTACAACTTTAAGCAACACTTTGCTCCCGGTAGAAATGTTAGTAACGCAATTATAATAACTTTAATACTATATACAACAGAAAGTGTGTTGCAATCATTATCGGGTGATGAGGTGGTAACCATACTTGCCTTCTAAACTTAAGATCGCGGGGTTTTTTTCGGGGGTAAAATTTCTAAGTATGGTTTCCTTCGGAAGGTAAGTAAAGCTGTGGGTCCCGCGTCGTACATTTACGGCACGAAAAAGAACCTCAAGCCTGAAAAAAGAGGCCTCTGAGCAAAATTTATCGGCCGTTTCACGCCCTGATTTGAATGGGACGCTGATGACCTGAGATGTTAAAGAGCATCCGTAAATAAACAAAAAAGCATTATTTGTCTGTGTAAGAATAGTATAAAGTTACAGAAAGTTAAATAACCGGTATTAAACCTCGTCCTTCGGCTCCCTTTCGACTTTTCAAAACATTTCTGGTACAAAGTCTAAAGAGCTAAACTGTAAATGCTTTTCATGAGGCTCGGATTTTCCAGGAAGACGTCAATGCTGCAGGATTTGGCAGATATCCAGATATTCACATACACAAACTGCTTTACATTAGGCATCATTTCAAAGCATGGCCCTACAAACGTTCATTCAAATCTCCTCATTCAAACGACTGTCATTTCTTGCAAACTCGGCATATGTTAAATCTCTACGGGGGTTACAGATAGCAAACAGCTGTTTCTCTTTTACTTGGCAAAATAATTATTGCACTGCATTGACAGAGAGAGAAAGAGAGAGCTATTTTGTTTCAATTTATCAAGGAAGCTTAGGGCAACGAGTGATATTTATTAAGAATTATTTTACGAATAAAATTAAAATAAAAAAATATATCCTTAAAATTCGATCACATATATTTGTAAATGTATAAAATGTTTTCAAAGTCTGTTATTCTGGAATTCATAAAGATCCACTACTATAATTCAGTCTACTCTCTAATACCAACTGAAAAAAACCAATGGGAGATTTAACAATTTACATGCACTGCGTTTTTCTTTTATTATCATAGAAATACATTTTAAAAATCCCAAAGTGTTTATTTACAAGAATGACACTTGTTATAGATTGTTGTAAAGCGAAGCGTGATTTAATGTATAGGTTAGGCTGGAATGGAATGTCAAAAACAATGGAAAATCTAATTGTTATGTAATGTTGTACAATGTTTAATGTAAAATGTACGTAACAATAAATTCATCGAGTTTTATTAATTCCCTCAAAGGTTAAGGTCGGTCCTGGTGGTCAAGTGATAACCATACTTGCCTCGTAAACCTTTATCGCGGGTTCAATCCCGGCCAGGGTCGATGGATATTTTCGGGCACGTAAAAGAGCATTAAGCCTGAAAGAAGAGCCAATTCAGTAAAATTTATCTGCCTTTTATACCTAAAACATAGAAAAACATTGGGAGATTATTAACCTCTACAGGAAATGTTGAAAATGTCCTCCCTGCTGCATAAGGTATAACACAACACGGCTTTCATTGCCCAAAATACTAGCATATTGTCTGTTCTGTTTATGCGGCTATGCGAACTCACAGAACTCTCGATATTGGGCTGTCCACAATCCACATGTCATTCATGAAACTCCTACGCACTTGGTGTGCAATATCCGCACAGAGAATAGCGGGACAATATTTGTTGATCATACTTCAGAGTACCGCCGGATTTTCATAGAATTTGTTGAGCAACTGGACGATGTAGGGCTGGGTAATGGACATTTCCAACAAGATGGTGCTACATGCCATACATCTAACCAATCCATGGAGCTAATTGAAAGTTTCTTTGACGACCGGATAATCTTCAAGGACCTGTGGCCACAGAGATCTCTTGATTTGACTATACGGGGGTTACTTAACAGACAGATTTTACGCCACATGCCTCCAGCACAACATTACACAGAAGATGAAAGGTATTGACAACACAGTGCTACAACGAGCGGCCAGTAATGTGAAATGACGTGTTGAGTTATGGCGTATGCAGGAAGGAGGACATTTTCAACATTTTCTATAGAGGTTAATAATCTCCCAAAGGTATATAATACCCACATTTAAGGTATATAATAAGTTTTGGCTAGCATCATTATAAATAAAGAATGAAATGTGTGTGTTCTGTATAAATCACTCTATATATCAATTAAATTAATGTACTGTTTGAATGTCTTTCCTACTTTGTTACTTTAGGGAAGGAACAGGAAGTGTCATGCGAATGATAACACCTTGTCAAAACAGATCAGTTCGCTAAACAAATACGGTTAGCAAACTAGCTCGCTTTTCATACGTCATTCATTTTAGAATATTAATCACAGTTCATTCAACTGTCTCCCGTCCTACGCTAGGGATTACCAGCTGTGATGTTTAAAGCGGTAGGAATACATCCTGTCAATTTTATAGGTCCGCCACTACTCAGAGCAGATTATATATACTTTTTTCTACTTTCCTTCCACCTATAAACGTCACTGTAAGTGATTGATTACTATATAACATGTGAGAGAGAACCTTCAGTAAAAAAGATCATAGTTTTGATGACTTTTTTTCTTCAAAATAGTTTGATGCATTTCACCTGTCCCAGCGTTTCTACAAGTCTCCAAATACAAGTTGGAAATACTTTTTGATAGGTGCTTCAGAATCGCCTCCACTGCCATCATCACTGCTTCTGATAATGGAAAATGCCTCCCTCAAAGGCGTTTCTTCAAATTTGGGGAAGAGAAAAAAAACTCACGTGGGCTAAATTTGGACTATAGGGAGGATGAGGGACACAATTAACATTATTCCTGAGAAATATTCACCAACAATATTTGTGCTGTGCAGCCGTGCATTGTCATGGAGCAGCATCCAGTTTATTACATGGAAATGTGATCTTTTGTGTGTCATATGGCCTTACAGAGTTTTCAGGACATCTCTGTAGTATTGCACAGTTACAGCTGTACGACATACTCACAAACCATTTTTGATTATCGATAATGACAGTAACCTTCCCAGCACTTCTTTTTTATTTTTATTTATTTATTTATTTATTTTTAGATACTTCCACACAGAGTTTGGCTGTTTGTACTCAGAATCGAAACGATGTAGCCAAGTTTCATCAGCAGTGATTTCCTTTGAAAGAAACTCTACATCTTTCTGTACATTACCTACAACTGCATGCATACCTGAATGCGGACGTCCTTTTGTTAAGGAATCGCCCGATCTTGGAATCCACTCTACACAAATGTGGTTGTTACTCGGTGAACTTTTCGGAATTTCTGAAAGATTCTTAATGTTATTCAATGATCGTTTCTCACATTGACAGCAGCGGTATTGAATTAAGTTATGGCATTACTGTGTATTAATTAACATGACAAACTCTAAAACTAACGAATAAAAGAAAAACTAAACATTACATTATATAACTAGATTTGTCTTTTTCCCTTCAAAATCACTTCAAAATAAAAGTATATGCAGAAATTACACCAATTTTCAAAAGTACGGGGTACCAAATTAGAATTCTTGTAATCTATTAGTATTACAAAACAGAAATCACATCTTTAAAATTATTATAATCATTGCCATTGAGATTAAATCACATATATTAATAGTATACTATTAATTAAATGAAATAAATTATCACTGATAGACAAAGTTATACTGTGTAGGTATTTTTAAACAATTTTAAATGTAACCATGTTTATAAACTGAACCCTTGATATCATCTTTACATTCACTAAAATAGAGAGAAATAACAGAAAGTTTCGAGTTACTTGTGTATTTAAGAAGGCGATGTTAATATGTCTCAATAAAACAAAAACATGTTACTATTTAAAAACAATTGCAATGTACTAAGCAAATAAAAACAATCGAAAGTTACATCGATTTTCAGTGACTTTGAAATTTAATTTAAATGTTATTAACATGTAACGTAAACGTTTTCTGTAGGTTATTACAGAGCGCTCTTACATACAAATATAATTCTGAAATACATATTAGATTAATATTTCACATTTGCTATCTTTTCAAAGCTTTAGTTAAATTTAAATCATTTTAAACAGTGTTTAACGCCCGTTTTTACTGTTGAGGCAACAGAGGCGGATTTAAAACATATAAATACAATTTATATGCTTTGCTAATTTTTCCTTTTATTTTGAATTAAAATTAAACGCTAGAGCTCTTTTTCAATTTCTGTTTTTAAATATACCCTACTCCTAATGGCCCGATTTCCCTTGTTTTCAGGAACTATCTTTCTCATTTTATTTAAATGGTTTATACCGAAATTCGTAATGCGAAATACGAAACAAACAAACAAACAAATATTAGTACCGCTATGGTAATTTTTAAATTTTGGGTTTCAGCTAAACCTCCACTTTTAATAATCTGATTTCACTGATTTTCAGAAACTGTTTTTCTTATTTTACTTTCATGGCAAACACAGAGTTTCCTTTAAAACAATTACAAAGTGCGTCCGCTAAAGCGATTTTAAAATTTCGCTTTAACCCCTACTTTTTAAATTTCGGTTTTCAGCTATACCCCTATTTTTAATTGCCCGATTTCCTAATTTTTAGAAAGTATTTTTAATATTTAAATTGTATATATCGAGTTTCGTTATGAAAATAAAAAATATAAATTGGTGCTGCTAGAGCGATTTTTAAATTTTGGATTTCAGATAACCCCACTTCTAATATTTTGATTTCGCTGATTTTCGAAAAATAACTTTTATTAATTTATTTTAATGGCATATACCGATTTTGATTGAGAAAAAACATAAATTCCGGGAACTATAGCGATTTTTAAATTTTCGCTTTAGGTTAGCCCCCAATCCCGATGGTTCAATTTGCTGGTTAACGAACTTGATGAATTATTTGTGTGTGTATATACAATTTTTCACTTGTCCTTTCGATGCCCAGTAGGTACGATCGATGGAGATTTGAGACATTATAGCTGTATTCTTTCGGAATTCGCTAAAAACAGTAGAAAGTCTAACACACACCTGCTAGAGGAACTCAACTAAAACAATTGGTGTGTTAATCACGACTGAGATAGCTCAATTGCGTGGGTCACCGAAACTCCAGTCTTACCGCGTAACGTCCAATTGTTTAACCGGATATCACTCTTGTATACAAAGTTTGCTGCATAGCGAAATGAGAGCACACTACATTTCAGCTACTTTTGTGTCATGAAATAATTTTTTTGATCATCGAAAGTAGATCAGGGGGACCCAATGAGAATCTAATCTTTTAATCATTACCAGTTATTGCAAAATATTCTTTTGCAAGACTTATTAAGGTAGTTTTGCCTAAGCAGGAAAATCCTGCAAGTAACTAATAAACTACGATTGCAATAATACGAAACAAAATTACTTACACTTAATCTTTATTAGCAAAGCAAACAACGTATGGGCATCTAATGACAAATATTTATAATCTTACGTCATTTGTAATACCGTTACATTTTATATTACATCATTAATTATGCATATGATGCATGTCATATTTTTAGCGCACACTCATTTTGATTAACTTTGCATATTCATAAAGATAAATATTCATTTATCAGTGATTGGCTTTTTAAAGTTTTGCTTCATCTAAAGGCTCTTGATGTTGGGGCTTTATTCACAGTCGTTATCTATGTCCTATATTATGCATAAGCACCAGTCAAAGGTCTCAGTTGATTGTAGTGAAATTTTCAAGCATTAATGTCTTTTAAACATATACCGAGGGTGCTAAAAATGTATACACACTTTCACAGTAGATACCTATTTAATAAATTTTAAAGTAGGATCGAAAAACAACAGGAATGTGTAGCATGATGTTCTTTAAACAGATGTGACTCACGTACATTATGACAGCGTTGCTATGTTACAGGTAAATCAACAATGAACAAATGAAGGCAACATTATCGTATGATGCTCTGTAAACAGATGTGACATTACGTTATGCTAGCGTTGCTACAACCAAATGGAGCCAAGATTATCGTTTGAACAGAGGAAGGCAATTCAAAAGGGGTATTGAAAAACCGAGAATGTTGTTGAAGTTCAAAGGTGTACAGAACAGAACCGCCAACGCGAGTAACAATTGCACGCTTTCGAGACAAATTTGAGACTTTCATGTTACATTCTGTCTCGATTTTCTGCCTGCTGATATCTTCTAGCCTTGTTTTAACCGTTTTCCATAGGTTTTTATTATTTTCATTGTTACATTGCCATATTGAACCAAGGCCATTTCCTCCCGAGTCCATTTTCCATCTCAGCAGTCCAAAACGTTGGTGTTATATTTTGTCTCTGGTGTCTGGACTGGTCTCGCTGCATCAATCTAAGTCAATATTTCCCCGTCCTTGTTTTACTATTAACCTTACTTTCATAACAACCCCCTCTCATGATCCCACACTTTGACGTTCCTTTGTAGAGCCCGAGAAGGCGAAGACGTCACGTAAAAACAAAAATACAAAGGACAGATTAGCTAGGTCTGGTTCACAAATGAGAAGGCATTTAGTAAAGAACACTCATATTGACAACGTGCATGCTCATGTTTAAAGTAAAAAAAAACCAACTTGGCGGAAAAAGAATGCTGAGTAAAAAATCTCATTGCTTTCTTTATCGGCATCATATGACAGAAAACCCAGCTTTATTCATCTCACGAGAAGAAACACTTAACTCCAGTTTCTAGCATACGCAAAATTAGCATGCAAGATAAATCACTGTGTCGACAACGTGCTGAAACATTGCCATACCTGTCCTAGTTTCATATTCCCAGATTTGTGGCCAGAATGTAGACCAGAGTTAAATTCAATGGAGCCAGGCGTAGAAGATTAACCACCAACAGAGTCAAAGTTACGACCTCGCACGTTTAAAGGGACTAACCTCATATAAATTCTAGAACGGAAACATAAACTACATTTTTTATCTCTCTCGTTTTTAAAGCTGTTAAATTTAAATTTTGTGTATTGTAATTAGAGTACTTGTTTGTTTCATGGTCATAGAATATATACACAAATGCAAAGAACTAGGACGTTTATTATTAAATAAATATAAACTCAAACGTAAATGAAAGACAAGTTAAACACAGAACTTAATATTTTCACCCTGAATTTCTTTTTCAGTTATAAAATCGACTGATCGAAATATTGTGTTTGGTGCTAAAATATTATCTTAGTTACCTGCATATTTTACATTCTTTTGCTGTTATGAGTGTATAAAAACGTAACAAAAAGGTGTGGACAATTATGAGACATATACACAGGATAAAAAAGTATAATACGAAAATGGGTCCAGAATCGCTTAATTTCATTGCTTGAGCCCTTTTTCTACACCTGTACCACATAACAGAATGTTCAAAAACAGAGCTGTAGGAAACAGAAAATCATATGAAATGTTCAAAATGTCCTCATCCATCAACCCGCAGTCGCATGGACTCTCTGATGCACTGATATATCCCCTGGAGTATTACGTATTGTCTGGCAGCCTTACAGAATACACCTTCGGTTGATCCATAGATCATATGAACATCTGTCAATTTCGTATTTGAACACCTCATTTCACTGTGTTTAGGTCCGTAAACACGCAGAACTGACACTACTTGCTCGGTGCTATGTCAAGCAATGAAATGAATAGCATAACAAGTGGACTGCGTGGTACAGAACGACCACAAAAACAGTGAACAGTCTTCAGTGAATGCCGAAAGAATGTAACTATTGCGGTTGTACCCTTGAAAAGATTTTTTAAAATTTCTTGAAATTTCCATCGATCCTACCTACTAGATACCGAAAATGATAAATACATACATATATATATATACATATATCCTTAAATAATAATAACTGGATAAGACGAAATAAGAACAAAAAGGATAAAACACAGGAAAATTACAGATTTACTATCGCCATATTTCGCACAGCTCTTGTTCTTTTTAGGCAAGAATACATATCTGTGTGTGTGTGTTAACCCTCTAGCGGCCGAAATTTCCGTTTTTTCTCAACGAAATTCGGAATATTCCATTAAAACAAATTAATAAAAAAAACTGTTTCTGAAAATCAGGGCAATCGGGCCACCTGAGAACCGAAATTTAAAGAGTGGGGGTTAAAGCGAAATTTAAAAATCTCTCTAGAGGCTGCAATGTTGACTTTTTTTTAGAAGGAAACTCGGTATATATCATTAAAATAAAAGAATACATATAGTTTCTGAAAATAAGTGATATCATATTATTAGGAGGGGGGTTTACCTAAACTTAAAATTTAAAAATTGCTCTAACAATATTAATAATATAATCTTGCAATGAAACTCTGTATTTAGCATTTCAATACAATTAAAAAAATGAAAATCAAGGAAATCGGGCTATTTTGGAGTGGGGTGTTACGTGAAACTCAAAATTTAAAAGTAGTTCTAGCTACAATAACATATGTTTGTACAAAAAAATTAGAAATTAGTTTCTGAAAATTAGAAAAATCGGTTCATTAAGACTAGGGGTGTACCTGAAAACGGAAATTTAAATTTACTCCAACGCTTAATTTTGTCTCTGTTGTTTTAAAACTAAAGGACAAACTAATTCAGCATATAAACTGTATTTATAACGATGTATATGTTTTATATTTAACAAAAGCATTGTATTGAAGATAGCAAATGTGAAACATTAATCTAATGTGTTCGAGAATTATATTTGTACGTAAGAGCGCTCTGTAATAACCTTCAGAAAACGTTTACGTTACATGTTTTTACTAAAATAATATTTAAATTAAATTTCAAAGCCACTGAAAATCGATACAACTTTCGGTTGTTTTTATGTGCTGTGAACATTGTAACTGTTTTTAAATAGTAAAATGTTTTTGTTTTATTGAAACATATGAACATCACCTTAAATACGCAATATAACACGAAACTTTCTGTTATTTTTCTCTATTTTAGTGAATGTAAAGATGATATCAAGGTCTCAGTTCATAAACATGGTTATATTTACAAATGTTTAAATATATCCACACAGTATAGCTTTTTTATCTGTGGTCATACATTTAATTTAATTAATAGTATACCATTAATTTTTGTGCTTTAATCTCAATAATAATGGCGATAATTCTAAAAATATGGTTTCTTTTTGTAATAATTATAGATTCCAAGAAATCTATTTTTCCCTTATTAACACACATTAACGCCATTACTTATTTCATTTCATTAATTAATACGGAAATAATAGGCATTTTATATTCATTTTTAAAGTTATTCAAATTACTGAGGAATTCGCTTAGTTTACTCACCTCCTGCGTGACCGACTTTTTTTCGATCGCAATGTACCTATGTGTAGAAAATATAAACATTTATTAACTTTTAATGTAACCACATTTACTACATTTTAAAGCGTGTATGTTTGCATCGTTTTCGTGCATTTTGGCGAAGTTTAATAATATTACGTGCTAAAGGGTATTAGCAAATCTCCCCTTCATTGAGACATCCAAAGCGGAACGTAAACATCTGAAAAAGTGCATAGCTTCAGTCGTCATATCTGCACCTCTGCTGCCCTGGCAACAGAATATGTTAAGGCTTAATGCAACAAGAACCTGCGTCACGAATCAGGCTACAGGCGATATATAATCGACTGCCGACCGAAGAGAATTAAATATCGACTTAATTTACATTTCCTCTTTAAATTCAGGAAGCAGCACATCGTTGACGTCATTACGGCAAGAAGCAGTCCCTATGGACTGACAGCAACGGCCTAAAGTGTAGCGCCGTCAGGCTGGGTAATGAGATCGCGTATATCGCATCTATATGCTGCTACATTCTGTTTACTCTCAACATGCATTTGTTAAAAGCTTAAAAAATACTTTAGTTATTTTTTATCGGGTGAGGCAATTATACTTTGGCTGCAATTTGGTAAGTACAATTATTAGCGGGCGCTCTCTAATCTGTCTGCTATGTACATGGGTCACACTGAAAGTTTCTGCTGATTAATACGCATAGCAGTAAAGTAGACTGTCTTTTGTTGGGTAATAAATGCAATTCCGTTTCCAAGGCAACGATTATTTACAAATCCAGAGAATACAAGAATAAGCTATTAAATAATTTAGAAATCAACCGCCTTTGTGCTCTAGTGACAGAGTTTGCAACTATTAATCCGGAGATCCTCGTTCAAATCCCGATCAGGTTAAATTGTCTAGGTACGGTTTTTTTTTCCTCCACAGTTCTTTCCTTACCCTTAGAAAGCAAATGCCAGGTAGTTTTAAAGTGCCAAAGACTCCTATTTCATTTGTGCAATCATTAATTAATCAGTTTAAGCATCCCTATAGACTACACCTGTAGTATTCAATGCACAGCCTACGAAGACCGCCACGAAGGCCATTAAGATGCGGACTCTTCAGCGGGAGGTCTGAGGTTCGATTTCCACCAAGACCGTTCTCCCTGACTAACGTTTTTCACGTTTTCCTCAGTCCTCATAAATGGCAAATGCCAGGGAGGTACCAAAAACTTGGGCTTGGAATACTTCCTTCCTCAAAAAAAAAAAAAAAAGCCTTTCTCAATTTATCATCCCGTGTATTGTCAGTGTCCACGGCTTGTGATGCCTCAGTATTTAAAACGGGCGTTAAACGCTATTCGCGAGAAGAACAATTCAGTCTAAGCGACAACAAATAAAGCATTAAAAACAGTTGAAAATTGAAGTGGGGTACCACGTGTTTGAATGAGGACATGAGGCTATTGGTGACATACGACACGCCACAATCTATGTTGACAATAGCGAAACAGCAGTTGCAAGATGACAGCGCCTCTTGGCAAAAGGTATGCAATTAAAGAAATGCTTCCCGTCTCCAATGGGAAGTGCCTGTCACGTCAAACTGTTTACATTTAGGCGCATAAGTTCTTTGAAGGGTACCAATAAATACTATAGCCACTTCTATTTGGTTGTTCATACGGTATGGCAACCTCTAATGCATGACAGGTTGGATTTTCACAAACACTGTGCGCGATGGTTACCCACAGCACAGAATGCAAAGAATGGGTCTGGCGTTATAACATGCCGATCGCTACCACGATGAAGGACACGATATGCCAGCCCGAACTGTCACAGGTTCATCTTGAGTTCACCTTTTCCGACCCGAGACAAAGTGTGAGCCAGTGTCGTAGAAAAATCTGCGTCGTCTGCGAATTAAAGTTGAAAGTTGCATTCCAGCCTTAAGGACAAACCGCCAATGCTGACTTCTACTGTAACATCCCCAGGAAACTACGTAAGGGTATTTAACAGAGGTGACCGGGACTCCTTATAAAATGCTTGTTTTTCTGCCAATAAGAATGAAAGGGTGCGAAATTTCAAGAGGGTAGTCCTCGAGTATCCGCCATATTGCCCTGATCTTGCTCCATGAGGAAACTACACCCAAGATCGGGGTTCGTACCCGGCCAGGACCGATGGATTTTTTCTGGCGTAAAAATCCTAAGTATGGCTTCCTTCGGAAGGAAAGTTAAGCCGTGAGTCCCGTGTCGTACATTTACGGCGCGAAAAAGAACCTCAAGCCAGAAAGAGAGGCCTCTGAGCAAAATTTGTCGGTCGTTTCACCCCCTGAGTTGAATGGGACGCTGATGACCTGAGATGTTAAAGAGCGTCCTTAAATAAATCAATCAAAAAAAAAATCCACGCGGAAAGTAAAGCCGTGGGCACGATTTATGGCACGAAAACGAACATTAAGCCTGAAAGAAGAGGCCTCTGACCAAGAGGCCCTGAATAGAATGGAACGCTGATGACCTGAGATGTTAAAGAGTAAAATTTAAAAAAAATCACACACCTATTAGATTAATATTTCACAGTTGCTATCTTCACGACGATACTTTTGTTAAATATAAACATACACAACGCTATAAATACAGTTTATATGATGAATTTGTCCTTTTATTTTAAAACAATATAGAGAAAATTAAACACAACAACGCTTTTTAAATTTCGGAATTCAAGATCCGTAATTTCCAGAAATTATTTTTCTTATTCTATTTAAATGTATATACCAAATTTTGTTGTGAAGAAGAGCGATTTTCATATTTTGAGTTTCAGGTAATCCCCCACTTTTAATGGTCCAATTTCCCCGAATTTTAGAAAATATTTTTATTTTATTTAAATGGTATAGGAAGTTTTGTTGCGAAAAAAAAAAAACAAATATTAATGCCGCTAGAACGATCTTTTAAGGCAACCACCTGCTCTTAATAAACCGATTTCACTGAATTTTGGAAAATATGTTTCATGTTTTATTTCAATGGCATAAATATATCGCGTTTTCTTTTAAAAAAATTAAAAATTTAGGTTATTATTGGGAAAATTTATCTATAGCCCCCACGCGGTTTTTTTTTTTTTTTGTTCGATTTTGGAAAAAACTACTTTTCGTCGAGAAAGAAGAAAAAATGCGGCCGCTGGAGTAATTTTTCAATTATTTAATCTTTTTTCTCTTTAGGTTAACCCCCACTCCCAATTGTCCAATTTTGCTGGTAAACGAATTCAGAGAATCGTTTGTTAATTGATGGTTATATGCCGAATTTCGTACGCACGCACGCACACGCACACGCACACACATACAAATGCAGGTGCCAATTGGCACTTTTTTTTTTGATTGGTTTATTTATGGACTCTTAACATCTCAGGTCATCAGCGTCCCATTGAATTCAGGGCGTGAAACAGCCGACAAATTTTGATCAGAGACCTCTCTTTCAGGCTTGAGGTTCTTTTTCGTGCCGCAAATGTACGACACGGGACCCACGGCTTTACTTCCCTTCCGAAGGAAGCCATACTTAGGATTTTACGCCCGAAAAAATCCATCGGTCCTGGCCGGGTTCGAACCCGTGTTTTGGGTTTAGGAGGCAAGTATGGTAACCACTACACCACCAGGACCGACTCCAGTTGGTACGATCGATGCACTTTTAGAATAATCAATAAAAATCTTTCAATGGATATAAACCCAAAAACTAACTAACATTCCTTCGGAAATCGCTAAAAATAAACTAAAATAGATGTTTTTAAGAGACTAACCGCAAAAGCTTAGCTCCTTGGGAATTCGCTAAGTTATAAGGAAGGTTGAGATAACTTATGATGTCTAAAAGGTATGATAATTTATTATTGAAGCCTTCGTACTAGCAAAAAATTTCAATGCAACCCCCGTAACTTAGACATTAACTTGCCAAGGTATGTGAAACCTGCGCTCTGTATACAGATGAATTGGTCGCGCATTATTGATATGAACTTTGAACTACAGCTGTCGCCGCTGCACTAATTAACTATCGTAAACCCAAGAGAGTTTCTTGTCGCATTATTTATTAACACGCTGTTCTGCATCGCAGATTACCCAGATTGTTAATGTCTCCATTTCGATTTCTGCAAACTGACTTTACTTCTCCACAGAGAGTTTTCAAACCGAGTGCCAACTCTTAGCATTCTTGATGTTACCCTCTGACCTTTTAATTTTACCGTCTTTTCATTCTCTTACGTCATGATCTTTTTGGCTGTATTTTCTTCCTTCTTTTCGTTTCTTTGTCACATTCTTTTTAAAACTTTCCTCTCCATACATTTTATTTTATAACTCTCCCCGTTTTCTTTCGGTTGTAATACTCTCTTAAGTGGGTAAAACTTTTTATCCTAACATCATTCATGTAACCTGTTTAGCTTACGCCCTCCACAGAGTTTCTGAAACAATCAGGAACGAATTCCCTTTTGTCAAATCGTTCCTTCCCAATATAACGTTTTTGCAAAGCCGCATCCAGGATTTTAGTGTAAAGAGAGAAATACCCTGACATTCCTCGCCCTGTTATAAATTATGGAGGACATGGATTCTGTATTATTAATATGAGTACACTCAGGGACAAAAAACAAACCGGACACTTTTATATTTGCAATACATTTGCTTGTCATAACACATTATATGGCAGAATATTCCAATTATGTGTACAAAGTCTCATATACAGCAAGTTTATCTTAACCATTTTGTGCTTCATTGTTATTATTTGTTTATTTTACATGTCGTAAATGTAAATAGGATTGTCACATTTTAATCTTGAAAAAATGCCACCTGAAGACGTGACTCATGCTATAGCCCGAAACAATGACGTACGTTACATTCCAAATGTAATGAATATGGCTAGAAACACAGTCCATGATACCTTAAAACGGTTTAGAGAGGGCCTAGAATAGAATACACCAGAAGACCAGGTTTGGGTCGTACGAGAGCTACAAATCAAAAGGAAGACAGTACATGGTGTTGACAGTTCTTAGGGAGCGCATCCTGCCAGCTACGACTGTAGCCCAGCAATTTGTTAACATGCATGGACGCCCGATATCGGCCAAAAAGGTTAGAAGAAGGTTGAAAGCAAGTGAACTGATATCAAGTAGACCTGCAACTGATCCCAGTTTGTTCAGAATGCACCGAGTCGAACGATTGCGTTTTACAAATGATCATAGAGGTTGGAGAAATGAACAGTAGGGCTGTGTTCTGTTCACAGACGAGTCCTGTTTCAATCTGGCTCACCTGGTGGATTGAAAGAGTTTGGAGAAGGAGAGGAGAACAATTTGCACAATGCTGCATTTCCGAAAAGTTATATTTGGAGATGGTGGAGTGAGAGTTTGGACAGGAGTGTCTATGGATACTTGTACTGAGTTAGTTTTAGTACAAAATGGAAGTCTAACAGCAGATAGGTATATAAATGAATGTTTGACTAATCATGTTGTACAATTTGGTCCATTTCAGGCGATAATTTTCTTTTAATGCACGCCTGCATATTGCTCACGTGGTCAAAGATTATCTCCAAGAAGTGGGAATCCATGTCGCAGAGTCCCGTCATGAATCCTCTTGAACACGAAAAAAAAAAAAAAATTAACAACAAAATTTAAGAATTAAAAATAAAATATAATCATATAAAAGTTTTTTTTTTGTCTCTGGGTGTATTTTAAATAAGTCACAAATATCATAGTTCTGTTTTAATATTGACGTTACATGCAGAGCCATGTTCCACAAGTATGGTCTAATTCATTAGAAGTGTGTGTACTTGTAAATTGTAGTTATTAATTCATTTCTGTTACACTTGTACTTTACAACTCCACACTTACAAGCATAAAATAATATAGGATTATAGAAATGGAACTAATCAATAAAGACAGAGTATTTTTTCTTATCACACAGAGAGATACGATGGTGAAACAGTTTTTAATGAGAAGAACAAATCTCGTGTGATTGGTGGAAAATATTCGAAGCGCCCATGCGTACGCGTTTTAGTGCAGGACGTTACCAAAGAATGAGTGATTGCTAGTCAGCTGCCTAAAATGGAGTCGCTCAGCAAAGAATAGCACGCTGCTCCGAAATTTTCCTTCCGTCCGCAGAAAGCCGGTATGGAAGCGTTTATGACGTTGCAGCAAATATGGCGATTATGTTCTGCCACAATCAACTGCGTACCGCAACGGTTCCTGAGGTTTTGCCATGTTTTCTTCAGTCCTCATAAATGGCAAATGCGGGGGAGGTACCTTAAACTTAGGCCTGGAACGTTTCATTCCTTAAAAAATCCTTTCCCAATATATCACTTCATTTCATGTATCATCAGCGTCCACCGCCTGTGGTGCCTCAGTAGTAAAAACGCGCGTTAAACACCATTAAAAAAAAACAATCAACCGCAGTTCGATGGTTCAAAGAGTTTAAAGAGGTTGGTTTAAGTGCTCCAACCACTGAAGTGAACGAGGCCATTATTAACACAGCTGCCGCCATTGTTCAAGAATATCAACAAATAACATTGGATAGAATGGCAGACATGCTCCGATGCTGGTACGTTTATCTTTCTGTACAATCGCATTTACA
This sequence comes from Metallyticus violacea, assembly GCA_030762175.1. NCBI lineage: Eukaryota > Metazoa > Arthropoda > Insecta > Mantodea > Metallyticidae > Metallyticus > Metallyticus violacea. The sequence goes on along the minus strand of CM060840.1, from coordinate 11,563,326 downwards.
TGAGACGTGTCTGTGCCAGATTGCTGACACCTAACTTCAGCGTGGTAGCGAAGCATGGCAAGGCATGTCTAAATTCCATCATTACAAGTGATGAGGTTTGGCTTCACCAAGCAAAGAGGCCAACTCTGTCTGCAAATCACCTGTTCTTAACTTTAAAGAAGGTCAAGGTTGTTCGATCGGCAGGAAAGGTTATAGTGCAATGTCGTGCAATGGTTTATAACTTGAAGTCCCTTCGCAAACAATATTACAAGACATTTTTGAGCGCCCTTGCCGAACACATCCAAAGAAAACACTCAAGAGCTACACCCGTCTGGTTGGCATCGTTACTACCCTCACGTTTACAATGTTGTTGCTCAACATTTGATCAGAGAAAGATTCAAATGTGTGCCCTCACCCTCAATACAGCCCGAACCTAGCCCCGGTGACAAAATTATCTACAGGGCCAGCGTTTTGGTTCATCAACGGCTGTCGTGCAGAAGGCGGCGGCGGTTCTGAAGACGATATCAAAAAACTGTTTCCAGCGAGTATCTCAGAACTGCCAGACACTTGTGCCAAGTGCATACAACTCAATAGGGACCAATTCGAAAAATACCATACCAGCTTCTATGACCCTGCTTAGTTACTTAGCAATAAAAAAAATGTCATTCAGTCATTTTTGACTAGCCCTCTGCAAAGCCTTAATTACAGTCATTTATAGACCTTAAGGCAAATGTATGGAGAACTTTTTTGAGTTCACTTTTAACTAGAGCGACTTGTAACCTTATAATATGGTTGTTAAAACCGGATATGAGGATATGAGATTATCAAAAGGTTAAGTTCCATCTCTCCTGTGAGTTGAAGCGAAATGATCCTCGTTAGAGTTGGGTTACTGCATATAAACTGCTGCTACCAGAAAGCTCCCCCATTATCTCTAACAAACCTTTAACACGTTTCACATTATGTCGGCTACACACTCCCGTACTCCTATTACTTCTTGAACATTATTACTGCGTCATTTCCTTTTCATTTCCTCAGTTACTGTAACAGCACACTTTTACCTTAATTCCGTGCGTCTAGTGTTGCCATAGCAACGGTGCAAGTTTTCAAGTCTTTGGAATAGATGATTTATACATACAGTTTAATATCTCGATCTGGGGGATAGCAAAATGGTTCTTAGAGACAGAGAACCAAATAAAATACCTATAATTTATTTTGTTTTAATACTCGGTGCTTTTGTTGTTTCCGTTGCAATGCACTAATAATTACGTAAATAATTAAAATGTCAAGATTCATTCAGAAATTTGCTCACCTGATATACCATTCATAATGACTTGAAACTAATATGTCAAACTGTAGTCCATAATTTTATCTGTAAATAAATATAATGTTCCTGCAGTATCAACAACGTGGTTGAAAACTGTTAGTAGTTTAGTATCGCGCAGTGGAAATGGGCCACAGTATTACCGTGTAATGGTGTATGAGGGTATGTCATTAAGTGGTTAAAAACGGATTTGAATGGAGCATTTGAGTCTATTGCCTTTAGCATTAGTTGGTGGCATTATACAAGTATGGACACGCTCCATTTTGGTCCTAATCGTCTCTAACTTCCATAAGACTACGTGTTAAGTTTTTGTCGTTTTACTCGATTGTCACACAGTTAATTCTTAAAATATTTGTGTTATACTGTTGAATGATACATTCTGTGTCTGCTCATGTTCTTCTTTTTGCATTAGAAGACCTAGGTCAGACAGAAAATGCAAACTTTTGAGACTATGTCAGTTATAGTTACGGCACTTTTGCGTAGTAACGCATCCGAACTCAGCGGCCAATGACGGCTCATTTGCCGGCAGAGAAAAAGACTGTCATCGGTTAAAACAGAAATCGCAAAATTAAACCGATTTTAGTCGGTCCTGGTGGTGTAGTGGTTACCATACTTGCCTCCTAAACCCAAGATCGCGGGTTCGATCCCGGCCAGGAGCGGGCGTAAAAATCCTAAGTATGGAAGGGAAGTAAAGCCGTGGGTCCCGCGTCGTACATTTACGGCACGATAAAGAACCTCAAGCCTAAAAGAAGAGGCCTCTGAGCAAAATTTGTCGGCCCTTTCACGCCCTAAATAGAATGGGACGCTGATAACCTGAGATGTTAAAGAGCGTCCGTACATAAACAAAAAAAAAAAAAAAAAGCGGATTTTAGTAACACCATCTACCGAGAAAGTGATAGTCTTATGCGTAACGAGAGTCTACTGCTGGCTACATTCCAGCCTCAAGGACAAATCATAAGAGCCGACATCTGTTGTAAATATAAATGAGATTATGCGAAAGTTTAAGCCCCGGTCAGGTCAGAATGTCTGTTAAGTGGTTTTTTCCCTCTGTTACCCGAGAAGATGAAGTCCAGATATCTTTAAGGCACCATGAACTCAAAGGTCATTTGCGTCATTATAAATCATCCCTACAAAGTTGCACCTATAGTATTCAGCCTACAATCTACAGATATAACGGTCAAAGTGACCATAAATGAAACATTTAAAAATCCCTATATTAAACATCATATATACAATTTATTTATAAATTACGATAAAAAGGAGTCCCATAGGAGCCGCCACTGCAGAATAACTAGCTACATTAACTCTCTGTTGGGAGGGAAATGGAGCGGAACGTTTGGGTGACGTGGATCCTGTTTGTCGAACGTAAAAACAGACTAGCCGTTCGTTAGAGGATCGCTTTAGGAATTTGCACTCCCTAACTCTGCAGAACGTATCGTTATTCATTTATTTTGCACTGACCACAGTGCATACAGCAGGGACGACTTGGATATTTCCCGGAATGGAATTCTGATTGCGCATGTACCGAAATGTAGTGTATTGCATATATTTTCCTTCAGGTAGCCTAGGTATTGCATTACTGAATATAAAACGAGAACACTTTTTAACGAGAGCCTTTTTTTAAATTACACAGCTAAAACACTGAAAAGTATCTCACTGTATAATAGCTGATGCTTCCCATAAAGAGGGGGGCATTTCGGTCTTTGCTCTATAGATGCTCCGGTGCGGGCTCTGCGGACTGTGCGTACTCGTGGTACTTCTGACGTTACTAGAAGCAGCCGACCCCTTCCGTTGGGGAGTCGTCCGGAGGGTTGGACGTAGCGTGGCCATGGTCCCGTAACTCACGGGTAAATGAGTACTCCCGGCGGCAGTGTGTCCTAAGGCGTGTACCTTGGGAGCAGGTGTTATTACCGAATCACTGTTGTCGTGGGGTGGATAGTGGCTACCTTAATGCTGGGTGACTCACCTCTTAAATTGAGTAGGTCTATGATAGACGTGACCTATCCATCAGTGAGAATCTTGTAGCCAAGTTCGCTTAGCGCGTTTGGGCTAAGAGATCGTCTGCAGCCGAAAGCGGGTCGATTTTGACTCTAAGTACCGTCCTAATGTACAATGCCACTGGGCTACACAGACTTCTATGTATATTCCCTTGGTATCCTCACCGTATATATACACACACAATATATGATACTATGACTAACTCTATGCCATTCTTTCTTCGTTTATTATTACTATAGGTTATATAAGGCAAATATTACCAATAAAATAAATATAAAATATAAAAAAATTATAAACTAAAGGTGATATTTACGCAGTGAAATTTACTCTTGGATAATGGATTATTTTATACAGGGTTAACCCATGGTCTTGGATCACTCATTACGGGTAACATTGTTTTTGTTTTATTTAACTCAACTACCTTTGTGTCTGTTTGCTCGGAATATGATTGTTCCCAAAACAAAACACAATCTTTCACTGCTGTAGTGTTTTCGGTGCAGTCAGCCACCAGGCGTGAACTCTGCTCAGTTCTGTCTCAACCTTTGTTTCCTGCAGTGCATTAGTTTTTAGTAGGTTGTTAGTGATACGGTATGGATAACTTTACTTATGCAGAATTAGCCGATATGCACCACGTCTACGGTTTCACTCAATGTAATGGAAGAGCGGAACAACGATGTTATCAAGGCTGTTTCCGCTGCAATCTCATCACACCACATTTGCAGCTATGCAAGGAGCCTGGATTTACCCTTACAGGAAGATAGCACCAAGGACTGCTGGTGTGGTAATAGCTGCAGTCCCGAACAACAGCGGAGAGAGCTGAAGGTAGTGTGACTTGCACAGATATAGCTAAATAATGTTTTCAACACAGTGGCATGATAACTCAGACGGTTAGAGCGCCGTGCTATAGTTGTGAAGGTAGTGGTTTCGAATCCTCATACATGAGTGCTTTTATTTATTTGTTTCTATCGGAATTGAAGGAAATTTGCCACCATTACAATGGCTTAATCACCAATATAGTAACCACGCACACAATGCGCTATAAATTGATATTCACGAATTTTTTCTGCTGCAATAAAAGGAGCTTTGCCACCATTAAAGTAATTTTCCCGCCCTAACAATTTATATTTACAAAAAGGACGGAAGCGTAGGCCTAAATTTAGGGTACCTCCCCGAAATATGAAAATTGCCTAACAGGTATTCTCTGGGAATGTATGGACTGGTATGGTTAACTATTTTATGATTGGGCCTTATGTACTACCCGACAGACTAAATGCAGTAGTCTGCAAGACGTTCCTTCAACAGGCCCTCCCACATTTTCTGGAAGATATGCCGCTGATAATTCGGAGGCATATGAGGTTTCAACATGATGGGACATCAGCACATTTTTCAGTGAATTCTGGGGTCACGTACAGAGCCTAACTTAAGCGGCCTCTGTCGAAACAAATATGGGCTTGGTTGCTAGGACATGTGCGCCAATCTCCTGGGATGCCAGAGCGACAGCTCATGTTATGAAGTTTGTTGTGATCACGGCGGTCGACATAACAGTGCAAAAGTGTAATTTGGGTTTTTTCGTGTCTTTTTTTTTTTTTTTTGTTTGTAATTTTGGTTGTCTATCCTTAAAAATAAATAACTGCAATTGTCAAGAGATGCCAAGTAGCTGATAAATTGGTGCCAGACCGTAATGTAAACACGACCTATAGCAGTCAAATGTTCCGTTTTGTTTGGAAACAGTCATATTCCAAATACGTAGATACAAAGGTGGTTGAGTTAATACAAAAAAAAAACAATGAAATCACCGGTAATGAGCCACCGGAGACCATGGGTTCCTTATATCAAAACACTCAGAAAAATCCATTAACAACTTGTGAAAGTTTGTCGGTAGAGTTCGGATTCTACTTGTATAGTCATTTTGCAAACACCACCCATATCTCTTTACGATATGCGTCTCCCGATTCGATTATAGGGCACAATATGCTAACATTACTATAAAGCGCGCAAAACACACTATACGGTTTTCAGAAATGTCATTTAAGGATATTATAAGCCTTACCTATGCTCTCCACCTGCTTAACCTAACTTTTTTTCTATACTGTTTAAATTCAGGAAACTACATTTTCTCAGATAAACATAACTAGGAACTCAATAATAATAATAATAATAATAATAATAATAATAATAATAACAACTTGAATGTGATTCAGAGACTACCAAAAACATTCACCTGCCTTAAGTAATGTGGTGTTCTATATAATCACTTTCATTTCAGTGTCTAATACTGAGATCCCATGTCCATTTTGAAAATAAAAAAATGTTTTAATTAACGAATATATAACTTTGAGGTTTAACAGCTCTTCGCTAAATACACTCAAGTTGCGGCCCTTGCAGTGACATGTAAATGACTTCATTGAGAAGTATACTCAATTCAGAGCGGATGTTGGGGACAAAGACATCAGTGGTGGCGATTTATTTTCGCGGGACCCTCCGTGCGTAACGACCTGTCGGTCGGTTCAAGCTGGTACCGTGGTGAACGAGAGTCAGACTGTCGTGTAAGACATTGCTAATACTTAAACATTTACTGACTATTAACAAGCAAGAAGATGCTGGAACTGTCTCCATCATTTCCCATACATTTCTGGCATCGGCTTATGAAATTAACCATTACCTTCTGCAGTTCCCTCTGAGAAATGGAACAAATTTCATCACGAATGTTATTTTTCAGTTCAGCTAATGTGTGTGGATTTATCTTGTACGCTTTTTCCTTTAAGCCGCAGGGCGTTAAATCACGGGACCGAGGGGGGACACTTGTTTTTAAGTGATGACTCGAATATTTCATGAATTGCATGCAAACCGCCACGGGTGGCCGAGGTCTTTAAGGCGCGGACTCGTAACGGTTTGAATCCCGCTAGGACCGTCCTCCCTGACTGAGATTTTTTTTTTTTCCAGGTTTTCCTCAGTCCTCATAAATGATAAATACCGGGGAAGTACGCTAAATTTAGGCCTGTAACGTTTATTTCCTTTAAAAATCCTTTTCCAATATATCATTTCATGTCATGTATCACCAGTGTTCACCGCCTGTGGTGCCTTAGTAGTAAAAAAGGGCCTTAAGCACCATTAAAAAAATTGCATGCTTGACCTGGGCCGTACTCACCTATCATTGTTAATTGTTTCTTCAAAATAAATAAATAAAAAAATACTGTATGCCATTCTCTCGCCGTTAATGGCGCACCACATTCCTATCTTTTGATCATGCAAGTGTTCCTCGTTTTTTTTTTTAATTTGTTTATTTACGGACGCTCTTTAACAGCTCAGGTCATCAGCGTCCCATTCAAATCAAGGCGTGAAACGGCCGACAAATTTTGCTCAGAGGCCTCTTCTTTCAGGCTTGAGGTTCGTTATAGTGCCGTAAATGTACGACACGGGACCCAAGGCTGTACTTTCCTTCCGAAGGAAGCCATGCTTAGGATTTTTACGCCCGAAAAAATCCATCGATCCCGGCCGGGTTTGAACCCACAGTGTTCCTCGTGAAGCAGGTGAATTAATATACCTACTTAGGTGGAATCAAAAATTCATCCATAAATAAAATTATATTAAGGTCAATTTCTCCGTCTTGCACATTATTCAAAATCCATTAATATCTATCTACTCCTGGATGCAGGGGCGCCCGGTTTAAGGTTCTTGCACAATTTTTTGTTACATAAAGTAATTTCATCATTCGTCTCGAAGACCTAGTTTGATTGTTTTCCTCTAAGAGTGACTTCATTTTCCTATTATTTGAAGCAACTAACAGCTTCAAGTATTAAAAGTTTTAAAGTTCAACTTGATCGTCGAATCTCCCAGCCCTGCACTTTCCCCCAACCACGTTCTAAACGTATTAGCTTAGGGACATAAGCTTCTCTGCCACTTTCCTTCTAAACCATAAAGTAGCATTAATATCGGGCAAGCCTTGTCGAATGATTTATTCTCTCCCTCGCTAGGAAAATAAATAAGGCAGCTACGCGTAGCATGCGCGTTGGGAGTAAAAGTATAGGGTTTCAGAAACGATGTCTCCGTGCCGGAATAGGAAACCATTGGTAAACCCGTATGCAATCTGCGTTGTGCATTCGAATTGTGAAGACCCTTGAAATAGTGCAAATATTACCAATGTCCCTTTTCTGTGCCGTTTCCTGTAACCTCAAACAAATTATAATTATTAGTTAATTAAAAATAATCTATAGTAAAGAACAACGACAATAGATGAGTGTAATAAAATAATTGTCTGGTACATAGTAGCCAAAATTGGTCATCAATTTCAGCAATTGCACCCTATAGGAGGGTAGCTATTTAATTTTAGGGATTTTAACATGTTTATAACACGATATAACTGTAACCTATAAATTTTATGACCACAAAAGAAAAAGTCTCTTGTGTTAACCGCCTACGGTAGCTTGGAGGGCCGAGAGCGCCATATAAAATCTTTAGAATAGGAAGAAAGAAACCAGAGGCTAAAGTGTGAAGCCCCTTTTCTTTTTTAAAAGAGCTGCTGGGGAAAGGTTAATAAACAGAAGTACTTTAAATTCGTTAAAGGACTCTGACCCCGACCGGCGGTTGTAGACTAGCCTTTTAAACTGGCCAATGTCGACAAAAGTTTTAAACTTTCAAATAACAAGGCAGGTGGTACGTGCGGCAGGTGAATTTAACCAGACAAATTTTTAAAGAAAGACTCGAGGCTTGCGCGTGCCTTTTGGCGTCTCCTAGCCACCGATTTTTGATTTGAATTTAATATATAAGGAAGCGATTCAGTTCGCAGAAACAGTTCGACTCAGTTTCAAGTTCTACAAGCCGGAGACGCAGTAATAAGATCTACACGGGGCGAGGAACATGCAATTTTTAGGTAGTTTAAGTTTCACATGCGGAGAGACACGTGGTTCGAAACAGTTTGTAGTATTCATTATAAGTTCGAATTTCAATTTCACGCGCCGCGGCACCCATCTATAAGTTTCACACGCGGCATATACGTTTATATCGACGTAGCTAAGTCTATCGTAAGAAAACATCACAGAATATGACAGATTTTAGACATAATAAAATACTGATATATACGGGGGATGATCAGAAACAAGGCCGATATTTCTGGAGTTTCGTCCGTTATAGAGAAATTAGTAGTGTGCGGTAATTCTAATTCATGCAATTGGCAACCGTGTGGAGCGTTTCAGCCACCCTTATTTAGGTCCGCAACGCTTTCGCCTTTGAAAAAAAAACTGCTTTCCCTGTTAATAAATTTAATTTCACATGTCATCAATTCATCAGTAGTGCCTCAGTAATAAAAACGGACACTATTAAAAAAAACCCTAAGTTTCCTGAGAAACACGAAGAAATTTGTGCAATTTTCTCATATCTCCAATAAAAGATGTTTAATAACGCCTTTATCTACTAAGTCCAGTTCTTCTTCGGGTGCATGACCACAATTACTACAGGTATTGAAAAAGTTATGCAAGTGTCATCTTAAAGTCCAAGCAAAGGATGAATTCAAAAGTTTACGCTCACAAACCTTCAAAGTACTCTCCACCTCTCCCTACACACAGTTGTAGACGGTGCAACCATTTGTCAAAAGCACTGTGGACTGAGATATCGTCAACGGGCTGAATTTATAGCTTAAGCAAGGTTCCGCAATAATTTAAAAGGTTTTCTATCAATGCAAGGTTTCACTCCAGGAAACAACCAAATGCCGTACGGTGCAGAGATGTAGGGTGGATGGTCAAGGGTTTTGGCGACTTCCATTTTCCTCAAATATGCAGCTGTTCTGTGATGAGACGCATTGTCGCGCTTCAACAGCCTTGAAGTTTCTGTCTTTGGACGCCGCCGCCTCAGCTCTTCAAATAAAGGATCCAAAAAGCGCTTCCATAGTGTTCTCCATTCATTGTCACTACTTCTGGGGTACAGTCAACTACTAATGCTTCTTCAAAGTTGAAGAAAACAGCGAACATTCGCTTCCGAGAACGAAAATCTTGTCGAAGAACAACAAACTGGTCTTGTATCATTCTCATTTACCCACACAAGTTCTGAGCTTTATTTGGAGTAGTTTAGTACAGCAATAAAACCAACTTTCATTACCAGTGCATATGTCTGTCAAACGTTTAGGATCATTTGGTGGAAACATGCTGAACAGTTTCCTTGCACATTCCTTTCTTCTCTTCATGGTTAAGGAATGTGGAACCCTTTTGCAGATTTTTCGTAGCTCATAGAGTATAGTGTCAATGCTGCCAATATTGATGCCTAGCATTTCAACAGTAATGTGCCGATTTTTCCCCAGAAGTTCCTCACTCTTTGAATTGTTCTCCCGTTCACAGCTTCCCGAGGTCTGGCCAGAGCGAGAGTTGTCTTTCAAAGTCTCTCGCTCTTCTTCAAATGATCCAATTCATCTTACAACGGTATCAAATGAACACACTTGATCACCATGAACAGCTACCAAGTCCTTGCTCTTTCATCTGCTTATAGCGTGTGAAAATGTAGAATGTAAAGTTTTCTTTAGAAATATTCATTATTTTTCACCAGCTATTGACACAGGACTGAACTCAACAGACTGTACGACAGTGACTTTGTAAGTTTGAACTATCATTTACCTTAATGTTGCCAACTGCTTAGTTACTTTTTTTAGACATTTTCAACAATGGATAGGCTGGTTGCAAAACTTTTTGAATGCCCCTTGTAACATTTTACTACAGTTGATATGAGTGCTTACCGCTAAGATTAGTAATCAAGAAATGTTTTATTCTCTGCTGACCACAAGAAGGTTATATATCTCATAGTTTGTTCAAATCCCGAAAATTAAATAAATAAATAATATGTAATTATTTAAAAAACACGAACTCATATTATATGCTGATCTTGTGACAATGTTTTTCAACCTAGTCCCCTTATCGTGTTCTCATTCCGTTGAATTACGGGCTTTCGTGCAGCATCGTTTATACTCTTTCTCAGTCCCTTTGAAATGTTTCCGATTTTTTTCCCCTCTTCTCTACAAATTCTAAAGTTGCACCTCAAAGCGAAAAAGTAACTTTGTGCTGGGTATCGTGTTCTCCTGATCAGAAAAAGCGCGGCTTTCTTTCCTTGAAAACCTGTTTGAAGAAGCAGTTTTCATTCTTTAATCTTTGGATTCTCTTAAGGATTCCTACGGCGAAAAAGGAAGTCTGTCACGCTGATAATTATACTCGTTAAGGTATGTGAGGAGAGGTAACTGGTGAAGCATTCACGACTCACCATATTTAATTGAAAATCAATATGTAGGTCACAGTTACCTATTTGTTCGCTTACTACAGTGTAAGAAAATCCATAATCTGCAGTAATGAATACAATATGGCCAGTTTTCTATGATTTCTACATCGGTTTTTAAAAACCACGAGCTCACAAAGAAACTGACGGAAACCAGTCAATTTTATCGCCAAGTGCTGTGCACACCAGGTGACTCTCCTAATTCTCTGGATTGGTAACTAGGCAAACCTGCTTTTTACAGCCGATGGGAAATGCAGGTGCTCTCTCAAGTGTTAAAAAATATATAAAATTGTTATATGATAATTGTCTCTTTTTCTATTTATTTATTCGTTAAATGTTTTATATTGTTTGTCTCTTAATATTTAAATATTGGTTTCTGCAACTTCGTTTATTTTCTAGTGTGTTGGGAAAGCATGTACGGTTTCAGGACCGTATATGGATGAGATACAATTATAAAAATATATTTTATAAATAAATACACTAATACCACTACCACTACTTGTTGCGCATGCTCACATATATACTAAAAGAAGATTTGAAAAATTCGAGGTTATGACCGGGAGTCAAACCACAGATCTTAAACTAATCATACCGCCAGGGGTGGCCGAGGACAGCCACCATCAGGACCGTCCTCTCTGACTGATATTTTTTCCAGGTTTTCCTCAGTCCTCATAAATGGCAGTACCCTAAACTTAAACCTGGAACATTTCCTTCCTTAAAAAAAATCCTTTCCCAATATATCATTTCATCTCACGTATCATTAGTGTCCATCGCCTGTAGTGCCTCAGTAGTAAAAATGGGCGTTAAACCTTACTCAAAATAACACCACAACCACCACCACCACCAACAACAACAATAACAATATAATAATAATAATAATAATAATAATAATAATCATAATCATAATAATCATTACAATGCTCTTGCCTTTTCTGTAACTGTGTCCAGTCCGATTATACCACAAGTTTCCCACATGAAATATGGGGTTACCAAGTTAATATCTCATGTAAATTAGTCTGCGTATGTTAATATTTTATTCATGATGAAGAATTGCACGAGGTTTCACACAGTTCCCACACTTGCACTGTACATGCAGCCAAGGTTCGAGCATGAAAACTTTGAAAACAAAAAACATTTCAGACCTATTTACGTTTATGCTAGCCTTTCTTGCAAAAAAGAAATGTCATTGTCTATTTGTCCTCTTCTTTTCAAATAAAATAATAATTTAAGTATTCTTACAACAATTAAGTTAATTTTGTCATTCAAAACATTTCTTAGATATGGCCGTTAACCTTCACAAGTGAATGTCGATTGTCTCAACTTTTAATACTGGGAGATTTAGAGAAAATGGACCATCACTGAATGTTTAACTATAGCTGCAACAGCTATATTACTTTATTTATTTGCTTTATTCAAGGTCGTCCTTTAACATCTCAGGTCATTGCCGTCTCATTCAATTCAGGGCACGAAATAGCCGATAAATTTTGCTCAGAGACATCTTCCTTCAGGTTTGATGTTCCATAATTCTACGATACGAGACCCATAGCTTTACTTTCGTTCCGAAGCTACTCACATTATTACGTGGTTGCAATTCCTGAACTACAGTATCTTATAGGATTTTAATTTTTAAAGTTTAGTGGCACTTCAAGCCGAGGTTTGCGAAATTCCTGATTCCTAAACAAAATTTCTCAGAGATTTCTTTGAGCTTTGTAACTTTGTAACTTTTCTTCGAGTCGTCGAGATTTTTCTCCGTAAGAACATGTCGTTTTACTTTCGATTTCTTGTCAAGAACAGATCCCTTTTTTCTTAAATCTATTCACAAGATTACAAACCGTTTCTCTGTAAGGCGGGCGAACAGCAGGAAATCTGTCTATAAATCGCAGACTCGCATCTCTACAAGAGAAATTGTCACATAGGAATCATATACGAAGATTCTGTATGCTAAAGTATATGGACTTTTGGCATTATAGCAGCACTAACACAATGAAATACGTGGTCTCAGAACGTTTACTCCTGTACAGCACAAAGACTTCGCGTCAACTGGTTAACCGGCATATGGAGAGGAGGGAAAGTGGAGAGCGAGAACAGAACCCAACAGAAAGAGCGCAGTGCAGGACAGGGGAATCCCCGTTAAGTCGGCCACGCGTCTGTAGCATCAGTCCGTAGACCAACGAATGAACGTACTCATAATATTGCACGTATTCTTACATTCCTAAAGCCGAGGGTACTGGTATAGCCTTTTTCTTGTAACAAAACCTCTTTTAAGTATTTACCCCATGTTTAGTTCTGAATTTTAATGTCTAAATAACTCACGCTACCTACATATATTCATTTAAATGGTCATATGTCAGCATAATAAAGCTCCATAATGCGATCATTATGTAAATTAACCTTTTTACCTCTTTCCATAATTAAACCTGTGCGTTCACCTTGCTTCAGAAAACTCCTGCATCTATTATCTTGTTTGAAAGGGAAGCTGCAGATCGGAATAACAAAATGCCTCCCCTCCAACAGAACTCCCATGTTCTGTAACTTTCTCACGTATCACACGAAATGGGATTGGTCTTGTATCGAAATCGGAACCCTAAGGCTATTTCTGATATGCGGCAAACGGGTCACATTTCCTCTTTGCCCTTCTTCGTTTATTGTCCCAGCTGCTACCCTGTTGCTTCGTTCATTCGAAACTATTCACAAAGCTCTTTGGAGAATTCGTTTCGCTTTGAAAACTCCCCTCTCCCGCTATTTTTTGTCTTCACAAAAGTTTCAATCACTGTTGTACGTATCCAGTAGTTATTTATAACATTTTGGAGATGTAACAATGGTAATACGGTAGTGGTAACATTTTGAATGTTTCCAGTCTTACCAGATAGGTGTAGATTGTTATGCTGTATCAATAAATTAAGTTTTTATTTTGTGTATGATTTTTATATTCCACAATTATTACTTTTAAAAATGGAACATGCTACACACAAAATAAGAAAAAAGCTTCAGTGACATTCAATAACTATATGCAGCAAAAAAATATTTTTTCATGTAAAGGTGGGGATAACGATAAACAGAGTAGAGGTTGTCTTGAATTTCCCACTCAACGATATAGGAGGAAAACACAGCTGTGCTTAGGTGTCATAACGAGAAACATGTCACCACATTCATATCGAAACATACCTCAACAGTTTCCCTGTGTCATCTATGTGCTATAAGAACTCCATGTTCCAAAAATGAACTGCTGTTTTCAACTGGAAGTGGACTAAAATTACTTACAAATTCTTGAAACATAACACGGTACTGTAGAGAAGAAATTGGACAACCCTGAGGGGCGACAATCTTTCGTCCGCATCCGTTACTCGATATCCCAACAATAACACAGATAAACTCTCCCGCAACTGTACCTTTATCTGCTGTTAATCCTAGAAAGCTATTGGCTAAAGCATAAAGGAAATTCTAACTATAGGCTGCCATTCAACATCGCCTCACGTGGAGTTTGTTGATTAGCACTGGCTCAAGCTAAAGTATAGGTGCAGCAAGATAGACAATTTCTATCACTTAATTATCAACATCTCTGAAAAAAAGACGGCGACACAACAACTATCTATTCAAAGTAAGCCGGTTGGGTACACTATGAACGTGGCAATTATAAAAATGTGAAGAAAAATGTGATAATGACGCGATTATTTTATGTGCATAGTGCCGAAAGAACTGACTACAAGACATTAACAGGGACGGTCGATCGTCTCTGAGCATCCGGAACGCCGGGCTTCAGTTAAGGAATATCCCATTCCTACTCTTCCATTGCACCGACCCTATATTTTCCATTTTTGATCTCGGGTACTTGCATTTGAAAACAGCAGCTCATTTTTGGCACATGCACTTCTTACAGCACATAGATGACACAGGAAAATTGTGGAGGTATGTTTCGACATGAATATTGTGACATGTTCCTTGTAAGCAATACAACAACAATATTGCAAATGGTGCAATAAGCGCTGTGAAAGACGAGTTATTCGTGTAGGAAAAATAGCTGAAGACCATAATGCATCAAAGCATATTCCATTCTTAAATTGCCACGTTTCTAAAAAGTTCTGTGTTTAAAAATTGGAATTTGCGGGCGGATTGTAAATTATGCCAATATAAAAATCTCCCTTCCAAATTAACATCCACATTAACTCATTAATTTCAGTCTTCCTCTATTTCAATTAATTTCAATTTTACACCTCCCCAGACTTTACCCTTAATATTCTTCCTCACAGCATGCTTGCCTATACAATCAAACAATGACCCGTAATGCACTCATTAATCGTTAAAAAAAAATAAAAAAAGACCCTTAGCTAGAATTTCTTTAAGGGCGGTATTAATTGGAAAAAGGAGGTCAGAAATAATATTTTTGTTATTGTACCATTTTAATATTTGTCATTTTCTGTTTATTTTGATGCGATTTTCATTGGCGTTTCTTGGTTATAAATATTTTAATAATATTTAATTATGTCACTGCAGAAGTCATTATTTATTTCGCAAGTATTTGTTCAGTTAAAATTCTATCTCAGGAACTATTTGCTCTAGAAGGTGTGGTTGGTCTTGAATGACAGAAAAAGTAATATATTTGTTTGTTTCAATGACATCATCCTTTGCTGTTTCACACTGTTGGAGGATTTTAGCTGGTGTTTCCATCAAAAAGTTAATTTTTCTGCAAAAACATTTTTTGGTTCCAATTATTAAAAAAAACTATAATTTTTCCTGCATAAGTTTTCCATTTTTTTAGGACCTGTGAAACCTATCGTTCAAAAACTTTTATAATTAATTTACGTTATATTGTGATGATATAAATTTATTATGGTACACCTAGGACAAAATGTGACAACGTAAAAAAAATTAAAATAAATAAAATGTTCGGAAAAAAATAGAAAATAAAATGAAAATAATTTATAATTTGCTTCAGAGTCAAGATGTAGCAGTGAAAATATATCAACATAGTTCAATTAAGTGCACCTGTATGCTAAAAAACTTCATTTCAATAGATTTAATATCCTTGAGAAAATGGGAACTGCATTTGGTTAAATTTAACATTAGGATAGGCCTTTTTTACTCCCCTTAAATAAACCTCAACCCAAGTTTCACAACCTTCTTTCTTGCTTCTTTCACATATTGCAAATCAGAACAGTGTCTACAGGTATCCACTTTACTGTTGCTTATTAGCATTCTCCCACTATTAGCCGGCATACTAATTGCTGCCCCCTGCACACCTCTAATAATACCAGATTCAATATACTCCTTAATTGCAGAGATAATACTGGAAGAGCTTGATTCCACGATCACTGTCCTGCGTTTTGACCTACTTTCTCTAGTCAGCTGAGCAGCCAAGGCCACCTCGATTGTCCGAAGAAATTCTTCTCATTGGTGACGTCACCCTCCCCGCTCATCCTTGAGCTTGTAGCGATCTTGCCATCCACTCGGCTTACTGCTAGATCTTGGTCTTCCTGTTGTTTCCATTTAGAGTTTGAGAGTTCCCTCTATTGAAGCCTCTAGATTCTCTTCAAACTGCTGGTCGCCTTTCCACCCAGAGGCGTAAGTTACATATATACGCACACTTACCCTCCGCTCTCTTCTTCATCTGTTGTAAGATTTACAGAGTTCTCTGTTCCAACGATAAGTCTACCACCAAGGGTGGCCGAGGTCTAGGGTTCGAATCCCGCTAGGACCGTCCTCCCTGACTGAAGCTTTTTTCCAGAGTTTTCTCGGTCCTCATAAATGGCAAATGCCGGAGAGGTACCCTAAACTCTTTCCTTTAAAAAAAATTAAGGAGACCTTTGTTCTGCATAGATTTTGTTTTACACTGAGATCACTTATTCAGTTCCGCAGAATATGCTCTACAATAAACATTGTTGTCCAACAATGGATAGGCTGGTGGTAAAACTTTCTGAAAGCCCCTCGCGTTACCTTCTTCCTTTATATAGTACTTACTTTAAAATACAGATAATTTATTCAGGCATTAATTAAAAACATTACGTGGAAAAAATAAAATGTCAATATTTTATCAAGAGTGAAACACCATCCCAGATTCCAACCTATACACTGACATTTATATTAAAAAAACGCCATTGGGGACCAAAGATAAGAGAGGATGGAGATAAAAAACTAAAAACTTTCTCCTTTTTTCTCCCTCTCTCAATCTCAGGAGGCTACCGAATGGTCTGCCAACCCAATTTAAAACTTCATCCCAAAGCCACGCTTCATACATTATTCAAACGTTCGAGTCCGTTTTTAGGTTAACGCAGCTGAAAAATAAATATGCCAAAAATACAACTGAAAAAAAAAAGTAGGTAGGATTACTCCTGTAGCCGCAGCAGGAAATTCCAAAGAGACAGATACTCAACGTTAATTACGAGCAGAAAATTCACGTTGCGGCTCAACCAAAAACCAATACGCGCAACCAACAGAACCAAGTGAATTTACATTAAAACAGAGCACAAAGATTAAAATAATCTTAAAACTCTAGACCAACTATTTTTTTTTTCCTGTATTAAATCTTTTTTTAAAGAAGAAAAAGTCAACAAAGGGAGAGGAAAATGAAAGTGATAAAGGAGGCACGATGATTATATGGAAATTCTGCTATTCCTTGCGACGTTATTAGCTGTCAATTAATCGTCCGAGTCATGTGCTTTTTAGCCTGTTCTCCATGGAAACAAGATCGACTTCACTACCCAGATCCCAGTGCATCCAACTACTGCCAATAGTAAGCACACAGCATATATTCAGTATTATGTTTACAAGATGACATTTCTTTAAATTATAAAACGTTTCCATGGTTTTTAAGAATTTGAAATTGTTTACAAACATATTTCTCATATGTAAATGAAATATAAAATAATATGAATTCGCTTACATAAAACCATCCATGCATAAAATGTTAAGCAACTACTGCCCATTATCGTTTATTGGTATGCAATTAGTAATGAAATAATAACAATAGTTATAACAACATTCATAATGAAGAACAAATTGATCAATTATTTTTCATTAGTGTAATATGTAAAAAAAATTATTTTATGTAAAGCTACTGCAGTGCAAAATGAATGTCACAAATTAATATTTGTGCAAGATTTGACTTTTGGCTTTAGTAAAGTCACACATATAAAATCGTTAGTCATTTATATCTAATTAAATGTTTTCTACAAGTAGAAAAGACAATTTTAATTAAACTACTGGAAAAGAAAATATAAAGCAAAATACAATTTACCTTATATATGTATAAGAAAAAGTTTGAGTTCATATCAAGAGCTGTGTGGGATATATAGTTTGACCTGTACAAGAAAGCTTCAATTGTTCTAATGAAAAGTTTTATTTTATCAGCTTTCTCTATATCCAAATCATGATCTAGTGGTAAACGTTCCTTTACAACGGTTATTAATGAAGTCAGTCTTTCAATAAGCGACATATTATGATGATGATGATGATGATTATTATTATTATTATTATTATTATTATTATTATTATTATTATTATTTCCAAGACCGAACTGAACTTCTCCACAGACAAGCATAAATATTAAAAAAGGCATTAATTTTCAAATTACTGGATTCCTTAAATCTATTTTTTTCTTAACTTCACTTGCAAAGAAGTCGAAACGTGTTCTAATATCCTGCTCACACCATTCATTAAAACTCTTCTTCATCTCGCTCCAAAACTCGCTTTATACATTCTTCCGGATCTTTCCTTTCATGATTAGGCTCCACTGTCACAATGATTGTAGATTAGGGAAAATTGTCCTCCCTCACAAATTTTGCTACGAAAATTTTAATACACACTACAGTTTTATCATTAACTTCAAAATTTACACTTCTCCACTTCTCCTTTAATGGCTGCTCTTTATGTAATTTAAACACGGTAGTGTGTGGTACACTGCCATAATTAGAGGTATAACCGGACACACAAGAGCAACTCATGTTGTACTAAAACACTTTCTATTATATGCGTTCCTGGTGTAATTTCACTAAATCAATATTAGCTTAATAACAACAAAAGAACTAACACGCTATTGTTGATTTACTGCGAACTATAAACTACGTAGCTGCCCAATAAACAAACCCAGTAGCAACTTCTCTGAAACTCGAGATCCGCCATTTTCTGTACTATCGATACCCGCATTGAGGTCTGATGATTGGAGTCCAATATAAGAACCAAACTTATTGAAAACAAAAGATAATAGCGCCGAGACTGCGATATGTTGAAAACTGCAGCATATGATAGAATATATTTTCATAAATGTTTAATGATAGCTAGACTGCGTTCAGTGCTCGAGAGAATGGTTTGCAAGAAAATACACCCTAATATTGAGAGTCTCGCAGAGTTTCCAATTTGGATAGTGCGTGCTGCTATAGATGAAAGAGTCATAGAGACTTGGGTCATGTGTAAGGGTTATAGAAGATCATTTTGAGAACTAATTGGTGAATACATCAAAGAACAGCATATCAAAGACATGAAAAAGATATTACATCTACTTAACTAAAACAGTACAGGGTGAATCTAAAGCCCTTCCCTGGTTTTAGCGGTCGATATAACTGAAATCATGAAAGACATAGCAAAAAGGCTCTAATTGATGGAAAAGAGTATCTCTCCAAGTTAGCATTCGTAATTGCTTCATGATGTAGTTGTAGATTTAGTTACTGGGGGCAGTCAGAGGGAAAACATGGCGTTCACTGGTGCACATAAAGCTCTATGCGTGTTACAATTCGCTAAATGGGAGTCCGTTGTGACGGTACCACGAAGATTTCGTACGAAACATCAACAAGAACCATCTACAGCGAAAACAATTCGTGCATGGTTATATGATGAACAACAAACGGGCCGGCCAAGAGTGTTGGTTGAGACCGTTGAGCGTGAGCGAGAAATATTTGTCAGGAGCCCTGAGTCCCGAGGATCACAACCGTCGTTATAATTCTGTGTTTATTTTCAAGAGCGGTTTTGCTGAGAAGCTGCTTTTTTGACGAGGTTATGTTTCATAAGTCCGGCGAACTTTGGGGCACAGAAAGACCGGGTGCTGTGGTAGAATGCGTCCTTGATTCCCCTAAATTCAATGTGTTTTGTGCTGTTTCTTCGTCAATTTTTCTTTGGGCAGAAAACTGTTTCCGGTCCAATGTACCTGCACATGCTTCAACACTGGCTAATGTCACAATTACATGCAGATAATCAGGACTTTATTTATCAGCAAGATGGCGCTCAGCCTCATTTTCACCATGACGCCCGTGAGTACCTCAATGTTGAAATTCCTCATCGTTGGATTGGACGTGCTGCTCGAGATGATTCTCTTCTTCTTCTGTGGCCAACAAGGTAACCTGACCCAACCCCATGTGATTTTTCATGATATTATGTCGTGTGTTCGCACCGCCTGTCACGTGATTTAGCACAGCTGCGAGAGAGGATCACATACGCAGTCTCTGGCATCGACCGCCAGTTGTTGGGAAGTGCGTGGTAAGAACTTGAATACAGGATTGATGCCTGCCGCGTCCCCAACGGAGGACATATTGAACACCTGTAAGGTATGTACAAAACTTGGAGAGATACTCTATCCACTGATATAAGCGTTTCCGCTATGTCTGTCATAGTTACTGATCTATTGACCCCCAACACCACGGAAGAACTTTAAAATCACCCTGTATTTGTGGCAAGAGTTGATACGTTAAAACCTGAGAATTCGGGAGCCTTGTGACTGAAGTTGTAATAGGCATATGCAGAATAATAAATCCAAACAATGAAATGATTATTATTGATTATCTTTTTAAATAGGGCCGGGAACTAGAATAAAACATGAATTATTTTACTACCAGTGTGCTAAGATGGCATTCAGTGCACGGTAAAGTGCCACAAATATTCGTTTGAGGTGACACGTTTAATGATCCTAATTATAGGAAACCCGGCCCTGTTGACAAATAGGGCGAGTCATGACGCGTTCACATGTGTCAGTGAGTCAGTGTTCATTATTATCTCGTTACACATTCTTCCATATTGCGTGATGTTGCAGGCACGTTAAGGTAGATCTCTCACTCGCTCTTAAAGCTGATAGGCGATATACTCGTTGGGGGATAAAAATAATTACTTTTAGGTGAATTGTGTATAACTTAGGATTTTTAAGACAACTGCACGAAATATTGTGTAGCTTAGTGACTCCGTTTTAACAATTCTTCGTCTCGTTCTTTGTCCTCTCCTTCCCATTCTATAGCAATCAACAATACCGCCGAGGGTGGCCGAGGTCGTTAAGGCTCGGACTCGTGGGCGGGAGGTCTGGGGTTCGAATCCCGTCAGGACCGTCTTCCCTGACTGAGGTTTTTTTCAGGTTTTCCTCAGTCCTCACAAATGGCAAATGCCGGGGAGGTACCCTAAACTTACGCCTGGAACGATTCCTTCCATAAAAATAAATCCTTTCCCAATATATCATTTCATTTCATGTATCATCAGTGTCCATCGCCTGTGGTGCCTCTGTAGCAAAAACGGGCGTTAAACACCATTCATTCATTCATTCATTCCTAAACCCAAGATCGCGGGTTCGAACCCGGCCAGGACCGATGGATTTTTTCCGGCGTAAAAATCCTAAGTATGGCTTCCTTCGGAAGGGAAGTAAAGCCGCGGGTCCCGTGTCGCACATTTACGGTACGATAAAGAACCTCAAGTCTGAAAGAGAGGCCTCTGAGCAAAATTTGTCGGCCGTTTCACGCCCTGAGTTGAATGGGTCGCTGATTACCTGAGATGTTAAAGAGCGTCCTTAAATAAACCAATCAAAAAATTCCAAGTATAATAATCTTATCTTGCATTCCGTTAACTTCTTGATGATTGAATAGGGGAGGGAATGGGAGTATATTAGCATTATTATACATAAATAACCTGGGTGTAGGTGAGTATATAGTCCTAAGGAAATAAGTAACTCAGAACTATAGGATAATAGTTGGATGAATTTTCAGAATTAAAATAATGTAATAGAGTCATAATTATTTATTTTATATTGTTAGTTAGTATTATGGGATTCTTGAAGACATAGATCTTATTGTAATATTTAAAAGTGTATGTTAATGTAAAGACAAATAAGTTAAATTCAATAGTGATTCCGAAACCATGTTGTTAATGTTTTAAAAACATTACCACAGTATATATTGTAGGGACAGTTTGTATCCGCACTTTCGATGGTGTTGCCCCTAAATTCGGTTTCAAGTAAAGTGGAGAACACTTTGAAAGGATGCAATGGTTGATTAAATCTAATTTTTTAAAGTTTTATTGCTTTCATTCTTAAAACTTTTGGTGTAATACTCATATCCTGAATTAATGCTGCCGTGAGCGGCTGTATAATTAGCTGCTAATTTTAGAATCGTAATCTAACATTTTCAATAGACTTGGCAATAATTAGAGTGCATTTTTAATATAGGTGAATTTACAGCAACGTTGTACCTCAAGGTGTGGCTACCGGCTGATAAATTTCCTACTGATAGTGGCTTCAAATACAAAAGAGCACACAGGTCTACGCTTTCTGCAGTGAGAGGATTTACGAATTCAAATCACGTATATCTTGCACAACTGCACCTTACAAATGGCTATCCTCTCAGAGGGCAAAAATACAAAGGCTGAAGAGTTGAGATATACAGCAAGAATTCTGACAGTTTTTTACTTGAAAAGTGAGTTTTACCCTTTCTCCGCTCTGCCCGCAGTATCTCAGAATAAACAATTTATCAGAATATCAGCAATGTAGGAAGACGATGAAAATTTCTGGGAAGGAAATGATAGTGGGTTAAAATATACGTCTTTCTTCTTTCCCTTTTCTTTTGTCTTGTCGACTACCTTGGCACTAAATTTGATTCTCTCTTTTCTTCTTTGTTTTGGACCTTCATAACACTTTGTTTCCAAAGAATGCATTTTGTTGTCGGCTGCTTTTGGATAGCTTTGTTATTTTCAAAATTCACAGCAACTGCAAAAAAAATTAAGGGTATGTTTTTTTTCCACATAAACGTTCTTAAATAACAGCAACAGCGTTTCAAAAAGTAACATAAAATCGACAATATTTCATGAAACAAAAATCCCAATGCCTACAAAGGGAAGACAACTTCTTAGAGAAGGTGCTGGTATTGTAAATACGAGATGGCTTAGCTTGCTTAATTGAAAATGCACCAAATATATACAACTGTGGTTATTAGCTATATGCATAAAAGTGCGGTCCTTGTTAAATGTCCGATTTAACCATTTTAAAATGGTATTAGAATAAAAGCACAGGTATCATGAAAGATAATTTGGCGGAATGAGTTCAGGGAACTTTATCGCCTAATTATCCAAAGCGTTTGCCTTAAGAACTGAGGATAACCCCTGAAAAAATCTCAATCAGGAAATTAGCCCAACTGGGAATCGAATCCCGGCCCGCGGCATGGAATGCGCAAACTCTACCGGTAGCTAATAATATGAAAGTATAATTTTATATAATGCCTTCTTTTAGCTGTATATCCATTTACAATAGACAGAAAATTTTCCCCGGCGATGAATTTATGCGACTTGGGGTGCACATAGCCTCTGACCCCCAGTGTAGTACTCATCTATGGGTGAAATTACATCAAGGTATGTGCAATATTAAAAAATAATTTTCCGTGACCTACCCTTAAATCTCCTTGTATATAAACTCAATCTTCCCGTGCCTTTTCTATGCATATACATGAATCACTCTTGAAATAAAATCCTGACATTGCATTGAATGTTACGTTCCTTCCTTCATAATCGTATAACGATACCGCGCCGTTCCGCTGCAAATGACAATTACGTAAAAATTAAGGTAAAATAATTTTAAACAAAGAGTTATTAACCTTATCATAACATCGGCGGACTCACGTAAACTAGAATATGATTGAGTTTAAGAATGGGGTTTAAAAATAATACGTCAGAGTAAATGTCATTTACTGTTAAAAAATTACATCATTCCATATTACTGCGATAAAAGAACTAAAAATATCGAAATACTTGAAGCGGTTTTGTATGGCAGTCACGATGGCCTCACGTTGTGATTCCTATTTGAAAGTAGTTTTGTAGATAGAGTATAGGTAGGTTCGGTGTTTTTTGCCCATGATTCAATGACAACAATTTCTCAGGATGAATTTGGCTGTTTTGTTGACTCGTACTCAACAGGACTGGGGAAGGAGGATTGCAATGGTGTAAATGAGCACGCTATGCAACGTGATATTTATTGATACTTTATTTAAGTATAAAATCTTTTGCGTCCTATGGAGATTTGCTTACGATAAACTTGCTACGCCGATACAAACTTATTTGCCGCGTGTGAAACTTACAGATGAGTGCCGCTGCACGTGAAATTGAAAGTCTACCTGTATCTTGCGGCGTGTAGAACTTCAAACTGAGCAATATGCAAACTGATTGCCCTAATGGAGCAACCGTCTCATATTTTAAATTAACATAAAAAAAAACTTTAGCTAGGAAAATCCAAAAGGCATGCGCAAGCCTCGTGTTTTTCTTTAAAAAATTGAAACATACATCTATCATTGGCTGGTTAAAGTTCACCTGCCGTACGCACCATTCCTTGTTACTTGAAAGTTTAAAACTTTTGTCGACATTGGCTGGTTTAAAAGGCTACCTGTACAATCACTGTTCGGGGCCAGAGCCCTTTAAGGAATTTAAAAGTCCTTGAGTTTATTAATCCTGCAGTAGCAGTTCTTTTAAAAAAGAAAGGGGCTTCACACAGCAACCCTTCGGTTATTTTTTCTGAATAAAGGTTTTACGACCCTTTTGTTGGCCTTCCTAGCCCGTGACAAAACACCAAGGAGCTTTCTCTTTTGTTGACATACATAATAAAACAAATCAACAAATCAAATATACAACCTCCACTCCTAATAGTCCTATTTCCCTAATTTTTAAAAACTAACTTAACTAAACTAACTAAACTAAACTAAACTAAAAATAACTTTCTTATTTTACTTAAATGGAATATAAAACGCTTCGTTGCGGAAAAAAAAGTAATAGGGCCACTAGAGCGATTTTTAAATTTTGGATTTCGGGTATACCATCACTTCTAATAGTATGATTTCGCTGATTTTCAGAAAATGTTATTATTTTACGTCAATGCCATAAACAATGTTTTGTTGAGAAAAATCAAATATGACGGCCGCTGGAGCGATTTTTAAATGTTCACTTTAGGTTAACCCTACTATTTAAATTTTGGTTTTCATATATTTCAACTCCTAATGGTACAATTTACTTCACTTTCAGAAAACGTTTTTTCTTATTTTATTTAAATAATATCTATAGATTTTGGCTGCGAAAAAGAAAAAACAAATATTGATGCCGCTAGAACGATTTTTATATTTTGGGATTCAAGTAAACCCCCATTCCTAATATTCTGATTTCGCTGATTTCAAGAAACTAATTTTATTATTTTATTTTAATGGCATAAACCGAGTTTTGTTGAGAAAACTCAAATACTATGGCCGCTAGATTAATTTTAAATATTTAAAAATGAAAAATATATAAGAAAACTAAGAGTGCAGAAATACATAAAACACTTCATTAAATGTTTGCTCGTTTTCTTCAAAATTGGTTAGAAATATAGCAAAAATGTTTCTAATCATTTGTTTTATATATAATTTTTTCTTCGTTTTTGGTGCCTAGTATATAGAATCAATGAAACTTTGAAGATTTTTTCAAAAATATTTTTATAGATAAAACCGCAATAGCTCTACACTCCTTTGGAATTGGCTAAAAATAATTATGCAAATGTTTCTTTTGTTAATGGTTATCTAAATATATATATAAATTATACCACAGTTCCTTTTAGAATTCTAAAGCTCCTCTCCGCTACTGAAATGTCATAAAAGGACCTACATAAATTTTGCCAATGGTGCTATATAAAAACCCGTTCCTGCAATAAGTTTCTACAAAAAAGTCGGAAGTTGGTTATACTTGTCCCTTTAAGAGATATTCACTTGCAATGGTTCATATGGGCCACCTGTATTTTTAGTAACTTCAGCCTTACGAGCTGGCTAATTTGAGAGTATCTATTCTATTTTTCCTAACCATTGATCACCAGTACCAACTTTCCAGTTATAAAAACCTTCCTTCCGGAGGGAACAGTCGCAGCGAGAGTAAAAAGGTTCCCTTTGCGTGTTCGAGATGGTGCTTGGTCGCGCGTGTGCTAATCGATATCTTGGAGTGCTCCAGGTCGTCAAATTCCATTTATATTGAAAGCCCGCATTGTCAGCCCGTGCTCGAGTTTCGGGGGGACATTTTGTGATGCTCCGCCTCTCTCAGAACACATTCTCCCTGAAAAGGGCATGGAAAACCTTTCATGCATCGCTGATTCGCAACCCACTCACAGTCGAATTTCGCTGTGTACCCTCCTTCAGGCATACAACGTTTCTCAAAGAAGCGTAAAAATCTACACTCCTCACGTCAGATTGAATAGCCGGAATGACCATCAAACTTGCTCTGTTTTCTTTGTGCCTTTGTCCCAAAGGTGCAAAGTTTCTTCAGTAAACCCTTCTTTTTTTATAGGTCTGAATGACAAGAAATTCTAGACGCAAGATAAACCGTATAACCACAACATAAATGCTAACTACGAGAGATTTTCAATGTTTAATTATGATGTATTGTTAATATGGGACGTCTCACTCGCTCTCGGCCCATGATTTTCTCTTATAAAATTCATACTAGCAAATCAATAGTATTTTACACGTTAAAGACTGTTAGCTCAAATCTCCTCCTCGCTGTACTCGCGTTGATATTGACTTCTGGTGCCCTTTGCAAGGGATTTTGAGCTAAAGAACGAACTCAAGCGAAAGTTAAATGAGAAAGAACTGGGTTATTTAAAATAAAATGGAGTTTAAGAGATTAGAAGGGGAGATTCATAAGTTTCCGGCATCGCCGAATAAGATCATCGGCGTCACAATTTCTTTATCTGGTGTCATGCCTTACTGGTTAAGTAAATAATTGCAGCTGTAACTTCCTCTACTTCCTCTATGAAGTAGAATTATTCCAAATGAAACTAAACAACGATTGGACGGTGTATATGGGGAAGCATCCCCCTCATATTCTACCGTAAAAGAATGAGCCAGACTTTTTCGAAATGGTCGAGATAGCATTGAAGACGAAGAGCGTGCAGGTCGGCCCTTGGAGACGCTCACTCCTGTAAACATCGTTCATGTGCAAGGAGAAATTGTGGAAGACCGGCGGTTCAAAGTTACAGAAATAGCAGCGAGATTGGGTCTTTCTAAAACAACAGTCCTTCGAATTATTCATGAACATTTAAACATGAATAAGGTTAGTGCAAGATGGGTGGTTAGATTTCTTTCCTCAGTTCAAAATCAGCAATGAGTCATTTGTTGTCAGACCATTTTGGAGCTATGCCGTGGCATAAAGAAAGAAGTTCTGCTAACCATAGTTACAGGAGACGAAACTATTGTTTTCTACTATGATGCTTGTCCAAAAGAGAATCAATAGAGTGGCGTAAACCCGGCGAAGCACCACCTTTAAAGGCCAAGGTCACTCAGTCAACCAAGATGATCATGCCCACATCTTTTGGGACTGCGAAGGAATACTCTTCATTGACTTCAAGGAGAGGAACACCACAGTAAATGGGAGTACTATGCTGGCTTACTGCACAGACTACGTGCTTCCATCAAAGAGAAAAGGCGAGGAAAGCTGAGTGGTGGTGTGCGCATTCTTCACGACAACGCGCCTGTGCCCACAGCTCTTGTTGCAAAGGAAGCTGTGAAGAAAGGTGGCTTCAAGGAGATCGAGCATCCACCCTACAGCTCAGATCTAGCTCCCAGCGACTATTTCCTGTTCTCAAAACTCAAGAAGGACCTTCTAGGAAGGAAATGTAAGTGTGACTAAGAAGTGATAGATGCTGTTTATGCCCATTTTGCTGACAAGAGTTCTGACTATTAGGGGGGGGGGGATTAAAATGTTAATTCAAAGATGTGAGAAGTATATTGCAATAAAGGGTAACTGTATTGAAAAGTGAAATATAGTTTTTGTCTTTATCATACCTAGAAAATGGTTAGGCTAGAAACTTGTGGACTTACCCTTGTAGATAGCCAAAAGATAATAAAAAAGAATATAGAATAAAGTGAAATTAAGGATAAATTACGTTGAAAAGCAGGAAATATGTATTGGTGTAGAAGATAGGAATTTTTGAAATATTATAGAAAACATTAAGAAGGAATGGGGACGCAAAAATTTGTAGATGTTTGCATATAAAAGGGAAGGAGATTTGGGGGTAGAGCAGAGATAAAAGGGTTAACCGGATCGAAAGTTAAAAAAGAGTGTCCATTATGTAGGACAAGAGATAAAGCTGTAGTTCAATACTAACGGGTCATTGATAAATTCCTCCGCAATAGGGTGATGTTCACCGCACAGAACTTTGGTATTCCGATATTTCTCACATTTCTTCCTCCCTTCTTTCGAAACCTGTGTTTAGTAGGTAATCCGTACATCATTGCTAAGATTTGAACTTTGGAATGTGTGTTTACTTTAGTAGTTAATTGAACACAATAACTATACGCTCGGAGTGCGGCCAGTACTTCCACCGGAATTCGCTTCCTATTGAAATCTCGGTTACACAGTGGCTGCTGCGGAACGACTTCTCGATGACCCTTTAGAATGTTCAGAAACTAAAGTATGGATACAGAAATGGTATAATTTACAGAAGAAAGTTTTGATATTCAAACTTTTTGGAATTGGTAGCAAAGAGCTCTTGGAGAAATGTGAAGACTATGTAAAGAAAGTAAGGGATAAGTGGTAGAGGAAAGTAATTAAGCCAAGGGAGAAAAAAAATTTGGAGATAATGAAGGAAGTATTGTTATATACAATAACCAAGGTATCAGGATTCCAGAATAACAGCACTCCGATAGCAGTGCATATATTGTCAAGTTTAATGAAATAAAAATATTATAAATAAAGTATTTATTATTATTACTCTTGAGAAGTTCAGCAGCAGATTGCCGTTAGAACCAATCTTCAATTTCTGTCTTACACTCGTCCAATCTAGTGAAAATGACATTTATTTTGATCCCCCACTGGTTACTGAGAGGTGCGTGCTTTCCTTTGGCGTGCTGTGACGGTGTTACATGCCTCACCCTTTGCCGTGACACACGACTTCAAAAATCACTTTGAAGTCAGTTTTGCGTTTCAAAGAGATATCAAGTGTGGGATAGAGGCAGGTATTAGTAATGCAAATTTTCCGCTCTATACAATTCAAACAATACAATGATTGAACCAGGTGACTTGTTGAATCGCAGCTCTGTGGTAGTGATTTATTTTTAAACCTTGTTTTCTTTAGACTACGTGGCCACAGTGTTGCCAACAAACAAAGGCTGATATTTAATTCCCCTTTCTGCTTGCGTGCAAAGCCAGAAAGTTTATTTCAGTTGCTCTTTGTAACAAAGTGATTTAGAACGGAACGAGCCAGACGTGCATTTTGCCGTTAGTTACACACTGCCATTTAGTCGCGATATATTACACGATATGCTGCTATAACTGGTACCCTCTCTTTTACGGTTGCGTTTAGGTGGACAATATTATCGCCGCGTTCTTCGTTTACCCAACTGGCTTACTTTAAAAAGGTAGCAATGGCGTGTGATTAATCGTAAAGTATTTTTTCAAACCCTTTGATAATATAGCAAGAGATTGTGTTACCGCACTAATATTTTAGCTTCATCTATCAGCTGTCTATGATTTAGCAATAGATAAACTCCACGTTTTTCCTGGGAACCTTTGAGATCAATTAAAGAGTTCTAGGGAAAAACAAATCAAAAATCACTTTTTACTTTTTTACAGGAACGCAATTTGTCTTCGAAAATGCTACAAAATTAAGCGCATTAGATATATAGAAATTCTTTTTTCTAGAATAATTCTTAAGATAAGTTTTCTAACAGCCCCTTCTTTTGAAATTAGAGTCTTGTGTTATTTGTTCACGTTAATTAACAATAAAAATCCAAGTACATACTTGTAGATAAAAACAATCAAAATTCACTAACTACATTGTGTAATGTACCAAATTATACTAGATGTTTGCTGAAGAAAATATAAACATTAATAAAATAATCATTCAATCAAAATTATTCATTGTGTATTACTGTGAAGCAGGAATTGTTGTCTCAAGAATTTCTATTCTAATAATTATAGCTTCTGATGGCAATTATAATGATAATTGCATGTGACTACAGGTATTTTTTAACAAGGTCAAGAATTGCATAATGATCACTGTTGTCAATATTAAAATTGTGACCAGGATTTTAATATTATAATTGTTAGTGAATGCATATATATATTTGTTCAATTAGTAATATTCAGAAAAGGGTTACGTTTCTGAACAACTGTCAAAAAGGCAGACTGTATAACAATATGGCATGTTGGTCATCTATCGGTACGGTTAGGAAGAGGACAATAGCCTCGCCTCGAAAGAAGGTGTCGGTCCTGGTGGTGTAGTGGTTACCATACTTGCCCCCTAAACACAAAAAGCGGGTTCGAACTCGGCCAGGACGGATGGATTTTTTCGGGCTTAAAATCCTAAGTATGGCTTCCTTCGGAAGGGAAGTAAAGCCGTGGGTCCCGTGTCGTACATTTACGGCACGAAAAAGAACCTCAAGCCTGAAAGAGAGGCCTCTGAGCAAAATTTGTCGGCCGTTTCACGCCCTGAGTTGAATGGGACGCTGATGACCTGAGATGTTAAAGAGCGTCCATAAATAAATCAATCATCGAAAGAAGGTAGCCATTTGTTAAGATTAAACTCAGGTTACCCTTTCGCAAATCCTCCCAGACAGGTCTGCCGATTAGAGATTTTTTAATTATACTTTAAACTGGGCATAGCAAGAAATATAATTTCAATCGGTAACTGTACTTTCACATTCAAAAGAAACTCCGCATGTAGAAACAAGTGTCTTAAAAGAAACCAAACGTTTAGCTGTTTCCGACAGTTTCAAAGAGATGCCGCATATACATGGCCGAAACGTGCCTTATCGCAGACCTTTAGATATGAAACTAATATGGAAAAGTTACAAAGGGAATGGAATCTGTCATAACCACAAAGACACCGGATATATGCCAGATGTCCCCTTACTGGTAGTAGCCGTAACGTGGGAACATTGATTTTAGAAATTAAGTGACCTGGTTTAACCAATAAAATCTTACAGAATTCTAACGAATAGGAGCAAGCATGTAATAAACGATATCCTATTTCAATAGGAAGCTAAAAGTAAATCAAGTTCAACAATATTTAAAGGAAATACATTTTCGCGAAGGTGGAGAGAATTCATATAATAGTTTTATATCAAATATAAGAATGAAGTTTAGGCAGGAACGGGAGAGGACGATTGATTGATTGATTTATTGATTTATTTATTTATTTATTTATTTATGGACGCTCTTTAGCAACACAGGTCATCAGCGTCCCATTCAACTTAGGACGTGAAACGGCCGACAAATTTTGCTCGGAGGCCTCTTCTTTCAGGCTTGAGGTTCTTTTTCGTGCCGTAAATGTACGACACGGGACCCACGGCTTTACTTCCCTTCCGAAGGAAGCCATACTTAGGATTTTTACGCCCTGGCCGGGTTCGAACCCGCGATCTTGGGTTTAGGAGGCAAGTATGGTAACCACTACACCACCAGGACCGACGGAGTGGACGAGGAAAGCAACAATATAGAAAAATACAGTAACGGGACGTACACTAATACTACATTCATCAAATTGTTGCGGCTAATTCAGTAGAATACAAGTCACGTCGAGTTACTGCTAAAGTTATAGCCCTCCATTTAATATTACTATAAAGTATTTACGGGAAAGTGATTAATATTATTACAAAGTGTTATTGTGAAATTATAAGTGACTTTCGGATTTCAGATCGTGTGAAGAATTAAAGTGAAAGTCAAAGAGTGTAATTTGGGTCTACAGTTCTCTGAGTGAGACCAGTGAATTTTAACCTGAGGGTTATTTATACAGTAAATATAAAACCAGAGTTATAACCACATGACAGACGCACAGCATGTTCCTAAAACCTTCAATTGTCCAATAAGTTAAAAGTTGAACTTGTGTCCAAAATTCCAATGAAGAATTCCCTTCCTTTTCTAATGACACGTCATTAAATCTTGGATGTCTCCTGCAATACTAGTAACACAGTTACGAACCTCTATAAACAGAATTCACGAAACACGCTATGTTCCTGATTTATAAGCCTATAAGTTTAATGTTTCTGTTTACTGTTGTGCACTTTAGAACTTCCGTAACACTTGCACAGAACTCGGTTCTGCCTCATGTAGTGGGGTGTATTCTTTTACAGATGGAGAGAGATGGGTAAACATAATCTGAAAGTTTTCTCTGCATTGCGTGCTGCCGACGATAACCTCAGTTTGCTTGGAACATACAATCCTCTCGTCTGCGGTATCAATTTGAAAAGAAAATGCTCTCATTTTTTCCCCCTTTTATTCCTGTTGCAGCCCGTTTCTCGCAGAAACCAAGTAATGCTTTTCCCAACCTGAAGAACGAGTAGAAAGAAAAAGGGTTATTCGATTCGTATTGCGATACCTTTTACTAATACACTTGCTTCAAATCTGCCCTGGCCCTGCTTTCCCACCAGATAGACTACTACAGACTGATTCACATAAAATGAATGCTTTTTAAACTGATCCTAAAAAATCAAGTTACGAGAATAGGTTCATAAGCTTCCGGCAAACCATTTTCTAGGTATGATAAAGATAACATCCATATATCACTTTACCCTTTATTGAAATACACTTCTCAAATCTTTGAATTAACATTTCAACCCCAAACAGTAGTCTTGTCTGCAAAATGGATATAAACAGCATACATCACTTCTTCGTCACACCTAAATTTCCTTCCTCGAAGACCCTTCTTGAGTTTTGAGAAGAGGAAATAGTCACTGGGAACTAGATCTGGGCTGTAGGGTAGATGGTCCATCTCCTTGAAGCCACATTTCTTCACAGCTTCATTCCCAACAAACGTCGTGAAGAAGGCGCACACCAACATTTAGTTTTCCTCGCCTTTCTCTTTGATGGGCGTCTGTGCAGTCGGTCAGCATAGGACTCCTCATTTACTGTGATGTTCCTCTCCTTGAACCCAATGAAGAGTATTCCTTCACAGTGCCAAAAGAATCTGGCCATGATCGTTTTGGTTGACTTTAGAGGCGGTGCTTCGCCAGGTTTACGCCGCTCCATTGATTGTCTTTTGGACAAGGAATCATTGTAGAGGACTATAGTTTCATCTCCTGTAAAAATGGTTTGCAGAATTTCTCTCGTTGCCATGGCAGAGCTCCAAAAATGCCTGACAACAGATGGCTCGTTGCTGCTTTTGGACTGAGGAAAGAAGTCTAGACACCAACCTTATTCATGTTTAAATGTTCATGAATAATTCGAAAGGCTGTTGTTTTAGAAAGGCTCAATCTTGCTGCTATTTCCGTAACTTTGAGCCGCCGGTCTTCCATAATTTCTCCTTCCACAAGAGCGATGTTTTCGGTAGT
Source organism: Metallyticus violacea (assembly GCA_030762175.1). Lineage (NCBI taxonomy): Eukaryota > Metazoa > Arthropoda > Insecta > Mantodea > Metallyticidae > Metallyticus > Metallyticus violacea. Next base: position 11,530,284 of record CM060840.1, on the reverse strand, counting down.
GAGCACCTTCAAGTGTCGACCAGCACGCTCTTCGTCTTCAATGCTCTCTCGACGCATTCAAAAACGTTTGGCTCATTCTTTTTCCGGTAGAATACGAGGGAGATGCTGTTCCATATACACCGTCCAATCGCTGTTTAATTTCATTTGGAGTCAGTCCTTCTTTTGTGAAGAACTTAATAACAGCTCGATACACCATTTTGAACAAGTCACAATCCTCTAGACATAGCCTTCTTTATGCAAATATATCTGAACAACTGAACACCGCGGAGCGGAAGTTACAGCTGCAATTATTTACTTAACAGATAAGGTACAACACTAGATAAAGTTTTTGCGCACGCTCTATAATCCTATCGGCGAGGCCGGAAACTTATGGACCTACTCCCATATTTAATTTTGAAGCACACATTTGTTATTCAGTAACAGAAACCTCGTGCGAATGATGTCATTTCATTTATTAGACCGATTATTAAAATGTTCACAGTATTAGAGATATGTTTAGATTATAAATTGCTTAAAATTAAACTCAGTATTTTCGAACAGATTTAAAACATCAATATCACTTAAGAGAACGATCAAATTTCTGTACTTACCGGTAGGGGTTTGTTATTGTGATCGAGAAGAGAGTCTGACACCAAAAGATGACCATCTTGCACAAGTCGTTGAAGAACTAGGCCGAAAGTTCCGAGTACCTTGTTACTCAAATACTTGTTGTAGGCCAACAGTTGCACCGTCAGTATCTCTGCACTCTCAACAGGTCTTCCAACCGGCCACTCGAATTTCTAAAACACAAAATAATTAAATATATGTCAATTTCCCTGGTTATGTTAATTTCTATTGAAAGAATAAATCCATTCTCTGTTTACAGAAGAGTAAATAGTGTCTGGGTGCTGAAAGTGGGCTATATGGTAGCTGTTTTCTATTGTCAAGAAACTCACAATACTTCTTTGTTGCTCTCAAACCAATACCCATATAGACTACCTTACTGCAACATTGGTGCAGTATATTTCCAGTCAACTATCACAGTAGCTAAATGGGGCAAACATTTTACATATAATTAGAGTCCGGAGGTTAGGCAAAATGCCTTTTCTCTCGTGGATGCATTTATCAGTAAGATATAAATGAACACGTTTCAGTATATTTGGGGTCGGTAGGACCAGTTTTTAGTTTTCCCTTTATGCTTATTTTAAGGCTTTAAACTCTTTTTTTTTTTTTTTTTTTTTTTTTTTGCTCTTAAGGATCATTATGAGATTTTCCGAGATTATTTACGTATTTTTAAAAAGAATTTCAATGCATCGAGGAAAAAAAATTATAAAAAGTAAATGGCTTGTTCACCTCACAAAATGCATATGCAGGTATCAGATATGCGTTGTAGTTTATTCTGAATCTCTCTTTTTCCGGTTTCAGCCACTGTATTTCCCCATGCTCAGATGGACCGTAATTCAAATAATCTCACTGTATTTCTGTAAGCTTAGATGTATTTATAGTTCTCAGAAAGAAGTTTTTGGGTTAATCAGATAATCTGAATTTCTTTTTACTTGTACAGGCTTCTAGACATTTTTCAAGAGCAGGAAACACTTTTCAGCATGCCTTAATGTCAATGTAATATGATTACTTCATTAATGGTCAGTCGATCACTTTACACCTCTCATGTCCATTCCTAAAGCATAAAAACTGCACGTTATCCTTACGTTGACTTTACAAATTACTATTTGTGCCCCCTGAGAATGGAATTCTACATCAACAGGCTCTACTTCAAATTCTTGAAAATGTGGGTACAGAATGTTTCAAAAGATCATTTAAAGTGTTAAGAAGGATTACAGAAGAGGTCAAGAGGAACATTTTACTGGGGGGGGGGAGGGTTAAAATCTTGTATTTTTATTGTTTTACCGCTTGGGGCATTGAAATAAGGATCGTTTAGGAGGATAAGAGGGTTCATCCTCCGTGACATCACCTTACCCTTGTATTTATAGAGGTGAATGTTCATGTGTTATGATCAGTTTATCTCACTTCAAAATGGATCAACATATTGTTTTTGGCAAAACAATGCGCTGGCGCTACTTCAAAGGAAGATGTGTCTTCATGTTGTTTGTTTAATATATTTATGACCTTGTTGACTGTGTTATTATATTTATTCTGAAAATATTTGTTTACTGTATGATTTTAATTGTGATCACTTCTAATAACATTCATGTTCCCGAGATGGCGGACATATACGAGGGTTCACAAAACCCTTTTCTGATGTCATACCTTATCTGTTAAGTAAATAATTGCAGCTGTAACGTCCGCTCCGCTGTGTTCAGTTGTTCAGATATAGTAGCATAAAGAAGCCTATTTGTAGAAGAGGGCGTCATAATAATTCTAAAAATGTGCTTTCTCTTTTGCAATACTTATAAGATTGCAATAATTCTAATTTTATTTTCCTAATACCAAACAGTAATGCCATAATGTATTCCATTTCATTAATTAATAAGGCCTTATTTGGACTTTATATTCCTTTTCAAATCAACTTGGTGAGGAATTCGCTTAGTTTAGGCTGCTCCTGCATGACGGACTTTTTTTCTCATCTTTAAATCGTTCCATAACGTCTGTGGAATCCATGCATGCTCCTTCTGAAAATTTCTCAGGTGTCATACGTCGATCACCAAATTCGCACCTTGTTTATGTGTTGATGTCTTCGGCCTTCCTGGTCTTTGGCCATCATCTATGTTCTGCGATCCACTGTAAACTTCGCACAAAGCACAGTGGATTTCTGTCAGGTTTTTACCACGAAAAGCTTCAATCGTATGATCTTTGAATCTCTACAACACCCACCACACCTTCAGGCTCCATTTCTGCAGAGTGGCTATGGACGAAATGAACCCACGTGCCTCTTTCTCAAGCCTTCAACTGCAACTGACATAATTTTCCCTTAAGTTGCGTCATCTAACCAGCGTACGATCAACTGTGCGTTATTTGTGAAACTACCTTGTACATATATGACAAAATAAAAAATTAATGAAGCACTATTTGCAATAAGAAATTTTATGGAATGCACTTAGCCTTCAAAACACTTCAAAGCATTAAAAGGTCATGGCATGAAGCGTGTCCTGAAACTATTTCACTCTTACAAAAGAAAGTGATTTTTCAAGATCTATCAGAAAGCTCAAGATAACTGACAAGCATGTGTTTAAATCGCGTGATTAGTGCATAGGGTACATGCGAGTGAAGCATTAAGCTCTATAGAGATTCTAGCAGTCGATATCGGCTTGCAGTAATTATCGATATAATGTCACGGTTACTATAGAGGAAGCTGGAAAGAAAATGCTGATAATAAGTTTTTTATAGAAAAAAAAAAAGCAAAAGAAACACTTGCAGAAGGAATGAAGGTGAATTTTATTTTATTTTCCTTTTTTATGCTATGTCTCTCTCTCTCTCTCTATCTCTCTCTCTCTCTCTCTCTCTCTCTCTAAAAGTCCTGGCGTTTCCTATTGTACAAAATATAAGAAAGTCCATTCATTCAAATAAAATAATATTTCTGTTTTTTCAGACGACAATGAAGGTAGACAAGTGTAATTTTTCAAGCCTTAAATGAAAATTTCTTCCTTTTTCAAAACTATTGCAAATAATATCACTATATCGGTAAACTGTTCTACGAATAAAACACGCACATTACTAAAAAAAAAAATAGCCCGTCACGCAGGAGCTGCGTAAACTAAGCGAATTCCTCACCAAGTTCAATAATTTTAAAAAAAAGAAAATAAAATCCAAATAATGGCCTTATTAATTAATGAAATAAAATAAGTTATGACAATACTGTGTGGTATTATAATAGAGAAACCACATTTTTAGAAATATTGTTATTATTGAGATTAAACTATAAAAAATTAATGGTGTACTATTAATTAAATGAAATATATGAGCATGTTTATGAACTGAGCCCTTGATATCATCTTTACATTCACCAAAATAAAGAAAAATAACAGAACGTTTCGAGTTACTTTGTGTATTTAAGATGATGTTCATATGTTTCAATAAAACAAAAACATGTTAATGTTTAAAAACAATTGCAATGTACTAAGCAAATAAAAACAATCGAAAGTTGTATCGATTTTCAGTGGCTTTGAAATTTAATTTAAATGTTATTAACATGTAACGTAAACGTTTTCTGAAGGTTATTACAGAGCGCTCTTACATACAAATATAATTCTCAAACACATATCAGATTAATATTTCACATTTGTTATCTTCCCGAGTGTGCTTTTGTTAAATATAAAACATATGCATCGTTATAAATGTAGTTTATATGATGAATAATTTGTCCTTTTGTTTTAAAACAATTGAGATAAATTAAACGCAAGAGCGCTTTTGTTTAGCGAATTCCCAAGTAATGAAGCTATTGCAACCGTAGTAATATAACATATATTTATTTATTTAGCAAATTCGGGGGAATGTAAGCTATTGCGGATGTACCCATGGATACCGCTTTGAATAATATTTTCAAATCCCCATCGATCCTACCTACTAGGTACCGAAAATAACAAAAAATTATAAATCTCTCTCTCTCTCTCCCTCCCTCTCTCTCTCTACACACACACACACACACACACACACATATATATAGAGAGAGAGAGAGAGAGAGAGAGAAAGAGAGAGAGAGAGATTTATAACCATCAATTAAAAAATGATTCGTCGAGTTCGTTAACCAGCAAAATTGGACTATTAACAGGGAGGACAAACAAAGGCGATATAATTTTAAAATAGTGTAAAATCGCTCCAGCAGAAGCAACTTTTGCTTTTTATCAAAGAAACTAGATAAATTTCTTTAAAACAAATTGATAAAAGGAGTTTTCGAGAATCGGGACAATCGGACTATTAAGAGTGGGAGATATACCTGAAAAACTAGTGGGGGTTAAAGCGAAATTCAAAAATCGCTCCAGCGGCCACAATTTTAAATGTTTTTTAAATAAAAAACGGCGTAGGCCTTTGAAATAAAATAGTACGAATAATTTCTGAAAATCAGCGAAATCGAACCGTTAGGAAGGGGGTTTAACCTAAAACCCAAATTTTAAAAATCGCTCTAGTGGCATTAATATTTGCTTTTTTCGTATCGAAACTCTATATACCATTCAAATCAAATATTTTTTTTCTGAAAATCTGGAAAATCGTGCCATTAGCAGTGAAAGTTTACCTGAAACCCAAAATTTAAAAATCACTCTAGGGGCACCAATATTTTTTCTTCACAACAAAATTCGGTATATACAATTTAAATAAAATAAGAAAAATAGATTCTGGGAATTATGGAAATTGAACCAAGTAGGGATATGCTTGAAAACCGAAATTTAAAAAAGGCGCTTGCATTTAATTCTCTCTATATTGTTTTAAAATAAAGGACAAATTAACTCAGCATATAAACTGTATTTATAATGATACATATGTTTCATATTTAACAAAAGCATCGTCTATCGTGAATATGGTAAATGTGAAATATTAATTTAATATATGTTTGAGAATTATATTTGTATGTAAGAGCGCTCTGTAATAACCTTCAGAAAACGTTTACGTTACATGTTAATAACATTTAAATTAAATTTCAAAGCCACTGAAAATAGATGTAACTTTCGATTGTTTTTATTTACTTAGTACATTTCAATTGTTTTTAAATAGTAACATGTTTTTGTTTTATTGAAACATATGAACATTATCATAAATACACAATGTAACTCGAAACTTTCTGTTATTTCTCTCTATTTTAGTGAATGTAAAGATGATATCAAGGGCTCAGTTCATAAAATGTTTAAAAATACATACACAGTATAGCTTTGTCTATCAGTCGTCATATATTTCATTTAATTAATAGTATACCGTTAATTTTAGTATTTTAATCTCAATTATAATAATAATAATAATAATAATAATAATAATAATAATAATAATAATAATTTTAAAAACATAGTTTCGCTTTTGTTATACTTACAGATTGCCAGAATTCTAATTTTTTCCCCTGATACCACACACTAATGCCATAACTTGTTTTATTTCATTAATTAATAATGCCTTATTTCGATTTTATATTAATTTTTATTAAAATTTATTCAATTCGATGAATTCGCTTAGTTTACGCAGCTCCTGAGTGAGTTTTATTGTGTTATACTTGTTTATCGTGACCATATTGAAAAATAAAATTTGCCTTTTTATCAAAATATTAAAACGACCTGTGTATAACTAAATTACCTTAAGGTGTTTAGAATGGAAGCACAAATCAAAACTCACTATTATTAAAAGTCTATTTTGCAAGACTTTCTAAGCCCCGGCGATGTAGGGTAGCACACTTGGATTGCAGCAACACTTTTTTTGCCAAGTTTGACTACGAGTTTTATTCAGAAATTTGTATTCCGGATATGTGAGCAAACCAACCGTGAAGAATAAGGCACACATATGAAACAGGTGAATAGCGAGTCAGACATACGGAAATGTGCTTTTTCATACTTCAAAAGAGAAAAAATGTCACGAACCTGGAGGCCGGATACAAATAAACTGGGAAAGCCTATGATGCCCCAGAGCAGGTGGTAAGCGTCCCGGGCAGATAAAGGATTCATAAAGCCAACCCTGCTAGGAGCTTAGCGCTTGCACTTCCATAATACCCTCTGCACAACAAATTTAGTAGTTTGGATTATTCTATATGATCACCTGACTTCTTAGAGAAGAAAGGGTACACACGCTAAATCAAGAAATCGCTATGGCCTCCGTGGTCTAGTGATAGCGTTTGTTTACCAATCCGGAGTTCCTGGGTTCGATGTATTCCTGTATGGGTAAGGTTTTATGGAAGTTTTTCCTTACCCTGAGAAGGTAAATGCTAGATAGTTTTAGGGCGCCAAGGATTAATTAATTTCAGGCATACCTATGTCGGTTCTGCTGGTGTACCTGCCTTCTAAACCCAAGATCTCTGGTTCAAACCCGGTCAGAATCGATTGATTTTTTCGTACGTAAAAATCCTAAGTATGGCTTCCTTGGGAAGAGAAGTAAAGCCATGGGTCCCGTGTCGTACATTTACGGCACGATAAAGAACCTCAAGCCTGAAAGAAGAGACCGTTTCACGCTCTGAATTGAATGGAACGCTGATGACTTGAGATGTTACAAGAGCGTCCATAAATAAACCAAATAAAAATCAACAAACCTACCCTTACACATACAGTATCCACCCTACAACCAACAGATTTCGCGAGAAAAAACACATAGGTAGGATTTCTTAGAAGGGAATGCTTTTTTAGCGTTTAGGTCACGAAAAGGAATTCTTTATTATTTTAATGTTTTATGCTCAGGAAATAAACCCACAATAAAAAAAATACAACAAATAGATAGAATTTGTTTTTTAAAAGCGTTAATATGCCCAATTTTAACTAAATAAAATATTAACGAGCATCTTCTTCAATATAAGTGCATTATCAAAAGCAAACAGAATTACACTTGGAGGCAAAAGAAAAAAAAAAAAAACTCCACATAAAACTTTGGAAAATCTTTAATATTATGCAAAATTATACGTGAAATTATTAAAAATCCATCTTTTTTATTTTCTTTGTTGTAAAAGCATGAACATGAATGCAAGTTGTTGATATTTCATAATGATCTGATTTTTACTTGTAGGGTAACACACAGACACGCCTTTCAACGCTCAGTGGCACTCTCATAAGAGGGTGTTTCCTCCTCTGACTTGTATCACAGCTTGCAAACTTACGGGCATTCTGCAGATCAAGGTCTTTAGGATTTCTTGTGATATGGTCTCCATTGCCTACTCAAAGGCTGCCGAAGGCTCTCAGGAACACGTTTACCAACATTTTTCCCCATCATGTCCCAAATATGCTTCGTGCTGGGCGAACTAGCGCCTGAGTCCCCATCTCACGCAAGTACTGTGCCACAATGTAGGCCACATGTAGACGGGCATTGTCATGAATGAAGTAGAAATCATTGCCAACATAAGGAGCACAGAGGATAACGCTCCTGAAGAACTTCCTCATTGTATCAGTTTGAATTCAGGACCCCGTTATCCACGAAAACTAACTCTTGTCTTGGCTTCGCCACCTATACCCTGACACATCGTCGATGAGAAGGTGCAAGGGGCATACATTTCTCCAGTCCTTCTTCATACTCCTTACCTGCCATCAGACGATCTTACGCTGAACCTCGACTCATCCGTGAGTAAGACAGCTGTCCATTGCTCTTTAGTACACTCCAGACGTGTCGATGTTGTTGGTAAACAAAGGACCTCTGGTTGGTCTCTACAGCTGAATTGTGCTTCTTCAAATCTCCTTATCATTTGTCCTGTGGAAGATTCCGTACACGGCAACTCTTTAGCAGTCTCTTTTTGACATAACGCCATCTTTATCTCACAAAATTATGTGCTGTTCTCGTAATGAAAACGTCCCATTTGGAAGTATCAAAAACAGTCCCCACTCTCGCCGCTGTCACTGGAGTTCTGTGTGCCACACAGTGCTCCCATCTCTGTCGCGCATTGATAACGAGTGCCAGCGTATTTTGAAACAAACCGCATGGTTCTATCTGTTTCCAGTCCTGAGAAAAAAATTCAGAGGTGTTATAACTTGAATGCACCTCGTATTTCTCTTTATTATTTTTCCTCTCCCACACTTTTACTCTGGTTGCTTCATTTATCTGTTTTCGCGATTACGTTACCTTCTAGATTTAATATTTATTTTTCCCACCTTCACTTGTCTTCTATGTTTGAAGAAGTAAACACAAAATGGTTCGAAATAGCGAAATATTTAATTTTATATTTATTTTGCTTCTCTAGTTCTTGTTATTTTACATATATTGTTTCAAAAGTTACTTCATGTTTAAATTTGTACATACTACATAATTATGTAATTTTGTTAGCCAACAATTTAATGACAATGTCATTTTATTTATACGTTAAATTTTAAGTTGCTACCTAAAGGAGAAACAGTTGACGGCAGATAAGAGTCAATTAGTAGGGTATTAAGGCAGGCTTTGGAAAAATGGGAATGCAAGGTTACCTCGCACAAAACATTTCGTATATTAGCATGTATTGTGTTTAGGAAAGCATTGTACACTTAAGCAAGGAGAAGAAAAGGATTTGTTACAAAAAATGACCTACAAACACAAATCATTAGCAGAAAGGATGCATAAAAGAATAAAATTAAAATAACAGCAAAACCAAAAACTGCTTCATAAATATGGTATCTTTTATAGATTTTTGTTTGTTTATTTATGAACACTTTTTAACATCTCAGGTCATGAGCATTCCATTCAAATCAGGGCGTGAAAAGGCACACAAATTTTGCTCAGAGGCCTCTTGTTTCAGGCTTAAGGTTTTTTACAGTGTCGCAAATGTACGACACGGGACCCACGGCTTTACTTTCCTTCCGAAGGAAGCCATACTTAGGATTTTTACGAAAAAAAATCCACCGGTCCTGGTCGGGATCGAACCCGCGATCTTAGGCTTAGCAGGCAAGTATGGTTACCACCATCCCACCGGGGCCGACTTTTATAGATGTGACAAATCATGAAGTATCCATAGCAGCTGGAATTTTCTTGTAATACAAAAGAATTTGCCCTCAGCACAATAATAAAACATTGATATCCAATAAAAATTTAAAGAAGAGTATGCTAAATCGTTGGAAGCTGTGCAAAATGCCCCGTCGCATCGGAATTTCCAATTTAGTAGCCAATAAATTCATAGTATCACGATTCTACAACATAATGAGATTTATGAAATTCTTGGATGCCAACCCCTCAACTGTACGCCTGGGTTAAGCAACCAATGAACCAATAATTTAATTTAATAGGATGAAGTAAAATCCTTTACGGACTATCACGAAGGAAATAGAATATAGCAAGTTATTTCAGGAAGCTAGAGGATATAGGAGAAATGCACATGGAAAAACTCAGGACAATAGTGATGCAGGAATCCACGTTTTTCTCTACCTGACAACAAACGAACACTATCATTTCGTTAAACACCCTGCTTACAACGGGCATCTAACGTCTTATTGGCGTACTAGTTCAATCTTCGCTCTAAGAGTACCGCCACGTATGACCGAGGTCGTTAAGGCGCGGACCGTGAGCGGGAGATCTGGGGTTCGATTCCCGCCAGGCCCGTCCTCCCTGAATGAAATTTTTTTAGGTTTTCCTCAGTCCTCATAAATGGCAAATGCTGGGGAGGTCTGGAATGTTTCCTTCCTTAAAAATAAATCCTTTCTCAATATATCATTTCATCTCGTGTATCATCAATGCTCACCGCCTGTGGTGCTTCAGTAGTAAAAACGGCCGTTAAACACTATTTAAAAAAATGGTACTAAGAATCGAGGTGTGCATAAATTAGGCAGCATTCGTAAAACACCACTATTAATAATTACAGAACCTTCCTGTGCCTGGTCCCAGATTTACGGCTTTCACATTTGAAAGCTCCATCCGGTGCAAATTGTCGCCTTTAATTTTACCTCAAAAAATATATCGTACATTTCTATCACCTTCCGTTTTTTATGGTAATTCAGTATTTTATATTAAAAGCAGTGACGGCAATTACGTTAACATGTCTGCCCAATCCACATCAATTCCTGCGCCCCCTCGTGGTCTTGATAATCAGGTTAGTGTTATTTTCGTTAAAAAGTATTTAGGGCGAATTCCAAAGGTTGTATGCATGAAAATACTTTTGAAAATTTTCTTCAAATCTCCATCGATGATACTTATATTTACTAGGCACCGAAAATGACAATGGATACACGCGCGCGCGTGTGTGTGACACGCACGCTCTAGCGGCCGAAAGTTTTGGTTTTTATCAACAAAACTCAGCATTTAACCATCACTTAAAAACAATTGATCAGTAAAATTGGACCACGGGGTGGGAGTTAACCTAAGAACATTTAAAAATCACTCTATCGGTCGATATTTTACTTAACAAAAATTGTACACCGCATTAAAATAACTTTATGAAAATATTTCCGAAAATCAGCGAAATTGATTTGTGCAGTATAAGCTAAGTTTTGCTATAAGATGAATTTTCACGGCCTCCTGATGTTTTCCTAGGCAACGCTAACATAGAAGATCATTTTAAACGAAATAAATCCTATCAAATATAAATTTGCAGCAAAAAAAAACAAAACAAACAAACAAAAAACAGAATTTCCGGAGTTGAGACAAGTGATGCATGGTGCCCATCCCAAGGAATATCCATCACAGCTGGCATGATCAAAAGGGAAAATTAATAACTCTCGGAGTTAGGGCAGTCAGGTGTTTCAATCACCAGGCTTTCGCCGCACTTCCGAATTCACAAACAGTAGTACGGAATTATTTGGGGAGAGAGAGAACTGCGTGCTATGTTGTGACGTCATTGTTGCTAAATGACTGCAAGGCTGTCCCCAGGGAAAGTGTGTTTTCGTTATAAATTACAGCGTTTTGCAATTATTATACGTGAATCGTTAACTACGCTTTTCTGATGGGAATATAATGTTCATATAAACAAATGAGTTGTGAAATTATTATTAGTTGAAAATAAATTAGTATTTCTTTGTCCTCCTCAACTATTATAATACATAAATTATTTCATAGTTTTGTAGAGAATAAATTCCTAACGTTTCAAAAGTGTGGTTAGAAGTAAGTAAAAAAGTGTTTCTTTTTCGAAAAATATATATGTCGTTTAGAGTTGGTCCCCTGGGTTTCTAATTTTCTCACTTTGTAAAACTGCAAAACTCTTCGAAATATTTACTTGGAAGGGAAAAAGGAAGCCCCCTTTTGTCATTGTTACGATCGATATATGCTATATCTAGGTGAAAAAACACTTTACAACAATGTTGGCAGATTTTTCCTGCAATTCGTCCTTTAAATACCCCAACAATGCTGAAAAATAAGCGACTGTTCTTTATTATTATTATTATTGTTATTATTATTATTATTTAATCCCTTTAGTTCCCAGCCGATGAAAAACCTCGAGCTTTCTTCGCCAATAGTCACCTATTTCGGTGTTCTGACCCAGGTAATGGTAAATCCACGATTACGAATAAGGCCAATATTCATCTGCACCTTGCGATGAATAACCGTTAACACTGCACTGAAATATTGCTTTGCGTGCAATTTTAAGTCCACAGTCAACAGTAGAGCCACCAATTACGCCACGATATTTTCGTATTTTCTTACTATATCTGGATTTTTTCAGTGATATCCAGAGCCCGGTAGTTCAGATATTTATTTTGGTTAAAATAGGCCGGTAAAAAGGCACTTAAAATAAGAAAATAGCCAATAATATAATTAAAATATACATTAATTAAAAGTGAAAACAGGTAGTAATCTCACTCATATTAATATAAATAGATATTTAAGGTACTTTATAATTTCTTTATCATATAATAATTAAAGTACTTAAGCTTACTTTTCTTGGTTACAAGTAACAGCAATGTGTTTTATCAAGGTGTCAACCGTCATAGTCAGCCGTTTGTCACAACATTTTTTATCGTGGAAAAAGAACTTTCTACTACCATTGAAGTGATTGGAGCGTATTTACAACAAGATATTTCGGAAGTACTCATACCAGTTACAACGTAACATTCAGGACATCATGGAAATGCTGATCAAGGCAAAGTAAAGCAGTTTTGAATAGTCCTGGGCAAATGTGCAAATTATGCGTAGTTTTTCTGGTCGAGTTCATTTTCTGTTTTATGCGTTTATAGGGAGATCAGGTTAGCATTTCTCTTACTTCCTTACTGAACACATTGTAGGGACGGTTTATTGCACAGTTGTACCGCTCTCATCTTTCTCGCTTGCAATTGTTTGTTATATTTTTGCAGTTGAGAAGTTACCCCCACCACAAATTTCCTAGAACTGTCTCGCGTGGACCGATACAAGGTCATTCGCCAGGACTATTAAAAACTACAGCACTTCAAGAACAAAGTGTCTGCTGCTGGGACAGTATGTACCCTCTAAGCATGCACCAACATTTCTAAAATGGTTGATTTATAAAATTTTCTTTTGTATGTACATTTTACTGTGTGGGAATAGTTTCTTATTCTCATTGGCGCTATAGCCCGGGGTGAGCATTGACCTGCCGCAGCGACTCTGCTAACCAATAATTGCTAAGCAACTTGTCTCAGCTCTCGTCCAGACCAAAATAAGACCAAGTTTCATCTGCTCCATAACACCGGAGACCATTCCAAAGTCTTCCTCGTCCACCCAGCAGCCCAAATCTTGTACCCTCTGTTTCCCATCTCTTCACTCCTCTAAAAGTCTCAATCAGAAATTAGATGACGACGAAGAAGACATATAAATGATAGAGAGACAAACCTATTGTGTGATATAAGTTTTGACATTTAAGTGACGAATATAAGTAAAAATAAAAATATATAGCGAAGAGTTAGTAAACACTGTAATGTATTCAAAGGATTAAATGAAACAGATTATAACCGAAAAAAGTGTTGTTTTTGTTAATGAAAAAGTCCATACACTTTTTATATAATTTGCGATAGGTTTAAGCATAAAATTAACCCCTGTTAAACGATTTTGTTGCATAATATATCCTTCGAGAAATACTTTTAGTATTATTCTGTATCATTCCTGTAAGAGTTTTAAAAGTTGCCTGTATCTACGCGATGCAAATGGCTTAGCAAAGCGGAAAACACCAGTCCTTCTCTATATATACATGAATCATAAGAAGAAGCGAAGTATTTTGAAAGAAAAATGCTTTGAAAGTTTCTAGCAGTGTATATAGGCGGATGTCAGCGAGATAATTTAATTATCCTTAAATTTTGTTCCTTTGGCTCCTTTGCTCTTATTTAAATAAATCTACATTTTAATTAAGAGGCAAATTCAACGGGCGAGCGACTAAAAGAGTGAAATATCGGTTTTCAGAAACGTATAGGGTGGGTGAAAATCTGTTTACTATGGGCTGTTAATACCGTAATTTGCGTTTTATTTATCCAAAACATTTTATGTGCTCATCCGTAGACGATTTTAGGCTTCGTGATGTAGAAGCAAATATGGATGAGGGTATGGAGGATGATAATGAAATGATGACATTTCATTAAGCAAGCCCCACGTTGGAGCAAATAAGGGAAGTGCGGAGGGAGGTGAGTAGGGAGGATGTTTAATTAAATAAGCACAAGTTAAAACGACGATTCGAAGCAATACTATGGAAATTATTGATTAATGTTGATTACTCTGATTTTTATGCGTCTTATATGAAAGTTAAACAAACTGACTCTCCTTGGCGTTCCCACTGGTCTTTCTGGAATCATGTCGCTGGTTTCCTTGCAGCACCCACTGAGAGACTGCTGTAATTTTGAAGGCAATGGCTTTTGTAATGTCTACAAATATCATCCTGTATTCCGTTAAAATTTTTCCCCAATAAGTGTTATATAGTCCATGGCCTGCAAAGTAACGTACTTTGCCTTATCTAATGGGACACAGGATAGTCATACAAATAACTACACTGGGGCTGCAGGCCCACTTTTCCTGCGTAAACAAACATAGTAACCTTGAAGTTTATTGCGTGTATAGCAACAAACTTCCACATCAAACATATTGGTAATCTCAAGTAAATGTAGCATACCTACATAAGAAATATATATTGCAAGATACGAGTACATATGAACATGTATAATCTAAATGGCAAAGAGAATTGCTCGGAGGGCATGAGGTTGGGAAAATCCGGTTTCAATGTTCATGCCAAAGATAAAACATAGGATTACCAATCAAATCACATGGCTTTATTTAAAGCGTAATCGCAAAATGTGATGGCGCGTCGTCTTGTTGGAAGCATATATGTCAGATGGACGTTCATTCGTTAATCACTGGACATAATTCTTTGCAATATACATTAAGAATGATTTTCGGCCGAAGAAAACAATAATAATTTTCCCTTGGGTTAGATGTAAACGTTCCATTCATAGAAACCTGGATAAATAATTCGAAAATCGCAAAAAGCAACTGTCATCGTGTAAATCCCTAACGAAATTATTAAACATTTACATCAAGCACAACATATCATCTCAAAAATATGTAATCAATGCCTTTCTTTGGAACTTTTGTCCCCAATATTTTAATTTCAAATAAATTGCTCATAAAATCATGATCTATTCTAAGGTTTTCAGAAACTTGTTTAATCAAGAATTACAAGCTGGCACAACACAACTAAACATAATAAAGGAAGACAACATAAGACAGGCATACGATATTTTTCGTTCTTAAACAGAACCATCGATGATTGGAATAATTTACCGGAACAATGTTGAAATGCATTAATACTTTCTCATTTGGCGTTACAGCCCGAGATGAGCTTTGGCTTGTCGCAGCGACCTCTGCTTCCTCTATCTCCGTCTTATGATTTGATTGAGCACGGGATTGCAGGGGAGGGCGGTACCCGTCGGTCGTCTATCATGCGACTTTCGAAATCGAAGAATGCCACCTCTCCATTAGGCAGCTCCCCATTTGTCCTCACGAGGCTGGGTGGACCCCGTTCCAAACCTATCTTACTTAGAAAAATTCCTAAACAGATATCAAGTACCTGGCTAGCAGGCAGCAAAGCTAACCACTAGAATAAAGGAGGCGGTAATGTTTTAATTAGGTTGCAATGTATTTAATTAGGTTGCGGTGTATTTAATTAAGTAGAAGCTATAAATATTGCAATCTCACTATCTCTCCATTGCCGCTGGTATAAGCCAGTTGCAGACTGAATAAATGCAAGTAAAATGCAGTTCTAATAGTAACTGAATGAAGCAGGAACTTAAACAGCCATGTCTGGTACAGTAGAATCGAAAGCAGAGAGAACGGGGAATCGATATATTGTTTTGCCGCCTCTACTCGCAGAACACAGCTGCGACCATTCGTCCAAAATACCTAATCTTGCCACAAATACTGTAGCAGCTGTTCTGCCGAACAGATAACACTTTCACTGCCAGGCACTATCACGAGTTCTGATACAGCAGAAGGGGAAACTGTGATAGTCCTCTATAACGTTGGAAAAAAATCAAACAAAATTTTCCAGATCCTTACAAATCTGGAAATCAGTAGGGTATTTGTGTACTGCACCATTACAATGCTTCCCTTAGACCACCACTGTTGATGACCGTTGATAACCGTTACGAGAGCCCGAAGGGAAAAGTGTACAAAATAAATCCACATACATTGGAAGAATTCACGGAAACGCACGAAATAAAGTAACAAAGATTATAGTAGTCGAAGTAAATTGTGTCAATCGGAACATGTTTATCCATTACAATGCCTGTTTGGATGAGGGAGGACTCCATTTGCTATTAGGTAAGATTATATACACAGTTTTCAGAAGCGAATTCGTAATAAGGGCGCGGTCGGCTGTGGCGTGTCCAGCTTCCGAGAAGCAAAATCCTTGCGAGCGGTAAGGGCATATTCTGGAAGCCCTGTATAACACAAAACACTAAGCCTGATGATACACCAATACGTGTATTAATAGTCACACTACAGGCTCAACACTCGCCCATCAGTTACATAAGGGTGCAACATATTTAAACATGAATGCCTTTACATAATATGAGCACTTGGATACTAGAATAACAGAAGACTTTATGTCTATGAAAACAAGTAATATAAACGTTAATTCAACTGATAACATGTGATAAAGAAAAATATAAAAAATAAACTTTTTTTTCAGAAAGGGTGTAATTACACATTTAAATTCAGAATAAACAATAACTGCACTAAAGAAACTATTCAATTTTCTCATGAAAATGAGTATGTAACTATTACCATAGAGTGCCAAAGTTGATTTTACGGAAAGCATTTGTAATGTTAATATTTCCAAAACAAACAAACCTTATGCAGGAAAATGCTCATGTGGCATGCAGAACTGGGGCTCTAATTGTTCACACGGTCTTACTATAAAGCTGAAACGTACTAAGCACAAACGAACCATCAAAATATCTGTCACTCTTTCGTTCAAAGATAATGATGAGTAGTAGGCAATTAACAAGAAAGAGATAAGAAATTAAAAATGACGCTTACCATTATCACGACCCTAATAAGGCGATTTCCAAAATTCTTGCACGCAGGACCCCGTTTTTCTGAGACCGAGATTATAAGCGACCCCTCCGTTAACTTCGCCGCTTAATAATATTTACTTTGCAAGTTCGCGCCCATGCTTCAATAACTATTCGATCACAATAGCCATTATTATTACTCTGTTGTATAAATGGTCAAAATAATCACAAGCAACAGTTAGTTAAGGGGAGTATGAAAGGCCTATCCTTGTAATGCTAAATTTACCAACTCCAGTTCCCATTTTCTCAAGGAATATTAAAGCTAATGAAATGAAAATTTTACAGCATACAGATGCGCATAGTTAAAATTTACTGATTTATTTTCACTACTATACCACGACTCTAAATTATAAATTATTTTTCAATTGTTTGTCCTTTTTTTATTTATTTATTTATTTATTTATTTTTACAGTGCCATATTTTGTTCTAGCTCTACAATAATATACCCACATCATCACAATAATAACATGAATTAGTGATAAAAGTTTCAAATTTATAATTTATACACATCCTTAAAAAATGGGAAATTTATGCAAAAATCGCAGTAAAAAATGTTTTTACAGTAAAACTAATTTTTTGAGGGAAACACAATTAAATTCTTCAACATTGTAAAACAACAAAGGATGATAACATGGAAACAAAGCTTCCAAATTATAAAATACAACTTTGTGATTCAAAACCAACCAATCTTTTAGAACAAATAGTTCCTGAGATATCGAATTTTAACTGAACAAGTGCTCGCGAAATAAAAAAAAAGTTACTTCTGTAGTGACATTGATAAAACTTCATTGAAATACTTATAAACAGGGAACATGAACGAACATCATACAAAAATAAACAGAAAAGTACAAATATTATTTA
Source organism: Metallyticus violacea (assembly GCA_030762175.1). Taxonomy (NCBI): domain Eukaryota; kingdom Metazoa; phylum Arthropoda; class Insecta; order Mantodea; family Metallyticidae; genus Metallyticus; species Metallyticus violacea. The sequence continues at coordinate 11,512,414 of CM060840.1, read as the reverse complement.
CACAAAAAAACAAAAAAATGCCCCCTTTCCTTAAATACTTCCTTTAAACATTCTTAATGAGAAGGGACGATAAGATGGAATAATTTCTTAAATAAAAGTACTTTTCCCATATCGACAGCGAACCCCCCTAAGAGTCACGACCCACTGTCCTAATAGTTATCGGGAAGAAATAATTATAAGAGGACCTTAAATACCTCCAAGGGTGAACGAGATCATTAAGGTGTGAACTCGTGAGTGGAAGGTGGGATTTGTATCCAACCAGGACCGTCCTCCCTGGCAGGTTTTACCCAGGTTTTCCTCAGTCTTCATAAATGGTAAATGCCGGGTGGTATCCTAAACGTAGGCCTGGAAGTTTCCTTCCTTAAAAAATTTTCTCTCAATATATCATTTCATTTCATGTATCATCAGTGTTTACCGTCTGTGGTGCCTCAGTAGTAAAAGCAGGCGTTAAACGCTAATAAAAAACTGAAATAAATAACGCAAGGTCGGGTGACTCAAGCATTAAAGCTACGGTTCATTTCTCAGATTTTTATTTTCCACAAATGTTCGTCCTCCCCGTTACATTGCTTTGGATCTGTTACGGGGTCAAAAGTTGTAAGTCAAGGTGGGATGGCATGGTGTGACGGTGGCTTGCACTTCGTAAAAAATGTCGTTCTGGTATCTGGTAGGTTAGCAGACATTCTGAGAGGTTCGAATTCCTTGGGGAGAGGTGTTCTATCTAGAAACATGATCCCAGCATCATCTATCTCCATGCATCACCGCCCGGTAGCAGTTATTGGTAGCGTCTTGCTGTATTGCGTGTTGCTGTGAAACAAATAGAAGACAGAATATAAGGGGCCTACATCGCATGAGTATGGTCTAATATATTATAAGCAGAGTCCGGAAGTTAGGCAAAATGCCTTTTCTAATGGGTGGATATGTTTAAGAGTCAGATAGAAATTAATATGTTTCCGTACATTTGGGGTCTTTGGCAGTTTTTATTTTAGCTTTTATTTTTCTTTTTTGCCCATTTGAATTTTTAATTTTTTTCTGCCTGTTTTGGATCGTTATGGATTTTTTCTGCGATTATTTACGCATTTTAAAATGCAATAAAGAAGTTCAATGTATCGAAGTGAAAAAAATTATAAAAATTAAATACCATACAAAAACGTCTGTTGGAAATCTTGCTATACATTTCAAGCAGTCCCAAAATTTCTCCTCGACCCATTCACTTAAATTCTTTAAATAGCAGAACCTTCATTAGTGAAAGGAAAGCACGGTACCTCGGACATACAAGTACCAGGAAATAGAATGAGGGAAGTACTGTAGTTTTGAATAGTCCTGCGAATGACCTTGTATCGATCTGACCAAGACAACTCTAGAAAAGTTGTGTTTGGTAACTTCTCAGCTGCATAAATGTAACAAACAATTGCAAGCGAGAAAGATGAGAGCGGTACAGCTGTGCAATAAACCGTCCCTACAATGTGTTCAGTACGGAAGTAAGAGAGATATTAACCTGATTCCCCTTTAAACGTATAAAAATTAATTCGACCAGAAGCCATGGCACATCTTTTGCTCATTCGCCAGGACTATTCAAAACTTTACTTTGTCTTGATCAATATTTCATAATGTTCTGAAAGGTGAAAGTTCTGCTGTAATAGGTATGAGCCCTTCCGTAATAGCTTGTTTTAAATATGCTGCAATCACTTCAATGGAAGTGATGAAAAATGTTCTGTCTGACAAGCGGCTGACTATGACAGTTGATATCTTGAAAAAACATCTTGTTGTTGTTTGTAACCGATAAAAGTAAGCGTAAGTACTTTGATTATGTAATATAGAAATTATTAAATATCTTAAATACTTATTTTCAATTACAGTGAGTGATATTACTCTCTGTTTTCACTTTTAATAATTGTCTATTTAATTATATACCTCCTATTTTCAGTATTTTAAGTGCTGTTCTGCCTGCCTATTTTAACTATATAAATGCCTTAACTTACGGGCTATGACTATAAATTTATCAAATAGAAGTTCTTGTAAAGTATAAAGTTGTAACATTTTGTTTCCGGAAAGAATGTAAAGTATTAGTAAAAAGTTACACTGGCATCTCATAAAAGGCAAAATGTAGAAACACTTGTTTGACACTTTGAATTAGATTAGGTTCACTCCTTAGAAATGAGTTATAAATTTTTATAGTTTCCAAAATACTTCAGAAATATTTATCGAAGAGATAAGTTATGGAACTGATATTTTGAATTTCAGAAATGTTTATCTATCCAATAGCCAATCGAACAGATATCTGACGGATTGGTTCTAACATTGCAATGTTATATTTCAGCAGCAGTAACTTTAAACGCGCTTATAAGCATATTCATGATCTTAATTTTAAATCACATCGCCGATTCCTTCATGCAATGACATCCACAAATGCAAACTCGTAAACTGCGATTCAGATACTAAAAACGTGTACTGAAGCGATTAACGCTCCAGTTACGGTCTATATCGAATTATTTTTCTTTATATGTTGCACAATGTGTGTTTCTGTATGCATAATCAGCCTATAGAGCGAATATTCCTCTCACTGCTGGAAATGTGAGCATTCACAGGTTCTATTACTGCTAGTGCACGGTGAACGCTTGCCATATTCGGGTGGAATGTTTATTGTTTGCAGCATTAGTGGCTACCACAAGCTTTGGTATTGTTTCCGCCTTGATTGCGACACACAATGACAGCTGGTAATTCGCTGTCACTGGTTGTACCCGGCAAGTGGCTTTGGTTCTCAGTACCATTATATAGGAATATCCAGTTTTTCTTTTCATTAGTTGCTTTCTCGAAATACTTTTTGAGTACAAATGAAAGGTACAAGGGAAAAACAATCAAAGTCTACTTTTTACTGTTTTTCAGGAACGTAATTTGAAGTTTAAAAAAGCTAAAAAAATTAATCACATTAAATATATAGAAACGGTTTTTGTAAAATAATTCTTAAGGTAGTTTTATAACACACCCTTCTTTTGAAATTAGTGTCATGTGTTATTTGTTCATGTTAATTAACAATTTACATACTTGTAAATAAAAACAATCAAAGTTCACTAGCAATTTTATGGAATGTACCAAATTATACTCCATATTTGCTGATAAAAATATAAACATTAATGAAACACTATTGAAAATAATCATTCAATCCAAATTATTCATTGTCTATCATAGGTAACCTTGAAAAATAGAGCTGAGCATTTTCGGAACAGAATCTCTTCGTGTAGGTCATCATATTTTGTCTCGGAGAGTGAAATTAAACTTGAATAGGAAGAGGCTGGTTGCTCAGTCAGTCAGCAATAACATGGGACTCTTAGGTCATCATATTTTGTCTTGGAAAGTGAAATTAAACTTGAATAGGAAGGGGCAGGTTGCTCAGTCAGTCAACAATAACATGGGACTCCCAGTAGTCATTGTAAGTTGTTCGACAGGTTATAGTTCTAGAAGAGGTTTTGTCAGCTACTATATCTCGTATTTCTCTTGTCTTCATTGGACATGTCTTTCTGTATTCTTCATTAAAATTTTAATATCGCGGTAACAATCAATGATACTGAAGGGAGTTGGTTTCCCATTTGCTCGTTCCAATCGCTGGGTGTTTTGATTTATTAAAGCCGTACCTTTGTTACATTTCATATAAATGTGGCCTCGGATGAGAAAAGTCACTTTTACTGATTCATACAGGTTGTACTTATGAACCATAGCATGAATGAGGCGACTAATGGTATTATTCTTATTTTGGCCGGGGTATACACCACAAAAAATTTGCAAATTTCTAATTGATGGGTATGTACGGATGTACTCTTATATGTTTTATCACCAAGTAAATATATCACATTCCTGATAATGCAGCTTTCAAGAAATGTATTCTACATTTGAAATCTTCATCGGGAATATGACTTGATCTAATTCGTTTGCTTGCATTACCATGTCTACCACGTTTCGATCTTTTCTTTGGTCTACTCTGATGAACTGTGATCTCCTGATTCAATGCCAACTCCAATAACTAAAAAAAGAAAAAATGGTTGCTTCTGCTGGGCATGTTACGATCATTTCATTTTTCAATATTCAAGGAATAGTTTACCAGCATGTTGTACCCCCCTTTTTTTATTGATTTATTTATGGACGCTCTTTAACATCTCAGGTCATCAGCGTCCCATTCAACTCAGGGCGTGAAACGACCGACAAATTTTGCTCAGAGGTCTCTTCTTTCAGGCTTGAGGTTCTTTATTGTGCCGTAAATGTACGACACGGCTTTACTTCTCTTTCGAAGGAAGCCAAACTTAGGATTTGTATATGCCGTATCTGCATACACGGTTGTTAACTGGACTATACTACAAAGATCTCCTGAAAACACTCGCAAAAGGCCACATTTACATGCAACAAGCTGGGCACTGCACGATAATGCACGACCGCACTTCGCAAATGTTGTTGCTGAATATCTCACAAAAATCTATGAAGAGCCTGTCCTCATCTTCCTTACAAAACAGATTTAGCCCCAAACGTCTTCTTCCTTATCCCCAAATTGAAGAAACGCTTTCGTAGGAGGGAGGCATTTTCCACTATTAGAAGCAGTGATGAAGGCTACGCAGGCGATTCTGAAGGACTTGTCCAAAAATGTTTCCAGCGTGTCTTTGAAGAGTGGCATGAGCGTTGGGACTTGTGCATTGCATCCAACGGTAACTACTTTGAGAAATATCATCCAAATTATGTGAATGAGTGAAGGCGTGTTGTCAAAAAAAATATGATAGTTTTTTTATTGAACAGCCCTTGCACATTTTTGTTTTTACAGCGCCCCTTTTAGCCTCTTGTAGTAAATCTACGTATCAACTAAACATATTTATTGCATACATAAGCTCTTTCAAAACAAAAAGTCTATTGTATTTTTATAATAGGGGGCTTTAAGCATTTTTCTTGCATTATAATAAAATGCTTTTATAGCAAGCGCTTTTTCTTTCAGTGTACATCTATGAACTAATATTAACAAACAACATTCGCCTATATAGTTTAAATAAAAAACACAAAATGCTATGTAAGTGACTTTATTAACTTTTTATTTTATTCGTTTATTTATTTTTGAATGATGTTTAAGCGGAGTATGAAAGGCCTAGCCTTGTAATGTTAAATTTATTACCAACTTCATTTCCCATTTTCTCAAGGACCATTAAAGCTAATGAAATGAAGCTTTTACATCCAACAGATGTACTACATGGTACTACTGTAACATGACTGTGAAGTAAGATCACAGGTTCAATGCCTGCCAGGGTCGATGGATTTTTCCGGGCGTAAAAATTCTAAGTAATGATTCCTTCGGAAAGGAAATACAGCCGCAAGTCCCATGTCGTAGATTTACGATACATAAAAATCCTCAAGCCTGAAAGAAGAGGCCTCTGAGCAAAATTTATCGGCCATTTCATGCCCTGCCGCTGACGACTTGAGATGTTAAACAGCGTCCGCAAATGAAACAAATCAATAAAATGACTTAAGCAAATAATAAATTATTTTCAAATATTTGCTTTTTTCTATTTTTCCTCAGCATTTTATTGTTTTACATTGTAATATTTTGTCCCATTTCTACCATAATTGGCCCACACCATCACAAAAATATCATAAATAAGTGGTAAAAGTTTCAAAACGATAGCTCAAACAGATCCTAAAAAATAGGGAACTTATGCAAAAAAAATGTCAATAATTGCAGCCAAAAATATTTTACAGAAATACTAACATTTTGAGAAAAACACCTGCTAAAACCCTCCAACATTTTAAAACAACAAAGGGTGATGTTATGTAAAAAAAAAAAAAAAAAAACATGTCAATTTATGAAATACAACCTTTTTTGTCATTAAGACAAACCACAGCCTTCTAGAGCAAATCGTTCCTGATATATAGAATTTTAACGAAATAAAAAAATGCTGTGACAGGATTAAAATTTTATTATATTTATAACTAAGGAAAATTAATGAAAATCACATAAAAATAAAAAGAAAATCCCAAATGTTAAAATAAAACAAATATATGTATATAAAAATTTTGAGCTCCTTCCCTATAATACTTCCGTTAAAGTTTTTTTTTTTTTTAGTGTCGAAGCCATGATCTAAGATTTTGGGGTACCTAACAGCATTTGCCATTTATGAGAACTGAGGAAAACGTGGAAAAAACCTCAGTCAGGGAGGACGGTCCTGGTGGAAATCGAACCCCCACTCACGAGTCCACCCGTTGCGGTATAAATGAATATGCACATAATTAAAGAACATATATATAAAAATGATATCTTAAAATTTGAAAGATGTCTCTCCTAAAAGACACTGCCCCCCCCCCCAGTAGCTGCAGCTAAAAATGTAGTACGCCATGAAAGTAGCCACATTTTTCTGTAACAAAAGCGCCTGAATTTATTTGAAAAGCATGGACAGGGGTTTGGTGGGCATGTCTAATGCACACGCGAAAAATAACAAAAGCGTGAACAATCCATCTGCTTCCAACCTGCCTCTTTGTTTTTACCATAATACAGAGCCTTGTCAGGTTCAGCCATTTTCATCTCCATGATTGATGATGCCGTAAAGGAAAATACAGAGTTGGCTCACCTTGACATGCGGATATAACCCTCAGCATTTGCGGTAAGATTTAGTGCATTTTAGCACTCAATCAAAAACAGAAGACAAGGTTTCTCTGCTCAGCGGTTGCTCTAAACGTTAATGTATCACGTGTCCTAACATTCAATAAATTATGATAATCTTCATTTAAAATGTTCAAATATTATGAACTTGAAGTAACAAAGTATAACTAGAGATGCTCTAAAAGTTCCCGGCCTGACTCAGAGATGTCATGAAGATGGTCAAATTTCTATGATAGTTGTTAAGCATCGTGCATTAGATGCCGCGCTGTAAAGTTTCAGATGCTTAAAATGTAGTCTCTTGTTTGTGACGATCGTGTAAACAAACTAGTGTTAACATTTTCTACAAAACGAATAAAAACTGAAGGGTTTAACCGGGACAGCAATACATAAGGACTTAAATTCCACATTAAAGGATTATTCCCTTTCATATTAACGGTTAAAATGTAGGCCACTGAATTTAAGCGTGGTCGTACGTCCATTGAAGATGATGAGCGTTCAGGGCGTCCCAGAACTGTTACGACGGATGAGACTGTGACAAAAATTCACAATACGTACTCAATGATCGCTGATTGAAGGTGCACGAGAGTTAGTTGATGTTGCAAAGACCTGGATAGGCCGTGACCACTACTTTTTACACCAAGTTTTGAGTGTGAAAAAGCTTTCAGCTCGATGAGTGCCGCTTTTGTTAACAACAAATCATAATAGTAGATGAAACATGGATTCATCACTATGCCAGAGACGAAGGAGCAGTTCAAACAGCGGGTGGCAACAGGTGAAAGTGCACCAAAGAAAGCAAAAACGGTTCCATCTGATGGAAAAGCCATGGTTATGGTTTTCTGAGATTCTCAGGCTGATAGACTACCTCCAGAAGGGCAGAACCAACACCGGGGAGTATTACGCTTCACTACTGAAGGATACTATTCAGGTTAAACGTCCACACCTTCCGAAAAAGAAAGTTCTCTTTCATCACGATAATGTGCCTTCACACACGTCTGGGATTGTTGCTACAAAACAGCATGACCTTCGCTTCCAAGTGCTTCCACATACGCCATATTCGCCGGATTTGACTCCCAGCGATTACTTTTTGTTCTCAAACCTTTAGAAATGGATGAAACATCAAATGATGCGGTTGAAGCTGAGATAGAGGCTTTACAGATGGACAAATGTTATTTTATCAGGTAAACAATTGATAAACTCAAGTGAATATTACATAATACAAATAAGAGCATTTAAAGAGTAAGTTTGCTCATATGAGGCCTAAAGTTTTGCATAATATTACTCCTGGGACAAGATCCTCATTTCTGCAGGAACGTTTTAATACTTAGCGGTTTGAACTTGTTGATATTGAAGTTTCCCATGTTTTATAATATCGTGGAAAGTATCCAAACCTCAAAAGCATTTGCAAACATCTTTTTCCACAACCAGTTTTTTGTATATAGCCACTTGTAACGTTCCCTTGGAAACAACCTTAGAAGCCTTTAACGAGCATTTTCGAACCGCAAAGAGTACCAGGAAGACCATATGCCATGCTATTGGAAGGGGGGGGGGTCTAAAACTTTACAGGAACTAAACGTTGTAACTACAAACGGACAACGTTTCGAACAATTATTATAAGATTATTATTCATTTTGAAATAAAATTATATATTATATGCACGCTGTTATTGATAAAACTGTTCAGTCGAAAAATGCGGGTAATTTGGTCATTGACGGCTAGGTGCGACTTTTTATAAGCTCTGCACGTATGTCAAAACTAGCTTTCTGTGTATTAAAAATGTACACAATGTGAATCAGAGGCATATAAAATAAACGCTAAAATATTTTGGTTGAGGAAAAAAATTTTGTCTCGCAAATTTCCACTCGATGCAATAATATGCCAACATTGAAGGCTTTAGAACACAATTAAATGTTAATTACCCTGTAAATAGTGAATTGTTTACATTTTGTTATCGCAACACAGTTCATTTTATAATCATACGAAGGTAGCTCCGTAAGTTTTCGGACTCGCCGATAAGGATTATCGCCTTCACAAAAACCTTACCTGGTGTCATAATTTATCTGTTAAGTAAATAATTGCAGCTGTAACTTCCGCTCCGCTAAGTTCAGTTGTTCAGCTATAGTTGCATAAAGAAGGCTATGTTAGAAGATTGCGACATGTTCAAAATGGACTTTCGAGCTGTTATTAAGTTCTTCACAAAAGAAGGACTTACTCCAAATGAAATTAAACAGCCATTGGACGGTGTATATGGGGAAGCACCCCCCTCATATTCTACCGTAAAAGAATGGGCCAAACTTTTTCGAATGGATAGAGAAAGCATTGAAGATGAAGAGCAAGCAGGTCGGCCCTAGGAGGTGCTCACTCCTGAAAACATCGCTCTTGTGAAAGGAGAAATTATGGAAGACCGGCGGCTCAAAGTTACAGAATTAGCAGAAGGTTGGGCCTTTCTAAAACAACAGACGTTGAACATTTAAACATGAATAAGGTTAGTTTAAGGTGGATGCCTAGACTTCTTTCCTCAGTCCAAAAGCAGCAACGAGTCATCTTTGTCAGACATTTTTGGAGCTTTGCTGTGACAACGAGAGAGAAGTTGTGCAAACTATTGTTACAGGAGCTGAAACTATGATCCTCTGCTAAAGAGAATCAATTAGTGGTGTAAACCTGGCGAGGTATTTATAGTGTCGCGGCCATAATAAAAAAATAATTAAAAAACCACTTCACACAAAATTTGCAGTGCTCTTAGAGGGACATAAGAAAACGATCTTAACTCGTCCTTGATATCTTATTCTCAAGGTCAAATTGATTTTTTCAAGTGTAGTTTCCTTTCTGGGAATGGAAAGAGCATTCAATTTTCAGTATAAAAGCTCTAGTACATTTGTCGGCTAGGGGTGATAGATTATGTGATATTGGACAAATAAGTTAGCAAGTGTTTTTCACTCACGAATTTGTAGTGGAGTCGCTGGCAAAATTTAACAAGCTTCTGAAAATCATCCCCATGAAGGGCTTGATGTAAGCTAATGTGATATGAATGGTATTTGTGACGCTTAATCTCTCTCCTTTGAGAGATTCTCGAATCACGTTTCAGTTGACGGGAATTTCGGTGAGGATTAGCGGCAACTGCAGCTAATACAGCGACTACCGAATTTTCCCCAGTAGCACTTCTCATTCGATGATGTTTTCTTGGTGCGATATGCAAGTCGTTGAAAATTTCTAACAGATCGCTGCCTCCTTTCAGGATATCGATCTCAGTATAAGTTGCAAGCTGTTCTAGCGTTCTTATGAACTTTGTCATAAATGTAAATCATATCGATCTTCTCGTTGATTGTGTATCGAACATCCATGACTGAAAAACGAAGTGGAACTGACTGAGCTTAATGTCCTTTGAGGTTTGAATTGGCAATGATGAGCATTCATTTGTTTACCGATGTCAACAAATGAGCATCTACGTGTAAACAAATGAGTTTCATTCGTAGCAACAACGAAACAAAAGAGAGAGAAGTGAAAGTGAGTGAAAAACATTTGCTGTCTTATTTGTCCAATATCTCATTGCCTATCACCCCTAGCTGATAGATGTACTAGAGCTTTTATGATGAAATTTGAATGCTCTTTCAATCCCCGCAATTAAAAAAAAAACAACTTTCATTTGAAAAAATAAGTTTGACTTTGAAATGACATTCAGAATGACATTTCAAGGACGAGTTAAGGTTGCTCTCTTATGTCCGCCTAAGAGATCTTCAAATTTTATCTAAAGCATTTATTGATTTATCCCTTCGTTTCGGAGGAAAATGGCCGCCACACTATAAATGCCTCACCCCGTATATTCTTTCTGTTAATAGTTAAATTGTGGTTTGCACAGTTTCATATATTTCTTTGTGTATAGGAAAATTACGTACGGTTCCAGGGCCAGCGCGGCAAGAATAAGTTAGATTTGTAAAAAATATATTTTGTAAACAAGTACACTACTACTGGTCCCATTTCTAAAGCCATTAATTGTACAATGTTTCATGACGATCATTTACCTCGCATATTCAACGTTTGCAATCTCACAGTTCCAGTTGTCCGACAATTATCGGCAACAGACACACGCATGTTGTTTTTCGCAGGGGCTTTACGCTTCGTCAATCAAAGCATTCCGTCCTTGATCGGAAAACAGATGTTTACCACGGAGTTTCCTGGCTACAGGTGAACCTGTGCAATATTAACGAGAAAGTGGGGTATTGCATGCTTTAAATGCCCCGAAAACGGCAGCAATTGTATCTCAAGTTTAATTTATTGCTCCTTTCTCAACAATTAATCATCTCACGAAGCGTAGAAATTAATTTAATTTCAGTTTTCGAAACTCATGTTAAAGCCAATTGTTTTACTGACTTCAAATTCGTATGCAAAACCAGTGTTTTAAAACTAGGAAGTATTTCTCTTTTCTTTTTTCCCTTACATCCCTTTTTCATTTCTTTCGCTTTAACTTTCCCCCCCTTTTTCTCTCCACAACGTTTTGTAATTACACTTAAAAGGATATTTGTGTACTGCTGAACTAAAAAGTTATATGGAGTTCGTTAGTTCAGGATTTCTCTGTAAAAACTCTAATGAAAATATATTTTAGAGAATAATGCCCTTCATGTTGTGCAACATGATATCGATATAAAAAAAGTTATGCTAAATGTATCCCTAACTGATAGAAAGTACTCAAAAATGTTACGTCGCTATGTTATGTACGATAACTTAATTTCAAGAACTACGGTCTAGCTATTAATGTGGATGGGGGTGAATTGACTAACTCTTACCGACTTTTCTAGAGCGTTTGACTCAGTTAAACTACTTTCAAAACTTAAATTATCGCATTTATCTATGTTTCTTTCCTATCTCTACGGCGACTACAGTGTTTTTGATCTGGTATATTTACGGGTGCTGGTTAACATCTCAGATCATCAGCGTCGACAAATTTTGCTCAAAGGCCTCTTCTTTCAGGCTTGATGCTCTTTTACGTGCCGTAAATGTACGACACAGGACCCACGGCTTTACTTCCCTTCCGAAGGAAGCCATACTTAGGATTTTTACATTACAAGAAAAATATCCCACCTCAAGCTTCGGTACAGTGATTACTTACTGTTGGCTAGCAAAGCACCTGATTATCCTCTTCTGGCATTGGGCAGTTTTTACAAGAAATCAAAATAGCGATAACGGCCTCGTTCAAAGCACAACATCGTGAAAAAATACCATCCTGACCTTAGTAAAAGGTTTGAAGAAACAACGCCAACAACAATGACTCAGATAAAAACTGAACTTAAAATGGTAATGGAAATGACAATCGAAACCTGGCGGATTAATTTTCCGCTCATGCTTAAATGAATGAATGGTGTTTAACGCCCGTTTTTGCTACAGAGGCACCACAGGCGATGGACACTAGTGATACATGAGATGAAACTATAAACTGGGAAAGGATTTTTTTTTAAGGAAAGAACCGTTCCAGGTCTACGTTTAGGGTACCTCCCCGGCATTTGCCATTTGTGAGGACTGAGGAAAACCTGGAAAAAACCTCAGTCAGGAAGGACGGTCCTGGCGGTATTCGAACGCAGACCTCCCGCTCACGAGACTTAACGAACTCGGCCACCTATGGCGGTCCTCATGCTTAACATCGAATAAGATTGTCAGGATACTGTAATAAGCGAATAACAGGCTTTACTCCAATTCGTTGCTGCGCCTTGGAGGGAGTTCCAAGCTTGCTTGCTTATTTGTTGATCTTGCTGACTGTCGCAGTGGTAAAGCAACTGTTCCCGGGTGCGTTTTTTAATTCGGCAGTATATAAGAAGTGTATTTCGCCTCGTGTTTACGATTTTTATATGTTAACACAGCCAGTTCGTGAAGTTCGAATGTTTCAGCAAGATTCTCGGGTATAGACGCTCTGCATAATAAATTTAAAAAAAACTGGAAGTGCCGAACCTAAGAACAAAGAAGCAGATTATGGTTCTCACTGAAGAAAGATTACATGACATTGGTAATCGTTTAGAAAATTTACCTAGAATTTTTTTCGTCGTCTTGCACAACAAGTGGGAATTTCATATGCACTGTACAAAAGGCTACTAAATTTAACAGCCTATTATTATCTCTAGAGTAGATAAAAAAAAGCCGCATACAAGACAGACTTGCAACGAGTGATGAATAATTTTATAAAGAAATGCTAAAAATGTGTGGAGAATGAAGGCGGGTAGTTTCAACGCTTCATTTGATAATTTGGTGAATAATGAGTCTCTAAAATTGGCTTGTGCATTGTTATACGGTTGGTTTGTTTTATATTTTACCTTTCCACTAATCACCGAGACCCGGCAAATCGGCCAACGAGCCCTCATAGGCAACACACTCCGGTGGAAAACAAAACTGATCGTACGGTATTTTACTACATTCATAAGCATATAGTCTCAAAAAGACTTCCGCAACACGTATTAATATTCCAAGAATATGAATTATCGACTACTTCATATAACACAATAGTTAGGCAGGTATTTGCATGCTGGCTACCGTCTTTTGTTTGGACAGATCCCTAGCGGCTCTATCCAAAACAGACGCAGCAAAGCAAGGGATCTTTCAAAGTGACTAGAAGCACTGTTCGTATACAAAGGGAAATGTCATTTATAAAATAATTAGATAAACAACATCAAAGGAATAACTTCTACGCCACCGGACGAAAAAGCGAAACCACAGCAAGGAAATTAAAAGCGAATGGAAGGGCTCACGGTCGAAATGGCTTTTACTCTTCTGAACTGCCCGAGGTCTTTCAACTATTGGGCTTTATGATAAGTTGCCAGACCCAATATTTCAAAGCGTTTAGATCGAAATATTTTCTGCATTTACTGAAGGTAATATATGAGGGTGAACCCCGTTAAGGGGCACTTCTCCAATTTGTGCTACTATCAAGAAATGAGCAATAGAATTTCATATGAAGCTAGAAGATAAACATGCATTCATTTCATAAACTTAATTACCTCAAAGTAACGAGGGTAGGTCCATAAGTTTCCGGCCTAACCATTTTCTAGCAATGATAAAGACAAAAACTATATTTAGATTTTCAATAAATTTACCCTTTGTTAGAATACACTTCTCACATCTTTGGATTAACATTTAACCCCCCCCCCCAAATAATCAGAAGCCTTGCCTGCAAAATAAGCATAAACAGCACCCATCACTTCTTCGTCACACTTAAATTTCCTTTCTCAAAGGTCCTTCTTGAGTTTAAAGAAGAAGAAATAATCACTGGGCGTTACATCTGATCTGTAGAATGGGTGGTTGACCTCTTTGAAGCCACATTTCTTCACAGCTTTCTTTTGCAGCAAGAGCTGTGTGCACAGGCTCGTTGTCGTGAAGAAGGCGCACACCACCACTCAGCTTTCCTCGCCGTTTCTCTTTGATGGAAGATCCAGCTCCCAGTGACTATTTCCTCTTCTCAAAACTCAAGAAGGATCTTCGAGGAAGGAAATTTAAGGGTGACGAAGAAGTGATGGATGCTGTTTATGCCCATTTTGAAGACAAGACTTCTGATATTTTTGGGGGAGAGTTGAAATGTTAATTCAAAGATGTGAGAAGTGTATTGCAATAAGGGTAAATATATTGAAAAGTAAAACAGAGCTTTTTCTTTATCATATCTAGAAAATGGTTAGGCCGGAAACTTATGGACCTACCTTCGTATGTTAGCTGAATGGCGAAAAGTGATAGCTACGTAACAGAATATCACAGGCCGACCAAAATGAGTTTTCATTAAAGTAGCTAAATTTTTAATAACATTAAAAATTATTTTTAATATTTAATTTTAACTTTCATACAATAAAGCTACTATTATCTGGAAAACAAGAGCTAATCAATCAATTTAAGCATTGATTTTCAGTTCAGTGACGCAGAAGACATAATAATAGAATACTCCTTTGAGCATAACAATAATTCTTTAATAGTAAAATTAGAAAATATTCCGACTTTTTCATTCGGCTGAAATCGTATCCAAAATCAACAATTTGCTTCCCCCCACCCGTTTGTTAGTACTTCTTAAGTTCAAAATTCGTTTTGTTTTTATTGTCCTACCTTTCTGAGGTGTCGACGGTCTAATCTGATTCCCCAGGACCTGACCCGAATTCCTTTCATTTTACTCCGCATATCTGCGGTGAACCTCAAAAGAGAAGTTTAAATTCCTAGGGGCGAAACATACCAGTACTTTGTGCATGGTGTTTTAATTAAGCATAGTAAGCCTGGAAAGGTCACAGTAACCCGAAATCTGTGGTTTGAATTTTCCTTGCGGGCAATTCACATTTATGTAATAGTTTTTTATTTCCAACTCTTTCTAACCCACGTGATATAAAACTCCCTCATTGACTTTTGCTGTTTACGAAATGTAGGTGTTCTAATTAAGCAATTTATTAATATGTAAATAAAATAATATATTAATGTCTATTTAGATTTTATTAATTACCTGTACTTTTTAATATCTCACGTCATCAGCGTCACATTCAGTTCAGGCTGTGAAAAGGCTGATAAAGTTTCCTCAGAGGCATCTTCTTTCAGGTTTGAGGTTCTTTTACAACACTCGACTCGTGGCTTTACTTCGCTTCCGAGGAAGCCATATTTCAGATTTTTACGTCCGAAAAAATCCATCAACCCAAACCGGGATTGAACCCGTGATCTTGGGTCTACGAGGCAAGTATGGGTTACCAATACCCAAGACCGACTTATACAGAATGTAACAAAAATGTATGTCAAAATTTTGGGGAAATATTCCTCATATATACAGGATAAAAAAAAATATTTTATATGAACATGAGTCCGGAATTGCTAGTTCCTTGTTACAGCCCTTTTCCTACACCTATACCACATAGCAGAATACTCAAAAAAAAAAAAAACTGTGGGAAACACAACAGCATATGAAATGTCTAAAATATCCTCCGTTAGAACGGATACATTCATCAGCCCCCGTCGCAAGGACCCCTGATGTAGCGTTGGGGTGTCTCGTATAGTCTGAAAACCTTGCAGAATACGAGCACAAAGATTCTCTACACCTTGGGCTAACCCATAGATCATCTGAGCATCTGCCAACTCCGCATTTGAACACTTCCTTTTACTGTACCTGGAACGAGGACTGTAAACGCACAGAACTGACACTACGTGCTCGGTGCTACGTCAAGGCAACCCTACTTGCCTTCTAAACGCAAGATCGTAGGTTCAAACCCGGCCAGGACCGATGGGTTTTTCCGGGCGTAAAAATCCTAAGTATGCCTTCCTTCGAAAGGGAAGTAAAGCTGTGGGTCCCATGTCATACATTTACGGCACGATAAAGAACCTCAAGCCTGAAATAAGAGGCCTCTGAGCAAAATTTGCCGGCCGTTTCACGTCCTAAATAGAATGGGACGCTGATGAGCTGAGAAGTTAAAGAGCGTCCGTAAATAAATAAATAAACGCTACGTCAAGCAATGAAGCGAATAGAATAAAAACGTAGTACAGAATTCCACAACAACGGTGAACCTAGGAACTAGAATAGTTATAACACCCCTACCCCATTTCATCTGAGATAAAAGCAATGTTTACTTACTGTACGTATTAAGTAATTGTTCTGTTGTGAGGTAATTGCCACAGAATTCTAGCTTGCATATCACACAGCACGAGTATTAGCGGAGTTACAGACAAAGAACTCTAACAAGGAAATAAAACATTTCCGAGCTCATATAACATATTTGCACCATCTATATGCCAAGGAATAAGTATTGACTAACACTTTTGTTACACCCTGTATATTAATATAGATATTTCTGAAAACGAATGTATATGAAAAGAAATAAACATATTTTAAAACAACAAACAAATTATTAAAAACAAAAGCAGAAACTATTATATACATACTATGGGTGTTATAGGACTTCTGGTATAAAGTTGTACTCATTGCTAGAAGCCCGGAAGAATTAGACATTTCATAGCCCCTTTGGTGGTTTCCTTCGCTTAGCGAAACTACAGGTGGTGGAGTCGGGTCACGGTGTGCTGACAAGTGCGTGATCAATAACACGGGAGCGCGCGTGACGTAACCCGTACGTTGGGTGCGTGCTTCAATAGCTGGCCCACAATCCTAAGGACTTCCCAGTCAAACTCGCAGAAACACCTCACCACTAATCCGTTACCTTGGTAACAACAAATTAGCAAGAGACGGCGTGATTTTCATCTCTACAAATTCTGTTGCTATGGCAGGCGAAGATGAATTAGGAACTTAAAACGTTGCAGATTGTTAACTAATGCCAGAATTGAGGACTTAGGTGTTAGAAAGACGCTTACAAACAAGTTTCAACAAAAGTTTTAAGAAAGATAAGATTATGTGTTATTTACCCTACAAAATTTATTTTATCAACAATGACATATCTTAACTCTCTTAAAGCAGGTAAATTACTATATAATTTAATAGCACAGTTGGTATGTTCAGTCCGTTTCAGATCATATACTTCAAAACAATATATTTATTACTAGATTTAGTAACCGTCGCTATCAGAGACATTCTGCGAACGTGATGGAATACTAAAAATTCCACTGTGTTAGAACGCCTTAGGGTAAGAAGCATAAATTCTATCCAATGCAGTTGCCAGATCGGTAAATGATGCTCTTGAACATCTCAGGTCAACAGCGTCCCATTCAGTTCAGGACGTAAAACGGCCGATAAATTTCGCTCAGAGACCTCTTCTCTCACGCTTAGGACTATTTTACCTGCCGTAAATATACACCACGGGACTCACGGCTTCACTTCCCCTATTCTTATGATTTTTACATAAGAAAAAACTCGCGATCTTGGGTCAACGAGGCCATTGGACGACCAGAATCGACTATCTAAAAACAGCAAAGGATGATAGATGTTGCAATTTCTGGAGAATTTGGCGGTGAAATAGAGTCTTCCAAATAAAACAGATAATGGTTCCCCCAGCCACCTTGGCTTTTGTGGTTTCGCATCATTATATATAATCACGAAAGCAGGTTCTTTAGTTTTCACCCTTCATGAATACATTCCAGCTGGTTAAAATACATAATGGCGTTTATTGTTTGGCCCACTTGTAGCATTTCACGATGCACAAACCGCCATGGGTGACAGAGGTCGTTAAGACGCGGACTCGTGAGCGGGAGGTCTGGGGTTGAAACCCGCCAGGACCGTCCTCCCTGACTAAGTTTCTTTCCAGGTTTTCCCCAGTCCTCATAAATGGCAAATGCTGAGAAGATATCCTAAACTTAGGCTTGAAACGTGTCCTTCCTTAAAAAAACTATTTCCAAATGTATCATTTCATCTCATTCATCACCAGTGTCCACCGCCTGTGATGCCTCAGGTTATGGGACATATATTCATGTGCTAACAGCCAGTAATGACATTGTCTTGATCTTAGATCCACTTCCATACGTATGTCAGCATCTATCAAGAGAGTAATAATCCTGCTGATGTAACAACAATGCAAAACAGGCGACATTTCGTGCCGCCTTCTGGGTCATTGTCAACTCGTGCAGAACCCAGGATCGAGTTTTATGTCTCTTTCTTAGCAGATGGAAAAGGAGCCGAATGGTTTGTGCAATGACGTTGAATTGTATGGCACGTTCTCACAAATACGGCTGTTGTGTCTGCCTCAGTAGTCGCTAAGAGAGCCTCGTTACCCATTGTTGTTCATTTTCTTGTCCGTGGTTATCCTCGAGAGTTTCGTTGCCTTCCTCAACCTTCACCAACTATCTTTACACCTAAGTCCTGACATATTTTCTGCACCACTCCAGTTTGAATTCATAGATCACACAATCTCATATAATCATCTTCGGGGGGAGCTCTTGTTTGATCGTGCTTCTCGGACTGAGACAAGTGCAATTTTAACCTACCAGTGAAACAATCCAATGTCGGCAAATTGTTTTTGCCTTAACTTTATTTGTTGACAACGCTTGAAATTTGGGCATCACAAAGACTATTTTTGTGAATTGTTTGACTATTATCATCACAGTTTGGATTTTTGTGTGGTTTATTATTATTATTATTATTATTATTATTATTATTATTATTTGGTTTATTTACTGACGCTCTTTAACATCTCAGATCATCAATGCTCCATTCAATTCAGGGCGTGAAATGACTGATGAATTTTGCTCAGAGACCTGTTCTTTCAGGCTTGAGGTCTTTTATGTATCGTCATGAGAGTCATGCTTTTATTTCCCTTCCGCAGGAAGTCATACTTGGAATTTTACGCCCGAAAGAGTCCATCGACCTTAACCGGGATTGAACGGCAGTCTTAGGTTTTATGTGGTAAATTGGTGAAATTTTATAAGACTGTTATATATATATATATATATATATATATATATATATACATCAATTTATAGTAAAAAAGAAAATAGTACTAAAATATGTTATGGCGCCAATATTAAAAAAATTAGCCTTTTAATTTTAATTGTAAAATTGTAAATAAATACATTACAAATGATGGTGATATAATATAAAATATTTAATGTGTGTAATCTTATATTATTTTTATCAAAACATGTTTAAATAGTATGCAATGTAAACCTGTATAGTTAGTTACATATATGCGATCTATGTGAAATCGAAGAACGGACCATATATTTTTTAATTTTAATACAGAAGAGCCAAAGGTTCGTAGAAAAAGATTATTTTTGCATAGCCGTACATTTAAAATTGTTTACTAAAACCTCTGGATTTTCCAAAAAAAAAAAATTTTTTTTAAAATTCAATGATTTTAAAAGTGAAAAAAATTACAAACTTAAATTACTGATATTATTTAACAAGAATAGCAACCACTTTAAAATTTATTTCCATTAGTTCTTGATTTGGTTTATCTACGGACGCTCTTTAACATCTCAGGTCACCAGCGTCCCATTCAATTCAGGGCGTGAAACGGCCGATAAATTTTGCTCAGAGGTCTCTTCTTTCAGACTTGAGGTTATTTTTCGTGCCGCAAATGTACGACACGGGACCAACGGCTTTACTTCCCTTCCGAAGAAAGCCATACTTAGGATTTTAACGCCCGAAAAAATCAATTGATCCTTGCCCGGTTTTAACCTGCAATCTTGGGTTTTATATGGTAAACGGAAAATTTTGTAAAGTTTGAATTTACTGATTATTCATAATTATGAATAATCAGTAAAAAGGAAAATAGTAATAAAAGAAGTTATGCTAATATTAAAAAAATTAGCAAATCATAATTTTAATTGTAAAATTGCAAATCATATAAAATGATGGCGATATAAATAAAAGTATGTAATAAATGTAATATTTTATTATTTCAGCAAAACATGTTTAAATGGTATATAAAGTAAATCTCTAGTTATTTACATGCATCATGTAAATCGGACGGAAATACAGAACAACTAATGTTATGTTTTTAAATTTTATTACGGGGGGTGCAAAGGTTCGTAGAAACAGATTATTTTTGCACAATTGTATATTAAAAATCTGTTTATGCAAACCTCTGGACTTCCCACAAAAATTACTTTTACAAAATTCAATAATTTAAAAAGAGAAAAAATTTACGAACATAAATTTCTGAAATTACTTCACAACAATAGCGACCGCTTTAAAATCGACCTCTATTGGAAATGACCTAAGATGCAACATTTTATTTATTAAGTAAGCGCAAGGGCTTTATATTTGCAGACTAAAACATAACAGGAAATTTGGATCTGCGTATTATAATCATACAATGATAAATAACTCAAAATTAAGCAGATTAAACAGGACTAGTACTAAGTACAAAATTAGACAAAGGACATAGATTTAGTTTCATTAAAACATATGTCTATGGAATGTAATATTTTATTTTTCTGTTTGTTTAATGCTTAATGGCCCAATGAGGAGTGGGGAGTGAACAGTGTTTAACCCCGGTTTTTACTACTGAGGCACCACACGCGGTGGACACTGATGATACATGAAATGATATATTGGGGAGAGATTTTTTTTAAAGGAAGGAAATGTTCTAGGCCTAAGTTTAGACTACCTTCCCTACATTTTCCATTTATGAACACGGAGGAAAACCTGGAAAAAAAAAACCTATTAGGAAGGACTGTTCTGTTGGGAATCGAACCCCAGAATTCCCGCTCACGAGTCCGAACATTAACGACCTCGGCCACCTGTGGGGGTGGAACCGGAAATAACAATAATGAAGATATCACATGCACATTAAGTTTAAAAAAATATTGTAACGTTAAATTTTGGTGCGAGAAATATCTATAAAATAATTATAATCATTCTTTTTTGAACAGCCCTCGTGCCATTAAATGAGAAACGTGTTCAGTATTTTGGGAATTCCTTCATGGGCTACCAAGCTTACATGCACGCAATTATAACATAAATACATATGGGAAGTTATATCTCTAGAGTAATGTAGATACGAAATTTAATATTAAAGAACAAAAATTTCACCACCAATTCCAGGTATTTATTGAGTTTAGCTGGTTATAGTGCGGATGAGGTTACTGTTTGTGTACTCCAATTCTGGCAAATGTTCTCGTGTTAATTTCATGAATCTGTTTTGTTGAATTTGTTGCATTGTTCCTATATGAACAGCAGTGTTCATACACAGAGGGGTATCCTCACCTCTGATCCCATGTCTCTAGAGTGTAACTTGTTTACAGTGACCTTTACTGGTTGCTTTGTTGAACCACAGCCATAAAATACAGCGTTTCTAAAACATGTGCATTGGAAATGAATGAAAAGTGATCATGTGTCCCGTACAGAGCTAGAACCTCCTGCTAGAAGGAAAAACTCATTTTGTAACTCACGTGGCGAGCTATTACATGGGAGTTAGAGATTCTGCTGATAAAAAAATTATAATGTCTTATAGTTTCATGCTCTTATTTGAGTCCTTACCACTTCTCACCCCATTCACTTTTATTGCGGGCGATACTTGACCAATGAGATGCTCCTTGATTGTATCTGACCATCTTCTTCTCTATCGCCCTGCAGTCCTCTGTCCTTTTTAGGGCTCCCACATGGCGGTTATCTCTCCTGCTGTTGCCTTGCCAGGTGCCCGCCCTATTTCCATTTAATCACTGCAGCTCTACCCATGATGCTTTCTGATTCTGTGCTTTCATGCAGTCTAGTATTAGAGATCTTGTCTCATTGTAATACCTAGGATCTTCCTCTCCACTTTACTTTTGACATATTGCTATGTCTGTCGGTAAGAGTCCAGCTTTGACATCCTTATATCAGCACCGGCAGTTGAGTGCCTCGGGTCTCAGTTTCTTGCTTAGAGATGTGGCTTGCAAAATGAACTTTAGAGACCATAAACATTTTAATTTTTTATGTGGGGGTATTTTTAATAGTATTTAACGCCCGTTTTGACTACTGAGACATCACAGGCGATGAACACTGATGATCATGAAATAATATATTGGGAAAGAATTTTAAGGAAGGGACGTTTCGGGTACCTCCCCGGCATTTGCCATTTATGAGGACTGAGGAAAACCTTGAAAAAATCTCAGTCAGGGAGGATGGTGCTGGTGGGAATCGAACCTAGAACCTCCCGCTCACATGTTCCCATCTTAACGACCTCGGTGGCATGATTTATCATGGTGCAGCATTCATCTTGTTGAGTGTGAAATGGCTTTGCAGATTTTTCAGGACATCTCTTGTCCAGTTTCAGTTGTGTGTGCAGGAACATGTTGGTAAACCATTTCTTGAATATCGAGGTCGCCATGTTTTTATTAACAGTGATTACCTTTGAAAAGAAATTCCCCATCTTCAACTGCAGGTTTGTACCTTTGAAAAGAAATTCCCCATCTTCAATTGCATGCAAACCTGCACGCAAACGTCCTTTTGTTAGGGTATCAGCAGTTTTGGAACCCACCGTTCACAAACACGTCTCATATGCAACTTTTCCGTGTTAATGTTTTCTTCCGTTAGAGCACAAACTGGAGCGTTCGGTCCACCTTCCTTTGAAATTTATTGCCTCCCCGTTTTAAACATTTAAACCAGCTTCGAGGTGTGCTTTAGGGAATAACAAACTCTCTCTAGGCCTTCTGTAACATTGCATAAGCCTCAGCTGAAGATTTGTTGTGACCAAAGCGTGTCACATCCATCTTGCTGTAGATGGAACTGAACATGTCTCAACTTGCACACCTCTCATGGGCTGAAAACAAATAAAAGCAATACCATGTGTACATTTTGCTCAAGCTTTTGTGGGAAAATAGATTTGGTGACATTGAGAAGAAAATTTTTCATTTATGCGGTAAAATGAATACGGTAGATATTACGATAAATTTACAGCAATATGCGGCTTGAATTAAATTCAAAGTTTATTTACATTTTACGTAAGTGAAACAGTTTCAGAGATACTTTACATTTAGCAAGTAGTTGCCACCAAATAGAAAGGAGACCAGTTTAAAAACCACTCTATTACTTTCAAAACACACCCACCTTTATTCAATAATTCCCTTCTTCAGAAAATACACACAAAAGAAAAATACCGTAACATTTCCTACGACTTGCGTGAAAGATTTACTTCCGAGAGCAAACATTTCAAGTGTAAATAATTTCCAGTTTGTTCACACGCAATGGCCCGTACAGTTCGTGTGAGCTTTTGTTTTAAACGTTTGCCGCAATAGCATGAAAATATAAGAAAAGAAAAATACATCATAATAATAAAGCTGAATAATTTCAGCAGCTCTCAAGTGAAACATATCAATTCTTTTGAATTATGTTTAATATAACGTAAACACTGGCTTTGAATTTTTGCTGACAACTGAAATTATCGTTTCTAATACAGGGAACATTTAAAGGATGTAACTGTATAAGAAATATCCATTATAACAGAGTTATCCCTTACAATTACCGAAATAAGATTAATTAACTAATTGACTTTGAGGGAAACTGGGAGTGAAATTTCTAATTTCTAAATTTTTAACCATGCTATCAGTAAGCACTTTGCAAATTTAATTTATTTATGACAATTTATTTCAGATATAAACTATTTTACAAAACAAAGCGAATTTTTAAAAGCTTGCTTGCGCCAGTAATATTGAAGATGTAAATTATTTCATATTCTCCCCATTTCTTATTATTAAGATTAAGATTATAGGACTAGTTATTTGTTTTGTGTTCATAGCATTGCTAGCAGAATAGCAGAAGTATTAACATTTTTTTAAAATAATTAAACCTTCAAGGCCCAGAGGATGTGATGCCGTAATAAAAGCTTAGGGTAAGTAACACAAAGTATTGATTCAGCATGTTAACGACGATAAGGATTTATTTTATGTTATAACTATTAAACACTAAGTATGCAATTTTAATTAGAATATTGTGGCTATTTAGTTATAAAATCTGACATTTTGTTCATTACCTCTGACACTTTTAACAGATATAAAAATGATTAGCATTAAATGTTCGCAAATTTAGACTTAAAATGTTCGAATTATACTTAGAAATATAAATATGGTAAAATTTCAAAATACAGGTATTTCTAGAGGAGTGTAAAGGAATTTGTAAAAAATAAAACTATAAAATGTGAGCTTAGAAGTATAATACAGAGAAGTGCTCGGTCCTGGTAACCGTACAAACCCAAAATTGCGGGTTCAAAACCGGCCAGGATCGATGAATTTTTTTGAGCATAAAAATCCTAAGTGTGGCTTCCTTCGGAAGGGAAGTAAAGCTGTTGGTCCCGTGTTGTACATTTACGGCACGAAAAAGAACCTCAAGCCTGAAAGAAGAGGCCTCTGAGCAAAATTTGGGGGCCGTTTCACGCCCTGAATTGAATGGGACGCTGATGACCTGTGTCGTTAAAGAGCGTGCGTGCAAAAACAAAAAAGAAGTGGGAGTGATAGTGCATACTGGCTGTTTAAATCAGCGCATTTAAATATGACACTGTAACTTTAAAAATCATAAATGTTGTCATTTTAGTACCCGTGTCCCTAATTCATATCTAACCTCATAGCAATTTGGTAAGCAAAAAATGTTTAGAAACGTGTCCTGTCAATGCACGAGGGCTGTAAAAAATATAGCGCAACACATAAGACCACACATGTTATCTCCTTAGCGGTTACTAAAGATATCTAAGTCGCAAAGGATCATGTCCGGCTTAGACGGAGGGTGTTTCGAGTTCAAGACGATGCAATTTGTCACACGTCAACATAATCCGTCTCCAGGGCTCACTCGTGAATCTACGTCGCCGATCCGTTCTTCCAGTAACGCGTAAGCTTTCGCTCCTTCACTTGTACTATACTCCGTTGCAGGCAGGCTATGGACGGTACAAAGCGGATTACGTCACGTCACATTACGAATGGTACCAGCTGTCATTTCCTCGTGAATGGTGTCTTTGTCCCATTGAAGTATTCATTTGCATTTGATAGGCCAACCAGATATGAAAAGCATGTAACAGGTCTTCAACCCCCGTATGCCCAAAAGCGAAGGGTAGGTCCATAAGTTTCCGGCCTAACTATTTTCTAGGTATGATGAAGACAAAAACAATATTTTATTTTTCAATAAAATTAGTCAGTATTGCAATACACTTCTCATATCTATGAATTAACATTGCAATCCTCCCCCCCCCATTAAAAATATCGGAAGCCTTGTTTGCAAAAAGGGCATAAACAGCATTCATCACTTCTTCGTTACACTTAAATTTCCTTCCTCGAAGGTGCTTCTTGAGTTTTGAGAAGAGAGCTAGCTCATGAGAGCTAGATCTGGGCTATAGGGTGGATGGTCGACCTCCTTGAAGTCACATTTTTTCACAGTGTCCTTTGCAACAAGAGCTGTGTGCACAGGCGCGTTGTCATGAAGAAGGCGCACACTACCACTCAGCTTTCCTCGCCTTTTCTCTTTGATGGAAGCGCGCAGTGTGTGCAGTAGGCCAACATAGTACTCCCCATTTACTGTGTTGTTCCTCTCCTTGAAGTCAATGAAGAGTATTCCTTCACAGTCCCAAAAGATTGTGGCCTTGATCTTCTTGGATGACTGAGTGACCTTGGCCTTTAGAGGCGGTGCTTCGCCAGGTTTATGCTACTCCATTGATTCTTTTGGACAAGGGATCATAGTAGAGGACCATAGTTTCATCTCCTGTAACAATGGTTTGCAGAACTTCCCTCTCGTTGCCATGACAGAGCTCCAAAAATGCCTTACAACAAATGACTCGTTGCTGCTTTTGGGTTGAGGACAGAAGTCTAGGTCCTAATCTTCTTCATGTTTAAATGCTCATGAATAATTCGAAGGACTATTGCTTTAGAAAGGCCCAACTTCACTGATATTTCTGTCGTTTTGAGTCGCCGGTCTTCCATAATTTCTCTTTCCACAAGAGCGATGTTTTCAGGGGTGAGTACCAGGTCGAATAAATAGACCATAATGTTGAAGATTTCATCACCTTTGATTTCTCAAGAAAATATACCAACATACTATTCTGAATAATTTCTTTTTTGTACCTAGCTGTGAATAAATCACGTTCTCGCTGATACCGTTTTTTATTTCTCAGGCAGCAAATCATTCCTTATACAAGTCGACACTTCAACCGACTCGAGTGGAGTTCCTTAAAAACCTTTATCACTTTCGTCAAATTCCATCATAATTTTCAATTAACCTTCATATCACTGAGCTACTAAATATTTCAATAAAATCAACAATAACTAACAAAAACCAACACGTAACTATACCAACGTGGAAGAAATACTAATGTCGATATTTCTAGTTTTCGTTATATTTAACTTTCAGAATTAAAATAAAATTATTATAAATTAAAAATAACTTACATTACCATGTGGAGGTATAAACAGCGTATGTAACACGCTTGTTGAAAGGCTCATTGCGATCCTTGCGTGAAATACAACACTCAACAAATCTCGGGTTACAGTTTATCACACTCTAATAAGCAATATGCGTCTTTCAATAATATACTATCGTATGCCGGTAAAATTAAAAAAAAAATTATATACTTTTTCAGCTATTATAAAGTAGGAGTTTAGGAGGAAAATAAAGTAATATAAATAATGCATTAAATACTTGACCGTCATTCAGAAACCACCAATAAACAAGCAAATCGGAAAAACCAGACAGAGGAAGGAAAAAATAGCATCCGCTTTAATTAATGTGATGTACATAATTACATTTTATTTCAGTAACAAACGTTGATATGTTATATACATTATTCTGAAAAAAGTACATTTTCATTACAGTTAACGATTAAATTAAAGAATATATAACTCCCATGTTTAACAGATGTTCGTTAAACACAAGTTAGCCGTAGCGATATAAGTTACATGAGAAGTAAACCCAACTCGAAAAAGGCTTTAGAAGCAAAAACATGAAAGATGTCGAAACCAGCTACCCCTGTTGCATATATGTGATTTGGCCGCAACTTTTATTAGTTTTATGATAGTACATTTAAATGGTAAAGTTTTAAAAATTCCTCCAGTATTCAGATTCCATAAAATAAAACGTTATATATCCCTGAAACGAAACTTGTTTAAAGAAATAGCTTTAAATTTCATCAGATTTAAAGGAAGAACATACATTCTATTTCATTCTGTACACCCCTATGTCATTTTACACCTGTCGGTTTGTTTACAAGTACCGTATCGTTAAAAGCGTTTACAAGAGTAAACAATTGATATCTGTGTACATTAATTTGTTGTTCTTTATAGTGAACTCTGCTTGCCTGCTATTCTAAACTACAACTGATGAATGGTTATGCAAGTGATTTGTGCCACTTACTAAAGCCCCCTCCCCCATATGCGCAAATGTCACTTCCACATGGACATTGCAAATGCATTT
Organism: Metallyticus violacea; assembly: GCA_030762175.1. Classification (NCBI taxonomy): domain Eukaryota; kingdom Metazoa; phylum Arthropoda; class Insecta; order Mantodea; family Metallyticidae; genus Metallyticus; species Metallyticus violacea. The sequence continues at coordinate 11,485,055 of CM060840.1, read as the reverse complement.
CACATGTGTACACCCTTTGACAATGAATAAATAAATAAATAAATAAATTGTACGCAAAATTCTTGTAAGTCCTACTTGTTACAGCGCGCGGTTCACAAGGCATCCTGCAAGGCTGTGTAGTCACTGCACTAGTCGTGTTATATTATGACATGCACTAAGACGCTGACTGGTATGTATGTTCAGTTAGCTTTGTGGCAGAGTGTGTAGTAATGCTGTAGTTAAGAGCACTGGTTCGACTCCTGCCATGGAGCATTGTTTTTTAATATTTGTAACATATGACAAGTTATTTCATAATATTATTTCCAATACACAACAAGCTTTACATATTATAATGAATGTTATTATATTTCCTTCAGTGTTTGTTCTATCTAAATGCAATATGCTGCACACACAAGAAGGACAAAAGTTGGCTTATGGACACAAATTCAAGAAGCCTGGGATGTTGTAGTCTCTCGTTCTTACAACTGTAGAAATCTGACATCATCTAATGACCCGAAGATTGAGGGCAGTTATACATGCTGAGGGTTCATACACACGACATTAATTGTGTTTATTTCTATGTGGTTTCACTTTGGAAGACAAATGTTTCTATTCATGTATTTATTTAGTTATTTGTAAAGAATTCATTAGTTTGTGATTACGTTTTTGGATGTGCATAGGTAATGCCATAAAACGATACATTAGTACGATAATCTGAGGATACACTTATTAAATCATAATAAAAAATAAAACGAAAATGGCGTGTAGGATTAGAACCCAGGAGTTTACACAGAAGAGCAAATGCAGCGTTTACGAGTGTCCCCGAAATTCATCCGCTCGACACCTAGAATCTGGTTATGACCCCCCCCCCAAAAGGGTTTACCTGTTCCAATGTATATATTCTACGGATTTTAGTTTTAAACCTTGTCCGCTCTGAGACATTCGGCGGAGCCGATACTTCATTTCTGCTTCTTAAAACGTGTATACAATATTTTTATAGAAAATACCAAAAGTTGTCCTCCCTCAGGTAAAGAACCACTGTTTCAACTGATTGATAAAATTAATTTGGCCCCGTAATATTTCTAGTTTCACTAGTAATGGTTTCCTTCATATGCAAAAACATGCATAAATTTATGATCTATGCAGAACCAGACTTGAAAAATTCGGGTAACGACCGGGATTTGAACCATGGATCTTCAGCAATCCGGGCTAACGCTCTACCAATTGAGCTACCGTGTTTTCCAACAAGCACACGGGACCACGAACTTCTCACTTTTGATTCTATACCCCGGAGACCCCCTTAAGGTTTCTCCACTAGGAGAGATTAATTTCTTAAGAGGCGACTCTTAATTCTACTAATACTTGTAACTTAAGATTTTAGTCCTAGTTTAGGGTACCATGGTGGTGAAACAGAAGACTTGATCGTAAATACTTGTAGCATGAAATATACAAAAATATGAAAACTCTGTAATGACATATTACACGCAACAGATTGAATGCTACTTCAGTTCATCTTCCAAAAATGAGTCAACTTCCTAGATTTTTATATCTTTCCGGTTTTCTAATGTATGGAGCTTTATTCCATACATTTTATTTTTCAACCTTCTCAATAAAATTACACGCTGTTATGTCTTTCTGCATCAGGAGTGTTTTTAAAAAAGAAAAGGATCATTAATATGTATGATTTACTGCAAACCATAAACCGATTTTCTCTCATGCAAGGGGGTTTTGTGTATAAAATCCGGTTTGTACTCCAGTGTATCTTTTTCTTTTGTCGTAATTCGTGGACAAAGGTGACCTTGCGTGTTTTCAGTGAAACTTCGGAGGACGAACTGATGCACGTGAATGACAATTTTGATAAATGTTTAGACGTATAGCAGGATAATATTTCCAGCATCATAAAGCATTATATTGTAATTGCGAGAACGTGTATCTCTTACGCGGACAATCGCCGAAAGTTATGGCACCTGCTGCCGACTCGCGGGTTGTCATGAAAGGGACGACAAAACCATTATTAAAAAGAATATTTACGTTCATATGTCTTTTCGTAACCCTGACTACATATTGACACTAGCACAAGTAAGGTCAAAATGTCACCACTAGATGACTGTACCGTGCCTACCTATTTTTCAACAATTATTAAAGAATTTACTTAAGGCAAAATTATCTTTAACATTAAATGCAATAATTCAGTTGATCTTGCCCGACCGCAACCGATATGTTTTACACTTTCACCCATCTTGCCACTGTGCGATATGGCAACGCTGCACCACCAAATGCTTCACGTGTCATTGATAACAACACGACCTCGTGCAACTTCAAGTTTGATCCACGAACGTTGTTCCAGTTTCGAAAACATTGTTAGAGCCCTTGCACTAACCACCTCTACTTAAAGACATCGCAGTACGTCACTGAATAACTGAACAATGTTGCCACTTGCTGGTGAAGGTCATCGGACATTCCAGTATCGAATCATACAACCCTATGACTAACAGAACGCGATCGCTGCAAGCTGCCAGTATTGCTTTACCCAGATTTGAGGGGGGAAACGAAATATTTATACTCTAATCGCTATAGCTAACTTGGTTGGATGCATTCTAAATACGAGGAGTTTTCGGAAATTATTTACATTAGCGTATTTTACGAATACCGCGCAATCTATGTGCACATCCATTCTCAGGGCGATGAACTGGTACTATGTGCACGCTGGATTACGGTTGTAAGCAGAGTGTGCAATGAAAGGACAGTGTTCGATTGTTGTCAAGTAGAGACAGACGTGGAGCAGATGGAAAGCGACTATCATGAATAAAGTTGGGCTGCGTGTTTGTGTGTGTGTGTGTGTGTGTGTGTGTGTGTGTGTGTGTGTGTGTGTGTGTGTGTGTGGACGGAGAGCATCAAACCTGCAGATACATACATATGTTGTCAAGAAACTCCTACACGAAGACCGTTTGCAACTGGGTCAATGGGTTCGCCAGCGGCAGGGAATCTACACATAAGAATGTCAACATAGCGGTCTCCAAGGAACATGGAGGTAGCGTCTGATTTGATTGTGACTGATAGGACGAACTAAACTGTCAAAGAGACCTCGCCATGCAACCCTCACCATTATCCAAGACGATTTCAATATGAAAAAAGGGTGAGCACATTTGGTTCCAACCATAGAATGATAAAAGCGTTACGTATGCCGTTGGGTACGGGAAGTTTTCTTTCGTTTTCTTTTGTTATATTGTCTCTACCACACTCCAGAGATGAAAATTCAACATGCAATAGAAGCATTCAGGAAGTTTCCAACTCAAGAAATTTATGCTGCACCAATGCGGGGAAGCAGATGATCCGTCTATCACACTTTAGGTATACTGCTAATGAACTCGCTTCCTCAAGGAACAGCTGTCAACAGCGACGTGTACTGTGATACTCTTACGCGGTTTAGACGCAGGATTCAGCAACGGTGAAAAGGGGAAGCGGTCAACAGGAATGTTTCTCCAACATGACAATGCGCGGCCCCACACCACCAACGCAACAACTGCCAAATTGTTATTACTAGAGTTCACTGTTATGCCGCATGCGCCATACTCACCAGATCTCGCTCCGTGTGATTATGACTTATTCGACAACGTGAATGACTCGCTGCAAGGTAAAAATTTCGGCAACAATGAGGAAATTCAGCTATCCCCAAGTGGTAACGCAGTACTCCCAAACAATGGTTTCACGCTGCCATAATGAAACTACCAGGAAGATGGCAATGGTGTATTGATGTATATAGGGAGCATATTGAGAGATGCCATGGCATGTAACCACGTTGCATAATAAATAAGATACAAAAACTGCTAATGTATACCATCTCCGAACGCCCCTCATATTTCACACAAGTTTTTGGACATATTCCAGAGTTAAAACATAAACAACATTTAGTAAACTGAACTTTATTTAGTTCATATATGACCAACTTTTATACCAATATAAATGAGCAAATACTCTTGCTCCTATTCAGCACAAAAATTCGATGTTTTTACACAAACGAAATTCTCTTGATGTTTGTTCATTCAGTTTATGGCCGCTTTTACAACCACAAACTTGTAAATTAAAAAAACGTAGTGTTCTTTGGGTTGGCCTTTCCTTCTGTAACAGCGGTAATTGGAAAATTCAAGATTCAAGAGGCGAAGTCCCTCCACCCACTTTGTTTTAACATGCTTTTCCCCCAGGGAGTCATTTTATTGCCTGGTGTTTCGCGTCAACTTGAACAAATACTAAACGATGAAATGTTTTTTTTTAAATACATTTTGCGCTGTGTAATTACATTTTACTCCCGTTTTAAGCAACTCGGTTTAGTTCATACGTCACATAATGTGGTTGGCTAAAAGAACATAGAAAATGTTTTTACTCATGTTTAATTCCTATTTTCATCACAGAAGATAAGACACTGATGATATATGACAGGAAATGATAGATTGAGAAAGAATTTTTGGCACGGAAGAAGTCCGGGCGTAAGTTTGGGATATCCTCTCTACGCTTATCATTCTGGAAAAAGTCTCAATCAGAGGGGACGGGATTCATACCGTATAGAACTCCTATTAGCAGTTTGTCTAGTCGGACATAAAGCACGTTTTAATGAACAGTAACGCCTCAAAGTGCACAAATGTATAGCACTTTTTAAGGGAATTAAGTAAGTTTAGCTTATTAGTTTTGGTTTCTGCAAACAACAAGAAGAAAGTTAACTTACCTCCCTAAGGGACTATAGAAATGAAAGAATAAATTATTTAAAAATAAAAATCAACATATTACCAGTCCAATTTCTAAAAAATAATACATAAATTTATGCCTAGGACTAGTAGCATTTCACATTCAACGCTCGTTGCTTTTTCTGCTTCACGTGAAATTATTTTTAAAAACTAATACGCAACTTTTATGTGAAAATAATTTCAAATGTTCTGTCCAATACAGGCTTAGTAATAAACAATAAAACACTAAAATTCAAATATGTTTTAGAGAACTTTTAGAACGCCCCTCTACCGCCGCGGGTGGCCGAGGTCGTTAAGGCGCGGACTCGTCAGCTGGGGTCTGGGGTTCGAATCCCGCCAGGGCAGTCCTCCCTGACTAAGGTGTTTTCCAGGCTTTCCTCAGTCCTCATAAATGGCAAATGCCGGGAGGTACCCTAAACTTAGGCCTGGAACGTTTCCTTCCTTAAAAAAAAATCCTTTTCCAATTTATAATTTCATCTCATGCATCATCAGTGTTACCGCCTGTGGTGCCTCAATAGTAAAAACGGGCGTTAAACACTAATCAATAGTAACAACAGAACGCCCCTGGTATCTATTTCGACGGTGTTCTGATTATTTAGAGTTGTTTTAACTGTAGCATGCAATTGGATTGTTCAGCAGAGGTTTAATGTTAATGCTATGGCCGGTTGATTCAATATGTCTCAAAGGTCATCAGAATAATTCCACATAACTACGATGAGAATTGCACTATGCGTGTTTCAACGTATGCTAGACCAGAAAGCCTCTTTTAGAGATTATTTTGTCATCCAGTGACTAAAATTTTAAAAAAAACCTAGAGCACTCCTTCCACCCAGAAATCATTTTTATAACTTCTACCGTTATAATAACGGGTCATTGACAAGTTCCTCCGCATTCAGGTGATGTGTACCGCACAGAAGAAAGTTGGTACTTCTACATATCTGACATTTCTTCGAAACCGGTTTTTAGCTAAGGTTTGGACTTTGGAATGAGTGCTTGCCTTAGTTGTTAAGTGAACGCTGTAACTATACGCTCGGCGCGTGGTCAGTGCTGCCTACAGAATTCGCTTTCCTAGTAGACTCTCGGCTACACAATCGCTGCGGAGCGACTTCTCAATGACGCTTTAGTTCTTTATATAATAAAAAGATGACAAAAAGACCAATATAACACGTTAAAAAAGAACAGAATAGCGAAATACGACAAAAAAATTAAAAATCTAATTTACTCAAAATCTTTTATATGCTAGCAGATTTGGATTTTATTCACAAAACGGGATATCAACTTATAATGGGTTATATTTTTTAAAATCATGCCATAGTGCAATTAGTGATATTACATTAATTTGTTGCCAACATTTATGTGCATATGTAGCCATATTGGCAACCTTGAAAAACTGTCAATCGGGAAGATCAATGTCAATAAAAGCTGACCGCCACGGTTGGCCGAGGTCGTTAAGGCGCGGACTTGTGAGCGCGAAGTCAGCGGTTCGACTCCCACAAGGACCACCCTCCCTGACTGAGGCTTTTCCAGGTTTCCCTAAGCCCTCATAAATGGCAGGTGCCCTAAACATAGGCCTGGAACGTTTCCTTCCTTTAAAAAATAAAAATCCTTTCCAAATATATCATTTCATCTCATGTATCATCAGTGTCCACCGCCTGTGGTGCCTCAATAAATAAAAAAAATAATAAAAGCTGATTCCTTCAGTGCGCATGCCCAAATGCATGCAATTAGTTTCTTTCCGCGCAAGGAAATTTAACATTTTAAACAGCAGTTTTATGTAATATATATATAAAAATTAATAATAAATTTTAGTTCGCAATTTGACCCCCAAAAGGCTTGCCGTATATTTTATCAGTACATTTTAAGATTTGGGGAATAACCTTTTTACTGTTTCTCTAGCCGAACTATTTTTCATTTAATTACTTATATAATTCCACCAATCTGTGTAGGGCCGCGGCTTCTGCGTCTGTGATAACATCGAGGAGCACTGACATAAACTGGCTATTCATTCAGGAAGTCCCTTAGTGAGCACTTGTGCTCTGTGTGTCCCCAAAGGGGAATGACACGGGCAAGTCTTGGCAATAGCAAGCCCTACAAACAGAAGGATAAAACAGAGAAAGCGTTGATATGTCAGTTTTAATTAAATAATCGTAATTTTTATTCATAACTTCTCAAAAATTTCCAGATTTTTTCCAACAAATTTTTCGTTCACAATTGCTAACCAACTTCTCATATTTGCAACAAAGTACTCAAGGTATTTTAAAATTACGCTAATGGAACATTCAAACAATGATTGAATAAAATAATATTTTAACAGAAATTTAAAAGCAATACACATAATTATTTTACATAAAACAACATTGAGGCTCGAATGTTATATGGTATTGAAGTATGGGGGCTTGAAAATGCGTGGGAAATTGTACATAAAATACATAGGATATTTTGTAAGGAAGTTCTAGGGATGTGGGTATTGGAATGGCTTAGTGTCAATAAAAGGATTGTTTATGGAGAGAGCCTTAAAATATTGGCACAGAATCCTGCACCTTGATGACGCTAATTTGTTAATAACATCAAGATATTAGTCTACAAAGCATGGGTTGAATAAGTGAACTAAGAAATAACTTAGAAAATAATCGTATGGGAGATGTTTGGAAAAAAGGGAATTAAATAACCACTGTTTTTGGAGAAATATAAGAAGATTTGAAGATATTGAGATACAACAATTATTTAATCAGATAAGCAAGAAAAATCGTTGGCATTTTATGTTACAATAAAAAAGCATTGGGAAAGAGATAAAGAGAGATATGTAGACGTCACTAATAAAGTAGAAAGAAGGGGATAGCATGGTTAAGAGCAGGAGTATGGATGCTAAAAGGGCAATTCGCAAGGCATACGTCCATTACGTGGTGGAGGAAAAGATATACAACACGTCCCATTTGAATGCACAGTAACAGATAAAGAAAAGAAAGTGTACGATACAGAATGAACAGGAGCACTCTTATAAATAAAATTCTAGATAACAGCTGTAAGAGCATTGGGCAATATTTAGAGAAAGTAAAAAACAAGTAGAAATGGGCTGTTAAAAGAGGATAGAAATAATAGTAATATAAACGTAATAATTAAATACCATGTAGTAACATGTAATTGTCAACTTTAGTGGGCTGCCCAGTTTAGTGGCCAGGGACAAATAAAATACACATTCTATTATATGGATTAATATTAAAAGTATTTGGTTAATAATGAATTAAGAGTAATGTAAAATTTAATTGTAATGTCGTTTGTTGAAAATAAATTCAAATCCATACATAAAACAAGTCGATCTTATGCTTAAAACTGTTAATGGAAAAGTTCGTATATTTCAAATGATTTCTCAGAAAATTCTGCCTAAAGTGTGAAATAAAATACATTATTGAAAACTGTTATTCAATATTAAGCCCAATATGGTTTAGAAAATTTAAGTATAAATTATGATTAAAGTAGATTGTTGCGTATAACTTGTGTCATATGTTATTTTATTTATATGAGAAAATTAGAATCATATTTTATATCATACCATCAAGAACCCATTAAGCATTCACTGCCCTTATATGCTTCCCTATAACGCTCTGTAATTCATCATCGAAAAGTACCTCCAGCTGTGTGTTTGTATTAAAGCTGTGCCTTTTGCTAACATGAGTATACCTTTAGAGAAGCATGTCGTGAATGGAGTTCGCCGTATACATTAGGCAACTTCTCTGACATATCCTGTATTACGGGACTGCATGCCACCACGCAGTAGGCACTGTGGAATGATTTATACATGAAACATGTATAAATAAATCATTATTTAGGTTGAAAATTAGTAAATTAGTATGTAAAAATTAACCACGTTTATGAAGACTAACCTCCAACAGGGCCTCAGAAAACACTGACTTGCTCGAGCCACATATTGTTGTTACTACTTCGCTTTATACAGCACATGTTATATTCCGTATGTTCACATTCACGTGTTTTTTGCTACCTATAGATTGCTGCTCTGTTAGAAATAATATTGCATGTTATTACTAAACTAACATAGCAAAATTAAAATAGTTCTACAGCGCATTTTTTCCCCTAACGATGGCGAATATAACGTGAGTCGGTAGTAACCAGATATTCAAGAACGCGCATAGTAACTGATAGCATGATTAATGTGCAGTGTTGCGTTGAATTTCAGAACAAAAAGAGTGCAGTGTTTAATTTCATTTCTCTGTTTATTTTTGTTGCTTGAGTTTATGGTATAGAGATTTAATATGAAAAAAATAATTTTACTTCACACAAAATATTAGAGGAATATAAATTAATATTCCTAAAAAGAAAATTAAGGTCGCAAGATTAAAAATAACACACCCTTTAAAGGCAAAAATGGTCGTTGATTGGTTATTTTAGAATAAGAACTCAGTTTTAATTACTTGGGTTGTCAAATTGCATACTATAGAACAAAATATCTATAATTTAAACTCTTCAGATTCATACAGCTATTAGACGAATATTAATAGGAACATTTAGAACAGAAAAACAATTAATTTCTATAAAACCATGGATGTCTCTATTTTGTTGTATGGTTCTGAAAACTGAACAATGACAAACACCAGAGAAAGAGGATCGAAGCGGCAGAATTGAAGTTGCAGAGATCATTGGTGGAATATAGTTCATTACAGTATAAAAGAAGTGAAGACATGCGCGTAGAAATTAAAACACACATAATGCTAATTCCAATGATACTTTCCCCCGCAGTGCCGGATTTTACTATGAGCAAGCTCTCACTCATTTGCCCTGCGGAGGAGGTAAGAAGCCTGTTTGATTACATGTTGACCTTGCTGACTGCCGCAATTGTAGCACAGCTATTCCCGGGTGTGGCTGCGTTGTTCGCCTCTTAATTCCGCAGTAAACACAAAGTGTATTATGCCTCGTGTGTTTATAACGGCACGGCGTGTCCTTATGTACGATTCATTTGCGTTAACTCAGTGGTGAAAGAACCTCAGGACTTTTCAAGCATAGTTTGATTTTGTTACTTAGGTGAATACCGTACTAACCCCTTTTCCAGAGGATTGCTCTACAGGGAGCTGTTCATGCATTTTTTCACAAAGGGACTTTGCCACTGCTCATACTGCAAATAATTCCTTGAGAACAATTCACAGTGTTTCCACAAGACAGTTATTGGTAAAGATTTTTGGCCACTAAGTCCCCCGATTTGACAGTCTGCAATTATTATCTCTGGAGTAAAATAAAAAAAAATCCGTGTACAAAACGAACCCGACACCCTACAAGAATATAAAATATAATGTTTGTCAGGAAATTGTCCGTATTCCTTAAAATGAACTACAGGGAGTGACGAATAATTTTCTCAAAAGATGCCAAAAATATGTGGAGAATGAAGGTGAAGCAATTTCAATGAGCAATGATTTGGTAAGTAATGAGCCTCATAAATTGATTTGTGTATTGTTTTATGGTTGGTACGTTTTATTGTTTCAACCTCTTTCTAATCACCCGGCTAGCCGGCTAACGAGCAGCGCACTCGCCCATAAGCAAAACACTCCGGTGGAAAACAAAACTGATCGCACGGTACTACTCATATACAGACAATAATCCTAAGCATGGATACTACCTAGGTCCTTTGAAAATGCTTTATTATCAAGCTATTAGAAAAATAAATCTAGGTCGACCATTAAAACGAGGGAAGGAATAATTGCAATATGTCTGGACAAAGAACAGGCCATTTTGGGGCAAGTATGTGATGATAATTTAATTTTTGTTAAAAGCTACTGCAACTAAAAAAACGTCTAACATTTTTGAGTGTGTGCACGTTTTCATAGAACTGCTGAAATATAAATTGTACCTGACAGTGCATTATACTATAAAACCGCATAAAGAAACACATTTCAGATCTTTGCATGGAGCTAGTGTGCGAAAAATTATGAGTGCGCCGTGCTGACCAGACAACTTCTCCGGCATACAAATTTCGCGGGTCTGTATATGTTGCAGGTGCAGGACTCTATTCCATTGAAGTGTATTAATACAAGTGCATGTGAAGTGTATAGATGTAACTTTCTTATTACATAAACAGTAGTTCAGTATCAGTAAAGAGCTGAAAACGATATTATATAATAACTAGTAGGAGGAACAGTTGTTTGACATACGATGTCATACCTTGAGTTAGGTTAAGTCCACTCCTTGCTAATAAATTCGTATTTTTTAACGTAAAGGACAGATTATTCAGCCCACTGTATAGCAGGAATGGATAATAATATAGTATACATATAGTATTAATTAATAATGTAGTACGTATATATTAAGAATGAATAATATAGTATATATAGTAAAGATGAATAATAATTTATTCTTTACGTTTAGAAATGCGAATTTATTAGAGAAGTGGAAATAACCTAATTAAAAGTATGACATCGTATGGCAAACAGCTGTTCCTCTTACCTACTCTTATGCGACTTCACTTCTAACTATTTATTGATACCTAACTACTGTTCGTGAAACAGAAAGTTACAACTGCGTACTTCACATGGGCATGCACTAATCACTTTTGTGGAATAGAGCCATGCACCTGCAGTTTGATGAATACAGACCCGCGATATTCTGCTTGCCGGAGAAGTTGTCTAGCTAGCACGGCGTACTCATAATTTTTCGCACTATCGCTCCACTGAAATGTTCTTTTGTTATTAGCAACCCAATGAATTTATTTTCGTTTCTTTTCTTCCGCTTCCTTTCTGGTTTCCCAATAATTCTTGATTCTGTCAACATGTCGTCTTTCTCTCTTCTTTCCAAGTGTTATTCTTTTTCTTTCTTTCCTTTACCTGGAAACGTTGAAGTTTTGTATTCACCTTTCAAACTTTCTTCTGTCCTGTATTATGTATTCTGTTAACCTTTTTTAATTCTATTTTTCACATTTTTTCCTGTCTGTTGCCATTCTTACTCTTGCATTACTACAATGCAATTTAAGTATAGATTAAATTGTCAACTCAACACAATAGTTAGTCTCTCGCTTCTCCCCTCCTCCCTTGTAATTAAGAAAAATTATTAAAAACAAGTAGAATTCTAACACTATATCTGCCAGCTCCACAGTTTTATTAAAAGCACGTCATATTACATGCATCTGTAATCTGTGTCTATGTCGGTCCTAGTGGCGTAGTGATAACCCTACTTGCCTTCTAAACCCAAGATCGCGGTTTCAAACCCGGCTATGGCCGATGGATTTTTTCGGGCGTAAAAATTCTAAGTATGGCCTCCTTCGAAAGATAAGTAAAGCCGTGGATCCCGTGTCGTAAATTTCCGGCACGAAAAAGAACCTCAAGCCTGAAAAAAGCGGTCTCTGAGAAAAATTTGTCGGCCGTTTGACGCCCTGATTTGAATGGGACTCTGAGGACATGAGATGTTAAAAAGGGTCCATAAACAAATCAAGTCAATGTGTGTCTATAATCTCTGTATTTTATATCTGTATGTTGTATTCTCTATTTCGCTGGTATTGATAGCCTGGCAGAGTGAAGAGTAGGTCCCATGGCCTTAACTCTTGCCAGGTTAAATTTGAGTTTATGGGTGGCTGATAGGAGTGTCGTGCGAGTTGATGATGTCGACCGCCAACACTTCTTCTGGGACTCCGTCTCACGGGTATTTCGCTGATTTTCGTTGAGGGGGCTCAACGTGGATAAGATGGGAATTAACAGGTGAAACTGACCACTCGACAAGACTTATGATGGAACTGCGGTTTAATAATTGTTTAATCATTTAATGGTCGATTGGTGAACGTCACCGCTTACAAATACAACAGTCGCGAGCAACATAACGCTTTGATAAGAAAGTGCTGAAATTGATACTTGGGGCTTTTGCCACAGCTTGGCTGAAACTTCCCTGCGATCTCAGTCGAGCTACGCACTTAGAACCGGAATAATAAGACGAATACTAGTATAATAATAATAGTATCAAAACGGGGCGCAGGTTCGTTTATATACACAACATCAATCTGGCTACTATGACGCTGCCCATGTCAATTTTGGCGCCGTTTTTCATAAAACTGTTGGCTATTGGATACCTTTCAAAAATCGTTCTAACATTTTATTCGCCAGAAACATTTACTGAAAATACGAGCCGGACTATTGGCTCGCCTTTTGAGGTTTAAATATGTGACACCCACCCAGGTCGATGTCGAGAGGGGCTAGCGGTTGAAAATCTCGCGAAGATTTTGTGCACATCGCCAGGGAAGGTTCTACCCATTTAAGAAGTCTTTTGTCCGTGGCTTAGGAAGGCGAACCTTTTTTCTATTGTTGTGATACTTATGACTGCGTTTCCGCAGAGCGACTGCCTAAGGACGGTTCACCAGAAGACTTTCCAGCTACAATTTCTGTGCCTTCCTTACATAATAAATACAATGAGAGAATAATTACCCTGAGATTATATTAATGGCGTTTACTTATGAGAACTTAGAGATATTCATATTGCTAATTATATTAATAAAATGTAATATCTCATCTGTAATAAAAGTATACATAAGACAAACAAATATTATGCATAATAAATATACAAATTTAAGGTGGTAGCTATAAGCAGCTAAAATATGTGACTACAATTGCAGTCCAGAGATACCACAACTACCCAACTTCTAGAATGCGATCGATCATTTATTTATTAGTCCATTTGATCACTTACATTTATTTGTACTGTTTTTTGCAATCACATTTTCAGTATAAGCATAAATTGTGATAATGTTATCAAAGGGGACTTCATTATTTATTTTAGAAAAGAATTAGGCGAGGAAAGAAATTACTTTTGCGGTTTTTAGCGACGACTTAAAAACATACACTAAGATATTGAACTGAGATATGTATTTGAAACAGGCTAAACTGTGTCTATCATAAACTCTGCTTAACTTACATCTAAAGCGTTTGTTGTATTTAAATTTTAATTGTTATTTCTTTACACATAGGCTATTCCAATTATTCATATCACTTTTGCTAATACTGTATCTCATATTTATGTCAACTTATTCCGTAAATATTGCAGGTCATCTAATAACGATCAGTAAAGAACAAATTTAGAAGAAAACTTTGTAGTATAAAAATTCTACTAACTACAATTTAAAACTCCAAACACTTGTAATTGATTAAACCATACTTTTGTGGAGCCGTGTTGCAAAATATGGAACTTATAGTTTATTGCTGAAGTGTGGTTGCAATGTGCCAACTTGCTGAGAAAAACGTGGCAACCATCTTTGGGACTAAACTTCGACATCGCTTCATCTTCACTGAGAGGCCATCTTTTGGGAAGACCCAGAAAGCCAACTGCTTCTGTATTTCCGGGTCATTTTTTCTGAATGGTGTTTAACGCCCGTTTTTAGCACAGAGGCACCACAGGCGGTGGACAAAATGATACATGAAATAATATATTGGGAAAGGATTTTTTTTAAGGAAGGAAACATTCCAGGCATAAGTTTAGGGTGCCTCCCCGACATTTGACATTTATGTGGACTGAGGAAAACCTGGAAAAACCTCAGTCAGGAACGACGGTCCTCGTGGAATTTAAACCTCAGACCTCCCGCTCACGAGTCCACGCCTTAACTACCTCGGCAACCCGCGGTGGTTGCTATTAACTGTAGCCCAGCAATTTATTGACCTACATGGACGCCAGATATCGGTCAAAAAGGTTAGAAGAAGGTTGAAAGCAAGTGAACTGATATCAAGTAGACCTGCAACTGATCCAGTTTGCTCAGAATGCACCGAGTCGAACGATTGCGTTTTGTAAATGATCATAGGAGTTGGAGAAATGAACAGTAGAGCTGTGTTCTGTTCACAGACGAGTCCTGTTTCAATCTGCGCTCACTTGATGGACGTGAAAGAGTTTGGAGAAGGAGAGGAGAACGATTTACACAATGCTGCATTTCCGAAAAGTTGTCATTTGGAGATGGTGGAGTGAGGGTTTGGACAGTCTATGGATGCTAGTACTGAGTTCGTCATAGTGGAAAATGGAAGTCTAACAGCTGAATGATATATAAATGAATGTTTGGGTAATCATTTTGTGCAATTTGGTCCATTTACAGGCGATAACTTTCTTTTAATGCACGACAATGTACGCACGCATATTGCCCACGTGGTCAGGGATTATCTCCAAGAAGTAGGAATCCGCCAGCAAGCAGTCTCGTCATGAATCCGCTTGAACACGTGTGGGACACGCTGAAACGGCGTGTTAAGACAAGACTGACGCTGCCAGAAACTTTACAGTAGTTGAGGCGAACACTTCTTGAAGAATGGGAGCATATTCCTCAAGAAGATATTGCTAACTTTATCGAAGTATGCCAAGACGTATGAATACAGTTATTCAAGCCGCAGGGAGTAACACCTGTTATTGAAATGCGCTTTTAATGTTTCAAGCACAGAAAAAGTACTCAGAATTAAAACTAAACTTGTCAATGTTTTACGTCCTTTGTAACTTTCCTCACCAGAGTTAAGTTTTTGTTGCAATTAAAGGTGCTTGATATTTTTTTTTTTTTTTTTTGAAAGGCTATTCTTTCGTTTCAAAATAATTAAGAACAAAATTTAATCCAATATAAAAGTGCGCTTTTTTGTCCTCAGAAAATCATATTACGCCGACGGAAAAAAAAAAAAACGGTACTTCGATTGACTAATAGTGAGCCACCGAAGTCGAGCAGTAACAGCACCCAAGCTCTGCTGAGAGTGTCACTTAGGCAGACACTGAATTAATCTCATTTTCTCGCTGTGACGGCGTTATTAAAGGCCGATGCAATAATTTTCCAATGCATTAGTTCCCTATTCACTTTGATCGTCATCCAAACGGAATTAAATACCTCATAACGGACGAAACAAAGTGCACAGGAAATTGCCCTCGTAAGGTAGCTCATTGCAAGGTGTCGTAAAGTAGTGAACATCGCGTTGGAGGTTGCGTGTATACAAAGACAACGGCATTGTAAATTTTTAACCCGATGCGCACAACCACACGTCAATCGTAACTCCGAAGCCACCAAACAACCCGAGTAAAATCACAATCGAATTATTAAATGTTTAACAGAGTAATTCTTACAAACTGCCATATAACCAGGTAAGACAGAAGAATTATAAACCTATGCGCAACTAAAATATAATTGAGGGGGTTTAAAAATGAGTTTTAAAAATAATAAGTAATAATAAGTCCCATTTACTATTAAAATAAAAGAATTAACATTATTCCACATAATATCAGTAGAGCTAAAAATAGCTTGCTCATGCTAATCTTAAAGAACCCACAACTTGATTATCAATCCAAACTGGAAATTTTCTGCTATGCATCACATTCTCCTGATATTGCACCGAGAGTACCCAGCTTTAGAATCTCCTCGGACGCCAGTAATTTGAAAATGATGAACTGGAATTCGCAGTGGTCAGAAAGCTGTGCAAATGGGACAGATTAGGAATCGAAAAACTGGTGCTATGATATCGAATATGCCTAGAAAAAGAAGGTGATTGCCGAGAAATAGCTTAGAAATTGTAGAAAATTACTGACTTGATTTCAAAATAAATTTGTATCACCCTCATTATAAAAACTACATCATCAATAATAATAATAATAACAATAATAATAATAATAGATAAAGCATTATGAAAATCTGCTAGTGCTCAAAACAGAATTACTAATTAAAATGGTATTTACAAGGTGCATTCAAGTTATAACACCAACTTTTTTTCTCTGAACTGGAAACATGCAGAAACATGCGGTTTGTCATGAAATAGGCGAGCACTCGTTGTTGTCAATGCGTGGCAAAGATGGCAGCACTATATGGCACACAGTACTCTAGTGGTAGCGGCGAGAGTGGGGACTGTTTTGATACTTCAAAATGGCGACGTTTTAATTGCAAGAACAGCGTGCAATCATTCGTTTTCTCCATTTTTGCGCATTTTCTTCTAAAACTCTGTATGTTTTCTCAATATTTCACACCTGTAGTCTTATAGGACTGGTACATCCATAAGACATCGTAATAAAAAATATTGTAATATTAGTAAAAATTATACAAGAGGTTACAATCACTGGTTTAATGAATCACTGATTTTGGCTGTCAATTTTTTTTGGGGGGGAGGGCATTTGTTCTCTACAATGTCGGTGTGAAGAATAATTTCCGGTTCTTCCGAGAAACCTTTTAATGAACTGCCCCAGAGCGTGACAGCAAATGGAAAGAGAGAAAAGGACGAAAGATAATGAATGCGCTTCGGTCTTGAAGAGTACCAGATGAAGTTGCCATGGCACCAACAAGTGACGTTTATATGAACAGAAATGCACTTGGCATTATTAGATGTTCCCTTCTACTTTAAGGGTCATTCTTATCTGTTAAAACTTGGAGTTTATAACAAATCAAGTAGAAAGCGAGTAATTTATCGCTCTGCACACATTGCACTGACACACTATGTATAGTTTTTAAAGTTCTAACTCGATATTAACATTAGGTTTGGTGAATTTTATGCAATAACAGCTAATTCCGTACATTATTTTAGATATTTTATTATTACAGAACAAAAGGATTACAAGGTAAGTGATCTAACGGAAATCGCTAACTAGACCACAAGTCTACGATTTAAATCGTCATATACGATCATATGGGGACTTCCAATAAGAGTGACATAATTTTTAAAAAATCTATAAACGAAAGAGGTTTATTTTATTATTATTATTATTATTATTATTATTATTATTATTATTATTATTATTTTGAAGACGCTAAATGTCAATACGTACACATTTTCTATAGTTACGAGAACTAGTTTATATTATTCAATTATGGTGACATTATTTTTTTTATTACACGCAAAAATGAATTTTATCACTCTAATGAAACAATTATATAAAAGTAAATAGTTGGAATGTTAGTTTCTTGTTCGTGAAAGCTGTTTTTTTTAACTTGAATTGTTATAACGATTTAATAATATTATGTAAAGATATTAAAATCAACAAATTCATTCATTCGTGTATTACGCATGGAAGAGAAAGTCATCTAAATAGTCCCCACGGCTTCGTTGGGTTGCGCGTATACGTTCTTCCAATTTTAAATGACAGACAAACATAAACCGGGCTGAATTTCACGAATATTGTGCGTGATATTTGTTATTCCTTAGGCCATTTACTGTTTCTGGCTTGTTGGCATAAACCTGTAATTTTACCTCATTAGAAATAAACAAATGGGTCCTGGTGGTGTAGTGGTAACCATACTTGCCTTCTAAACCCAAGATCGTGGGTTCGACCCCAGCCGGGATCGATGGATTTTTACGGGCTTAAAAATCCTAAGTATGGCTTCCTTCGGAAGGGAAGTAAAGTCGTGGGTCCCGTGTCGTACATTTACGGCACTATAAAGAACCTCAAGCCTGAAAAAAGAGGCCTCCGAGAAAAATTTGTCGGCCTTTCTACGCCCTGGATCGAATGGGACGCTGGTGACCTGAGATGTTAAAGAGCGTCCGTAAATAAAACAAATAATAATAATAATAATAATATAAATAATAATAATAATAATAATAATAATAATAATAATACAAGGAAATTAGATCAAATGATCTCGAGGGATAGTTAATATCATCACCATCACGCGAAAGATGAATCCTCTATTAAAAAGGTGGAATATTTCGTAATCAGCTCGCTCCAACTTGTTGAAACCAGATGTAATCCATACCTTAAGGCCAAAAATAACCCGCTTTCTTTCTCCATTAACAGTCAAGAGTTTCTCTCTTCATTCATCTTGGGGGGGGGGGATATGGATCAATGATTCGGCCGTCCACAACATACGGCAACATTTTGGGATCTCCGTTGTGTATACATTGATGCAAACGCGGCAAATTTTGTTTTTTAACAAAACCATTCACCCAAAAAATAGGCCTTGTTACTAAATATGACTGATAAAAGCAGGATCCACTTCCAGTTGCTCCACAGCCCAGTCAGAAAAAAAAAACACTACATAATTTGTTTATTTGCTTTCAGTTCTTGAGATAAAAACAATTGTGTAAGGGTGTAACTTCAAGTCCTGATGCAAAATCCGCCAAGTTGTGATCGATGAAAAGATTCTCAATAGATGTTTTTGTAATTTAAACATGTCATTTCATTTTTATATCTCTTTTTCACGTTGACATATTGATATTGTTTGTTGTGTTTTTAAATGCGTAAATAATGGCAAAAAAGCCATAACGATTCAAAACAGACCAAAAAAAGCACTCTTAACTAAATAACGGAAGTCAAAAAAGCAAAATAAAAACTTACCCCACAGATCCCAAATGTACGGAAACATGTCCATTTGTATCTGACTCTTAAATATATCCACTCAGATAGAAATGATATTTAGTATAACGCCCGGGCTCTGGTCATAATATAGCATTTCATTAACAATTTGAACAACGATAGAGACTGTTTATAATTATTGTATATCAAAATAAAACGTTTTATTTCTCCTTTATCTTCCTAGATAAATTTTATTTCCTATGAAAGTCAATTCCTAACAACCAGTTTTTATGAGAGAACGTAGGCTTTCACGATCGGAGTCAGGGTAACTACAATTTTGCTGTTGTGCCGTGGTCTGCTGGAAATGAGGATTCCAGACGTTTCGTTCGCAACTACAACGGACATCTTCAGAGGCGTGAAGGAAGTTTACTCGGAAAACCACTGCGTCTCCGAGGGTACTTCGTCCACGCCCCTGAAGATGTCCGCCGTAGTTGCGGAAGAAACGTTTGGAATTCTCATCTCCAGCAGACCGCGACACAACAGTCCGGAAGAAATTTGTACTTACAGCCAGTTTTTACTCACAGTGTTTACTGCCACTGCAGAATGAAGGATACGACTATGACATTCCGAGTGTTGTTTTGTACGAGATTCGTTTAAATTATAATTAAGAAAGCAAATTTATTTCTCAACACAATTTCCATACCTTTGATCTATGAAATCTCAACGTATTAATCCCGTCGCAAAAGCAACAGCAGCATTGATGAAGACCGCTGTTATCTTTGATAAAGTTTTTTCATCTCACTGTGTAAAATTTTTTTTTAGTTCCGGAACAGGAAAATGTCGCTAGAAACCAAGTTTGTGCACTTCAGCTCGGGTAATATAAGGCAAACTTTCGTTGCGATAACGAAATAAAATGTCTGCAGTCAAAACTTGTGGCATACATCGTGCAAACATCTTTTTAACATAGAACATTTTGTGCAAGTCATTATCATGCGTCCAATTTACATGACTTCAGTCTCATTTCGATGTTCTAGATTTCGTAATAACGGAGCGCGCTTCTGTTTCGGTGCACATACGGCCACGTTTAAACTCAGTATTCAGAAATAAGTTATGTTCAAATACTGTTGTTTCATATTTTATGCCAGGTGCCAAAGTGATTGATTTTTATGATTTGTCACACTTTAACTGTCGTGTAAATTACGCAAGGACACAATGACTCACTTTTAACGAAATTTGAAAGTTTGCTTGGGTTTTTAAGCTAACTTCTTTACTATGTATATTTGGTTTTCATTATTCCATCTTCCGTAATGTTATCCTGCAGTAAGATATCTACGAAAAATATTTTATCCTTCGCTTTGGTTGCTAGGGTGTGCACTTCATTTCACCCCCTTCCAATCTTATTTCTGATGACGTAAACAGAGGAAGACACACAATATACCACGCAGTAGCAATGCTAAGAGTCATGTTTTTGTTCAGTCAAGCGAAAAATAAAATGTTCCGCTCTGTGCTACGTGACATAAGAGTCATTTTAAAGGTCACAGATATAATATATTTAATCTACGGCAATTTTAAGGTTATTGTCTGCAATGCTCGCATCCTTCATTGCGTTCTCCTCCATTTCACTACTTTGCTCTCTACAATTTCCCCTTGCTGAGTGGAGGAAAGTTTTGTAGAAAGAAAAAGACACTGCTGTTTCTTTCAGATGAGATTTAACAATTTTAACGGTTGGGAAAAAAATGGTGGAATAACTGTCGCCATATTGCATAGTACAAGTGAGGGCACTGCCGCTGCTAGTATTTGTAGACGGAAAACATGCTTCCACTGTCGCTATTGCAGATGTCTACACAGATCTGAAATAATGGTGTCAAAGAACCCGAGTTAAAGATCGGTTTTCTGAGGCTGAAAACGCCGACATATTTAGCCCCTTGTGACTTTTCCTTTTCCCCATATCGAAGAAATGCCTTCGTGAGAGACATTTTCCATCAGCAGAAACAGGATGAAGTCTGCGGAGACGAGTTTGAAGGACCTGTCAAATTATAGTTTCCAGCATGTCTTTGAAGACTGGCAGAATTGCTGGAACAAGTGAATTGCATTCACCGGGAGCTGCTTTAAGACAGATTGTCAAAATTATGAGGATGAATAAAGAGGTATGTAGTCAAAAAAATGTTGGTCGTTCCTTATTGAACACTCCAATTTTTTATGTAAATAATAATTTGCTGAAAACTGTTCGATTTTACATAATATATAATGAATAAGTTACTATTTCTAAATTTAAAATAAATAAGTAATTAAAAGTTTTCTTGCAGGAGTTTAATAATAATAATAATAATAACAATAATAATAAAGCAGTTTATCTTTCGGTTGCAGTGGCATTAACAAAATCTGATTTTAAAAAACATAATTTATTTCCATAAATTATTAAACATGGGCTAAAAACAGAAAAGCTACAAAATTTAGCGAGTGTTAACACCAATAAGATGGTATCGTAAAGTTCTACAGGCCTAGCCACGACCTTTTAAATATTAAATTCGGACCGTATGTAGCAAATAATGTAGCAGTTGGCAATAACGTGGTGGGCAGCATGAAATGGGTTACAAGAGTGCCTCAAGATAGATGGAAACGCTTAACGAATCGCTGAAGTGCAATATTGTGGTTATGAATATTCAAAAGTCGCGGCCAACAAGCGAATGGAGGTTGCAGTGTTCCGAACGAAATGCCGCCCCACAAAGTTACATATAACTCGTTGTGGTACATAAAACGAACTTTATTTTGACGCAAAGAAATATCTGAATATTTAATGAAATTCTTTGTGTTTAATGGATATTAGTCAGGGCAAAAATCACTGAAAGCAGGCCATGTTATATTTTTTAGAGTGATCAATGCAATACATTTATAATGGGTAGCGTTTCCAGCTGGTACGGCGGTGAACGGGAGTCAGATTGTCGTGTAATATATTACTAATACTTAAACATTTACTGACTATTAACAAGAAGAAGATGCTGGAACTGTCTTTCTTCATTTCCCACACATTTCTGTCATCGGCTTATGAAATTAACCATTACCCTATGCAGTTCCCTCTGTGAGATGGAAGAAATTTCTTTGCGAACGTTGTTTTCCAGTTCAGAGCTAATGGGGTGAGTTTGTCTTGTATAATTTACTTTAATGTCTCCCAGAGCTATAAATCGCAAAGCATTAAATCGGCGGGCCGAGGGGGTCATATTTCTAAAAATTATTTAAATAAAATTATTAGAAATTAGGGTTTACCTGAAACCCAAAATTTAAAAATTACTCCACCGGCTCCAATATTTCCTTTTTCGCAATGGAACGTTATCTTACAGGTGTTAACACTCGCTGAATTTTTTAGTTATTCTTTTTTTTTAGCCCATGTTTAATAGTTTATGAACTTAAATTATGTTTCTAAAATCAAATATTTTAATGCCATAGCAACCAAAAGATAAATAGCTTGTATTATTATGTAATTAAAACACCTGTAGGGAAACTTTTAATTACTTAATTAATTAAAATAAGAAAAGCAGTTTCTTGAAAATCAGAGAAATCTGGTCATTAGGAATGGTTGTTTACTGAAACCCAAAATTTAAAAAGCAATCTAGTGGCACCAATATTTGTTTGACACAACCAAATTCGGTTTATATCATTTAAGTAAAATAAGAAAAATATTTTAGGAAAATTAGGAAAATTGAAGCACTAGGAGAAGTGATATACATGAAAATAGAAATTTAAAAAGCGTTTTTGCCTTTAATTTTCTCTATATTGTTTTAAAATAAAAGAACAAATTAACTCAGCATATTTATAGTGATGCATATGTTTTATATTTAACAAAAGTATCGTCGTGTAGATAGCAAATGTGAAATATTCATTCAATATATATTTTAAAATTATATTTCTATAAGAGCGCTCTGTAATAACCTTCTGAAAACGTTTACGTTACATGTTAATAACATTTAAATTAAATTTCAAAGCCACTGAAAATCGATGTAACTTTCGATTGTTTTTATTTGCTTTGTACATTGTAATTGTTTTTAAATAGTAACATGTTTTTGTTTTATTGAAACATATGAACATCTTAAATACCGAACGTAACTCGAAACTTTCTGAATGCAAAGATAATATCAAGAGCTCAGTTCATAAACATGGTTACGATTAAAAATATTTAAAAATTCTCACACAATATAACTTTGTCTATCAAAGGTCATATATTTAATTTATTAATTTTTGTGGTTTAATGTCAATAATAATGATAATTCTAAAAAGTGTTTTCTCTTTTGTAATACTTATAGGTTACAATAATTCTAATTTTGTTCCCCTAATATTACGCTGTTGTTTCATTTTATTAATTAATAATGTCATAATTTAGATTTTATATTTTCTATTAAAACACATACACCTCGGTGAGCAATTCGCTTAATTTACGCGAGTCCTGCGTGATTGATTTTTTTTAATGGCATATTCAAGCCTACAAATAGATTATATTTACCACATCGAAAAGATTCTAGTATTCAAAACAAAGTAACAGTGCTGGCTTTAATTAATTTGCATAAAAATACTACATACTTGGACACTTCTTCGACAAAATTACGAAAAAAGACAAAGTCGAAATGTAAAAGCATTAACCCAGACTGTGAAAGCGTAAATATTATTTATATCGGATTTTTTCTGAATTGATTTACGGACGCTCTTTAACATCTCAGGTCAACAGCGTCCCCTTCAAATCAGGGCGTGAAACGACCGACAAATTTTCTTTCAGGCTTGAGGTTCTTTATCATGCCGTAAATTAATTACATCGGAGAAAGATTATGCACATAGGACGGGCATATGTTGGCCAAACATCAGGAAAGCTACAATGGCAAATCTTTTATTTTACATTCATATTATTATCTACAAACAATAGTGTAAAGAGTCCTGTTTGTGTGGTATTTTTTCGGGTGAAAATAGATAATTCAAGTTGTACGGGAATGGTTGTGAATTGGTGAACACTTGATAGTTAAATAGCCCTTAATGAGTTTCATAATGCATCGAGCTTAACGGATAGAATCAATACCTAACCTAAAATATCCAGCCTAGCATGTAAATTAATTCACCGTTCCAGATTCACAGGTAGAATTCCACTAGTTAACAATACTCATGTTACAAGATCAAATGTTTCATGAAACAAAACACTGACAAAACAAAATCGCATGCTGATATTATCAATCTGTCACAGCAGTGACACGCTGTTTACGCTCATAAGTTCTAGAAACGTGTAAAATAAACAAGTAATTCTAGAATGGAGACTGGTTTTACAAGATTACGAGCTACGTGAAACAGGGCACCGTTCTCTCTGCTATAACTCAAGAAAATAATCCGATATCTTAGCCTTTTTGAACTTCTCCTCTAACTTTTCTCTTGTTTTTCCATTCTCCTCTCCCTTTGCCTGCAACCTGAGTAATATAAAGCTTGCTCCATCACTAATGATGAATAAGAGAAAGTTCGTGCCTCTCATCGAAAACAAAAATGTAAACAAAAAAAAGTTGCTATATCAATGCTTTAGAAAATCTACCTACCGAGGCATATTTGCTAGTATTAAAAGCTATTATATATTTCCTTTGTTGATGAAAAGCACTTACCATAGTCTTTTTATATGTTCAGCATTAATTTACGGTGTATAATAATAAATGGCAAAGATGTATTTGTGATAGGGTACGATATAGTTGAAAGTCCAGGTAAAAGATTCAATCTTGGTATATGTACCAGTATAAAAGGTTTATTAAATGTATGAGGGCTCCTTAACTAAGATTAATTATTAGTATTTATACCTCGTACACGTGGTATAAGTTTCATTCTTGTCACTTCCGATTTCCGCATATGAGAGGTGTGCAAATTGAGACACGTTCAGTTCCGCCTACAGAAAAAGGGAGGTTACACATGACGAATAATGTGCTGCTCTGAAATTCTGCTTTCACGTCAACAAATCTTCAGCCGAGGTCTGTGCAGAGTTTGTTCTTCAGCATAGCACAGCTCGAAGATGTTTAAAGATGGAAGGTAATTAATTTCTAAGGAAAGTGTACCCAACGCTCCATTTTGTGTTCTAACCGAAGTAAACGTTGCTGTTTTCATTCTAAGAATATCATTTAACAACACTGTATGGTGTAGTGGTTACCATACTTACCTCCTAAACCCAAGATCGCGGGTTCGAATCCGGCCAGGACCGATGGATTTGTTCGGGTGTAAAAATCCTAAGTATGGCTTCCTTCGGAAGGGAAGTACAGCCGTGGGTCCCATGTCGTACATTTACGGCACGAAAAAGAACCTTAAGCCTGAAAGAGAGGCCTCTGAGCAAAATTTGTCGGCCGTTTCACGCCCCGAGTTGAATGGGACGCTGATGACCTGAGCTGTTAAAGAGCGTCCATAAATAAAATTGAAAAAAAAAACACTTTCACAAATACTGGACATTTTAGAGTGCTATTCACACGTTGGTAACTAAACTGTTGCATATGAGAGGTGCATGCTGTTGAATTTTGATTTTGGTTTCATTATGGACACTCTTTAACATCTCAGGTCGTCAGCATCCCATAAAATTCAGGGGTGAAACGGTCGATAAATTTTGCTCAGAGGTCTCTTCTTTCAGGCTTGAGGTTCTTTATCGTGCCGTAAATGTACCACACGTGACCCACGGCTTTACTTCCCTTCCGAAGGAAGTCATACTTAGAGATTTTTACGCCCGAAAAAAATCCTTATCTGGTGTACCTTATATGATACTTAAATAATAGCATCTGTTAAATCGAAAATCAGGTGAAAATATAAAACAAAAAAAACTTGGAAAATACATTTGGAATGTGAGACAAAAATTGTTATGGAAGGTGGACAGTAAAAATGGGAATAAAGTGTTGATATTGGTACTATTTAGGAAATATTCCCAATTACATATACAATCTGGCGTTAATTGTAATGGGGCCTGAAGGAATGTAGCTCCATAAATTGCGGGTGATAATTGTTTTAATAGTAGCAAGTTTACATGTGTTGATAATATTGAAATATGACTGTTTACTTTGATTTTAACATGATTACTTGTTTGTTAAAACTGCATGCCACTGATTCTATTTATATGTAACAAATATTAAATTTGCATGTAAATTGAAAATTGAGGATAATAATTATATAAACTCGTGTGTTTAATGCTTTTGTTACCAATCTATACAGGTAGCTAGCTGCTCAAGCAAAGTTGTAGGCATTACAAACTTTAGAACACCTGTTTCCTTTGGTTTCGACGGAATAGAGCTGCTGCAAAGAGCCGAAGTTTTATTGCAGGAAACATTTGCAGTGCTTTAACATGTTCATACCATAACATTGGCCCTGAAGGAACTGTTAAGGAAACGAGAGTTACTGGCTGTAAAAGTGTTATCACCACCTGCTACCAAGGATTTACAAGACACACACTCGCCATTCTCTCGGTAAAGAGATTATAGCTCTATAGCTCTGGCATGGGTCTTCACTGCCGCTCTTCAAGAGCAAATACTTCCCTATATACATTTAGATGAACCGCCACGATTGATTGATTTATTTTATGGACGCTCTTTAAAATCTGAGGTATCAGCGTCCTATTCAAGTCAGTGCGTGAAACGGCCGACAAATTTTGCTCAGAGGCCTCTTCTTTCAGGCAAGATGTTCTTTATCGTGCCGTAAATGTACGACACGGGACCCACGGCTTTACTTCCCTTCAGAAGGAAGCCATACTTAGGATTTTTACGCCCCGAAAAAAATCCATCGGTCCTGGCCGGGTTCGAACCCGCGATCTTGGGTTTAGGAGTCAAGTATGGTAATCACTACAGCACCAGGATCGACTGAACCGCCACGGGTGGTCGAGGTCGTTAAGGCGCAGACTCGTGAGCGGGAGGTCTGGGGTTCGATTCCCACCAGGACCGTCCTCCCTGACTGAGGTTTTTTCCAGGTTTTCCTCAGTCCTCATAACTGGCAAATGCCGGAGAGGTACCCTGAACTTAGGCCTGGAACGTTTCCTTCCTTAAAAAAAAAATCCTTTCTCAATATATCATTTCATTTCATTTATCACTAGTGTCCACTGTCTGTAGTGCCTCAGTAGTAAAAACGGGCGTTAAACACCATTCAAAAATGAGTAAAAATTTATATTTTCATTTCGGGGGTAAATTTTGTCTTGATCAGAGATTATTAAAAATCGTTGATATCTGAATTTTTAAAGAGACATAGAAAACAAAGTTCAAGCTAATGGAATTTCAGTGGCTTGAGAACTTAACTCTTTCCTCAGGCTAGACTATGGGTTTCTCATTTGCCGAGTACGAATAGGAACTTAATCTTGTAGCACTAATTTAACAACCTCTTACTCATTTGCGCCTGGAATCTCGAGCACAAAGGCGAAGAAGAACAAGCATTCAATTACGCGAGAACCTGCATCAAATGTTTCTCTAATTACATTGTGGTGTTTAATTTCAGGCTCCCTGTTCGAAAATAAGAGATGCTGGGAAGATGAATCCATTTGTTCCTGGTAATGTTTGTCTGCAAGGGCATAGAATACTGGAAAGTTATAGCTAGATGAACATGGGCCATAAAAATGTAGTACTAACACACCTATATCTACATGTGAGAAACCATTTATTCTAGAAGAGCATTTTGCTATGTTGTCTGTTAATGGCCCCCTCTATTGCTCGGTTACCATACTTGCCTCCTATACCCAAGATCGCGGGTTCGAACCCGGCCAGGACCGATGGATTTTTTCGGGCGTAAAAATCCTAAGTATGGCTTCCTTCGGAAGGGAAGTAAAGCCGTGGGTCCCGTGTCGTACATTTACGGCACGAAAAAGAACCTCAACCTGAAAGAGAGGCCTCTGAGCAAAATTTGTCGGCCGTTTCACGCCCTGAGTTGAATGGGACGCTGATGACCTGAGCTGTTAAAGAGCGTCCATAAATAAATCAATCAGTCAACCTCTATTGCTCAAAGCATTTCTTGGGATAGAAATCCACGCCAAAAACCCATCGATTCTGGCCGGGATTGAACCTGTGATCGGGTGTATGAGGCAATGATGGTTATTACCACTATATGGGTACTGCCATACAAGCCAATGGGGTACAGGTTTGAATATATTTTCTGCACAGAATAATAATTATTTCCCTTTGGACGTCATATGCCACGATCAGCATAGGGAAGTATTAAAAGGAAAAGTGGGAGGGGTTTAAATCATATTTTTGTGTTTAGTACCACTTTAATATTTGGAATTTTATATTTATTTTGATGTGATATTTATTAATATTCCTTGATATTAGTATTTTAATAAATGTTTAATTATGTCACTGCAGAAGCCATTTTTTTTTATTTTGCGAGCACTTGTTTAGTTAAAAGTATATATTTTAGGAACTATTTGCTATAGAAGGCTGTGGTTTGTCTGGAATAATACAAAAAGTTGTATTTCATAAATTGGTAGCGATTGTTTTCATGATATCACTATTTGTTGATTTACAATGGAGGGTTTTGGCTGGTGTTTCCCTTAAAAAGTTATTTTTTATGTAACAATATTTTTGGCTGCAAATATTGAAAAAAAAATGCATAAGTTTCCCATTTGGGGGGGGGGATCTGTATAGGCTATCACTTTGAAACTTTTATCACTTATTCATATTTAGTGACGATGTGGATCTATTATGGTAGGGCTAGGGCAAAATGTGACAATGTAAAACATAAAATATTGGGGAAAAATAGAAAAAAAAGCAAACAAATTAAAATAATTTATAATTTGCTTCAAAGTCATGGTAAAGTAGTGAAGATAGATCAGCTAATTTCAAATATGTGCATCTATATGATGTAAAAGCGTCATTTCATTAGCTTTAATAATCCTTGAGAAAGTGGAAACTGAAGTTGGTAAATTTAACATTACAAGGATAGGCCTCTCATACACCCTTTAAGTTTTTTATGTAAAAAGTTCTTTGTTAAAATTTTTATGAAATATTTTATTAAACTACGACAACTGTTTAATAAAGACCAATTATAGTTTTTGAAAGTATACCTTTACTCATTCTCATAATTCTGATATATTTCTCGCAAAAGGCTTCGTCTTATGCTGGAAATCATTTTAGCATGTCCATCAGAATTGCCTCTGCAGCCTTCAACAGTACTACAGATGATCGAAGATGTCTTTTACGATGGCGATTCTTCAATTTGGGGAAAATAAAAAGGTCGCATGGGGCTAAATCTGGACAACAGGGAGAGTGAGGGACACACTTTATGTTGATTTTTGTGAAATATTCAGCAATGACATTTGCGATATGCTGCCGTGCATTATCGTGATGCAGCATCCAGCTTGTAGCACGGAAACATGGAAATTTGTGTGTGATATGGCCTTGGAGAGCTTTAGTACATCTGTGTAGTGTTGCTCAGTTACAGTGTGTGTGAAGGTACGATATGATGATTTACTTTCTATTATTTCCAAATGACCAACGTGTCATATTATCAGTACAGCAGTTATATACACTATAAAAAGTATTAGTGCTTGTAAAACGCTGTTAAATGTGTTTATTGATAACTAATGCATAATTTAATGGTAATACGAAGTTTAATTAACCGTAATTTTATTGTGCAACTCAATTCTATAAGGAAAGAATTTCAAAATTATTTTTACTTTGTTTTATTTACGGACGCTCTTCAACATCTCACGTCATCAGCGTCCCATACAATTCAGGGCGTGAAACGGTCGATAAATTTTGCTTAGAGACCTCTTTTTTCAGGCCGTAAATATGCGATATGGGACCCACGGTTTTACTTCCCTTCCGAAAGAAGCCATACTTAGGATTTTTACGTCCGAAAAATCCATCAACCCTGGCCGGAAATGAACCCGCGATATTGAGTTTGCGAGGCAAGTATGGTTACCACTAGAACACCAGACAGACTACCAAAATGATGAAATGTCAAAATGTGACAAAAGGTGAACACGAAAGACAAGCTTTATGTATTTTGTAGTAGTAAAAGGCTTTATCGTGGCAGGTTTGCAAGTATACGAATGTAAGTATAACAGCTGCAGGGGTCTTACATGCCAATACCATCCTTTTAAATCAACATATATAATATCCCCCATACGGTAACAGTAATTGCTATGATTATACATACGTACAAAATACATAGATTGATACCTGCAGGCACATTCTGGCAGAAAGCAGGGAAACTGAGCTTTTAAGAAATGAGCATCACCACAATTTCTGAATTTCAACAGAAGTTGGTGCACGAGAGATACACACACAAATTTTATACATGATAGTGAGCTCAAGGGTAAGATTTCTAGTCATTTGAATATATGTATATGAAATTATTCATAGAAAAGTGTTTAATATAAGTATATCGGAGTGTATGTATATACATACATAAATAAATTATATTGTACTACCTGTTCCCTGAACACGTATTTTATATAATTCTATACGAGTGTCCCATAAGTAGGTTCTGAAAACCGTCATATTCCATCGGGTCATTGTATATGTATGTAGGTTTCTGTGTATGTATTTTTAATGATGGTGCTGCGAGCGGAGGTAATTATGATTTGAACTTTCAAAGCGACAGTACGCCGATCTTTCGCGCCTTATGACATAATTTAGTTTTAAGTGTCGTGAGTAGCAATAGTGTATGGTACAGTACCTTTAAAATGTTTTCATGTATAAACAACGTTAGAGTTAAGTATTACATTCCAACACGTGTTTCTCAATTGTGCACATATTTGTATTATTGTTATGGCACATGTCATTTTTACATTAGACAATAAATAATACTTTTGATCATAAATTGGTTTGTTGCCTATTTTATTGCTTTCATCATGTTAGCTCGATTTTAATTGCACTACATAAAATGTATTTTGTTGTTTATTAGAAAGCATTAAGCAGACATTACTGAAATGCATTAGCTACCGTTGCTAATTTCTAATATACTGGAACCTATACTTATTAAGACCCTGGAAAGAGGCTTTCTATGATTTAACCGACTGTAAAAGAGTTGAAATTTAACCAAAACCAAAATTAATCTTAAATCTTGAAAAGATAAAGTTTCCCAAACTGCATTATTATATTGCGCGAATGTTTGTGAACCACGTCGGCGTCAGAAAATCACATGGAGATTATTTTTCATGAGAATATATGAATGGAACATAATTCAGGAAAATGAACTGGCATAATAAATTCGGAATCAATGGGAATCGACTAATAAATCTTAAGTTTTGCCGACTATGTGGTCTTATTCGTTAAAACACGGAAAGAACTTCTAACTATGCTGGAACAATTATGTGAGAATGTCACTCAACAAACTGAAGACACAGTTACAGACACATATGTGAGCGAATATACATACCTAGGATAACAGATTTCCTTCCACAGTAAAATGAAAAAAGAAGTACAAAGAAGGATCTCATTAACCTGAAGAGCATTTTGGGCCCTTGGGTTTATATTGTTAGACCAAACACTAAGAAAATCAGATTCCAGACGCCCGAAACCTATGTATACCCTGTATTACTATATGTGTGCCAGACACGGTCAATAATAGAAAAAGAAAATTCAAATATGCCAAAGAAAAATGCAACGCAATATCGTGGGAATAGCTTTGAAGGACAAAACACCTATAGTGTTAATAAACCAGCTATATCAGACAACAGACATCGCACAAATAGCTACTTGAAGCAAATGGCAATGGGGGGGTCACGTCACAAGAACGCAGGACCTTAGGTGGACCTACAAGATCTCCATGTGGGGCCAGCGGATAAGTAAAAGGACACAAGGCAGACCCAGAAGAAGATGGATGGACCTCTTCAAGGAACACACAGGTCCAGATTGGTCAAGAGTAGCAAGAGGAAGAGAAGAATGGAAATCTCTCGAGAAGCAACTAGTGCAGTGAGAAATGGAGTAACCAAAGAACAAATCAGTCAGAGTGTCTTAAACAGCATACGAACAACTAGCGTGTGATAGATCACCACGCTAGGAAAAAGCGAGCTTTCCCTACTTGTTAGGAGGACTTTGCCTATAAGGGACACAATAGGCTATCTTTATTTATATAAAGAGGCAGTTCGCCTCGTTTTAGAACCTTTTTCGATCCAATTTGTCCACTGTTCTGCCACAAATCACGTGACAGATACTGAAAGAAGTCGGTGATGGTTCATTTGTTTAGATAAATCAATAGTGTTTTGTGCGAATGGGGCGCGGAAAGTTAACATATTATAATTATAGAGCCGGTGACCTGAACGAGTGGGTAAGTGAAGACATCTTAAGATCAAATTCTGATTTTAATTATTTTCAGGACCATCTGCTAATGTAAACAAGTTATATCAATAAAGTGAGTAGTGTAAATGTAATCTTTTAACGAAAAGCGCCGTTTTCCAGCTATAGTAACAGTATAAAAACATATTAACATTTAAAAAATATGAGATCGTTATTTTAACTTTACGTACGATTTCACACGGACTCGAATGCATGCCCAAGGAATATTCATTAATGCATTAATTTTCAACATTTCCAATATATTTCCTTCCTACAGTGGAATGAAATCCATTTATTTTACAAACGTGGTGAACCCTAGCATGGGAACAACCTACATCCCCTTTGGTAATTATGCAATTCTCCCTCTGCAAGAACTAAGTTAACGGAACAGGATACTATGCCCTAATGTAGTTTGCCTTTGTTTTCGCTTTGCTACAGCACAATTGTAATCCTTTTGTAAATTTAGGAGGAGCTCGGGCAAAATCGCCCCATTCTCGACTTGTATTAATTTTTGCCGTCCCTCTTGTGTCTTGCATTCGCACGTCTTTTGTTTCCTTATCGACCGACCTTTTTGTACATGCAATCTTTCTTCCGTCTTTTCTACCCATTTGACATTTTCCCGTCCCATTCACGGAGCTCTGGAGGCTTTCGATGGTCCCAACTCGGGTGGCAAGCGTTTTCGTATATTGATCTTCCAAACTTGTGCACCAAAATGTCAAACGTCAGACTATTGCAATACTTGAAACTGCTTGTTTTTGTCGGAGTGTGTCTTTTGCTTTTACACTGGAAATGTCTAGAGATAATCCTAATGAAAGAGCCTAAAGTTATACACGGCGTTAAAAACTAAATTCGACAACTTAAAAATATCCGTCTTGTGTTTACATTTTCTCCATTGAATTGTGACAGGAGAAAAGTACCCCAGTCCCCCCCAAAATAAAAATAAAATCCAGACACAGACGATTCATGTAAACAACCTTTAGAGCTATCAATAACCGTAATTAAATATCTGACAATCTTATTAGACATATTTAAAATAATTTAAAGATGTAAAGTTAACTAACTACATTTAAAATACATGACAACGTTATTAAACATACGTCAGCCGATTTAATTATTTTTCAACATAATTAAATATGTGACAATATATTTTAATACCTATCCTGTAACATTTATACAATATAATACAAGAGAGTACAATAATTCATTGATTAGAAGCAGCTAGTAGCACCTGACATGTATTTAAATTAGTTTACATGTGTTATATTAGCTTGACGTGTATATAATTAAATTGACATAAATTTAATTAGTATGAAATGTAATTAATTAGACTGACGTTTTTAAATAGATTGATATATGTTTAAATAGGCTGAGATTAAATATCTCTGATGTTATATTGGTGAACACCCAGATAAGTGTACCATTAGTAGGAATATTGAATTTAAGTTGACATGTATCTAATTAGGTTAATATATATATATATATATATATATATATATATAATTAGGCTGATATATATTTAATTAAATTGAAAGGTATCAAATTATATTCACACGTATTAATTATGTTGAAATGTATTTAATTACGTTACCATGTATTTTGTTAGGTGGCATGTATTTAGTTAGGATGACATGCTTTAGTTAAAACAGTTAAAATCTTCTGGGCTGTTCTGCTGTGGTCTTTTAGTAGTCAGGTGTTGTTCTTTGTCCACTGATGATGCCAACCGCAGTAGTTGGTGAAAGCTATGGTAGCATATAAACCATGGATCACAGCAAAACAGCGGGAAAATTTTAATGTTTTAATTATAACACCGGCCGTGAAATTTAATTTGGTTGAAATGTGAAACAGGGCGTTTCTCTGAAATGCCTAGAGCTTCAGCAATTTCTAACATCTTTAATGGACAATTCCTGTTAACCATTTGGGCACCTTATCGATAATTTCTCATGTCGTGCCGGATTTTGGACCTGCGTGGGTCATTTTCCAAGTTTTTACAGCAGTGTTTAAAATCCGCGGTCCTCTTGGAAACGGTTGAAAATGATGGCGCAAGAGTCCCCTAAAGTGTTTGTCACTCTGTATGAATTTCAGTTGCACTCAAACCCTTCTTTAACAGGTGCTTAACAACCGCGGGATGTTCGATATTTGTCTGCACTAAAACAATCATCTATAGCTAATACGATTCTTGACCAATCCGTGTATTATTATACAAATGTTTCTATGGAAGATGGCGGGTTTTGATAACAAAACTGCTTCGGAACTGCTGCTGCAATCTGTGGGTCATTCCGAGAACTTTTCAAATGACTCTCGTATTTCGAATTTAACCTTCTCCAGTAATGGAAAAGTTTCTCCCTGTGCCATATTTTGTTTTTCTTTCTTTCTTTTCTTCCTTCCAGCACACTTCCAAGTTAAATCTTGTTCTGGTATCAACGGGAGTGTATCAAATTAATGGTAGTTATGAACATGACCACCCCAAGTATAAATGATAATTATATTTACTAAAACTCTAAAAATATGTGATTTATATTCAACAGTAACACAGTAAAGTTATTCACACAGGGTTTGTGCTGCCGCGAGCAATCGCAAGAAACTACCAACCTCAGAACGTTAATCAGTTCAATGAATGATTTGCTTTTTCAGTCAAAAGCATTGTATATTTATCCAATAGTAAAAATTGTGCTAGCCTCTAGCGTCATAAACATGCAATTCAAACAGGTAGCAGATGTTTCAATACTCACCTGATCTACATCAATAAGTTCGCCGGTATCTGCCAACACACGGGAGTAGTGGGAAACCCCTGGAAACATAACACACCAATCAATATCCAGGCTTTCTGATACAAGCAACAGTTACAAAGTTAAATTATATCCTGAATTTTCATTACGAAGGTAAACTAACAAGAACATGTCTAAACTTGCCTTTCAAGTTTCATAAGTCCCAGTTCAAAATATTGGAGCAGAGAGGAATCAATAATCGAACACCCAGTAATACCATCTGATTATGTAACCTGCATCATGTACAGTTTGTGGGTGCTGTAAGTGAAGGGTGGCCAAATGATTGACTCTTTACTACGTGCAAAGAACCACGCTTCTGACACAGAAGGAGTTTGTACAGCTAGAATTGAGGAAAAATTTTATATATGTAATATAAATGAAAAATGAAGTAACACTTTGAACAATGCCACTTAAATAATAATAACTAAAGCCGCATGAAAAGATAATTTTGTGAATATTTTAAGAATTTTATTCTTTTTCTTCTCCTTTAGTTTGAAACTGTCCCTGCCCCCTCCCCCAATAATTACAAAGTAATTGAAATAATATTTTTAATTTAAAATCAACAATTCTGTGATTTCTTACAGGTATGTTGTACTTTCTGTGTATAAGGAACTTCGATGACATAATTTATGTGTCTAGAATTAAGATTGTATAGTGTTTAAGATAGAGCATGATGTCTATAATGTGTAATTTTAGTTATATTTAAGAAATAATATGTAATAGATCAAAGGGTAAAGAAGGCTTGAATCTCACTCTGAACATTAAGACAAGACAAGGGTTGTGAAAGTCAGACAATGCAATTAAATTCTTTCTGTATGCAACAAGCGAAGAATGTTCGCCCATCCGGCATAGAGGCCTGCAACTTTTCGATAGGAAAGCGGCAGGTGCGCTAGCAAAAGTTCAATGATGTAACGGGTAAAATCCATTTAAAGTCCACTTACTGGCAAATCGTGGGGCGTGTGCTCTACCAAAAACTGTTTAGCAAATAGGGAAACATTCTATGACGTAAGCACTGACCTATGAGCAAGGTGAAAGCAGAATTGGCGCGAATATGTGGCGTCGCTTTTAGGTGAGAGTATCAGTTTTTCTTCAGCATATAAGAGATAGATTTTGCCCCAAAATTGGGAAGTTTCAGAAT
This sequence comes from Metallyticus violacea, assembly GCA_030762175.1. Taxonomy (NCBI): domain Eukaryota; kingdom Metazoa; phylum Arthropoda; class Insecta; order Mantodea; family Metallyticidae; genus Metallyticus; species Metallyticus violacea. The sequence goes on along the minus strand of CM060840.1, from coordinate 11,448,988 downwards.
TCTTCGGGCCAAGATAGTGATGCTGCGTCGCCCGAGCAGTTACAGGAAGAACCTCCTAGATCCGGGACGCTAGCTCTGGCATCGAGGGGTTCTACTACCAATCAGCATGAGAGCCACGTATATTGCACAATTGTGCTGCATCAGATATTATTGCGGTAGCACCTCTTTTGTATTAGATACTATTTGGCGAACGCAACCAGATTTACGTGTCTACGAGATTTACGTGTCTTGCCAGTGATCCGCCGTGAGACGGAATTTCATTTGACTACTTAAGTTGGAGATGATACACCAGCATCAGCAAACAAATAACAAGCGTTATTTATAGCCGCATTCCACGTCAAAATCCCAATCGCTCAGTCCCGCTGACTTAAAGCAGTCAAAATTCAGCGGCAACCCTCGAGAGAATCTCATGGAAGAAGATTTGGTGGTCTGCGGCAGCTGTGACAAAATCTGCAATCGGTGGGTTTAAATTAATTAAAAGAGCTACCTTACAGCGCTATTTCCACCCACAATAAACCCATCACTACGACCACAAAGTTGCATCGCTGACCTCTACTCCGAACCTCGCTCCGTCTGATCATGCCTTATTCGATAATACGAAGGACTCTGTGAGAAGTCAAATATTCGGTAACAATGATGAAATTGCAGGCTACTGTCCAAAAAATGTGACATAATATTCATAAATAATGGTTTCGCGACGCCATAATGAAATTACAAGGAAGATAGCTACAGTGTATTGACATTGTTGGGGAGTATATTGAGAGATAACATGCGAGTTAAACCATAATAAATATGGTAAAAAACTCGCCTCTTGTACATGAAGTATTGCGGATTTTTGGGGCGCATTCTTTTATATTTGTAAGGAATTGATTGCATAAAAGAGCTTCAAAAATGGTTTCTTTGTTTTAAATCATGCATCCTAAATAATATATTTAGAAACTTCTCATAATGGCCATTTATAGCCAGGCCATAGATCGTGTATATATGTAGTTCGCTGGCACTGCAGTGATCTCGATATTATTCCAGTAGCGCACTAGCGGTGAATGATCCGCTCAAGGCTGCGTTTATCAGCTGTGTTATACTGTGTCAGTTGCCTCCTTCTGTTTGAGCTGTGAAGACTAGAGTTGGTTCATTGTGCATCTCAAAAGTGAAAGTTTATTCAAGACATTTGTGTTGTGTGTGAATTACATTAAATTATTCTTATTAGTCCACTGAAATACCTACCGAAAAATTCACGCTTGAACAAAGAATTTTTATGTGCGATACATAGGTAAAAACCGAATCATGTTGACAGGTATGTAGACATTTTCAGGAGAAATTTCCTGGTATTCCATTTCAAGGTAGAGAAACTGTTATGTGTCTGGTTAATAAGTTTAGGACAACAGGATCGCTAAACGCTAAACCTAAGAAGCGAAAAAACAAATGTTCTATTGCAGGGGGGGGGAGCATTGCATCATTCCAACGCTTAACAAAGAAGTCTCTAAGACGTGATGCACAGCAAGTGGGTGCTTCAAAAAGCTGCTAAACTTTCAAAATTGAAACCCTGAAGAGAGAGAGAGAGAGAGAGAGAGAGAGAGAGAGAGAGAGAGAGAGAGAGAGAGAGTTACAAATTCGTGACAATTTTGAAAGAGTAAATTTCTGTAACTAAATTTTACAATGTGTTCACCCACATTTAATAATTTTTTCAAATGACACACGATTTCATTTAAATGGTCATGTTGCCTCGCAGAACGATAGATATTTACCCCTCTCCCAACGTAATAGACAATGCATACATATGGGCGGTCCACGGCTCGGCAATATAAGGATCGCTCCGTGTTTACCATCTATATTCCAAAAAACTGGTGCAAAGCTTTACTGCAGTTCATAAGGCGAGAACTTTCAAAGAAAGAAGTTTTTGTTTAGGTTTCAGATAAGGCAAGAAAATCTCCGCATCTCGTAAAATAACAAATCCAAGTCGGTAAACTGCAGTTCATAATGGCAGAAGCGGAAGTCGTGCGATCGTGATTGTAGTACGAGACGAGGAAGCCAATCACGTACATACTCCACTTCTGGTCACGTTCTATCATTCCTCTTTCTACTTTTTTATTTTCTTCTCTGTTTCTTTCAATTCCGAAACGCTAACCCTTCACGGCCGCCCCGACAATATCCTGCGCAAATTGTCGCCATTTCAACACAATATCTTCACACCGCGGCCGTAAACTGGTGACAGATATTAAGCGTTCGTCTTTTGTTCATTTTAGACGTTTCTTCCGCCTTGCGCAGTATTAAAGAAGTCATTCCTTACAGTTTTATATAAAGTACAAGTGTTTTATACAAAGATTGGATAAAACAGAGCTGCCATGTGCTCGAAGCGAGTCAGAGGGGCTTAGGGAAAGACGTGTTGTTCATGTTGATTTGTTTTACTTACGGACGCGTTTTAATATATCAGTTCATCAGCGTCTCATTGTCGGTCCTGAAGGTGTAGTGCTAACCGTAACCATACTTGCCTTCTAAACCCAAGGTCGCGGGTTCAAACCCGGCCAGGACCGATGGATTTTTTTCGGGCGTAAAAATCCTATGTATGGCTTCCTTCGGAAGGGAAGTAAAGCCGTGGGTCCCGTGTCGTACATTTACGGCACGAAAAAGAACCTCAAGCCTGAAAGAGAGGCCTCTGAGCAAAATTTGTCGGCCGTTTCACGCCCGGAATTGAATGGGACGCTGATGACCTGAGCTGTAAAAAGCGTCCTTAAATAAAACGAACAACAACAACAAAAAAAAAGGCCTCTCATTGAATTCAAGCCCTGAAACGGTCGATAAATTTTGCTCAGAGGCCTCTTCTTTCAGGCGCTGTGAATGAATGAATGAATAAATGAATGAATGAATGAATGAATGAATGAATGAATGAATGAATGAATGGTGTTTAACGCCCGTTTTTGCTACAGAGGCTCCACAGGCAATGAACACTAATGATACATAAGACGACATGATATATTGGGAAAGGATTTATTTTTAAGGAGGGATACGTTCCAGGCCTAAGTTAGGGTACCTCACCGGCATTTGCTATTTATGAGGACTGAGGAAAACCTGGAAAAAACTTCAGTCGGGGAGAACGGTCCTGGCGGGATTCGAACCCCATACCGCGTACATACGAGTCCGCGCCTTAACGACCTTAACAATGATTCTGTGTGGTTTTTAATGTGGTTTACACCAAAGCTAATGTCTTGGTGACTTACTCCTTCCCATGCTACCACTTTCAATTGATTTGCGGAATTTAGAAGGGGTCGGATACCCCTTGAAGATGCAGAAAGAAGCGGTTCACAGATTCAATAATGGCAACTCTGGTCGTGTTTCTGAGATCATAACAGTCGATGAGACATGGATTTATCAATTATGACCCAAAAACAAATCGCCAGTCTTCAGCGTGGGTCTTCCCCGATGACAATCCGCCTATGAAGGACAAAATAGCACACAGTGTTGGCAAGAAAATGGTGGAGACTTTTTTTTTTTTTTTTTTTTTTTTGTACTAGTGATATGCCAAAAACCCCTCTACAGAATCAAAGAACGATCACTGCATAATGGTACTATACAGTTGCACTACCCCGGACGTTTGCAAAGTGCGGGAAAAGCGACCAAGAACTGGATTCAGGGGCATCTTGTTGCATCATGGCAATGCATTTGCCCATGTGACGTTGTGAGCCCTGTTCAACTGCTGACCCTTCCTCCCTGCAGCCCGGACCTGGTGCCCCGTGACTTCTTCCTGTTCTCTACGGTGAAGAACCGACAGCGGGGGAAGCGATTTTGTCGCCTGAAGATTCTGGTGTAACAAATGATGAGAACGACTGGCGCTCGTGCTTTCACTCATGTTCAGAAGAATGGGAAGATGTACAGATACTGAGGAGAGTAGTTTAAGATGGTAAGTTTTGAATTAAATCTTTTGGAGGCCCATGCCTAAAAACTTTTCGAGTGATCCTCGTATATGTTTCGACTCCTTTGCAAGCAAGTAAGTGAGAACTGTAATTGTATTCAAAATTAACGTGCAAGACAAACATTGTGTACGTTCCACGTTTTTTTTTTTCCTCCTTCCTTTTTTGATTTGTTTATTTACGGACGCTCTTTAACAGCTCAGATCATCAGCGTCCCATTCAATGTAGAGCGTGAAACGGCGGACAAATTTTGCTCAGAGGCCTCTTCTTTCAGGCTTGATGTTCTTTTTCGTGCTGTAAATGTACGACATGGGACCCATGGCTTTACTTCCCTTCCGAAGGAAGCCACGCTTAGGACTTTTACGCCCGAAAAATCCTGGCCGGGATCGACACATGTGACATCAGAAAAAATTGTATCTTGTTTGTCCATAACACGGTTATATTATAATTTATCTTTCAATAATACTAACTATGGCTTTTAGTACTAATATATTTACAATTAAAAGACAATCAAGTTTCTTTCTTTTCTTTTTTTGCAACATGGTATTGTTTGAAAAAAATTAACACTTTTTGTACAATACTCATTGTACAAAATTACCGCCACGGGTACCCGAGATCGTTAAGGTGCGAACTCGTGAGCGGGAGGTCTGGGGTTCGACCGCCCTCCCTGACCGAGGTTTATTTTTCAGGTTTTCTTCAGTCCTCATAAATAGCAAATGCCGGGGAGGTACCCTAAACTTAGGCCTGGAACGCTTCCTTCCTTAAAAAAAAATTCGAATTTATCATTTAACGTATTATCAGTGTTCACGCTGTTGTGTCTCAGTGGTTAAAACGGGCATTAAACACTATTCATAAAAAAAAGTTCTGTATCATTAAAAGCTTGAGAAAAGAATATAATTTTAGTATATGTAGAATAATTCTCAATAATTAAAACAATTTAAAGATCTACTTGCATAAAATGATGTTAATAGTCTAGGGTTAAAATGACAAGTAGTTGCAGAGGTCCTGCTTACATTCACAGGCTTCGCTGTTTAAGATTCTAACACAGGCTGTGACAGGAGTGATCTGCATAACCTGCAGGCTATTCGTTGGTTTTGCTTTATTCATGACTGAGTAACGATCTGTCCTGTCCGTGGGTGGAGCATGCCGTACGCTACTGCTGACATACTCTGCAGCAGCTGGTAGCGGCGTGTGTAAAAGCATCACGTATACCAATATCGGGTGTTAAAAGGAACGACACCGCAATCATTTCAGAAATTCTACGAGAGTGGATCGATAACTCTGGTAAAAGTCAACGAAACGGCGGGATATTTTGTTAAGTGGCATGACTGTATATTCCTATAATACTTTTGTTCAACTTTTCAAACAGATGGAATGCGCGGTTCTTTGTTGGCAGCTAATTTAAGTTATTTGTGAAACACGTTTCGTAGAAGTGGATAAAGACGATAAAAATTTTATATAAAAAATGCAGTGCGGCCCAGATATAAACTGTATGGGGACTCTGGACCAGCACTCTTAGACGATTTATTACTAATTAAATGAATTTAAACGTGGCCGTACAATCACTGCAGATGCTGCATGTTCCGGAAGCCCAATTGAGGTTTCTTCTAAAGAAATTATGGATAAAATTCATTGTATGATAGAAGAGCGTCACATTAAGAATTGTGAGATTGCTGACTTTGTAGGCAGCTCAACGGGTACATAATATCCTGCATGTAAACAGCTGAGTGAGCGATGGATGCCGCGTTTGTTGACTCCAGCCCAAAAACTCGAGGAATTGCATTTCTAAATTATGTTTGGAAAAGTTTCAGCGTAATCCGAATGATTTCCGGCGTCGTTTTGTGGCTACCGACAAAACTTGCATCCACCACTATACCCAGAGACAAAACGGCAGTCAAAATAGTTTGCTGGCGAAGGTGAAAGTGCACTGAAAAATGCTAAAAACCGTTTTGTCGGCCGTAAAAGTGGTGGTGACCTTTTTTATGATTGCATGGTATTCATAAAACACCGCTATTGTAAATAATTTCCGAACATCCCCGTATTACACTCGCTTGGCTAAAAAGATAACAGAACATTTTGTTAAATTAGACTCCTGTATTTTAATTAATATTAATTAATTTCCAACAGACACAAATAATATTTCAGTTAACATATTTCCACTATTTCACAATTTGGCCAAATACTATTACTAAATTCTTATTACATAGCCAAGCAAAATTTCATTTATTTATTTAGCACCAATTGTATTAAAACATAGACAATTTATCCAGCATTTTACAGCCTACTCAAAAGTTACCTACCTAATGATGCATTGGGGACCGAACCATAATCACTTCCATTATTATTCTAATAATCAAAGTTTAACTAATCCTCTAAAGTTAAACTATTTTCTCTGTAGTATTTCTAATCTTCCTCCACCATTTATCCCGACCGCCACGGGTGGCCGAGGTCGTTAAGGCGCGGACTCGTGAGCGGGAGGTCTGGGGCTCGAATCCCACCAGGACTGTGCTCCTTAACTGAGAGTTTTTCTAGGTTTTCCTCTGTCCTCATAACTGGCAAATGCCGGAGAGGTACCCTAAACTTAGGCCTGAAACTTCTTCTTCCATAAAAAAAAATATTCTTTCCCAATATATAATTTCATCTCACGTATCATCAGTGTCCACCGCCTGTGGTACCTCAGTAGTAAAACGAGCGATAAACACTATTAAAAAAAAAAGCATTTATCCCTAACTTTGCCCTAGTAATCCCCCATTATTTGTATATTTTATATCTTTTAATTATTACCGTTCATATTAAAAAGTTCTCTTTCAAATTTATTCATTTTACCAAATGTATGTTCAGTGTCTACACCTGTAAAACGGGGTTTAGAGCACTATTAAAAAATACTGTTCGTTTAAAAGTATCTGTAATAGGAATTAATTTTAATGTAAGCAGTCCCGACTTATTTCATTGGTTTACGTGCATAAACATCTTCGATCCACGAAGTTTTTCTTCCTAGCCAAGCAATCTCACTTTCTCTTCTAGCCGATAGGTAATTCCAGAAAACTCCCAGAGTTGTATTTTGACTCTTCACCACTGGGAGGTGCTCTCTCTTAAATTGTGTTCTAAAAAGAAGAAAAACGGGACACAGGGAAGAATTCCCAAAGGAATGACGCTCACCTGACACGCCCGAAAGGAAAGGCCTGAAGATATGGGCAATAAATCTTTTCGAGTAACTGAGCCATGCTTTGTAATGCGATAAGGTGAACTTCACCGAGCGAAGTCCTTGCGAAGGTGCGGGCTTCTGTAGATCTCAGATTCCAATTTTATTGAGAGCAGCGCAGAGAGAATGCAGCATCCGTGGATTTCCTTTCGGGGCGAAGTGCACTCTTGTTTCCTTGCTTTCTTAAAAAGACGGAGAAGGAAAATAATATTCGATTACTGACATATTTTAGCATATAGTACCGTCTCATTCGTTAATTTCAAATCACTATATAAACGTATTTCATGTTGTTTGTAAAATATACCGCCACGGGTGGCCGAGGTCGTTAAGGCGCGGACTCGTGAGCGGGAGGTCTGGGGTTCGAATCCCGCCAGGACCGTGATCCCTGACAGAGTTTTTTTTTCAGGTTTTCCTCATTGCTCATAAATGGCAAATGCCGGGGAGGTGCCCTAAATTTAGGCCTGGAATGTTTCCTTCCTTAAAAATCATTTCCCAATATATCATTTCATTTCATATACCATCGGTGTCCACCGCCTGTAGTGCTTTAGTAAGATAAACGGGTGTTAAATAACATTCATTCATTTGGAAACATACAACAAGAGTTTTCAATACATGTATAATTATGCATTATTTAGAATTTAGTGCATGTAAAATAAAAATTAATTAAAATTAAAGAAAATGGAACATTTAATAATAAAACATACAAGATTCGGAGACAGTCACCAGGGAAAAAGTCATAAATTTTCGCAAACAAGGGACAACACGAAAAATCCAATATATACGACTGAAAGTATATGGAATGCAGTTTCGAATGAAGATACCAGATGATGTATGTGAGCAGAGCTGCGTGTCTCAGCACGCTCCGAAGTTTAGTTAGTGGTCAGGAATGGCGGTCACGAAGAGTAAACAACGTGTGTGTGTGTGCCGTTTCACGCCCTGAATTTAATGGGACGCTGAAGACCTGTGATATTAAAGAGCGTTCGTAAGTAAATCAAATTAAAAAAAAATCTGATTTATTTAATTTAAGTTTTGCTAGGTCAATAACAACAGTTACATATAAACTATAACTCGTGCCCAAAATAAAAAGGTCCGTCACGCAGCAGCTGCATAAACTAAGAGAATTCCTCACCGAGTAAATAGTTAAAAATGAAAATGAATATAAAATCAAAATTAGGCCTTATTAATTAATGAAATGGAATAAGTTGTGGCATTACTGTGTGGTACTAGGAAAATAAAATTAAAATTCTTGCAACCTATAAGTATTACTAAAGAAAAATCACATTTATATTACTATTATTATTATTATTATTATTATTATTATTGAGATTAAAATATAAAAATTAATTGTATACTATTAATTAAATGAAATATATCACCGCTAATAGACAAAGCTATACTATATGAATATTTTTAAACATTTTTAAATATAACCATGTTTATGAACTGAACCCTTGATATCATCTTTACATTCACTAAAATAGAGAGAAACAACAGAAAGTTTCGAGTTACATTGTGTATTTAAGATGTTCATATGTTTCAATAAAACAAAAACATGTTACTATTTAAAAACAATTGCAATGTACACAGTAAATAAAAACAATCGAAAGTTATATCAATTTTCAGTGACTTTGAAATTTATTTTAAATGTTATTAACATGTAACGTAAACGTTTTCTGAAGGTTATTACAGAGCGCTCTTACATACAAATATAATTCTCAAACATATATTAGATTAATATTTCACTTTGTTATCTTCACGACGATACTTTTGTTAAATATAAACCATATGTATCATAAATATGCTGAGTTAATTTGCTCTTTTATTTTAAAACAATATAGAGAAAATAAAACGCAAAGTGCTTTTTAAATTTCGGTATACGCCTTCTCCTAATGGCCAAATTTCTATAATTTTCGGCAACTATTTTTATTTTATTTTATCTAAATGGTAGGTATATACCGAATTTTGTTATGAAGAAACAAATATTGGTGCCGCTAGATCAATTTTTAAATTTTGGGTTTCAGGTAAACCCCCACTGCTAATGGCCCGATACCCTTGATGTGCAGAAAATATTTTTCTTATCTTATTTAAATGTTATATACGGAGTTTTGTTACAAAAATTAATATTAATCTCGTTATAGTGATTTTAAAATTTAGCTTTAACTCCCCACTAGTTTTTCAGGTATAGCCCTATTGCTAATGGCTCGTTTGTTATGATTTCCGAAAACTACTTTTATTACATTAATTTCAAGAAATTTACCCAGTTTCGTTGAGAAAGAACACACTTTGCGGCCACAGTGATTTTACAATTTTTTGCTTTAGGTTAACCCTCACCCCAATGGTCCCATTTTGCTGGTTAACAAACTCGAGGATATGTTTTAGATAAATGTTATTGCTTTTTTTTTTAATTGTAGGTGTCAAGCATGCACGATCGATGCAGATATGGGTGGATTATGAAAAAATATTTCCATGGGCACAACCGCGATAGCTTACATTCCTTCGGAATTCGCTAACCGGTACTTGTGTTTAAAGTCACACTTTGCTTCACTGAGTTAATGAAAGCGGCGAGTCAGTTTCAACGGCGTGGTTATAAGCAAACATGAAACTTTTCAAATTTTTTTAATTGTGTGTCAAACGCAGAGGTTGTAAAACTGGTTGAGTAGTTAAAATGTATTCATCCAATTCAGTAAAAATGAATAAATATTTGAAGAAACGTTCTGTTTCAATAAATTTGATCAATGCTGTACCTTTTGTTCTCCAGATGTCAGGTCAAAACTTCTGTTCAACTTACAGGGGAAGCCAGCTGCTCCGCGAGACAAAAAAACTAATCAAGAACTTTCAGTAACTTTGTTAGGAACACGCCGGAACATTTTTGCGGTCTTCAATTTGGCTTGTACGACAGTAGAAATATCCTATTTCACGCTTCGCCCCCTTTTCTAGGCCCCGAGATACTCTCTGAATTCCACCGCGGATAACAACATTAAGACGCGTTTTCATTTGCAATCCGCAATTCTACAGAAATGTTTATTAGTCCCTCGCTCTGTCCTCGGCAGCGTGTCTGTAGTAATGAAGATCTAACCTCCATCTCTCTTCGGATTAAAACTGAATTCACTTAAATCACAGGCCATAGTTGTGGGAAATAAACGTGCACTGCGTAAAATAAACTCAAACGATGTGCCGCCCATCATGATAAACAAAATGTCATTAATTATACCAGCACGATAATAAACTAGGTGTTGACTCTGATCTAAAACGGCACAGCCGGGTAACGAACACATACAATAAAATATTTTCTTTGATTCATGCATTAAAACACATAGCAAAATATCTATCTACCTCTCAATCTATTCAAGTGTTTGTTATGCCTCACTTTGATATCTTGTACTCTAATCTGAATACTGGACAGATCGTTGTTTATTTGTTTTATTAATGGACGCTCTTTAACACCTCAGGTCATCATCGTCCCATTCAATTCAGGGCGTGAAACGGCCGACAAATTTTGCTCAAAGACCTCTTCTTTCAGGCTTGAGGTTCTTTTTCGTGCTATAAATCTACGACATGGGGCCCACGGCTTTACTTCTCTTTCAAAAGAAGCCATACTTAGAACTTTTACGCCCGGAAAATTCATCGATCCTGGCCGGGATTGAACCCGCGATCTTGAGTTTAGAAGGCAAGTATGGTGCCCACTACACCACCAGGACCGACATTGGGGCAGATCGACAGGCGTTCAAAATGCGTGTGTTTGTTTCGTATTCAAAACTCATACATTTGATCATGTAATACCCATACGCAATCAACTGTCATAGTTACCTCAAGAATCATCCTGGTTACACGTTACTCTTCCTTTCACGAACAACGGAGGGCAGCGTCGTTAGCCGAAGGTTGGGTTCATTAGATGTACACGGATAATTAGCCAAACCAGCAGAACGGTGTTTTAGCTCAAACGGTTGGAGCGTCGTGAACATTAAGGGAAGGTAGTGGGTTCGCTTTCTCACCAGGTAAATTTCTTCTTCTTTTTTCTGCTGGATTTAAAGGATATTTGCCACCGCTACAATGATTTTCCCACTAACATAGTACCATTCAGTGAATTCATAATTACGAAAAGGAGGCGAACGTAGGCCGTCAGACCGTAGCGAGCCGCAGCAAAGCACTGGATTCACCGGTTTCTAGGATATACCCGAGGTTAGGTTAAGGTTAGCATGTGTGTATATGAATTAATTGCGAATTCCAATAGACAAAAAATACAAGGGGCGTGAAAACATTCGAAATTCCAAATTAACACAAAGTAGGCGAAGTTAAGATGAAGATGCGTTCGGTTTTCTCTGCTGCCGTTCGTGAAAGGAGGCGTAACTTGTACCAAGATGATTATCAGTGTACAAGCAAGTCTTTCCATTCCTTTACCCACCTGTTCAAAATACTCTGTACGCATCGGTTTCTCGTTTCATATACCTGTCCCTACCACGAATCCAGAATTTGTCTTTACTGTCTATCCCTCGTCACCGAACATATTTCTACTATATGCCATTTGGGGTGACAAAAAAGAGATCGATGTTAGATGTTCATGGATATGGAAATGATAAATACACGACCTCTTTTATTTAACAGCACTACAGTGCATGTTTTAACTGCATCATTTAACATCTTCAATAATGTAACCTAATAAATTATGCTCCGTAGATCAGCGGCATTTCTACTTTCTCTTCATCTTGCGAGAAAAATGTAGTCACAATAGCAGTACTAATTTACTCTGATGAATGACTACAGTACAGTGGTATGTAAGCTAAAGCAACGACAATTTGAGATTTGTCGTTACAAGCAGCGCTGAAAGCACTAGAAATCGTATGGAATCTCCGAGTGGCTAGCCAGTCCCAAGCGACAGCGGAGAGAGCCGAAGGTAGTGACTTGCACAGTTCTAGGGGTTTACAAGCAATGGCACGATAGCTTAGGCGGTTAGAGCTCATATTATTGTTGCAAAGATTGTGGTTTTTAATCCTATGAGGGTTTTCTAGCAATGGCACGATAGCTTAGGCGGTTTACATGAATCGGAAATCATAAACAAAACCCAGAACTCTATTACAGTACTGCATTGGGTAAGTAATTTGTACACCAAGGCATTAAACAGTTCGGTTTCTTCTATAACTGTGCACTCATTACCGTTTGCACATTCTTGACTAAAATGATACAGTGTGATACATTTTTGAATAGCTCTTGAAGAGGGTAAATGCATTCTTGAATAAAACGCACATGGCAACATATAAAAAACGACGCTCTGTCCAGTATCTCCTACATTAATGAAGATACAAAAAGTATACCCTCAGCAAAAACTCCCCCGTGAGTTAAAAAAAACTTTTTTGAAACAATTTTTCATTTAACACATAAAAATGTCATATTGAGAGAGAAAAATAAATGGATCAATCTGTATACGATAATAATATTAATTGTGGGTTTTGTATAATTGGAGTTTGAAAGTTTTTCGGAGCTTTATGTAAATTCTTTATTCAAATAGAATGATACAATAATGACCACAATTAATTAACCACGCCATAAACCTAAATAACATAATTGCGATGCTTTTAGAGCTATTTAAAAATAACTATTTCACTATGCGAAATGTCATTTTAAAATCAACCAATGAAAAGAAACAAAATTTGGGAATTTTGAGCAATCACTGCCGGATTACGGTGTGAAATTACTGAAAAAAAAAAAACATCAATTCCGTTTCATCACGCAACGTGCTCAGTGTAGCCAACTTTATACCTTCCCTATATAATTACTGAACACGCATCAACAATCGACAATCATAACGAAAAATGGAGGGATCTTCAAACAGTTTTGGTGATGTGTCAAATGTTCAAATTGATCTTATCATTAGGAATTCCAAACCACAGAATACAAAGAATTATGGAGACACTGTATGTTTTTTCCCCCTCAGTTGGTATTAGAAAATCGAACGGTATTGTAATAGTCGACACCGCCACGGGTGGCCGAGGTCGTTAAGGCACGGACTCGTGAGCGGGAGGTCTGCGGTTCGAATCCCGCCAGGACCGTCCTCCCTGACTGGGGTTTTTTCCAGGTTTTCCTCAGTCTTCATAACTGGCAAATGCCGGGGAGGCACCTAAACTTAGGCCTGGAACGCTTCCTTCCTTAAAAAAAAAAAAAAAAAAATCCTTTCCCAATTTATCATTTCATCTCATGTATCAGTGTCCACCGCCTGTGGTGCCTCAGTAGTAAAAACGGGCGTTAAACACTACTAAAAAAAAAAAAAAAAAATAGTCGACTTTTATCTATTTCAGTCTCAGGGTTTGTGAATAGATATGCGCAAGTGTAAAATTTTATACAAGTGTTAATATTCTATGCTCGAATTTCAAATATGGATCACTTTTATTCTTATTCTATTCATTAAATAATCCTAAACCTGTATTTCGCTCTTCTTTATTGGCATTATTGACAATCGGCATTCTTTTGTTGCAGTACAAATATAATTATTACAATTTTGTTTAGAGGAATTATATTTAAATTATCATTTTATTCGTGAAATAGTCCTAACAAATATCACTCATGATAATTTTTAATCTAAAACATAATTTTGTATCTTGTACCTTTAAGAGAGATATTAGTACACCAAATATATCCAAACTAATACGTTGCATTAATATTTAACGACTTTGCCATCCTTTCCCGTATTGTAAATGCTCTGTTTACTGCACATACAGATTTGGTTTATACTGGATTATGAACTAGCTTGAAACTTCCCCATATGCCTTGCTGGTATGTAAACAAGCCATGGTCAAGTGATTCTGTGTACTGTGTTGTTTGCTTACAGTCAAAGACCATAACTATGTACCTAATTAGCGCCCTATAACCAGGGGATGTTGGTTCTGTGTAATTAATACTTGTTATGGAAAGAGTGTTTTGTTGCTTTCCTGCTGCAAACTATATTTCAAAAATATTTTAACATAGTTTTCTTAAAAACAGGATTAATCACTCAATAGCAATCGCACAGGATAACTTCAGTGAATTCGGTAATAGTTACTGAGTAATGTATTCACTTTCAGGAAAATGAAAAGTCACAGAAAGTGAAGTTAGGATGTTACAGAAGAGTCTGTATTTACGGTTAGTCCTTGAAGCTGGAATGAGATGGACAGTATGTCTTCGTGATCATTTCTCCAGCGGTTATGTAGGATGTTTCCACTGTATTGACGCACGCCTTGTCTGGGTGGTGATGAAGAATCCAAGATAAGATTCTTCACCTGAGACAATACGGGTTGGAATATCAAGGTAGCGATTGAGATATTGTAGTGCCAGACCCATTGTTTGCATTTTGTGTTGTGTGGGCACTCACTGTGCACAGCCTTTGTGAAAACCTAACCTGTCGTGGCATGACAGCGGCTATAGTGTCTATAGCTTGTCTGCTAGTTTTAAGCCTTCAACTTGTTGCGAATTCACATCTGTGACAAACTACGTTGGCCGGCTTACGCGATGTTCGTCTGCCCTTTAGAGAACTTCTGTACCCAATTGTAAACACCTTGACATGACAGGCTCCTCTCGCCATAGGTGGGAAGCATTTCTTAATGAACATTTTTTGATCCTATGCCATTTACTCACAATAATCGGACAACGAAGTGCTGCTCAAGGGTTGTACACTCTCTCAGAGCCGCCGAGATTTTGCAACAGCTGTATCACTATTGTAAAAATTGATTGTCTCGTGTCAAATGTCCCTGTTGCTGCCATCTACTGGACACAGCCTGTAGCACCCAAAATTAATTTACAGCTTACTTAATGAATTACCCTGGTATTTATCAACTTACACTCTTTTTATATGGGGCAGAATACCTAGAAACATCAGCAAGCTCACCGCCACGGGTGGCCAAGGTCGTTAAATCGCGAACTCGTGAGCGGGAGGTCTGGGGTTCGAATCTCGCCAGGACCGTCCTCCCTGACTGAGGTTTTCCTCAGTCCTCATAAATGGCAAATGCCGGGGAGGTACCTAAACTTAGGCCTGGAACGTTTCCTTCCTTAAAAATAAATTCTTTCCCAATATATCATTTCATTTCATGTATCATCAGTGTCCATCGCCTGTGGTGCTCTGTAGCAAAAACGGGCGTTAAACACTATTCATTCATCAGCAAGCCCTTAGTATTAATAAAGTATTTACATTTACGACATTAAATATTTCACAAAAACTGTTTTTGCAATATTTTAAAGTTAACTGACTTAGGTTTACAGTGCATTGTAACGGCTTGTCGGATCAATAACATAGAACTAGGTCCCCCGAACAAGCCAAATACGGGCATGTAGCCAAACAACCCCGATTCATTTCCTCTTGCCTCTCACGGTTATCTTGAACCTTCGCTTCCCATGTAGCAAAGATGTTTACTCTCAGTGGAGATATTCCTTAGAAATATAAAAGTTTTAAAACTATCAGCAAAAATAGAATTTTAGATTAAGTTTCGTCATTGTTTTAAACTGTAAACATATAGGAACAGGATCTTTGAAATATATATAAACATATACCGCGTTTCTAGTCCAAGAAAATGCAAGAATATTAGAAATAGTAAGCCAATTAAGCTCTAAGCTCTAGTGTAAAATATAGTGTAATTCTCTCCACTAACTCTGTGAAAAACTTTGGAGTTGTAATAGACAATAAACTCTGTTGGAAAAGTTGTGTTTGCTGAAGCCTGCAGGAAAGCACATTCTCTAATCCGTAGATTTAAAATGCAGATTAATTTATATAGAACTAACACATTCGTTTCTTTATTTTTTCAAAACTTATTATACCTGAAATGTAGAGTATCTCTGGGAGATCAACCTTTACAGAAAATGTTGAAATGATCTTCCCTCCTTCATAAGACATAACTAAAAATTTGTTCCGTGTTACTGGCCGTTCATTGGAGGCCAGTGTTCTCAATACCATTAATCTCCTGTGAATGTTGCGTTTCAGTTCGCTCAATGTCTGGGGGGTGTGACATAAACTCTTGTCTTTTAAGTAACCCCATAGGAAGAAGTTCAGTGTTGTCAAATCAGGAGATCTCAGGGGCCTCAGGTTCTTGAAGATTATCCAGTCGTCAAAGAAACTTTCAATTAGCGCCATGCATTTGGTTGATGTATGGCATGTATTATCATCTTGTTGGAAATATCCATGATCTAGCTCTACAGCGTCCAGTTGCTCAAAATAAGTTCTTTAAAATTCAGCGGTACTCTGCAGTGTCCACAACCTGGTCAAAAAAATTTTGGTCCCACTATTATCTGTGCTGATTTTGCTCACCAAATCCCGACTTTAATTGAGTACATAGGTGCTTCATGAATGACATGTGGATTTTGAACGGCCCAATAGCATGAGTTCTTCGCGTTTGCATAGTCCCATAAATGGAACCATGCGATGGACAATATGCCAGGATTTTGCAGTACGAACGCCTAAAATCAACGACCATCTGTGAGGGACAGTAAAGTGCGAAGATCGCCCAGAATGTCAAGGAAGATCGGGACAGCGTTCATGACAAATCGCGCTCTGTGATCACTGATGATTTGCTTCAGGCACTTGACATGAAAACTCACAAAGACAGGAGATTTACAATTTTCAAGTTGTCGTGGAAGTTTCCACAAATTCAAGGTCAACTTTGTTCAAAATTGTCTCTGATATCTTAAAGTTGAGAAAACGGTGCTCGCGATGTGTGAGGAACACAGAACAAATTGGTTGGCAAGCGCTTAACAGTTTTTACACACTATAAATAGAAAGGTGTCGAGTGATTGAGTAATATCGTCACAGGATACGGCACGAGGGTATCCCATGTGATTCATGAGTCAAAACCACAATCAATAAGTAGCGATACACAGCATCGCCGGTGAAAACAAAACCAACTATTTCAAAGCGCTTTTTTGGAACAGGTGGAGTGTTTTGTTACTGGACTTTTTGCCGCAAGAAGCAACAATTAACTCAGCAGCCTACTGTGAGGCCCTAAAGAAACTTCAAGCTATCCAGAAAAATTAGTGCGGAATACTTTCAGTCGTTATCGTACTGTTTCATGACAATGCAAAGCCACATGCTGCGGCTCAAACTCAACAACTGGGAGGTATTCGGTCATCCTTCATACAGTACAAACCTTATGCCTAGTGGCTACTCTCCTATTCTGAAGACCTTCCTAGGTGGCAAGCGTTTCGACACTGATGAAGAATTGGAAACGACCGTGAAAACTTGGCTATCATCACGGGAGGCAGAGTTCTGTGAGCAGAGTGTTCAACACCTGGTGGTTCGGTATGATAAACGTTTGAACCGCAAGGAAAATATATACAAAAAATACAGAGTTATATGTAAATAGAGAAATTAAATGTCTTTGGTGTTATCTGTTTCGTTTGTATTGGAAAACGGATCTTACTTAAAAATAACCCTGTGTTATTTGACTACTAACTATAGTCAGTAAACAGCCGTATTTTCCGGTCCCGCACTCAAATAACCCTAGTGTATATCATAAATACAAAATATATTTCTTTCTTTCAAACTTGTTGAAATATGCTGACTAACACATTTTCTTCATTTGCAGGTACTTTCTTTGGTCGATTTTAATCTTATGGCATATGACTTTTGTCATTTTAGTTAACCTTGTGGCATTTTAAATGAACTAGCAACAACAATAGTCAGGGGTGGAGCATAAGAATTAACCCTCCTATTGTCAGAACGGCAAAAAAGATGGAACAGGCACACTTTATTACCAACTTTGTTATGGAAAGTACACGATTGCCAACCATATGCACTGTAGGTGAAACTTTTTTTACTGGATTAACAGCAGCGAATTGGAAGAGTATTTAGTTTTTGTATCCCTCTTTTACCGCTTTCCGCGCTTGACAGTAAAAGTAAATTAATGAAACAGTGATAGAAAACCCGTCTTTTCAAATTGTCTCATTTCCGCTGGGAATTTTCTAAAGTGAATGTAATTTCTTATTTTCATTGCTAGAAATCTGTGTTCATCTATAGGGAGGTTTCAAAGTGCGAGAGGGGGGAAAAAAAAGCATAGAAAGAAAAATTAAAGCAGTAGAAAAGTCCCCTTTGACCCAGTTTCTGTGATAAGCACATTTTACCACTAGGGACAGTAATGTTAAAATTTAACTACTACTACATTGTGATATTTTCACCATTCGCTTGTGGGCGATTAAATGTGAAATGGGAAAAAATACATCCAATACTACTATTAGACATAAACAGGATATTTTTATGTGACATCCTGAGTTCAGGATTTTTCATGGAAAAAATAGTCAAAGTTAAGAGTTTTATTTAAAATGTTAATATTCGGAGAAACATAACTCTAGAATCCCTTTATTTTATAAATCTGAACAGTAGTCAATTTAAAGTCATATTTTGCCTAATCAATCAATTGTATAACGTAGAATTAATTTTAAAAAAATTAAAAAAAAAGGGCATGCGTATTTGAACGACTTCAAAGAACAATAAAACCATGGCAAAATTTCGAACTATCAACAGAGTTAGTATTTAAGAGGGTTACGGGTTAAGCAAAAATGTGATACCTCCCTCATGAGTTATAGATCTGTTTTGGAAGTGAAACCCGCATTGCGCATTCGTCGTATATTCTTATAGTTCGGTGTTAATGTAGAAAATAGTTCCAGACCTAGTTCACGATGTAAGCACGAACACGTGGTTCCAACAGGATGGGGCACCATCGCATTTCAGCACTGATTTAACTGCAGAATTTGAGCAACATTGAATAGTAAGAGAAGGTCTCATTTCGTGGCTAGTGCGACCGCCCAATTTAATGCCCCTTGATTTTTTGGGGGGGGATATTGTAAGCGTGCACGTTTCTCCAGCCGACAACAGAGCAGAACTGATTGACATCACAATAGAATATTTTACATACAAACCACAAAATTTCACTGCCGTAAATTCAGCAATATAAGTGAAACACTCCAGTGATTGTTTTTGATAGCTGTTAGGCATTCCCTAAATTCATGAATTGAATTGAAACCTTGAAACCGAATTCAGTTACAGTTTCCTATAGACGTGGAAACAACATCTGGATGAACTTATTCCAACGCAGGCCTCTGTAACTGCCACCTGACCAGTGAGAACTCAGTCACGTTTGTATGTAGAACCCATTCTTCATGTTTATTTACAAATAAAATCTCAAAAACTTCCCCGATCTTCTCGAGAAGAACTGGGGCAGAAATATAATTTCCTTTTGGTAAGCAAATTTTTTTTTTCCTCCCCTTGACGCTCTTCTATTCTCTTATTCGCTTCTCCGTGTTTAAATGTTCCCCTTTCTGCCTTGCATTGAAAATACACAAGTGTAATCATTAAGCGAAAGCTCCAGTTACAGATTTACAGTAGGATAATTACATTATATACTTGGCACAGTTTACAGACGGGAGAACAATTTCATATAAAATATAACTCGCTAGGTACAAAATTAAAACAGCAGAACATGTGTCAGAAATAATATTACTATTCATTTTTAAAATATCATTTGGTGCACATTTAGCATAGTATCCTTGTATACAGGAGATGTATAAAGTGCACCGCCACAGGTGGCCGAGGTCGTTAAGGCATGGACTCATGAGCGGGAGGTCTGGGGTTCATTTCCCGCCAGGAACGTCCTCCCTGGTTGATTTTTTTTTTTTAAGGTTATCATTCGTCCTCATAAATGGCAAATGCCGGAGAGGTATACCTTAAACTTAGGTCTGGAACGTTTCCTTCTTTAAAAGAGCATCCTTTCCCAATTTATCATTTCATCTCATGTATCATCAGTTTCCATCACCTTGCCTCAGTAGTAAAATTGGGCGTTAAACACTCTTTAAAAAAACGGCCGGGGTCGCAGATATCACTAAAGATATCTTACGGGCTGTTATGCCGAGGTCTGCTGGAGATAAAGAGTTCCAGGCGTTTCGTCCACAATTGCGGCGGACATCTTCAAGGGTGTGGACGAAGTCTCCCTGGAGAAGGCATCACTGCATCTGATACTACCAAAATACTACGTTACCCACTTAAAGATATATTTTGTACTGAAACTAAAGCAATTACTCCTCATGGCCATAAATTGTACAGTACAATCAATGAATTTTTACGTGAGCACGTGCATTTACTAAGTTCAAGCCTTTTTCCAGGAAAAAGCATTTTCCTACATCCTGGGAGTATTTTGTGCAACTGCTTCCATCAACACTACCAAATCATAATTGATTACTGCCGTCCGTTGCTTACTACACAAACTCCGTCTGTTTGTAAGGGTAAGCTTTGCAGTTTACATGTTCACAGCACGTTCAACCGAATTTGTTCACAACGTGGAATGGCCCAGCGAGCAATAATTCAATTTTTGTAGGATGAAGGTGTCTTGTCACGTAGCACAGTGTTCAGATGGCGTGGTGAATTTCGTGACGGGCGTGTGCGCATTGAGGACACGCCTAGACCTGGACAAACTCGTTTAATCATCACAGAGGAACCAAATACACCCGTAGAATACCTTGTAAGGGAGGATCGCTTAATCACCGCTCCATAGATTGCAGAAACATTGAGCAAAGCAACTGTTCACACCGTTTTCCATCGACGATAGGAATGCCACAAGGTTTGCGCGGCAGCATTTATATGAGGGATGGTGAATTACTGCATAAGCATCACGTTGAGGCTCCAGGAGGGAAATGAACCTGCAGCCTTCCTTTCCTGACGATAACAGAGAACAAAGGACATGCTGGGCTCTGCAAGGATGAGGAGTAGAGGCAAATTCATAACGAAGGTGAGATAGCTCAGGTCTGACAAGGCTGAAAACTGGGGGAAGGGGGAAAATAAATTGAATTAAAATATGTAGATGATATTGCGTTTACTTATTCTGCTCAGAAGGGAAAGGGGTTCTGTGTTCTGGACTTTTACATTAAGTTATTATTATTATTATTATTATTATTATTATTATTATTATTATTATTATTATTATTATTATTATTATTATTATTATTATTTTAACTGCATTAAGAAACAGAGATGAGACGTGTTCACTGTTTATTTAAGTAATGTTCTTTTTGTGTAATATGAAAGGCACGCACAAAGGTTGCAAAGTTAATGTCATGTATGCTAATTTCAATAAATACACTTATTCGTTCATTCATTATCAATTAGCTCCGGAACAACATTGAATATTGTCAAGATTATAGTTGGGAGAGAGCCACAAATGCTACGAGTTTATGCTTCAACTTGATGGTTACCTGTCCTCTGGACCCAAGCATCGCGAATTCAAACCCGACCGGGTTCGATTGGTTTTAAGGGAAGGTTAAAATTTACAGCGCAAGTCCTTAAAGCCGCACGGTCTGTTCTGTAGATTTACGGCACGTTAAATAACTCCCTATAGGTCCCTACACAAAATTGTCGACCATTTCACATCAAAGTAATACCTTGGCATCACACTAGATGGCACTTGAAGCGACAGACTGATCACATCCTTCTGACATCTGTTGGTGCTAAGTTTAACTTCGAAGAGTTCCTATAGTATGTTAGGTACCGGAAGAGACAAATGCTGACAAGCGGAAATACCTAAAAGTAACTACCATCTGAGACCAATTTAAAAATCACCCGCTCTATATGAATCACCCTGTACTTACTGTAATTGTATTCATTAACGTTACAAGATGAAGGCTGCCATTTTCAAAACGATGAATATCATTTATGGTGGATGAAAATTATAAAAAGAAAAATGTTGAACGTAAATGCAACAGTAAAACTCTGTTTATGCATTTTTACCTCGAAAACTACCACCGCCTGCCAGTTATTATGTTGTACTTGTTTCACCTTTATAGCACTACGTGATAGGTCACGGTTTGCTAGACTTTCTTTGCTGTTCAGATGAAGAAATAAGTACAAAAAACGATCAAGTGCTCTCTTAGATCCTATCAGTTTGAGATCAGAATGAAAACCATCTCTAGTTTGCCTGACTCAATTTTACTACTACCTTTGACAGACATGCAAGCAAAGAATCTCAATACACATGCACTTTCTGCTTTCTTTTATGTGTTGGTAGTTTCTCCGTGTAATCTGCTATATATCGTCATAGGATTTTGATTATTATTTTTGAAGTATTTCAGACAAATGTAACTTTCTTTAAGCACTCTTATATGTGTATCGTTCAATATAGAAAGATGATTTTTTTTACAGGTATAATTTCTACCACTAAACTTTGTATTTACAAATTTTGTTAGCCTGTGATATGAGCGTTGTGCAAGTTGATACATGTTCAGTTCCGCCTACAGCAAAATGGAGGTGACACGCGACGACCAAATGCTGCTCTGAAATTCTGTTTTGGTTTCATCAAATCTCCATCCAGGGCAAATGCAACGTTACAGGAGGCCTATGGAGAATTTGTTCTTCTCTATAACCCAGTTCGAGTTTAAAGAGAGGATATAATGAATTTCAAAGGAAGGTGGACTCGAAACTCCAGTTTGTGCTATAACGGAAGAAAATATTAATACCGCTGCCATTGTTCGTCAAATGACATTAAGGATACTTGCATAAATTCTGAAAATTTCACTACGTGCCACCCACACATTCCACATGTACGAGGGTATGTCCATCTTTCCGGCCACGCCGATAAGGATTATCGCCTTTATAAAATCCTTATCTAGTGTCATACATTATCTGTTAAGTAAATAACTAGGTCTAATTTCCGCTTCGCTGTGTACAGTTGTTCAGATATAGTTGCATAAAGAAGGTTATGTGTACAAGAAAGCGACATGTTCAAATGGAGTTTAGAGGTGCGACGAAGAGCGTGCAGGTCAGCCCTTGGAGGTGCTCACTCCTGAAAACATCGCTCTTGTGGAAGGAGAATTTATGGAAAACCGGCGGCTCAAAGTTACAGAAATAGCAACAAGGTTAGGCTTTTCTAAAACAACAGTCCTTCGAATTATTCATGAACATTTAAACATGAATAAGGTTAGTGAGTAGACTTCTTTCCTCATCCAAAAGCAGCAACGAGTCATCTGTTGTCAGGCAATTTTGAAGCTCTGCCGTGCCAACGAGAGAGAAGTTCTGCAAACCATTGTTATAGGAGGTGAAACTATGGTCCTCTACTATGATCCCTTGTCCAAAAGAGAATCAAAGGAATAGTAAACGTGGCGAAGCACCGCCTCTAAAGGCCAAGGGCACTCAGTCAACAAACAAGATCATGACCACAATCTTTTGGGACTGTGAAGGAATACTCTTCATTGACTTCAAGGAGAGGAACACCGCAGTAAATGGGGAGTACCATACTGGACTACTGCACAGACTGCGTGCTTCCATCAAAGAGAAAAGGCGAGGAAAGCTGAGTGGTGGTGTGCACCTTCTTCACGACAACGCGCCTGTGCACACAGTTCTTGTTGCAAAGGAAGCTGTGAAGAAATGTGACTACTAGGAGATCGATCATCCACCCTACAGCCCAGATCTAGGTCCCCATGATTATTTCCTCTTCTCAAAACTGAGAAGGACCTTCCAGGAAGGAAATTTAAGTATGGCGAATAATTTATGGATGCTGTTTATGCTGTGTATGCCCATTTTGGTTACGGCGAAAATACATTCTTCGTTTGCAGTCACTGCGAATTCAGGTTATTCAAATCGTTGGCCACGATTTTTTTTTTTTTATTTTGGAGAGTAGAAATACTCAGATGGGCGAAGCCTTGACTGCATGAAGGATGTGACAAAAATTTCACTGCTGCAAAAATGTGTTTATTTCTAGTGCAATGTGGGCAGAGGCATTGGCATTGTGTAACACGCAGACCAGTCTTAGGACGCGTTGTTCTCAGTCTATTGAAGACTTTGAGGCAGGCATTTTGTGATGTTCTGTCTTTCGTCCCTCAAGTGGGCCTATGAAAATATGACCGCTAGCTGAGAAGAAGCAACAGATTGCCAACACTTCTCGCTCGCCTCTTTTTTGTTGGAGGATCTCCTCCTGGGAAAACTCAAACCGATGATTGTCGCTTAATATCTGGATCCTAATGGTATATCCACCTTTCGCTACCTGTTATGATATTAATGTTATTCATCTTTCTCCAGAAAATTTTTCTTGTACTTTCTGGTTCTCTGTACACGTGGTAAAGTTTGGTTCATGGATGGAATATATGTTATCGTTTGGTATGATTAAAGTGCAGTACTGGAAATAATAAAGCCGCAAGTTAGTTTTGTAGACAGCTACAGATGGCCGAGGTCGTTAAGGCGCGGATTCATGAGCGGGAGGTCTGAGGTTCGATTTCCGCCAGGGCCGTCCTTCGTGACTGAGGTTTATTTCAGGTTTTCCTCAGTCATCATAAATTTTAAATGCCGGGGAGGTACCCTAAACTTAGGTCTGCGACGTTTCCGTCCTTTACATAAAATCCTTTCCCAATTTATCATTTTATCTCACATATCACCTGTGTCCATCGCCCGTGGTACCTCAGTAGCCAAACGGGCGTTAAACACTATTCAAATAATAATAATAATAATAATAATAATAATAATAATAATAATAATAATAATAAGTTTTGTAACTGCAATAGAATAACTGCACCTTCCTTACACCAATTAATTAATGCTTAGAAAAAATCTAATCATATATAATATATTTATATATTTAAATACGCTTACCAAAGAATGATTGGAGAGCCTAATGACGTCACTGATGACCTTTTGCAACTATTGGGTGCTAAAATTAGGAATTGGAACTACCGGGGGTAATCCTACCCTGGGAAGGATGCAGAGCTAATACCATCCCGCTTTTGGTTAAACCCCTGTTTAAATACGGGTAATAAGGGTAAAGCGGGGGGGGGGGAATTTAGAGGAGAAGGGAGGGGAGACTATGTAGCTCCTACGCTGAAGCTGAAACGTGCTCTTCGACCTTCATGAGACCTGGTCTCAGTAGTAGAGACATTCCTAAAGATGAGTGCAGAATTTTAAGCTCTTTCTTTCTTTTTAGGGCAATCGAGGGTAGCAAAAATATAAATCACTTTTTTTTTCAACCGCTGTTACAAATTCTCCTATTTTAGAAATGCACTTAGCCCAGCCAACTGGGAGGTTTTTAATGTCCTCTCGTGAAAAGGTGGCGGTTGTGTCTTCGGCCAATTGAGCATGAAGCCTTCTACGTTTCTTTAAGTGACCCAAAGAGTTGAAAATTTAGGGCGATGTCAGGGCTATAGAGAAAGTCGTCGAGTGGTGTCTATCTCATTTCTTCGAATCTTTCGCAAGTAAGAATTGCAGTATGGGGCCCAGCGTTGCCATAGCAGAGAATTACTTCTCATTTTAATTGGTCACGTAATTTGCGACAATAAGCAACTCTAAAGAGGTTGCAGTAATAACCCATGTTGATGGCGCGACACTCCTGCAAAAAAATCAATGAAAAAACGCCATGGTGATCAAAAAAAAAAAAACACAGTGGAAAGCATTCCCCACGTTTCGCTATTGAGTATGTCCTATTTAGAGGTTCACCGAGGTTGGCTATGACAATAAAGATAATTATTTAATCAAGAGGTGTGTCGGTAGTTGTGCGTTTCCATTGTCAAGGCTTTATACGACATATCACAAGCCCCCAATGCTTCTTGTAGCTGCATACGACAAGAAATACAAGTTTTTACATATAACTAGTCCCAGCTATGAACGATATCGCAAATTACGCGTTTAACTAACAACCACTAGCACATATATCTACCTTAATTTGGAGATGATATTTAGAAATACGAAGCACGGGATTTCAAACATATATTTGTATTAGAATTCCAATATTGCCAGATGTTGCTAAGATATAAATGTTGACATGATAGAAAATAACGCTCGAATATTATTTCAGAGCTAGTTGTCAATTCAGAATTGCAGCAAACCACTTGATTACATATTAATGACATTAAACTAATTAAATTATGAGGGGTGTGTCAAAGGTTTTAAACCATAATAAAAACCACATATCCCTATATAAAATCGGCGCTGATCCTAATTTTCCTTCAATTTCGCGGGAAAAGTTTTAGGGGCCAGATCCGGAGAGTACGGTGACGCGGTAGCACTCTGACGCCTTCTTTGTTCAAAATTTGCTTTTACGTAAGTAATTGCACAAAAAAAGAAAGCAATATTTTAATTTGGGAGGTCTTAAAAACAGAGCATGATAATATAAACAAAGACAAATAAGCAAGGCGTACAATTCGTTAGTCAACCATTGCAACACAGCCTGCCACTTCTAACGGTTCTGTATCTCTGTGTCTCCCCGCACACTTTCACTCAATCCACTGACGATCTTGGCCTAAGTAGCCAGCGAAAGCTTTGGATAATAAACTCATTGAAACCAATGATCAAAAAATGTTGCGATAATGATTAACTTTAATAACAATGCTAAGGAATTAAAAAGCTTATCAGTGTCAATACCGTAAGTTTATGAAACAAATGCGCTATTATCCCATAAAAAAGTCCTGCATCTTTTTAAGGTCGAAGACAAAAGATAAATATGCCATACTAATTTATTTAGGTAATTTGATATTTTTTTCTTTAAAAAATATGAGGGTGGATCTGGAGAGGTGAAATTTTGCAGACGTATTGTTTGAGGTTCGCGCTAGAGACGTCATGTGTTCGATCAAGTAGCTCTTGCGACAGAAGCGAAAATTACTCGCAAAGATGGAGAGCACGTTATTGTCGACAACTAGCAAAGAGGGTTTTTTTTTTTTTTTTTTTTTTTTTTTTTTTGTGTGAACGAAAGGACAAAACCCGGGTGAAATATGCAGGGAAATTTTGGACGTATATGGGTAGACTGTTTGGACCGTAGCAACATCTCCAGGTGCTGCACATTCCTTGAAGGACGCCGTGTGACCTTGATTCACCATGTTTCGGACGACCAGTAACAGCTGCTGCTCAACGGAATGTCACAGCCATTGAGAACGAAGGCGGGTCCATTTGTGAACCTTGTCAGAGCGGTGTGCGATATCATGCATTAAGTAACTGAATTTTCGTAGAGTTAGTGCCCACTGGGTACTGAAAAACCTGACAGTTGGCCAGAAAGACAAGCGAATGACACACTTGGATCACTTACGGCGTTATATTGCAGAAAGGCATGCCGTGCCTGGTGATGAGTTCTGGGTGTACCACTACACGCCTGAAACAAAACAGCCTCAATAGTGAGGAAACATTCAGATTCCCCAGGAAATATAAAATTCAATCTGCGATAAAAGTTCTAATGACCGTGTTCTGGGATATGCATGGTGTTCTGTTGATGGAATTTCTTACTCACACTCAAGGAACCACTGTGAGAGAACATTGGCGAAGTTGCGCCCCGCTCTTTATGACAAACGCAACGCTGCAAGTGTCAGCTGCTCCACGACAATGCTTGCCCTCATGTTGAGCCTTCTGTCCGTACCAAAATCGTGAAGTTTTGTTGGGAGATGGTCCGGCACATACCGTACAGTCCGGGCCTTTCACCCTCGGAGACTTTCTTCTGTTTGGCCCGATGAAGAAATTCCTAGGTGGCCAAAGCTTCAATTCCGATCGGCTGTGCGCAAATGGCTATATTCACAAAAGACGGAGCTCTATGAACACGGTGTATTAAAACAAGTACCACGGTGGGAGAAATGTGTTGAGAGACTTGGCTACTTTGTTGAAAGGTAAGTATGGGATGTAACTTCGTTGTGTGTGAATTGTTTTGTCTGAACTATTAAACTTTTTAATTAGAAAAAATGCTATCTATGCGTTGCTTAATGATCCACCCTCGTATATTCAGATTTGATATCTCCTTTTTAGTTACGCTCACACACAACGCTGATCTCAGCAGCCATCCTTACAACGAAGCAATGCATTATGTTGTCACATAAACTCCTAACATTCCTTGCAACAACACCATTCACTTTCACACACCGGGAAGTGCGCTATTTTGAACTAAAATCAACAAATTAGGCATTCAGGTAGTTGACAGGAAATTAACGAACCACCGCACGGTAAAACAACGCGCTCTTTCGGGAAATTTGCGGTCGCAGCTCGTCATTTGTTAACTAGACTCGCTCTTAAGCATCCATAACAACGATCAAAGATTACACATTGCAAATCAAATAGCAAGCTAATTTTTTTTTAATGATGTTTAACGCCGGTTTCAACTATTGAGGCATCCAAGGCGGTGGACACTGATGATACACGAGGTGAAATGTTAAATTGCAAAAGGATTTTTTAAGGAAGGAAGCGTTCCAGACCTAAGTTTGGAGTACCTCTCCGGCATTTGCCATTTATGAGGACTAATAAACCTCAGTCAGAGAGGACGGTGATGCTGATCGAGTCCCAGACCTCCCGCTCATGCATCCGTGTCTTAACGAACTCGGCCACCTATAATTATTTTTTCAGTTTATTTAAGGACGCTCTTTAACATCTCAGGTCATCAGCGTCCCTTTCAATTCAGAGCTTGAAACGTCCGATAATTTTTGCTCAGAGGCCTCTTTTTCGTGCCGTAAATGTACGACACGGGACCCACGGCTTTACTTCCCTTCCGAAGAAAGTCATACTCAGGATTTTTACGCCCGAAAAAAATCCATCGATCTTAGGCAGGATCGAACCCGCGATCTTCGGTCTAGAAGGCAGGTATGGTTACCACTACAACCACCAGGACTAACCCCTATAATTATGAGAGAGTATACTCGAATAACGCTAATAACACTTTCAGAAATTCTAAAAATGCCACTCGTTGTGCATGAGACGTGTTTTACACGGTGGATCCCCTAACAAAAGGACGTCCGCGTGTAGTTTTGCGTGCAGTTGATGATGTTACAGGAAAATGCGGAGTTTCTTGTAAAATAATCACTACTGATGAAATATGGCTACATCCTGAGAACAAACAGCAAATTTCATTTCACAATATACTTAAAACTGTCAGCTATTGTTTGCACGGTGTACTAATATAAGACCTTTGCCCATAGACTGAGCGGTATTCATAAAACCTCCCTAGTGTTAATCGTTTTGGAAAGCTCATCGTATTTATTGTCATCTTGGATATAAAATAATTTTCCTCTCATTCAAAATGAAATATATAGTGATGATGACATGGTGAAACTCATTTCACACCGTCCTGCTCCAATATTAGTGTAACGCAGGTGCCTATCACTGCTCGTCTTATCTAGACTGGTGATAGGGAGTAGACAACGAATCGAGGGAAATATCACGCATGTATCGTGCGTGTTTGATCCTGTTGTTCTAATGCGGTCTCAGGTCCGCTTAGAAATAATATTTACATACCTATAGTACAATCACAAAAGGGTAATAGATATATGGACTGCATATGTGGTTTACAGGAATAAGAAAGAGAGCAAAATACAAATGAAAGGAGAAGTTGCCCGGAAATAGCAAGCTATGTAACCTTTCAGACTAAGAGGGTTTCCTTTTGTTAGATTCAGGTCAAAACGGAGCCTTGGAAGCGGCCGAATAATGGAACCAGTCGTGATCCCAAGGAAACAAGTGTTCTATTGTTAGCATTGCCGAAAAGATTCATACAATTACTAAAGGAAATCATAAATTCGTAAAATCATAACATTTTCGGACACGGCTTTCTCTTATAGTCTAGTATTTAGGTCAGTACCCAAGAACTAAGATCGATCGTGGGAGTACCCTGTTTATATCTTACATAAATAGCCAATGAAGGGGAAGCGATATAAATTAGCGTAAAATCACACCAATAGTAAGACAGATAGGAAGATCATATCACGTGACATTTAGAAAGCCATGCTGAATATATTAATAGGGCCTAGATCGGCGGACAGGCGAATTAATAAAAACATTTTTAATGGACTATAGAATATTTGTTAGTTGTTAGCTGGGGCTGAAGTGAGTGGGAAAACTGTAAGAAAAAGCGAAAGAGTGGAACAGGAAGTCACAAGTTACACTGGTACAGGAATTTATCAACTAGACAAGCTACATAAGTCATAGAAGTCATTCAGTCAGTCATTCAGCTAAGTCAGGTCTGAGCTGAAGTAAAAATAAAACCGTGTGAAGGAACTCTCAATTAATCAGTTCGATAAGCGCAAACGTTTTTCATGATTCTATCTGACAGGAACTATATTTATGACATTGTGTTAAAAAACGATGAAAACTGGAACTACGACTGTTATATTATTTCTTATCTAACACTCCTTTCTCTGTCGTAGTGTATCACAAAAACGTTCAGCTGATATTTGAGTTACAGCTTAGGACAAAGCATTACAAGACCGCGGTTAGAATCACCCCTGAGATACCAATCGATTTATGTACTTCGATCACCTCCTTATAAACACCTAAACCATATTACCTTAACCTAATTAATTAATCCATAAATCCTCAAAAAGTCCAAGTCCAATTAGTAAATATTAAAAATACGACCGCCATAGATAAATCGTAAGAAATTGATAATAAAAAAAAGTTGTTTTTACAGCGTAACGATAAAAACATTGAATTCCTTTGCCCACATGCAATAAACTACAAACAAGAAGCAACATAACATGTAATATCCATATCTCCTAATTCCAAGGGATAATACATGATCTTTACAGCACACTATACCATTTTCCTGCTTTGTTTTTCTGTTTCATTGCTGACTGTCGGTAGGGGAGGCGCATTGCCCAATGTGATATTGTTTGCTCGTTATGAAGTAACAAAAGTATGTATAAATATCAATTAGAGTACTATAGACACATTAAAGTTCTAATAAAAACAAGTTACTTTAAAGGCTCTAAAAACAGCATAGCGAACACTGTGCCTTTAAAGAACCATAAGGGCAGCTAATGGTTATTTATTGTGCAGAATTACCGCTTTAAAGTTTGCTAAAGTTTAAAATGCAGTTATACCAGTCTCTGACATCAGAAAAACAAGAGAAATTCTGTCACGAAGGAATTATATAAACTAAACGAATTCCTCAACTAGTAGAGTAACTTTAAAAAAGCAAATAAAAACAAATTTTGAATTTATTAATTAATAAAATGAAATAAGTAAATGCATTACTGTGCAGCATTAGGAAAACTAAATTACATTTCTTGCAATCTATAAGTATCACAAGAAAGAAACCACGTTCAAAAAATATCTTCTGAAAATCGGCGAAATTAGACTATTTGGTGTGGGGATTTACCTGAAACCCATTTTTTCTGATGACGCAATATTAAATTTTAATTTGCACCCCGCTTTCTCAACTCGTGTTCAGCTCTTTATGTCATCTCCTTTTTAATTAGGATGTTTTTATGCCCATTTTGCAGACAAGACTTCTGAGTATTTTGGAGGGGAGGGATTGAAATATTAATTCAAAGATGTGAGAAGTGTATTGCTATAAAGGGTAACTATATTGAAGAGTGAAATATAGTTTTGCCTTTATGATACCTATAAAATGGTTAGGCCGGAAACTTATGGACCTGCCCTCGTATGCCTTAATAACTATTTAGTTTATTACAAAAGTACTAGTAATATTTTTCGGTTTGTGTTCAAGTATGCCATGCCTTTATTTACGTAGTCATTTGAAGCAGCATGCAGATAGTAAACTCATTTCTGTGATTTGCTTCCGCGAAATACCCAAGCTGTTTCTACTGTGTTTAAAGCGGAAGGAATAACAGATGACTGCAAGAATGAGTATCTATGATACCGGTTATTATTTGAAGGAGAGGTTGGCATATATAACTCAATTAACTGAATGGCGTCTTATTATAAAAGACTCCAAAGCCATAAAGTTAATTGCCGTAGGGAACTGCAGCACACAAAACAATTGTCTTTATACACGACTTCATTCTACGTTCTCAGGAAGGCGACTAAATTAATAACAGCACAGAGCCGCCGTCTTCAGTACGACCACCTTCGGTGGCCTTTGCGCAAAACTCATAATATAACCCCTTCCCCAGATCTTTGTAATGTAATCTACTGCCTGCAGGACGCTCTCGAGCGGCTTACTTCTAAATAGCAACGTGAAGCTATTCCTCCCACACGTCACAGATCTCCCTTTCCCCATTCCTAATTAGCACGAAGAAGGAACCTAAAACTTTGGAATTCAAAATGCGTACATTAAACGTATCAAAGGCAAAAGGGACCCTCAAGAAGCGCTTTGAAGTTTCTTGATGAACTCGAGCAAAGAACAGATTTGCTCTTTTAAAGAAGTTTTCAGTTGTGATGGTTACAGACTTGTGCAAATTAATGTAAACAATAAAAACATTTGTTTTTTACACCGCCGTAGTTTACTGGTAGCGTTTGTACTTCCCTTACAGAAGATCCGGGCTTGTATTCCGATTTTTTTTTTATTTATTTTTATTTATTCATTTTTTAAAATTAGTGTTAACGCCCTACAACCGAGGCATCACAAGTTGTGGACACTGGTGATTTATGATATCAAATGAATATTGGGAAACTAATTTTGTCAAGGAAGGGAACGTTCCAGGGCTAAGTTTAGGGTACCTCCCCGTCATTTGCCATTTATGAGGACTGAAGAAATCCTGAAAAAAAAAAACCTCAGTCCGGAAGGACGGAAAAATATACTTAACCAATTTTTTATTTCACCTCATGTATCACCAGTGTGGACATCGCCTGTGGTGCCTCAGTAATAAAAATGGGTGTTAAAACACTACTCAAAAAGGGGGTCGTTTCTGACGGGATTCGAATCCCAGACCTACGGATCACGAATCTGCGCCTTAACGACCTCGGCCATCCGTGGGGGATAAGGTGACACTGTGATACCAAAATGGTGATTTTTGCGGAAGGTTTGTATTATGAAGAAATATGAGGGTGACATATCTTCACTCTCCATCATAATTTTAATGATTTTTCTCAATGTAGTCCCCGTTAAATGCAATGCACCTATCCCAGCGTTTCTGCCAGTCTTCAGAAACATTTTTGGACAGGTAGGCACTTCATAATTGCCTTCGCAGTCTTTAACACTGCTTCAAATTATGGTAGATGGCTCCCAATTGGGAGTTTCTTCAATTTGGTAAAAGGAAAAATATGGACAATATGGATAGGCACTTTATATTATATTCAGCAACAACGTTTGAGATATGTGGTCATGCATTATCGTGATGCTGCATCTAGATTCGGAGATTAGCGTTCTTGGTACCCACCGTGCACAAACACGTCTCATGTGTAACTTTTCAGTTACCAACGTGTTGGTGGCACCCAGTGAAAATTTCAGAATTTCTGAAATTATTCTTAATGTTATTCGGATATTTTCTCTCACAAAGACAACAGCGGTGTTAATGTTTTCTTCCGCTAGAGCACAAACTGGAACGGCGGATCCACCTTCCTTTGAATTGATAAAACTTTAAACCATCTTCCAGCTGTACTATTTTAAAGCAGCATAATGTTTTTCGCGTGTCACCTACATTTTGCTGTAGGCGGAACTGAGCATGTCTCAACTTCCACACCTTTTGCAGGCGGGAACCGAAAATGATAAAAGTGAAACTAGTACCACGAGTGTATTACGCATTAAGCTAACAAAATATTATACATTTAAAGTTCAACAAGAGAAAGTATAGCTATAAAAGTTATTGATATTTAAACAGAAGAGAAGATTTGCATTTTCTGTTGGATGAAAATTTGTTTGTGCTTTACTGAACAAACCTCGCAACATTTTATACTAATTACTGTGTAAAAATACGCGAATGGTTGCAAAACTTTTTAAACTTTCCCTCATACATTAAAGAATCTTCTCTTAAAGCTGATCGAGTATAACTAACTTTTCTTTAGGGCTTTAATCCTGCAAACTATCCAGAAGTTATTTATTCCTAAATTACTAGAACAGAAAAAACAATTTACTTAGCGAAGTTTATGTGGCCTTGGTTTTACCAGATAGATAGCATCTAATGCGTGCTTCATGTAGGAGGCCATGAATATTTCTGTCAAAAGCTTCTGTAATAACTAGTCGTCCGTTTTTTTTTTTTTTCCAAGTATATCCCTTACTATAATTACATTTAGCGTGACTGCGGGAAAGTAGAAATGCCACACATAATCCAAAAATAATATAATGGAGACTTAAGTCTCAAAACATATGCAACAATATCTATGATTGTTTCTAAACATGGTAAGCTTAAAGCAGATAATGTACGAAAAGGTTTTATTACCTTAATGCCGAATGTTTCAAGCACTGTGAATCAAACATCAATATAATACTTTATCAATTCAATATAAGACTGAGATTCACATTGAAACGTTTTTATTTCGTATAAACAAAGGAACCTTTACATTGAGCACTAACAGAAGGTATAAGCACTTATACAAATCCACCATTGCTATAATTAGTTTTAAAAACACGTTATTTATCTGGTGTGAAACTTCTTCTGAACTCTTGTTCTTGCAAGACAACAATTTTTGTGAAATGGTCACCTCCCTTTTGCTGTAGATGGAACTGAATATCTATCTCCTCTTGCATACCTTTCACAGAAATTGCAACAATGAAACAAGTACCAAGTATACATTATGCATTAAGCTAACAAAATACAGAGGTGTCAAAAAATATATACACACTTAAGCAAAGAAAAAACTGTGTTAACATAACAAAACTGAATTCACACAAACAGCAAATGATGAGCACTAATCATCTTTGACTTTTACAGTTACAACAGTTGCTCAAAATGCCCATCATCGGCGTCGATACACTTCTGAGTACGTTGAACTACTGATTGAGCAACGTTTGCGAAAGTGTCCTTAGCACATGCCGTTTCAATTTCTTCCCGAAGTGCTGTCAGTGTAGCTGGTTTTCTACGGTATACAACATCCTTAAGAGTTTCCCATAGGTAGAAGTCCAACGGAGTTAGAACGCGGTGGAAACCTCTTCGTCCTATTGCCTTTGAACTTCAACAACATTCTTGGTTTTCCAATACAACTTCAAAATTGCTTTCCGCTGTTCAAACGATAATATTGCCTCCATTTTGTTGTAGCAACGCTAGCATAACGTATTGTGAGTCACATCTATTTACAGAACATCATATTACATATTATTCTTGTTTTTCGGTTCAACTTTGAAATATATTAAATAGATATCTACTGTGAAAGTGTGTATGCATTTTTGGCCACCTCGGATAAATAAAATTCAATTTTAGCGCCAGAAATTATGCCTGTAAATAATTTATAATTATTTATTGAACAGCCCTCATAATTTATTCATTTCTACAATGATGTTTGTGTATTTTCTCGCAGTTTCGGATCTCAGTCTATCAAGGCTACGATTTCCGATAGGTAAATGAACATCTGCTATTACGTCATATATTTCATCTACTTTCAAGTAGTATTTAAACTCACCTTTCTTATTTCGAGATATTAACTTCTGAACTTCTGTATCAACCTCTTTAGTCTTATTTTCAGCAACTTTGGCTTCATAAATTTCATATAAAATCGTTCAATATGACGGTTGAACAAATTGTGCCTTCCATTCTCTTTCTAAACTGCCAGATTCTTGAGCCATTTTATCAACTACTCTCTTTTCATTTTTAATTGCGTAAAAATATATTAAATTTATCTAATGCACCATCTGAGGTCGCTTATTTTGTTTGAGAACCCAAATTTGACAATATGAACAAAGCATAAGTCAAAAAGAAATCAAAAGAACCTTCACGTACAAAATTACATAACTAGTGACATAACATCACCTAAAAACATTTAAAAAAAAAACCTCTGAATGCTGTTTACAGACCTACTTCAAGTCATCTTTTAACAAAAAAAACACCAGCCGCCACTGCATGCATTTTAACTGGCTTGGTAGCTAAACCTTTCACACCTTTCTTTGGGGATGGCACTACACAATTAAACCGGAAAGGTACTGAGTTTTTCCTGTTGGTAAGGTTATTAATATAATTGAACATAAACGTACGGAAGCGAATGCCCAATGAAAGGGAAAGGAACTGATGGCAACAAGTTCATTGAAAAGGCAACACAAAAAGACAAGATAAATGGCTCAGAAACAAACAGGGCTAAGGGAAATATTTTATCACGGCGATAATGTCAGATGTGGAGCATTAATGTTGTTTTCTTTTCTTATTTACTCTCCTGTGTCTTGTGATATATTGCTTCTCCACGACCACGTTATCCCACGAGGTTCGACTTTTTGTCTTATGCTTCACTTTCCTTTTCATTTGAAACAGATCCGCCACGTCTTGTTTGCCTGGTAACCTTCACATGTGCGTCCAAATACATTTATCAATAGTTTTTACGCGACTCCACACGGGCCAGAATGTTTACAATATTGTATCTTTTACACCGTAAATATTCCGGTTGTATTAAGGAGAAGAATGCTTAACAGGAATGCAATACAATACCAAAATTTGCATCTGACTAAAAAAATCATTAATTTGATGTATTTTCATGTAGTATTGAAACAAATCCGTTTTGCGAGCAAAGGTCTGAGTGGTGTATATTTACGAAAAGGTGATCGTAGGTCGTCAGGCTGTAGCGAACTGCAGCAAACCACTGGGTCCACCGAGTTCTAGGGTTTACTTACCCGAGGTTAGCGTTAAGGTTAGTGTATATATATGTATATATATATATATATATTGCAAATTCCAATAAAACTACGCTTGGTAAAAATAACAGTGATTTATTCGCCTCTATCAACTTTTATTTACGAAAAGGAGGCGATCGTATGCCGTCAGGCCGTAGCGAGCCTCAGCAAACCCCTGGGTCCACCGATTTCTAGGATTTACTCGAGGTTAGCGTTAAGGTTAACGTGTATATTTATGAATTAATTGCGAGTTCTAATAAGACAACGCGCGGTAAAAAGTGAAAAACTTAGTTTTGTAATAGAAAACAACATATTACAGTCAGACAGTTACGGAGAACAACGCATAGTTACATTACCTTTAACAAAAAATTATGTAATATTTACACTTTTACATGCGGTCACTCAAATAGAGAACTAGAAATCTGCTATCGCTCGGGACTGGAGCTCTAGCATCTTCGATAATTTTTCTCCGGATAAGGATAAGTAATATATCTGCCAGTCTATCCTCTGTTATTCGCCGATCTTCCCGAACAATGATGGTCTCGTTCACTGCAGTGGTTCGAACACCTCGTAAACTGTCCTACTTTATTATTAGAAAATGGCTCTCCTTAAACTCTTTGAAGTACCGAAGTGCGGTTGATTGTGGCAGAATGCTATTGCGCATACTTGCAGTAACAAGACACGTGATTACATAAAGGAAGCAGACGGAATACAAATGTCAGAGCATAAAGCAACTCATTAAAAAGCTACTCCATTTTACTCACTCGCTCTTTGCTGGTGTTCTATACTAAGACGCATGTGCATACGCGCTATAGTAAATTTCCATCAGTCACATGAAATAATTTCTTTTCATCCACTGTGTGATGAGAAAGAACAATAAATCATAAGTTTTTATGACTATCCCTTGTAAATGTACAGTATATCAATTAAATGTAATATATCTACTCTTCCACAAATCAAATTAACATCTTCATTTAAAAAAAACACCAATTCAATTACAATGCAACTTCAAAGAATGAGGCTGGAACGTCCGTATTGCAGAAGAGCGACCTATCGATCTGGGGAATAAAGGAGACAAGTGGAAAATAATTGATTGCAGTCCAATTAATCGCAATCTAACACATGAGCTCTAACTCCCTTCCTGCTGTGAAGCCACTTAGCGTTAATCCATTTGTATTATCGCACGAGCCCGCGTCTGGTGTAGCAAACTAGTCACGGCCTCCTTCAACCACACTCGAAGCAGGTTATAGTACTATACAGAATGCCATGATATTTCCTAACCTACGCAATACTCAGATAAAGATTACTGTAGCTTATGTTTGTTTATTCATACACTATCATTTTATATCAAAATGACAGTTTTTGTATAAAATTATATTCTTTGTCTACTTATAATAATTTCATAAATAGCAACATTCTTAATTTTTGCACCGAAAAACAAAGTTTGTTAACATTAAAGTTAACGGCAATAAATTGCTAAAATAAAAAGTTCATCGCGCAGGAGATGTGTAAACTAATAAAAAGAATATAAAATCCAAATTAGGTCTTATTAATTAATGAAATAGAATAAGCTTTGGCATTACTGTGTGGTATGAGGGAAACAAAATTAGAATTGTACATAACAACGCACTAAAAAAAATATACACAATCAAAAATATAAAATCGAAAGTTTCAACGAGTTTCATTGACTTTGAAATTTAATTTAAATGTTATTGTAGTAAAAATATGTAATCATTTTTGGAAGGTATTTGCCATTTATGAGGACTGAGGAAAACCTGGAAAAAACCTCAGTCAGGGAGGACGGTCCTGGCGGGGTTCGAACCCCAGACCTCCCGCTCACGAGTCCTCGGCCAGCCGTGGCATTCCGCTTGCCTGTGATGTGGTTTTTTTCTACAAGGGCAATCTACATTGGTCACACAAAACGTCATATGCTTTCAATCGTATATCTTAGATTTTTCGTGTTGTCCCTTTGCGAGGAAAAAAAAAAGTACTTGTCATGACCCATGATTTATTCCTCGTACAGTTGCATCTTTTTAGTCAAGAGTTTAGATCAATATATTATTCTTTCCTTAATCTTTGTACTCAAAGGTAATTTTAGTTCCTTTTCAGATGTTTGTAGGTACACCTGATGACCACGATGCAGTGTACGGTTAAGCTATAGACTAATAGTGAGGTCAACAGCAGTGCATCAATATTTAGCAACGTTTTCTCTAGGGCCAGGGTTGCTTTAACTATTGTGTGGATTTTGTTAAAGTTTAATAGCTTCTTGCAGCCCCACAAAAGCGTGGTAATTATAATCTGTGTAAAGATAAACCTGTGTAACCAGAGACTGGGGTATGTTTACTTACGACCCCACTAGCGATCAAACAGACTGCAGACTATTGAAGCTGCAAATTTCACACACACAGTCAGCTGAACTTTCTAGCAACCTCAGAGAAGTTTATTATTAGCTGTAGTCTAGATAAAGGTTTCGTGTGACTTTTGTCGCAAGTGAGCTATTATTTCTACTTATCTCTTTTAACATAACTTAGATTTTAGGGAATTCCGAAGGAATGCAAAGTATTGCGGTTATAAGTATGATTAGACACCTACAATTGAAAAAAGTAAATAAATTTATCTAAAAAATGCATATCTCTATATAATTAACAAACTATGCGTCATGTGCGTTAACCAGCAAAATTAGACGTTTACATAACATGTTTTTAATACAATAACATTTAAATTGAATTTCAAAGCCAATGAAAATCGATGTAACTTTCGACTGTTTTATTTATTTAGTACATTGTAATTGTTTTTAAATAGTAACATGTTTTTGTTTTATTGAAACATATGAACATCATCTTAAATACTAAATTAACTCGAAACTTTCTGTTGTTTTTCTCTATTTTAGTGAATGTAAAGATGATATCAAGCGCTCATTTTATAAACATGGCTACATTTAAAAATGTTTAAAAATATACACACAATATAACTTTGTCTATCAGTGTTAATACATTTAATTTAATCAATAGTATACCATTGATTTTGTGGTATAATCTCAATAATAATTCTAAAACTGTAATTTTTATTTTGTAATACTTATAGATTGCAAGAATTCTAATTTTGTTTCTTTAATACTACACAGAAATGCCATAACTTATTTCATTTCATTAATTAATAAGACCTAATTATGAGTTTTTGTTTAAATTCAAACTTATTCAACTTGCTGAGGAATTCGTTTAGTTTACGCAGCTCCTGCATGAAGAAAAATTTTAAAAGTTCCAATACAAACTTAGTAACATTATACAGTATGTGACAGTAATTAATTTTTATCAAGTTTAGGGTTTTCTTATTGCATTCTGATAAACAAATAAGCGCGTACATTAACAAAATCACTGTCTTCTGAATATGAACAATGTATGAATTTCAGTGTGTTGTGGTCACTCTGCACTTCGGAACGATTCTCTGTGCATTCGGATGTTATAAACATCCGATGATAGACATAAATGTAAATAATGCAATTGTTCTTTAGCACGCATGCTCCGATTTAGACAGGTGAGGTCAAATTTGCGATCTAAACAAAAATATGTAAATTTTGTTTCTCAATATTAATTTTGGTGACTTTTTTTATCTTTCGTGGCAATAGACAACTTGACTTTATTTATTTGGGTTATTTATTTAGGGATACTCTTTAACATCTCAGGTCATCAGCGTTCCATTCAATTCAAGGCGTAAAAGGGGCGATGAATTTTGCTCAGAGGCCTCTACTTTCAGGCTTGAGTTTATTTTACGTGCTGTAAGTCTACGACAAGGGAGAACTGGCTTTATTTTCCTTCCGAAAAAAGTTAATTGCCCTAAAAAATTCATCAACCCTGTACAGGATTGAATCCACGATTTTGGGTCTACTAGGCAAGTATGGTTACCTCTAGGCCATCAGGACCGATATAGACAGACAACAAAGCCTGTCTTAACCTTTATTATTTTAACTCCTAGCAAGAGGCTTTCTTCCCTATCCGTATTACCCATTAACGTGATTCTGAACCTATTTGGAACACTAAACACGATTTTGGTAAATGTGTCTAAGGAATAAGATAACAGGTGGTTTTGATAAACCGTTAGAAAACTTTTGAATTATTAAAGGTGCGTTGGATAACGTGAGGACGAAACCCCAGTCCCCCAGGACATCGCGGTAACTTAAGATCGTAAGGTCAGAGCTTCCTCGCTTCATCCCCCTCTTCTGGGTGGGGGTACGTGACCAGAAGTGCCAATGCTATACTTAAGTTAATATTCCCCTGTACCCTTCCAACCAGAGACCGTCGGTGATACATCTTATTCTTACAAGACCTCTACTTTACTTCTTTCTTTAAATGTCAGAGAAGTTTAATGAAGGTGCTGCACGGAATAATCTACAACTCTTAAGGGAGTTTCAGACGTATAAACGTGTGTATTCTGATGCAGTGATTCTGACATATTAACCTACATATGTTGGCGAACAGAAATCTATAAACTCTCTGTTATGGGCCTGATTATGTTTTGTATTTTTTGAAGTTTCAGAAACAGATTATCTGGGGAGAGGCAAAATATAATGAATATGTCCAAGGAGTTTAAAGCAAACTTCATCTATGGGATGTTTCATTCGCTCTCGCTCCCTGATTTTCCTTTATATCTTTCAAACTA
The DNA here is from genome assembly GCA_030762175.1 of Metallyticus violacea. Lineage (NCBI taxonomy): Eukaryota > Metazoa > Arthropoda > Insecta > Mantodea > Metallyticidae > Metallyticus > Metallyticus violacea. Next base: position 11,407,862 of record CM060840.1, on the reverse strand, counting down.
ATTGAAATAATGCAGTAACATTTGACACGGACATGCAACGATACATAGGAAACACAACCTTCTGATAGAGATTTCCTTTAGCTTCAAAACACATGTTATGTTACGAATGATATCAGGGAGCAGGGCCTCGGATTCCCACCAAATATATTTTTGCAGTTCCACGAGAGTTATTGTGATACATTTTCCTTTCAGCGTGTATCATAGACAGAAATCTGGTGAGTAAGAAAAGGTCAGATCAAAAATAGAAACATTTTTAGCTATGTTGAAATTGGAACTGTGCTGAAAACAGTTGCTAAAGAATTCCTCGTCGTTTAACTGTTTACAGCTTGTTGACCGCGATAAGCATGTTGCAAACAGCAAAAGAGGCACTTAGTAATAAAAAGAAATCAAAAAGAAACAAAGGCCCCAGATAATGGAATGAAGAAATACAGACAATAGTAAAAGATAAATAAAGTATTCCTTAAATATTTACAAACACCTAACAAAGAAACTAGAGTATATTATCAATTAAAGAAATAAAAGTATAGCAAAAGCAAAAATAAAGAGATCCACTTAAATTCATGGAATACGATTTTAACAAAACAAACATGAGATTTGTGGAAGACAATATACCTTAGAAAGTAATAAAATGCCTTAAATCAACATAACAAGATAAAGTTAAATTATCGCGTATATAAGAAACAGAATGGATAGAATATTGCAAAAAAAAGTATACATGACAATATAAATATATACAAAACGAAGAACAGCAAGAAAATACAGTAGATTTAATAACCATAGAAGAAATGCAAAACGCTATCAAAAGAATGAAAAATAAAAATGATCCAGTAACAGACAATATCACAGCAAAATTAATAAAGTATGGAACATTGATATTACATTTATGCCTATTGCATTTATTGAATATGTGTTGGAGAATGAAAAAAGAATCCAAAAGAATGGGAACCAGCTAAAATCAAATAATTATTTAAAAAGGACAAAGAAACGAATTGAAAGGCTACAGGGGGATAAGTTTATTAAATATAATGCATAAAATATATGCAAGGATCATTACCTTGATTAAAAATTTTATGTAATGTAAAAATTAGTGATGAAAAAAATGGATTTAGAACTGCCAGCTCATGTACAAATTTATTTTTTTTTAATAAAAGAAATTATAGTAAAAAAGGAAGAGAATATAACTTGGAAACACAATGGCATTTGTTGACCTAGAAAAAACCTTTGATAGAGTAATCGCTTATTATTATGGAAAATATCAAATAAAAGTCATATCAATACAAAATTATAATAGATATAAATGGAAACACAACAGAATAAAAACAAATTGTGGTCTAAAACAAGGATGTACTGTCTTTCCAATATTATTTAATATATATATATATATATATATATATATGACATGTTTAAAGAATCTTTATTGTACATAAAGGAATAGATATGTGAATATTTTGCTATTTGAAGATGATATAGAATTAATTATTGACAATAAAGGTAGACTACAAAAAACAATATAATCACTAATAAAATACATAAAGAATACAATATAATAATTTCAAAGACTAAAACAAAGCAATGGCATTCCAAGGTAAATACGCAACAAGAACAAAAATTATGATAAAAGAAAAAATAATAGAACAAGTATCACACAGCGTGGCTTTACCATTTATTTTTTTATAAGTGAGGTTTGGGCTTTAAAAAGGAAGGAAGGAAGGGAGGGAGGGAGGAAGGAAGGAAGAGAATACAATTCAAGTAGTTGAAATACGCTTTTCAAGACCAGTCAAAGTTTGCATAAAATAAGATAATTCAGAAAATGAGAATATAAGAAAAGAATTAGAAACGCATCCAATATTATAACATAGAGAATTATAGCTAAGAATTGGTAAAACACTTAAAAGAATGACAGAATACTATGAAATATGTTGACATATAACCCGAAAGGAACATAAATTGGAAGAACAAAAGAATAATATTAGAAACAAAAATGTGAGGTCTTCCATGACGGAAGATGAAGAATAATGCGGTATTCGCCGTCGTATAAAGAATTTTAAGAAGAAATTAACATGAAGAAACCAACAAATTATTTTTTTATTATATACAATAAATCCCTTTTTATCATAGGGAAATTTGAGTTTGGTGTACCATTAACGCAAGATACACAATCAGTTCGCTTTTTACGAGCACAAAGTAAGTGAAGAAAGGCATCAAAATGACATTATGGCCCCATTTTTTAATCTGATGACGGAGGAAGAGAAATCATATCGGTGGTTTGAACAACATTCCATCACTGCTCATACAGCAGAGGAGTCCATGTATAAAATTAGGAAAGTGTTTGAAGATAGAGTGATTAGTGCTGGTATATGACCCTCTCGCTAGCAAGATCTAACAGTCTGTGAATTTTATTTGTGGGGCAGCCTAACGGACAAAGTGTATAAAACAAATCCTCACATTGGAAAAAAATTGAAGGAAAACATACGAAGTGAAATCAAAAACATTACAGAGATCGAAATAAATCATGTGACAATCAGAATGTGTTCACCTGGTACAGTGCCTGTTAAGCTAAGGGAGGACATTTTCAGAATTTGCTACAAGGCAAGATTTTATACATAGTTTTAAGAAACGAATTCAGGATTCAGACCTGCTGTGGCAAGTTCAGATGCCCAGACTCAAAAACCCATACGAGCGGTAAGGATATATTCTGGAAGTTCTGTGCATGACAGCTTATTCAAAGAATGAAATGCCTGCTTCTAGTATTTTCAGATTTTCTACTTAGTGAACACCAAAAAAAATGTCCCATTATTGCCAGACTCTTCATCTGAACTGGATGAAGGGTTTTGGTGGTGGTTTTCGAACCCCAAACGAACATTAAATTGTCTTTAGCATTCGTTTATCGACGTAGTTTTCCATTGTGTGCGCACAATGAGTATGTGCTATTCTATTGCATGTCAGTTCATACTGTACTGCACGTACTGTATTGCTCGTAACATAAAGGCACGATAAAAACCATACCTTAACAAACAGCACAGCATATGTACACACTTTCGAATACAGAAAATACGCTATATTACTTTGATGGGCTTGCGCAGTATCACGCTACTCTTTTCTCAGTATGCACCACAGTTTATACATGTCAAATTTAATAGAACTTTTTAATAGTCTTTAACGCCCGCTTTACTACTGAGGCACCACAGGCAATAAACACTGATGATACATGAGATGAAATGATAAATGAGGAAAGGATTTTTTTTAAGGAAGGAGGCGCTCCAGACCTCAGTTTAGAATACCTCCCCGGCATTTGCCATTTATGAGGCCTGAGAAAAACCTTAATCTCAGTCCATTAGTCCATTAGTTCGAAAATTATAAGGGATAACTAGAACCCGAATGAAATATCCGAAACATTGTCATTAATCTCAACAAGAATGAGCCAATGAATGTCCGCTTTGTTTCAAGGAAAACCACCGGATTTCTAAAATTATTCTCGTTCAAGTATAGATAGTGTTGTAACGAATGAAAAGCATGAAATGAATACATCATTTCTAGATTTGCACAATAGTACATCTTTGTTATGGATGTTTTGAGAAAAGGCCACTCATAATAATTGGGAATCTTCCTGCAATTCGGAAAGCATCTGTTGTGCGTTGTGTTCTCATTAACAACGGACCTCAATCACGAGAACGGCAGGCGCACACTACCTGCTCATGAATAATTTTCTCTGTCACTACTTCATTTGCCCGTAACAAAAGCAACAATGGTTGCAATTTTTGCACTTAACCAACAAACGAGAAACAAATATGCTGTGCGCGGTGATTTATAATATATAGAAAAACAATAGCTTTCTACTCTGTTTTAATAATAACTTTTGTTATTTTCAGCGACATACGAATATACAAATAAAAGTAGTGGTGACCCCTAGTGGATAGGAAAGTTTAATTACTAATATTAAGTTCCGTTTAATCTATGAGAAAAAACAGGTGCCTTATGGACCTACTTACCCTCGTATCACTGGTTTGTTCACTCCCATCTTCTCAAAGCTAAATATGCAAATGTTTATGTACGTTTTTCTATAAATCAACTAATTCTATTTTTATTACATTTTGGATGATAATATTTTAGAATCACTACCAATAAGAAATGTGAATATTTCCTCTCTCAGTGTTAGAACATTGATTTTCATCTTTTTCAGCGTAGAAACCCTTTAAGTTTGGAACAATGAAAATTATGACGGTAGTGCGCTTGCGCGTGGTGTGATAACATTTTTAATGAAGTTTAACGCCTGTTTTTAATACAGAGGCACCACAGGCGATGGACACTGATGTCACATGATATGAAATGATGTAGGGAAAGGATTTTTAAAGGAAGAAAACGTTCCAGGTCTAAATTTAGAGTACCTCCCTAGCATGTGCCATTTATGAGAAATGAGGAAAACCCGGAAAAAATATTCAGTTAGAGAGGACGGTCCTGGCAGAATTCGAACCCCAGAACTCCCCCTCACGAGTTCGCGCCTTAACGACCTCGGCCACTCGTGACAACACATCGTGATTTTGCACAATCAGCTGTTAGAAATAGTCTTGAACGTGACTGGCGTAATGTGGTTGGGCTCCATCTTGCTGAAAGAAGAACCCATCCGGTATTTTAGGGATTACATAGTTTTCCAGCATATCAATAGGTATGTTTTGTTTCTGTCACTATGCTTTCAGCGAAGAGAAAAGGTCCCATCACAGAATTACAAGTCAAATCACGTTAAATTTAGAGCTACCAGGTTCGTATTCTATTACGACATGTGTGTGTTCTTCTCCCCATGTTTTACAGTTATGCTGGTGTACTTTTGGTAGTTGATTTTTTTATTTACTGACGCTCTTTAACATCTCAGGTCATCAACGTCCCATTCAATTCAGAGCGTGAAACGGCAGACAAATTTTGCTCAGAGGCCTCTTCTTTCAGGCTTGAGGTTCTTTTTCGTGCCGTAAATGTACGACACGGGCTCACGGCTTTACTTCCCTTCCGAAGGAAGTCATACCTATGATTTTTAAGACCGAAAAAAGCCATCGACCTGGCCGGGATTGAACCCGCGATCTTGGGTTTACTAGGCAAGTATGGTTACTACTACACATTCAGGACCGTCAAAAAAAAAAAAAAAAAAAAAAAAACCGAAATCAGACCATTTAGTGTGGGGGTTTTTCTGAAACACAACCTTTAAAAATCATTCCAGTGGCTGTAATTTTTTCCCTCCAAGAAACTTGATAATGACACTGAAATAAAATAATAAAAGTGATTTTGAAAATAACCGAAATCAGATTATTAGGAATGAGGGTTTTTACCTGAAACCCAAAAATTAAAAATCGTTCTAGCGGCACCAATATTTGTTTTTTCGCAACAAAACTCCGTATAAACCATTGAAAAAAATAATAAAAACATTTTCTGAAAATCAGCGAAATCAGACAATTGAGACCGAAACCAAAAATTAATAGCTCTAGCGGGAAAATGTATTTATTTTTACAACGAAACTCTGTATGAAATGTTTAAATAAAATAAGGAAAATAACTTCTGAAAACTAGAAAAATTGATCCATTAACAGCGGCTGTTTATCTGATACCTAAAATTTAAAAATTGCTCTAGCGGCATCAATAATGTTTTTTCGTAAGAAAACTTGGTATATACCGTTTAAATAAAATTAGAAAAATTGGTTGTGAAAATCAGGGAAATCTCATTTCTAGGAGTGAAGGTGTACCTAAAAACGAAATGCGCTCTAGCGCCATGAATTTGTCTGCTCTAGCTCTGAAATGACTTCACAACGTCTACCTGCTGAGGAATTCGCTTAGTTTACTCAGCTCCTGCATGACGGACTTTTACTAGCAATTCCAATGAATTTATCATCACTTGGTCCGACGTACCTGTCCCCAAGTGAACTCATTTAGCACTCGCTAAAATGAAATCCGCTACTTGTCATATCGAAGCAAAGTCAATCACGGCTTGTGGTAAACTAACCAAATAAAATGTCCTCAACAATTAACGTTAAAAAATATAGCACAAGTTTAAATTTTTATTCATTTTAATCCCTGACAACAAAGCATTAAACAGTTATTTCATGACGTATTGGAAAGCCTGTCTCTCTAACCTGCAATTGAAACCCAATGGTGGAACTGCCGATAAACCACCGCTCCTGCATCGAGTGGTGGTGGGTAAAGGGATGCTCTCAAATACGTCACAAATCCCGGTTTCAAAATCTATGGGTAACAACACAAAGTACAGAGAGGAAATCTATCTCCGCGCCGTTTGTGCATTATAGGTGCCATTTTCAGCTCACCGACCAAACGCTTTCCTTTAAACCGAAATGGAATACATTCATCTGTCGATGCTCTCAGATACTATTGTGCACTATATTAAGAGACGGAAATTAGCATGCCAGAGATATAGGAGTACAAGTTCTACTTGCACGTAATCAAACACCGTACATTCTCACGCTTACATTAGGTACAACTAAATGGTGAAATGACTTTCCTATCTTTTGGAATCGATAACACGCGTGTGATTTCGATAAATATACTATGTATAAGTCATAGGACCTATTTTTATTCTTGCGGGCTAGAGACAACATGAAAAATCTAAGATATACGATTGAAAGTATATGGATTTACTGCCGAATGATACCACCTACGGAAGGCTGGATATGGGCAGCCCTCCTAGGGAAGAAGTAAAAATCAGGCAACAGGACAAAATTGGTTTATGATGGCATGAGAAAAAGCTGCACAAATCTACTTACACAGGGTTGCAAATACATCATAGGACGGGTCTTCCAGGTAATCCACCGCCTTGGAAATAGTTTCCAAGTACATCAACTGTTCGTTGCCAGCGATGGAGAAGGCGCTGAATACCATCTGCTGCATCTTAGTTACTAAGTGAGCCCATAATACTTTTTCGTACAGTCTTTAAATGTTTTAAAATTAACTAATGAAATTAGTAATTATTTTCACATACGCACATTATTCACTTTTCGTGACCTCCATTCTTGACTACTGTAGCTCACCAATTAAACTTAGGGACACGCTCAGACACTTGACGTTACAAGCAGGGCTGAAAGCACTAGTGCTGCTACTGGAATCATGTGGAATTTCCTGCTGCTACAGCAACGCCAGAGCTGCTGGCTGCAGTCCCAAGTTGAGTGTAATTTTTTTAAAAAAAAATAATGTAACATATCTGTTTTCTGTGAAAAATGAAGTAACAGTGCATTGTAACGCGAGTAAAATATTACGCTTGACGGCATACGATCACCTTCTTTTCGTTAATATAATCGATAGGGGCGGGCAAATTACAGTAATGAGGGCATTGTTAGGCGGAAGAAATATTGTAACGGTGGAAAACGTGCTCTTATTCCAATTCGCGACTAATTCAAAACACACACACACTAAAAGTTCCTTCCTCCAAGGTCCTTCTTGAGTTTTGATAAGCGGAAATAGTCACTGGGGGCCAGATCTGAGCTATAGGGTGGATGGTCGATTCTGCTTGAAGCATTCCTTCACAGCTTCCTTTGTTACAAGAGCTGTGCCCACAGGCGCGTTGTCGTGAAGAAGGCGCACACCACCACTCAGCTTTCCTCGTCTTTTCTCTTTGATGCAAGCACGTAGTCCGTGCAGTAGGTCAGCACAGTACTCCCCATTTACTGTGGTGTTCCTCTCCTTGAAGTCAATGAAGAGTATTCCTTCATAGTCCCAAAAGATTTTGGTCATGATCTTCTCGGTTGACTGAGTGACCTTGGCTTTTATAGGTGATTTACGCCACTCCATTGATTCTCTTTTGGACAAAAGATCATAGTAGAGGATCATAGTTTCATCTCCTGTAACAATGGTTTGCAGAACTTCTCCCGCGTTGCCACGGCAGAGCTGTAAAAATGACAACAGATGACTCGTTGCTGCTTTTGGACTAAGGAAAGAAGTCTAGACATTAACCTTATTCGTGTTTAAATGTCCATGAATAATTCGAAGGACTGTTATATTAGAAAGGCCCAACCTTGCTGCTATTTCTGTAACTTTGATTCGCCGATCTTCCATAATTTACCTTTCCACAAGAGCTATGTTTTTAGCAGTGAGCTCCACCAGGGGCAGACCTGCACGCTCTTCGTCTTCAATGCTTTCTCGACCCATTCGAAAAAGTTTGGCTCAATCTTTTACATAGATTATGAGAGGGATGCTTTCCCATATACACTGATCAATCGTCGTTTAATTTCCTTTTGTGAAGAACCCAATAACAGCTCGAACCTCCATTTTGAATATGTTACAATCTTGTACTCGTAGCTTTCTTTATGCAACTATATCTGAACAACTGAACATAGCGGACCGCATACCTTAACAGATAAGGTATGATACCAGATAAGGGTTTTATGAAGGCGGGGTTCGAAACTTTTTTCCTACCCTCGTATTTTGAAAATTATAGGCCATTTATTTCGTATTTTCTCCGCGAGAGCCAAAATCTATGTACAAGTCCTAAAAAATAGTTTTCCTACTGCTGAATTTTCAAACTGTTGAACATTACATTTTTAATTTTTTATTGGAAATCCATAATTGTGTTGTTTAGTTAGAGTGTGTATATTATTCAAAACTTCTTAATTTCTGTAAAATGGATACTGACTATTGTTGTCATTATACTACACAATTATTGATAGATATTAAATATATTTCAGAAACTTTAGGGTTGGAATATATTTGTATTATCAAATTTTTGTAATTAATTTGGTAAGCAATATTAAATTATTTATCAATACTTAATTGCAAATTTGGAGGGAAGATTGAGGAAATTGGATAATCGTCAAGCCGAAATGTAGTTACAGATTTGTCGAAATCTTAATCCTGCAATTTCTAAGTCAAATATTTCAAATTTCATTTCTCACTCTCGCGTTCATAAGCAGGTCCAGAGAAATTTCATTAATTCTGTCATTATGTGTTTTGCATTGAAAAAAATATTTTCTTCATATTATCAAATATAATATTCAGATATGGGAGTATTTTAGCAATGAAAATAATTTAATGGTATTTTATGCAACTAGTATCATAATATAATATTTTATTAGCGATTTTTACCAAAAATAAAGATGGTTTAAAGTTCTCCAATACAAAAGGAATATTTATGAAAAATAATATCGCAAATATTCCCCATACAGCCCATAAGCAGCCAAAACACTACAGTAAATGAAATTTTGAAAGATCGCTTCATCACTCATACTGGCATCAACTTTTTTTTTTTTTTTATCAGTTATTAAGAGTCTGGGGACAAAATGCAGTAATGGGTTTCAGTTGCCAGCAATGCACATTCGCTGCCTACAGCTCCGATTTCTACTGGCCTAATAACACGTTATGATGATACATTACCTTTAGTTAGAAAAACAGGCAGGTAACCAATATATCATTAGGCATGACATGTAGAGCCGCATCTGTTAGTTGGATATGGTTCTCTCTCCTTATTCCCAAAACATTGCATTATGAACCTTAATTAGCATGGCCGCGAAGTGTTTGTTTTTATCCGCAAAGAGGATTATACTCCGCTCCATTTTTGAATCAAGTTGCTTCGACAATTTCGGTGCGTTCCCTACAAAGTGAAGACACCCCCATGACCTTTTTCTGACAAGCTCATTCCATTTGTTTTAATTTGTAGAATGTGTTGATGGAATTGTCTTGTGCTACGGATGACGTTTCGCTTTTGTTTTTCTTTCTTCTCGTTGGTGAATAAAAAATACCTCGCGGCCGTTACAGCGAGTTTAAAGGGGGCCTGCTGTAACATAGGGAAGGAAACTGGTGGTTAAGTCTTTTTGTTTAATACACGCAAACAAACTTTAAAATAAAAGCTGTAAAAGCCCAATTGCAGCACTAATCAACAATAAATTTTAATACAGGGCATTTTATGCTCTGCGCCCATATTTTATAGCCTGTCTCGATCAATCAAACATCGCCTGAAATGCACATAGCCAAGTATGTTCACTTTAGTTACCCGGCCTCTCACGTAGTTTTGCATGATAAACAAGCATTGTACACAAGTGTCAGTATCTCATTTAATTTTAATACAATTGTCGCGTGTGTTTAGTAATGCTTGTAGTTCAGAAACGCATTCTTAGGTACGAGGGTAAGTCATTAAATAAGCTACAAATTGATGTGGGGTACTATATGTCTGAATGAGGCACCTGGCGCTATTTCCACCAGATGACACCATTAGTTTGGTGGCATGGTGGACATTCGATACGAGGCAATCGATGTTTACAATAACGAAACAATAGTTGCAACATGGCAGCGTTTTCGAGTGTACAATCCTCTAGCAGGGCTCAGCTGAGCGATTTTGTAAGAAAAAGAGATGGAATCAAAGAATGTTCCTATTCACGGAGAGATGCGCCTGTTATGCCAAGTTGTTTACAAGAACTTCCCTGAAGGACGGACAAGTATCGAAGATGAACATCGCGTAGGCCGGCCAACAAAGGTCGACACAGAAGCGGATTTGCAACAAGTTAAAGAGTTAATCCGAGCAGACAGAAGGGTAACTTTAGACACTATAGACGCCGCTATTGGTTGTTTCCTGCCATGGCATACCTAATAATGTATGACAGATTTGGTGTTCACAAAATGTGTGTATGATGGGGCCGCCCATGCTTACTCCAAACACATAATGCAAAGAATGGGTCTGGCATTTCAATCGCTACCAGGATTAAGGACACGATATGAGCCAAAATAGTCAGAGTTGATGAGTTTTGGATTCACCGTTGCCTCGTAAACCCAAGATCGCGATCGGGCGTACAATCCTAAGTATGTAAAGCCATGGATCCCGTGTCTCACATTTACGGCACGCAAAAGAACCTCAAACCTGAAAGTAGAGGCCTCTGAGCAAAATTTATCGGCCGTTCCACGCCCTGACTTGAATGGAACGCTGATGACCTGAGATGTTAAAGAACGTCTGGTCTGTAAACAAAACAAATAAAATCACAATTATTTGTCCGAAACAAAGCAGCCTATACAGTGGAAACATCCTACCCGTCTGCGTTTAATAAAAGTTTAAATTGGAAACACCCTCTAGGAAAGTGATGTTCACAGGCTGCTGGTATCATTTGCTGATTTGTTTATAGGACACGTCAATAACTGCTTTCTGGCCGGTCTTCGAGCTTTCCTTCCAGCTTCTAGAAGTCTGCACACTGTTGAAGCACCGCTTTTCACCCCGGGAGCCTCCAAATTTTTTCGTAAATCAAAACTGTTCTTTTGGATTAATTTTGCTGGTTCTGATTAGATAGGCCTCATATTTCCTGAGCATTTCATTTTCAGCCACATCGTCCTTTCCTTTGGTATGAATTTTACCTAATCTCGCTTTTCCTTATAAGTATATAATTACCAGCACCCAGGCATACATTGCATTCAGCTGCTATCTGTCTTTGGTTCATATTACTAAATTCATGAATCCATCTTTTAAGGACAATGTCGTGAACAGGACTTTGAAATACCCAGATCTGAACTGACCCGTCGAATTGATTTCAGCAGGCTGTACTAAAAAGCTTTGCCTAAAATCTTCAACTTTAACTGCTGTTCTCTTCTTTTTTAACACAGAACCTGTTTCTAACAGCTGATTATGCAGTCACAGTGGTACGACGCTCTGGAGCATTTGCACCATGTTCCTACCTGAATCTTCTTTGCACTGCAATTGGGAATTTTAATTCCGCTAATCAATAACATTTCACTTTCTGCTGAACTGTGAATTCCGCCATTTTAACTCTGTATGTTGTCATGTCACGCGCTGGCGCACTAGCGTCATAATTTTCATTGTTGACAATACTTGCGAGAGTTTCTACACAAGATAAGATGGAAAGCATATTCCAAACTTAATTGAGTGAGGAAATATTCACATTTGTTATTGTTAGTGATTTTACTATGTCCTTTGTAACACTAACTTAAAATTCTTAACATAAAAAATACACCGGTGATTTTTTTTAATGTAATTAATATGAGTCGACCAACCAAGTATGGAATCAATGTAAATACCTCAGCCATTGCGAGTATTACATTTAAATTGAAACAGGTAGTTTAACTTCACCTGCCATCTGTCATGTATTAAGTAATCTAAAACAGTAACTAGATATAACTGTTATATACCAGTATATTTTTACTCTCAATATTATTTTCAAATTCAACTTCTTAAGTGGAGTTAGGGCTGCACCAACTTTGTATACACGAGTCCCCACTGCTTTCTACTCCCATGATTGGAGAATTATCTACTTTGTTTGTCTAATAATATTCGTGCTCCATAAAATTCCGTTCAACATTTTACTTGAACCTCTTGTGTGATCTGCATAGCAGCTTCCAGAGTCATGAATTACTTATCGATCCCAAATAATTAAATATTTTACTAGTGTACTGGTCCCTTGAGGTAATTTAATAAATTATTTATAAATTAACTATTAATAATCCGTGTCAATCCAACGCCACACTACATGCGGAAATCGTCAAGGTTGGGCAAAGGGTTTCATTTCCTGGGGCTTGCTGATAGAGCAGAGGAAGTGAACTTTAAAATTAAATCTCCTTGCTTCCGGGCTAACTCTAAGAGTTTCTTATTATGAACTGTGGGGTTACGGGTTGGAACTGTCAAATAAGAAACATATATTAGGAAACGAAGGAAGATTATTTGAAAAAGTTCTCAGAATGAAAGACAAAATAAAGACTAATTGTTTGGAATTTCTTCTTATTTATTTCTCAACATAATCTCCCTCAACACTAATGAGTCGGTCCTGGTGTTGCAGTAGTAACCATACTTGCCTTCTAAACCCAAGATCGATGGATTTTTTCGGGCGTAAAAATCCTAAGTGTGGCTTCCTTCGGAAGGGAAGTAAAACCGTGATCCCGTGTCGTAGATTTACGGCACGAAAAAGAACCTCACGCCTGAAAAAAGAGGCATCTGAGCAAAATTTATCGGCTGTTTCACGCCCTGGTTTGAATGGAACGCAGATGACCTGAGATGTTCAACAGCGTCCATAAATAAAGCAAATCAAGCATTATAGCACTTTATCCAATGATGTTCCATACCATCTCAGGCCTTGAAAATGTTCCCCAATTGATGCTTCCAGTTCTTCGTCGGATAAAACTGGAGGATTCAGAGGAAAAACAATCAAAGTCCACTTTTGATGAAATTTGAGATTGTCAATGGGTTGTAGGTGTATGGTTACATTTCAACACATTCATACGGAAAAAATCACACGTAGTCGATAAAATTCAGCATAGAAAAAATAGTGTCCAGGGGAAAAACAATCGAAGTGCTGTTTAAAATACCTACAATGAAACCATAGCAAGAAAGGGAACTGATGAAGCTTCATCAACATTGTTTCCATCACCTGGACCTATAAGTTCGAAATTTGCAAATGTTGTGTCATTCATGCCTCGGTCAAAATAAAAAGTATAGCATTATTCGCGACCTTTGTGTTATGGTTCATAAGTACAGCATTTTTGAATCAATAAAAGTGACTTTTCCCCATTGGAGGCCACAATTATATGGAATGTGACAAAGATATGGGTTTAATAAATCAAAAAACCCTTGCTGCAACATCCAGCGATTGGAATGAGACATCAGAAGATGCCGCGAGAAACCAGCTCCCTTCAATATCACCGAGTGTTACCAGGACATTTTTAAATAGTGATCTTCATTTCTTAATGAAGAATACAGAAAGACAGGTCCAATGAAGATAAGAGAAATACGAGAAACTGTAGCTGCCAAAACCTCTTCTAGAACAGTCGAACAACCTACAATGACTACTGGGAGTTCCGTTTTATTACTGACTGACTGAGCAGCCTGCCCCTTCCTATTTCCAAGACAAAATATGATGACCTACAATGTCTGAAGAGATTCTATTCCTAAAATGCTCAGCTCTATTTGTCAAAGTTAAATGTGAAAGGTAATGAATAATTTTGATTGAATGATTATTTTCAATACTGTTGCATTAATGTTTACATTTTCTTCAGTAAATATCTAGTACAACATGGTACATTCCACAATATAGTTAGCAAACGATGTTTTTATCTACAAGTATGTGTGTGTATTTTTATTGTTAATTAATATGAACAAATAAGACGCTAATTTCAAAAGAACGGACTGTTAGAAAACTACCTTAAGAATTGTTCTAGAAAAAATAATTTTATTTACATAAAGTGTTTAATTTTATAGCGTTTTTAAACTTCAAACTACATTCCTCTAAAAAGTGGACTTTGATTGTTTTTCCCGTGTATCCTTCAAATGTATTTCTACCAAAGAGTTTTCTGAATTTTAGGAAGAGATTTAAGATCCATTCAGTCAACTTTGTGGAATAAGGCGGATATGCCTGTAAAGCATTGCAATGAAATGTATGATGGCGGGCATTATCACTTTCATCTTCTTTAGTTGGGACAAAAGTTTAGAATTATATGTTCTAGCAATAAATGTGTCTTTAGGAAGATGTTCAACAGCAGGATATCTTTAGCATCCCAGAAAATTGTTATTATGTTCTTTCTCGCCGACTTCACATGTTTGGCCTTCTTTTGGAGGTGGAAAATCGTGATATCCTCATCGTTTTGTCCTTGATGTGTAATAATGAGCCCATGTTTCATCACTAGCTATGAACGTCTCGCTACCGAGGGACCAATTCCAGGAAAATGTATAGCCGTTGCTCGGTTTCGCATTATGACAAGGCATGGCTATCTACAAGCCCACTACACCGCATAGGTTTAGCTGACGACGATCTGCCCTCTTTGTCGAACGTCAAGGATGTAGAGGATTATCTATCTACATGCCCAAGGCTGGAACATCTGCCCGATGATATTACTCTGCGCTACTGGAGGCTCGACGTCAAATGGCCGAACAGTCACGGACAGGCGTTGGCTGAATAAATAAATAAATCACTATTTACGAATTGATGGATAAAATCAATCGGTTCCCTCTAAACACGTGTAAAACTTTGCATATGGATTTGCATTGTGATTCGCTTTTTATCGGGTCTTATCAGTAGCTCCCTTCATCTTACAGAATATTTTTTCTTGCATAGTTTCTCAGTAAAAATGCAAAATACCCCATTCAGCTTCCAAAACTTTTGACACCTTTAGCCGCGAATCCTCCAATTACATATTCTGCACGTTTTCCAACAATTCCAAGTATGGTGGCAGATTTTGCCAGTCCACCAGTTTATCTTCAAAACTTTTACGACCGCGTTTAAACTCGGCGTCTTACTTGGAAACAGTTGAAAATGATTTCACAGTTTCCCGCTAGCTGTTTATCATCACTGTGTGAATTTCTGTTGTTTTCATACTTTTCCTCACAAAAAATTTAATCACTGCAGGCTGTCCGATATTTGCTCCTATTCCAGCGCACTCCAACAAAGAGTACATTACCCCCTACGGTCTTCACCGAGCGAAACGTTATTGCACAGCAGTTTCTGCGGAAAATGATCGCTTTTGATATGGTAATTAGTTGGAACTACCGCTGCAATCTATATACGGGCGATACCAAGAAATTTTCTTATTTTAACGCAAACTAAATTTATTATTTTAATTAAAAATAAACAATTAAGATGAACAGAGAGCGCAGTAAAACGCAAGAAAACAAAAGAGTGTGACTTTGATAGAACTTTCATATTTTATATCATACGAGAAACGTTAGAAATTTAATTAGAAAGAAGAGGCCTCTGAGCAAAATTTGTGAGTCGTTTCACGCCCTGATTTGAATGGGACGCTGAAGACCTGAGATTTA
The DNA here is from genome assembly GCA_030762175.1 of Metallyticus violacea. Taxonomy (NCBI): domain Eukaryota; kingdom Metazoa; phylum Arthropoda; class Insecta; order Mantodea; family Metallyticidae; genus Metallyticus; species Metallyticus violacea. Next base: position 11,392,142 of record CM060840.1, on the reverse strand, counting down.
AAGTGTCCGTGAATAAACCAAATAATAAAATAATTAATTAATTAATTAATTAATTAAAAAGCTCATTTCATCAGTGTCCACCGCCTGTGGTGCCTCATTAGTAAAAAATGACGTTAAACACTAGTAAAAAAAGCAGAAGACCGATTACAGCTGGGTCAATGTGTTCGTCAGCGGCAGGGAATCTACACACAAGAATGTATTAATCGACGTCAACATAGCGGTCTCCCAGGAACATTCAGGTTGTGGCTGACAGGTACATCAACTTTAATGCCAAACAGGTCTGGGAGTTGCAATCCTGCACACTATTACTCATGACCACCTGAATATGAAAAAGGTGTGCCCACCCAGGGTTGCAACTTGACGCAAGCTTAACTTGACGCAAGCACAGAATGACAAAAGAGTAAAAGTTTGTCGTCAACTACCGGAAATGCATAATGAACATCCGGTTTTTTGGAGAAGCTGGTGCTTGGTGACTAGTTATGGTGTCACTACCACAAACTTCAGAAGAAAGTCCAATCCATGGGAGACCCCAGCCCAAGAAATTTCGTGTTGCTCCACCTACGGGATTGCCGTCTTTTTGGATACTTGAGGCACATTGTAATGAATGGATTGGCTTCCTCAATGAACGACTGTCAACAGCGAGATCCCCTTACACCGCTTAGACGCTCAGCGCAAAAGGTGAAGTGGTCGACAGGAGTGATCTTCCAGCATGAAAATGCACGACCCCACACTACAACCGTAAAGTGGCAACACTAGGGTGCATTATTGTGCCGCATCCTACAATATTCACCGAATTTCGCTTCGTCTGATTATGACGTATTGGTCAACATGAAAGAGTCGCTGCGAGGAGCTCAGCAACAAGAAGGAAATTCAGGCAGCTTTCCACGAATGCTGGCATAGCACCCCCAATCATTTCGCGTCACCATAATGAAGTTACCAAGAAGGTGATAGCGGTGTACAGGTTTCGTTAGTGTATTGAGAGATCCCATACGCACTGAACCATGTTACATATAAGGTACAAGAAAGATAGGTCATATTACTCTGTAGGCACAAAGCCCTGTTCAACGGCGGACGCCATGTGGCCCGCGGTACCCTTTTATGGAACCCTTCACAACTATTTCCCAAATTATATTGTAATTAATATTTGAAGGCATTTTTTTTAATTATTTGGATAAAAAGTTGTGCTTTTCGTTTTAAAACACCGTCCTCAAGCTCCGGAAATTCGTTATAAAGGCATTTTTATTCTTCAAAACAGGCCGCCATAAACTACCTACCATGACAGTGTTTCGCCAAAACAAACAGAACATCCAATTTGCCCACAAAGTAAAACTTTAATTCCAACAAAGTGTTGCAACAAATGAACAAATTATTTATAACAGCCTTACAATAGGAATGCTCCGAGTTCCTTACTGCCACGGGTGACAGATGTAATTAAGGCGCAGACTCGTGAACGGTAAGTCTACGGTTCGAATACCGCCAGGACCGTCCTCCGTGACTGGGATTTTTCCAGGTTTTCCTCAGTCCTCATAAATGGTAAATGCCACTCTTTACGACAGCTGTTGATGAACCAAAACATTGGCCCGGCTTCCCGTTTTTTGCGACAAGGGAAGGACGAAAGTCACACGGATCTGGGTTCGGACTGTATGGAGGATGAGCAAATTTTGTATGTTCTTTTCCTTCTGGCAAACGTGAGAGCATGCATTGTCATAGTTATTTTGGAGCTCTGTCGTGCCTTGGCAAAAAGAGAGAAGTTCTGCAAACCATTGTAACACGAGATGAAACTATGGTCCTCTACTATGATCCCTTGTCCAAAAGAGAATCAGTGGTGTGGCGTAAACCTGGCGAAGCACCGCCTCTAAAGGTCAAGCTCACTCAGTCAACCAAGAAGATCATGGTCACAATCTTTTGGGACTGTGAAGGAATACTCTTCATTGACTTCAAGGAGAGGAACACCACAGTAAATGGGGAGTACTATGCTGGCCTACTGCACGGACTACGTGCTTCCATCAAAGAGAAAAGGCGAGGAAAGCTGAGTGATGGTGCGCGCCTTCTTTACGACAACGCCCCTGTGCACACAGCTCTTGTTGCAGAGGTAATTGTGAAGAAATGTGGCTTCAAGGAGATCGATCATCCACCCTACAGCGCAGATCTAGCTCCAGTGTCTATTTCCTCTTCTCAAAACTCAAGAAAGACTTTCGAGGAAGGAAATTTAAATTGACGAAGAAGTGATGGATGCTGTTTATGCCCATTTTGCTGATAAGATTTCTGATATTTGGGGGGGGGGGATGGAAAAGTGTGTTGCAATAAAGGTAACTATAATGAAAAGTGAAATATAGTTTTTGTCTTTATCATACCTAGAAAATGGTTGGGCTTGAAACTTATGGACGTACGTCGTACATGAAATGAAGTGATATGTTGGGAAAGGATTTTTTTTAAGGAGAGAAATATTCTAGGTATAAGTTCAGGGTACCTCCCCAACAATTGCCATTTATGAGGACAGAGATAAACCTGGGAAAACCTCATTTTCATGAGGACGGTCCTGGCGGGATTCGAATCCTAGACCTCCCGTTCACGAGTGCGCGCCTAAATGACCTCGGCCACCCGTGGCGGTATATCCCGACTATGACATTAGGGGGGGGAAATTTCTCAGTCTTGATTAGCCCTCGTAATTGCGAAAACTTGAATTATTGAGAGGATATTAGGTTTGCTTCTCCGAGAGTTACCGCTAAGATTGCCGGCCCAGCAGCTGTTGAGAAACGGCAGACAAAACAGTGAAAAGCCCGATTTGTTATTTCCTATACTTAGAACTTAAGTTAACGCACATTACCTCGCTAATGAAAATTAACCATTAATTTGTAAACCAAAAATATCTATGCAACACATTTTAAGCAGTTCGATGGGAAATGAGTCGTTAAATTTCGTAAGTGATGCAATCATAACTGCTTCAATATATCTGCAGCTCAGATGCATTTACAAAAACGCAGGAGCTGGGTAAACTAAGTGAATTCTCCATCTAGTAGAGTAACTTTAAAAAAGAACATAAAACCCAATTTATGGCCTTATTAATTAATGAAAGGAAATAAGTTATGACATTACTGTGTGGTATTAGGGGAACAAAATTAGAATACTTGCAATATATAAGTATTATAAAAGAGAAACCACATTTTTACACTTATCATTATTATTATTGAGATTAACCCACAAGACATGCAGTGTGAGTATTTATAAATATTTTTAAATGTAACATGTAAAATGTTTATGAATTAAGCCCTTGATATCTTCTTTACATTCACTAAAATTGAGAGAAATAACAGAAAGTTTCGAGTTATATTCTGTATTTAAGATGATGTTCATATGTTTCAGTAAAACAAAAACATGTTACTATTCAGAAACAAATGCAATGTACTAAGCAAATAAAACAGTCGAAAGTTATATCGATTTTCAGTGGCTTTGAAATTTAATTTAAATGTTATTAATATGTAACGTAAACGTTTTCTGAAGGTTATTACAGAGCGCTCTTACATACAAATATAATTCTCAAACATATATTAGATTAATATTTCACATTTGCTATCTTTACGACGATGTTTTTATTAAATATAAAACATGTGTATCGTCATAAACACAGTTTATATGTTGAATTAATTTGCCCGTTTGTTTTAAAACAATAAAGAGAAAATTAAACGCAAGAGCGCTTTCTAAATTTCGGTTTTCAAGCGTACCTCCACCCTTAATGGTCTAATTTACCTAATTTTCAGAAACTGTTTTTTTTAAGGCATATACGGGATTTCGTCGCAAAAAAAAAGCAAATATTGGTGCCGCTAGAGTAATTTTTAAATTTTGGGTTTTAGGTATACCCCTACTCCTAATAACCCGATTTCAATGATTTTCAGAAACTATTTTTTTTTTATTTGATCATATGATACACCGAATTTTGTCGTGAAATAAAAAAACAAATATTTGCGCTGCTAGAGCGATTTTTAAATTTCGCTTTAACCCCACTCAGTTTTCAGATATTCCTCCACCTCTAATGGCCCGATTATCATAATTTTCGGAAAATACTTTTATCAATTTATTTTAAAGAAATATACCAAGTTTTGTAGGGATGAAATGGCGGCCGCTATAGCGATTTTTACGTTTTATATTTCTCTTTTCTTTAGATTAACCCTCATCTCCAATGGTTCAATTTTCTGGTTAACGAACTCGGCGAATCTCTGCTACTTAATGGTTATATGCAGAGTTTCGTTGAGAGGTAAAAAAACTGTGACCGCTAGAGCGTTAACGGACTAATATTTATATGTATATTCATTGTTATGTCGGATCGATAGAGATTTCAAGAAAATTTTCAAAAATCGTTACATGGGTACAAACACAATACATGCATTTTACATTTTTTTTTTTTTTTTATTTAGATTAAACCTCACCCCCAATGGTTCAATTTTCTGGTTAACGTACTCGACGAATTTTTTGTTAATTAATGGTTATATGCAGAGTATGTCGAAGGAAAAAAAATTGTGACCGCTAGAGCGTTAACGGGACTAATATATATATATATAGTCATTTTTTATTTTCGGTACCTCGTAGGTCGGCTCGGTGGAGATTTCAAGAAATTTTTCAAAAATCGTTTCATGGGTACAACCAAAATACTTGCATTCTTTCCGAATGCGCTAAAACAGGCACATTTATATTCAAAAAGCCTTCCAAAAATATAACAAACCGTAAAGTAATGAGCTGATAAACAAGAAAAACACAGCAACTAAAACATAACACTAGGAATACAATGAAATTAACTGAACGACAAAATGAAAATCAATAATACGTATGCTAAATTAAACCACAAGAGATAAACGTGTTTTAAAATTAAAGCAAGTGCTAAAAGGTTGAAATTTGATAAAGTGACAAATGAATGCCAAGGGCTAACTGAGGTATCAAAATGCTATATTTGATTATCCAACAGTAAACAGTGAAGTTTATGTGAACACTTTCACAAGTGGAGGATAATAAATAGCCAAAACAGTGGTTAGATTGGATATCTACAGGGAGAAGGAGAAGAGGAAGACCGGGAACATATTTGGCAGGACTCGGTGAAGTAATATTGCAGAAATGAAACTTGGAAGAGTGGCGAAAAAGAAATTAGACACAGAAGATGCTAAAGCACTATATAATAAATACACACGGTATTAGCATCATAGCGCTCTATAGAGCATAAGTTTACGAGCATTAATTAAAGCACGATAACTGTGTAGTATGCCTGAGATGGAATGCAAGTCATCAGATCCGTAACCAAAGTCGAAACATAACCCTATTGAGTATTACTCACCTCTGAAATCCACTTTGCATATTTTGTCGCCTTTCCACTTGGCGGCAACCTGGAAATGCTTGACGCGTAATGTAAGCGACATGACTGAGCAGAGCAGGAGGCACACACTACATGCACTGCATGGCTCACATTAAACCACTTGCCACGGCTCCTCGTGAGCCACTACCAAGCACAGCCCATGAGCCCAGACACTCGGAGCAGCAATGGTCTAGCGCATGCGCCCAAAACATCACCTTCATGCTAGTTACGTAAATATGGGTCACGTGCGCTCTTCGCTCCGCTTCTGTTTTGTTTCGCTTCTCGCAGATGTCGATACACCTTAAGCATTACTTTTAATAAAAAGGGAAAAATATAAAAATTCAGATTACATACTCAAAAACAAATTTACTTCAGAAGAATTTTGAGAATCCCTGTAATTTGCTGTACATTTGTTTATCTTGCTTATCTATTTAAGCAGTGTAAGGAAGCATAATTAACGACATTAATGTATTGTTGAGCGGCGGATGTCTGTTAATTGAATGTTTGCCTGGAAGTGTTGATGTATGAGATACACATAACATTTGGAGAAGGTTTATCGCAAAGATCGATCAAAAAGACTAATACCTATAGATAACAGAGGGGATATGGGGAGGGAAAGTGAGACACGGGGAGAATGGCTCGGGGGTAAGCGATCTACTATGTATATGACACAATCAGAGTAAATATGTAACATATGTATGTTGGTGTGTATGTGTCTATGTACGAGGGTATACAAAAAGGTTTGCCAATGTCATGTTAAATTCCAATCTAAGAACTGAATTTGAAAACTTATCCTTACAATCCTTCAAAGCACTCTCCATCTCTCTTCAATCACAGCTGTAGACGGTGCAACCACTTGTCAAAAGCACTACGGTTCTCGCACTGAGATATTGTCAACAGAGCTGAATTTATAGCTTGAGCAGGGTCCTGCACTTGTTTAAAAGATGTTGCAGAAATGCAAGATTTCTCTCAAAAAACAACCAAAAGCCTCACGGTGCAAGGTCAGGGCAGTAGGGTGGATGGTGAAGCGATTGGAATTAGGCGACTTCCAGTTTCCTGAAACTTGCAGCTGTTCGTGCAAAAGCAACAGTCTTTAATTCCTGTCTTTGGACGCCGCTGCCTCAGCCCTTCAAGTAAAGGAACCAAATTATAAGTGTCATAGTATTCTCCATTGATTGTCATTTCTTCTGACATACAGTCAACAACTGATGGTGCTTCATAGTTGAAGAAAACAGTGAACATTCGCTTCCAAGAACGAATTACTCACAGCAAGTTTTGAGCTTTACTTGGGGCGGTATAGCAATAAAACCAACTTTCATCACCAGTGCATATATCTGTCAAACGTTTAGGAACATTTTGGTGTAAACATGCTCAGCAGTTTCCTTGCACATTCCTTTCTCCTCTTCTTCTCTTCATTGGTTAGGGAGTGTGCTACCCATTTTACACAGATAGTTCGTAGCTCTAAATATTTATGGAGTATACTGTCAATGCTGCCAATACTGATATCCACTTCCATTGACCGCCACGAGTGGCCGAGGACGTGGACTCGTGAGCGGGAGGTCTGGAGTTAGATTTCCTCCAAAACCGTCTTCCCTGAATGAGGATCTTTCCAGGTTTTCCTCAGTCCTCATAAATGGCAAATGCCGGGGAGGTACCCTAAACTTAGGCCTGGGACTCTTCCTTCCTTAAAAGAAATCCTTTCCCAATATATCATTTCATCTCATGTATTACCAGTGTCCACCGCCTGATGTGCCTCAGTAGTAAAAACGGGCATTAAACACTATTGAAAAAAAAGTAAGGAAATTCCTGCTGCAATCCTGACCTTCATTACAGACTACTGTAACAATGAGGATCAAAGGAGTGCTTTCCTCGCGCATCCCTCCAGAGAATATTTATTAGTGTAGTAAGAACTATATCACAAACCTTTCTAGCTAACAGGTCTAAATAGTTTAAGTGCTATTTTTATTGAACTTGGTACAATGGACTGTTATGAAACTTATGGATACTATTCTTAAACTAGTTTTACATATTGCAAGTGTAACTTGTCTTTTTTTTTTAATGCAAAAGTAATTAAATTAAGAAATCTTCCAACCAATCTTCCAATTCTTACCGGGAACTGTCTAATGCATTTGATCTTCGGCAAGGGTAAATCAACAAAAATATAAATATATTCTTCATAATCTCTCGCAACTTACTTTGCCAATAGAATGGTCAACATTTAAGAAGACGATATCTCGCAAGATTAATAACTCTAGTGAAATTGTTTTTCCTTTGAAATTTCTTTTAGGGTATTTTTATAGCGAATTCCGAAGGTTGTACCCAGGAAAATATTTTTTAAAAGTTTCTTCAAATTCTACTTTTAGGCACCGAAAATACCAATAAAATATTCATGCATATAAACAATACCTAGAGAAGCAGATAAAGGATAAAACACTGAGATAGTCACAGCTTTTGTATTGCTATACTTCGAACTACTTGTTCTTAGGCAAGAAGATAAGTGAAGGTGATAATAAATATTGAATATTGAAGATAACGTTATGCATGGAAACAGATGAAACAATCAACAAGAGTGAGTGAGAGAGAGAAAAATATATTAATATGTATGATTTAAACCCGGTGGTATACGCGCTTTATCCAAAATTATAGCTGCCATCTCTCTACCTCTGAGATCGCTATGAGTCGGTAACGCATTAATAAGCGTTTAACTAAACACACCATCGAAATATTTGCACCGAGACTGGGAATGCATTTATTTAAAATAATATATACACAATTTCCTTCACTTGTTTTCTTGCATTAGAAGAACTGAAGTATAGCGATACAAAATCTGCGACTTTCATAGTGTTATATCATTTTTGTGCTTCTCTAGTTATTGTTATTTTATATTGTTCATAGTGTTACATTATTTTTCACTTATATTACATGTATGTATGTAAACGCTCTAGCGGTTGCAATTGTTGTTTTTCCCCCTCTCACTCTCCCTTTCTTTATCTCTCAACGAAAATCGGTATATAACGATCAATTAACAAATGATCCATCGAGTCCGTTAACCAGCAAGATTTGAACAACGGGAATAGGCGTTAACTAAAGCGAAAATGGACAAATCGCTCTAGCATTTTGTTTTTCTCAACGAAACTCGGTTTTTTGCCATTTAAATAACATAAGAAAATTAGTTTCTGAAAATCAGAGAAATTGCGTCCTTAAGAGTGGAGGTGTATCTGAAAACCAAAATTTAAAAATGTCTCTAGCGACACAATATTTGTTATTTAACAACGAAACTCAATATATACCTTTAAATAAAATAATAAAAATAGTTCCTGAAAAAATGTAAATCGGATAAGCCTGAAAACCAAAATTTAAAAAGCACTCTATTGTTTAATTTTCTCTCAATTATTTTTTTTTTAAAAAAGGACAAACTGTTTATAACGATGTATACATGTGTATTATATTTAACAAAAGCATTGTGAAATAGGCATCTATGTTTGTATGTAAGAGCGCTCTGTAATAAAACGTCTTCGTTTCTGTTTTTACTACAGTAACATTTAAATTAAATTTCAAAGCCACTCAGAAGCGTTTCCAGCGTTATTGATTGTGTATATTTGCTTTTTACATTGCATTTTTTTAATCGTAACATGTTTTTGTTTTATTAACACCTATAAACTTCTTGTTCTTAAATACACAATAAGTCGAAACTTTCTGTTATTTCTCTCTATTTTAGTGAATGTAAAGGTTACATCATTGGTCATATATTTCATTTAATTAATAATACACCATTAACTTTTGTGATTTAATCTCAATAACAATAAAGAGAAGAATTATAAAAATGTGTTTCTCTTTTTTTAATATTTATAGATTGGAAGAATTCTAATTTTGTTCACCTTTTTTGAAAATTAGAGTAATTTCATTATAAACTTTAATTTTCAAGTGATTTTGAAGGGAAAAATAGACAAACGTAGTTAAGTAATGTATTATAGTTCAATTCTTCTTTTATTAAACAGTTATTAGAGTTTGTGATTCTATTTAACACACAGTAATGCCAAAAATTATTTCATTAATTAATAAGATCATAATGTATATTTTATATTCTTTTTTTTTAAACTATTCTACTTGCTGAGCAATTCGCTTAGTTTACGCAGCTCCGGCGGGACGAACTTTTAATATAATTATGGACTGTATTGAGTTCCTAAAGATTTTTGCTGCATTTTCACTAATACGCTGTATAAATGCACACTAGCCGAGAACAATGATACAAAACTGCAATCAGTAGACGTGAAATCAACACGCTACTATTATGACAAAAACGATTTCATGCAAACTTCGCATTAGCTCTCGTCTACGGTCCGAAGGCAGAAAATGAGGGTCACAAGTAGACTGACGTCATACATGGTCAAGCTGTTACTGTATTCAGTTTGGTAGCTTTGCATTTCCCATGAGAATTCTGTAGAAGGCTTTGTAATGGCACAAAGTCGCCTTTGAAATGAAAAAAAAATGTGGAGGCTATGAAAGAAACGTTTGATCTCCTTGGTGGAATCAGAAAAATAGTTAAGTCAGATAGAAACGAACATATTTTCGTACATTTGGGATCGGAAGGGACATTTTTAATTTTGCCTTTTTGTCTATTTCGGTTTCTGTTGAGTATTTTAAGATTTTTTTTTTTTTTTTTTTTTGCCTGTTTCGGATTGATATTGAGTTTTTCTGCGTTTATTTAAGCATTTTAAAAAGCACATAAAGAATTTCAATGTATCAAAGTGAAAAAAATATATATAAAAATTAAACAGCATGTTCATCTCACAAAAATATCTATCTAGAATATTGTTATACATTTATTTCTTTTCAAGCAGTCATAAACTTTCCCCTCGACTCATTCGTTAAATAGCACAACCTCCATTAGTAAAAAATCCCACGATCACCTCAGGTATACGAATACCAGGAGATAGAGAGGAAGAGGAAAGTGCTGTAGTTTTGAACAGCTTTGGTGAATGACCTTGTATCGATCTGTGAAATGTGTGGTGGGTGTAACTTTTCAAACAATTACAAGAGAGAAAGATGAGAGCGGCACAGCTGTGCAATAAACCGTCCCTACAATGGGTACAGAGCGGAAGTAAGAGAGATACTAATTTGATTCCCCTATAAACGCATGAACAGAAAATGAACTCGATCAAAAACCACTGTGCATCTTTTGCTCATTCGCCAGGACTATTCAAAATTACATTACTTTGTCTTGATCAACATTTCTGTTGAATGTTATGTTGTAACCGGTATGAGTCCTTCTGACATAGTTTGTTTTAAATATGCTCCAAACACTTCAGTGAAAATAAAACGTTTTTTTTCCATGATGAAATGTGTTCTCTGTTACAAGCGGTTGACTATGACAGTTGATACCTTGAAAAGACATCTTGTTGCTTGTAACCAATAAAAGTTGTGTGATATTAAATACCTACTTTCATTAATAATGAGTAATGTTGATCTTTGTTTTCACTTTTAATAAATGTCTTATTTTATCTACACTACTGCCTATTTTCAGTATTTTAAGTGCCTTTGCCTACCTATTTTAACCAAAATAGATGTCTGAACTTCCGGACTCTGCTTATTAACAAATTTCTTTCTCGCTATTTCTTCTTTCTTCAGATCATTTATTGATTTCTGGGTATTATTTTTCCCAAGCCATTATATTACTCCCCTGTCTTTCATTAACAATGTTAAATAATTCTTCCCTCTTTTTTTTCTTTTATTTATCTAGTTTTAGTTTAGGTTAGGTTTTATTTTATTTTCTATATTAACTTTGTGTTTATATTTGCTACTTTTCGCACATCCAGCCCTTATTCTCTTGTTTATCTTTCTTAACCCTACTTTTCTTGTCGATGTTATGCATTTATCTGAAAACCGATTGGCAGCGGAGGCTGTATCGGCAGGTAGCTCATTGCTCACGCCCATCTGAGCTGCGCCAGAGTTAGGGCGAGCGGTTGTAGAAACACTAGTATCACAGTCTAATAAATTCTAACGCACTTTAAAAGTTATGTACTCACCTACGTTTGGAACTCCCTGTTTTCATTTTACACACATTTTTCGCCATCTGCTTATGAAAATACTCTCTCTTTCTTAATACTCTTTGAGAAATTAAATTGATATCTTGACGGGTGTTATTCTTTAGTTCGTTTAAGTCTGTAATACATTGTGGAATATGATAATTAGATCTTATGCTTTCGATTAAGTACACTTAGCAGAACGTTATTCTAGGATAATGTTTTTCTTATAGAGTGACATGAGACTCAATGCCAACGTAGTAGTTCAGTAACCTCCGCCTCTCATATAAGCAGGTTGGCCTTCAGCGATGGTTTATTGCCCAATCTAGTATCCCGCCGCCACATCGGTCATCATATAATTGGGTGACCCATATGTTCTATTTTATTTACTTTTGGATTCATAAAAAGTATTTCTATAATCATTTTTAATTATACGAGTATACTTCGGTATACTTGCTGTAGATATTGTCATAATGAAAGTGCCTTGAATATCGTTCATTGATATATTGATATTTGAAGATATGACCAAAGAAAACGTTAATATGTTTTGACCAAATGAAGGTCAAATGTAAATCTGGAAACTAGTTTCTAGCTCTTGTTGTGGTAGTAAGCTATACATTGCCTACATTGGGTGACGCATGCCCCCCTATGTCGGTGACCATATGTGGCTCTTACACCCAAGATCGCGGGTTTAATCCCCGCCAGGGTTGATGGTTTTTCGGGCGTAAAAATCCTAAGTATGGCTTCCTTCGGAAGGGAAGTAAAGCCGTGGGTCCCGTGTCGTACATTTACAGCACGATAAAGAACCTCAAGCATGAAAGAAGAGGCCTCTGAGCAAAATTTGTCGGCCGTTTCACGCCCTGAATTCAATGGGACTCTGATGACCTGAGATGTTAAAGAGATCCATAAATAAAACAAATAACAATTTTCTATGGAACCGCTAGAGTTTGGATAAAAAATTCAAAAGCGTGGCAGAACAAGCATCGAACGAAGATGCACCACATACTGGAACTCCAAAATCATCTGTGAGCCACAAATCACTGATAAAGTCCATGATGTGAAAGTGTGGCAGTTAGCACAGGCCAAAGGCATCTCAACTGAGCGGGCCCATGCGTCTGCTCATTACGGAGCAAAAATGGTTACATATTTTAGAATGTTAAATAATAATTCATCCATTTTACGGCGTTTTGTAGTATAGACGGAACGGAGTTTCATCAATGTACAACGGAAACGAAACATCTGTCTAAACAGTGAACGAACCAGTTTCCTAAAAAGGCGTAGTGCATTCCGTCCGCTGGTGAGTTTTTTGGAACACAGCATGAATTCCCTTGATTGACTATTTGGTGAAGGGGAAAGCCATTACTGTAGAATACTATGCAATACTTATGGAGAGAATGAAGACAGAAGTGGTGGGAAAAGGCCCTGAAATGGCCAAAAAAAAAAAATGCGTCAGTGTATTAATGCCTCGTCGCTCAGGCAAATTTACCGAATTACGATTTGAAGTGCTTCCGCATCCACCATAATCGCCTGATTTCGCTCCTAGGATTGCCATCTCTTCCCGATTCTCTTACCGCCACGGGTGGGGCGAGGTGTTTAAGGCGCGGACTCTTGAGCGGCAGGCCTCGGGCTCGATTCCCATCAGAATCGTCCTCTCCGACTAAGGTTTTTTCCAGGAAAAAACTCTAAACTTAGGCCTCGAAAGCTTCCTTCCTTAGAAAAAAAAATACTCCTTTCCCAATATATAATTTCATCTCATGTATCATCATTGCCCGCTGCCTGTGGTGCCTCAGTAGTAAAAACGGGCGTTAAACAACATTCCATTCCCGAATACAAAGATTTTCTAGCTGGACACAATTTAAGTCAAATGAAAAGGTCATTCAGGAAGTAAATAAGTCTTTTGAGGGGCTAGAAGTAACCTACTTCCGACAGGGAATCACGAACTCTAGTTGGAGCAAATGCTTTGAACATCAAGGGGCCAATGTACATTGCACTTCTGAGGTTGTTCTACTCAAAATAAAACCACACTCGTGTTTATGGTTTCAGCAAGAACCTTTCTTAGCTTTTAGTAATTTACCATACCGTAAATAAATTGATTTTAAGTACATATAAAGCTGCTGTAAGTATTCCATTTAGCCTCATTTGTTGTCAAGCAATTGGGACAGTATCCGAGCAGTGAGGGCTGCTCTTAACGAAGCAGAGACAGCACAAACTTTGAAAAGGGAAGATTCTCTGTCTCTCTATCTCTGCGGATTCACAAAACTTTCCAAACGTGTGCCTAGCCCCGCTTCGAATTCAACTCTGACCTTTCTGGAAGAGGGAAAGAGAGGAACGCTCCCCAAATAATCTCTAAAATATGGAAGTACGTTCCCAGCTCGCATCAGATGGCTTGCGCATTCCTGTGGGGGCGGATATCTTCTGCATAAAAAAGCGCATTCTTGATGGGTTCCACCGTAATCGATTGATCGCTTTCTTATGCATATGTATGAGACGCGACAATGGGGAACTTGGAGCGTTCCTCTTCAAACTGTTGCCCTCTTTACAAAAGCCAGCTTCTGTCAATGTAGGGGAGCATATATAAGTCTGTAATTATGTACTCCAATTTTACTAGTCAATGAAGTTTTTGTAGAAGTTATGCAACTATACCGTGAGATCATTTAAGTTATGGGTCAGTCGCATACTGGGGAAATGTGTTTAATGTCCGTCACATCACGCCAAGGTCACTCAGTCATCAAGAAGATCATGGCTACTGGGACTGTGAAGGAATACTCTTCATTGACTTCAAGGAGGGGAACACCACACTAAATGGGGAGTACTATGCTGACCTACTGCACAGACTACGTGCTTGCATCAAAGAGAAAAGGCGAGGAAAGCTGAGTGGTGGTGTGCGCTTTCTTCACTACAACGCGCCTGTGCACACAGCTCTTGTTGCAAAGGAAGCGGTGAAGAAATGTGGCTTCAACTATCCACCTTACAGCCCAGATCCAGCTCCCAGTGACTATTTCCTCTTCTCAAAACTCAAGAGGGACCTTCGAGGAAGGAAATGTAAGTGTGACGAAGAAGTGATGGATGCTGTTTATGTCCATTTTGCAGACAAAACTTCGAGGGTGGGAGGAATTGAAATTTTAATTCAAAGATGTGAGAAGTGTATTGCAATAAAGGGTAACTATATTCAAAAATGAAATATAGTTTTTGTCTTTATCATACCTATAAAATTGTTATGCCGGAAACTTATGGACCTACCCTCGTACAAATACTATTAGTTAAAACATTATATTTTTTTCCGAAAAAGGCGAAATATTAATGGAAGGTAAATAAGTTGATTAATAAATCAATCATATCCGGAAAATTAAAAAGTAGTAATATATATTTAGAGTCATTTGCCAAAAAAAAAAACAGCAAAAGAAAAGATACTAAGCAAAGTAAATAAACATTCTTCCTTTGTTAAAATCAAAAGTACAGTGCGGTCAGTGCTGCTTTTCTCCGCAGAGCGGGGTTTTGCCTATGAGCAAGTTTCCACTAATTTGTAGCGCCGTAAAGGGGTTAGGAGTTAGGTGTCAACAGGTGTTAGTCTTTGCTAACTTACTTGTTGAATCTTACTGACTGTCGCATTCGTAGCGCAGCTGATCCCGGGTGTTCGACAGCATACATAAAGTGTATTGTGCTCATGTGTTTACAACGGCATAGTGTCTTTATACACCTCATACCTTTGCGTCTTAATGGTCCCGCTTAGTATTTCTGCAACAAATCTTATCCGGATTGCTGCCTTTGGAAATCGGTCATGCAACGTGGTTCCAGTACGCTTCGATCATGAGAAACATGACTACTTGAATGACACCTTGGCAACAGATAAATTGGACGTGGAGGCCAAATAACTGGTGATCTCGCTTACATGGCCTGACACAATTGATTTTTTTTTTTTTTTTTTTTTTTTTTTCCTGAGGGTACATGCAAACCCTGGTATACGAGATTCCTGTGCGGACACAACAAAATCTTGTGACACTCATCCGAGATATGCCGGGAATCTTTCCAAGAGTTCGACATGATATAACCAGGCGACGCACAAAATGTATCGGAGTTGGTGCCAGCCGTATTGCGTATCTTGTGTAGTTGATTAAAATGCTGTTTACTTACAGTATTTTCATTTTCTGTTTTACTTTTTTCCTTGCATTTGTCATCCATACTGCCTAAGTACTCCTCCATATTTCAGAGGGTCTGGAACGTGAACAAAGCGTTTCTGGAGATACATATGATTACATGGTACCTAGTCTTGTAACATATACATTTTAACCCGGTATCACATGTGTAATTATAAATATATTCAGGAAAATGAACTGGCATAATAATTTCGGAATCAACATAAACGACAGTCGACTAACAAATCTAAGATTTGCCGACGAGGTGATATATTCGCCAAAACAACGAATGCATTACAAACTATGCTGGAACTATTATGTGAACATGTCATTAAATAAACTGAAGACACAGTTAATGTCATGTCCTTTTTTGAAACCCCCAAAAATAGATGGAACAGACCTCACATATGTCAGCGAATATACATACTTAGGACAACATATTTCCTTCTATAGTAAAATGGGAAAAAAAGTACAAAAGAATCTCATTAATTTGGAGAGCATTAAGTTTATATTATTAGACCAAAAACGAATTAAGAAAATCAGATTCCAGATGCTCGAAACCTGTGTATACCCTGTATCACTATATGCGTGCCAGACATGGTCACTAACAGAAAAACAAAATTCAAATATGCCAAAGAAAAATGCAAAGGAAAGATCCTGGGAATAACTTTGAAGGACAAAATACCTATAGAATTAATAAACCAGTTCTCTCAGACAACAGACATCGCACAAATAGCTACCAGAAACAAATGGCAATGGGGCAGTCACGTCGCAAGAATGTAAGACAATAGATGGACCTACAAGATCTGCATGTGGAACACCCGGATAGTAAAAAGGACCCAAGGTAGGCTCAGAAGAGGATGGACAGACATCTTCAATGAACATGCAGGTTTAGATTAGTGGAGTAACCAAAGAACAAATCAGTCAGAGTGTCTTAAACAGCTTATAAGCAACTAGCGTGGAATAGCTCACCATGTTAGGGAATAGCGAGCTTTCCCTACTTGTTAGGAGGCCTTTGCCCTTAAAGGACAAATAGGTTATCTTTATTTTTATTACAGAAGTTGGTGCCTATGTCGTCACATTAACACTATAGAGCACAGGAAACGGCATAACTTTTTAACATTGGATAAGGCGAACTGTGCTCTTATAATAAACGCAAGAAGAGTTTTGCTTGAAAATCTGGCGTGCATCAGTTGAAGAGGTTTGTATTAACAGACAATTTCTGGGTTCTCTGGAAACAAGATTAAGCTTTACTCATACCAAGTATATCAATAGGGAAGTAGTGATTCTTTTTAAAACGATAGATAAGGCGAGTTTTGCATTTGTAGCCTCAAGCGCTGTTTCGATGGAAAACCAACGATCCACATAACACGGTAAATGTTACAGCATGAAAATGTTGGCTGATAGTGCAGTTACGGGCAGTCCCGAGAGACAGCGGAGAGAGCCGAAGGTGGTGACCTACAGATATAGATAAGTGATAGTAAGGCTTTCAAGCGCAACGGCACGATACTCGGAAGGTTAGCGTTTAATGCTGTAGTTGTGAAGGTAGTGGTGTCAAATCATGTTCAGATTTTTCCCCTCCTCTGTAGGAGTAAAGATTAGCCACCATTACAATGATTTACTCGCGATATAGTACCACCCACATAATGTGCTATAAATTGAGAGATTTTTTTCTGCAGGAATCAAAGGAGATTTGACACCACTACAGTGGCTTACCCACACCTATCAATTTATATTTACGAAAAGGAGGCGAGCGTAGGCCATTAGCCCGTAGCGAGTCGCAGCAAATCACTGGGTCCATTCGGTTTCTAGCGTTTACCCGAGGTTAGCATTAAGGTTAGTGTGTGTGTATACACATATATATATATATATATATATATAATATTAATGAAAAATAAAAATAAAGAAACACTATTAACAATGTAACAAATTAACACTAATAATAAAAGTAGATAAAGATAAAACACTGAGAGTCACACTTGAAATATAGCAATTTCAAGTGTGACTCTTTCTCAGTGTTTTATCTTTATCTACTTTTATTATTAGTGTTAATTTTTATATATATATGCACTTGTCTTCTTGTCAGAAAACTCAACGAGTTCGAAATATAGCGATTACAAGTGTGGCTTTCTCTTAGTGTTTTATCCTTTTCTGCTATTATAATTATGGTTAATTTGTTATATTGTTAATAATGTTACATTATTTTTATTTTATATTATACATATGAATTAATTGCGAAATCCAATTAGAGCAGATTTGCCATCGTTACAATATTTTACCCGCCTACTTAATAGCACACCTATAATTTATATTCAAAAGTTATGGAGGACAACACATAGGCTACATTATGTTTAACAAAAAAATAATACCTGCAACATTTACATAGTTACAAGCGGCCATACCGCCATGGGTGGCCGAGGTCGTTAAGGCGCGGAATCGTGAGCGGGAGGTCTAAGTTCAAATCTCACCAGGACCGTCCTCCCTGAATGGGGGTTTTTCCAGGTTTTCCTCAGTCCTCATAACTGGCAAATGCCGGGGAGGTACCCTAAACTTAGGCCTGGGTCGCTTCCTTCCTTTAAAATAAATCCTTTCCCAATATATCATTTCATCTCATGTATCATCAGTGTCCACTGGCTGTGGTGCCTCAGTAGTAAAAACGGGCGTTAAACACCATTCAAAAAAAAAAAAAACCAAACAAACAAACAAAACAAAACAAGCGGCCACATGTACAGTAGTTGGGTTCTCTCCGCTGTCACTCCGGACTGCACGTCATCAGCAGCCAGTATGTACTTGCTGTAACGTCAAGTGTACTTCAGCGAAAAGCCACGTTGATACCGCAGTAAAAATAATGCCATCAATTCAAAGCAAGTTCTCAAGGATTCCAACAGTTATGCTGATGCAACGTTGCAATCCAAGCACTTAGCAGAGCCTGTTGTGTTGCATCAGAAACAAATAACATGAACCTCTGCCCGCATGCACAAAGTGGTCAATGTGTGCGAGTGTTCCGAAACAATCCCGATCTAAACGAAAATGTGTATACCAACCTTTTATAGCCAGGAAAAATATATAAATGACCGCGAGGTGAACCATTATTTCCCCTAATTTCATCCGGTAAGATTGAAGTGCCGAAACATTTGCAAAATCTCACGCCCTCCTGTTTTAATATATAGAGGCTTTTGTTCGGATATGAACACGAAAATGGTGTCATATTAGCATAAGCGTCTATGGTAATATATACACTTTGGCGCAAAAGTAACTACACACTTACTGAATTTCTATTACCAAAAGATTTCACTTTTTATGTTCTGTTTCCCTTCTGCATTAATGCACCGTTGGATTCTACCCGGAACACTAAGACACACACGCAACACAGCTGAATGTTGTTATCCAGATTGCGCAAAGCATTCTCAGTATAAACAGTAAGCTCTTCAACAAATTGCGGTTTCCTTCCATACATTTCGTCACTAACCAGACTCCAAAGGAAGAAATCCATTTGATAAGACCAGGGGATCGTGGTGGGAATTCAGTTGCTGCACGACGTCCAAGCTCTCTTTTAGTGTAAACGTACGCCGGAACACAACTGTAGAACAATGGGCAGGACCTCCATCATGTGGGAAGTACAGTTGAACAAACTTGTCCAAATGAATGATTCCTGGTGTAACCTCTTGAAGCAGAACCAAGTCCTTGTTACCATCAAGATTTCTAGCAATAAAGTGCGGCCCAACTCACCACGTCCCAAAAACTTCAGAGGGTTTTCCGTGTACCAATAAGTAGGTTTACATGTCCCGATAACTTAAAGGTGACCTCATCTGATCACACAGCGTTTTGAAAGAAACTGGGGTCATATAGATACTGATCGAACTTAACCTCAGACCTTCCTTCCGCGCCTTGATGAACTCGGCCATTGTCCTAAAGAGTCAATGGATTGGTGTAAACCTGGCAAAGCACCGCCTCTAAAGGTCAAGCTCACTCAGTCAACCAAGAAGATCATGGACACAATCTTTTAGGACTGTGAAGGAATATTCTTCATTGACTTCAAGGAGAGGAACATCACAGTAAATGGGGAGTACTATGCTGGCCTGCTGCACAGACGGCGTGCTTCCATCAAAGAGAAAAGACGAGGAAAGTTGAGGGGTGATGTGCGCCTTCTTCACGACAAAGCTCCTGTTGCAAAGGAAGCTGTGATATGGCTTCAGAGAGATCAACCATCCACCCTACAGCCCAGATCTAGTTCCCAGTGACTATTTCCTCTTCTCGAAACTCAAGAAGGACCTTCGAGGAAGGAAATTTAAGTGTGACGAAGAAGTGATGGATGCTGTTTATACCCATTTTCAGACAAGATTATTTGGGGGGGGGGTTGAAAAATGTCAAGTAAGAAGTGTATTGCAATAAAAGGTAACTATATTGAAAAGTGAAATACAGCTTTTGTCTTTATCATATTTAGAAAACGGAAACTTGTCGGCATTTACTTTTAGGTAAACCCCCACTCCTAATGACCCGATTGATCTGATTTTCAGGAACTATTTTTCTTGTTTTATTTAAATTGTGTATATGGAGTTTTATTGCGAAAAACAAATATTGGTGACGCTAGAATAATTTTCACCGATTTTCAGAATTTATTTTTCTTGTTTTATTTCAATTGCATATACCGGGTTTATTTAAAAAAAAAATTAAATTGCGGTAGCTAGAGCACATTTTAAATTTCGCGTTAACCCCGCTCAGGATTTTCATATTTACCACACTCTGATTTTGTACAGTATTTTTATTAATTTATTTTGAAGAAATATACCAAGTTTCGATGAGAAAAAACCAAAATTGCGTCCTAGGAAGAATTCAAGAAATTCAAATATATAGCGAGAGATTTAAGTGTTTTAGTGTATTTTAGATACATTGTTCAAAGTGTTGCTTTATTTTTCATTTATATTATATATGTATACATAATTTTTTCATTGTTATTTTCGATGCCTAGTTACCAATCGATGGAGAGTTCAAGAAAATTTTCAAAATTCGTTTCATGGGCACAAACACAATAGCCTTCGGAATTCGTTAAATACCGCCACGGGTGATCGAGGTTGTTAAGGCATGGACTCCCGAGCGGGAGGTATGGGGTTCGAATCCCGCCAGGAGCGTTCTGCCTGACTGAGGCATTTTCCAGGTTTTCCTTAGTCCTCATAAATGGAGATACCATAAACTTAGGCCTGAAACGCTTCCTTCCTTAAAAAGCATTTCCCAATTTATCATTTCATCTCATGTATCATCAGTGTCGCTAACAATTCTTTCCCATAAACACCATGATTGTTTAATATCACTGGATGAAAGCCTTTCTTAATGTTTTATCACTATACTGTATTAAATTATTTACATTACTGTATATTACGTAAAATAAGCAAATGCGTGACGTGGTCGGAAAGGAAAAGCGGTGTTTACACCCATGAAACATGCATGAACATCGAACAGTGAATGCCAGGCTGGAAACTTTGGGTAACACCTTGTAGGAAGATGAGGTATTCATTTCATAATTAACACAAACATTTACACAGTTACTGTATTTACATCTTCCATGCGCAGTCGTTGTATCAGGGTACTATGCTTGACCACAACATGACGCCAAAGAGAATCAATATGCGGGCAGTACTTTTAATATGCAGATATTGCAACAGAATCCAATGAAAACTTCATCACTTTGAAAGCGAGCAGCGTAAAGGATTAGTTGGTATTCTGCACACGCAGGGACTTCCTGTGTCCTGTCAATATTACTAATTGATGATGGACCTGCTTTAATTCGATATCAACCAGAGATAGCGGTACAATTTTGCACAGTGTGGATAATTGGAAGGGTTGCGATTCAAATTATAAAAACAGTGATTGCATCTGAAATGTGTATGAATCGTAACCTGAAATTGTAATTTGGTTAAAGAGCTGTATTCTGAATTTTAAAACAATGGAAACAATGATGCCAAAATAACAAATTCAAAACAATCGCTTATCAAACAGGAATGAGATAAGGAAAATTCGGGGCAAAGGCTGGAACTTGAAGTGTGATCTGATTGTCATGCAATGTCATTGTATCGTGCCAGTGGCTCGAAATATCGCGTGTTTTTAAGTAGTATTTGACAGTTTTACGTGTAAATCTATTTTAACAGTGTCACTCCCTAGTGCGTTTTAAAGAGGTTATAATATATATACAGGGGAGACAATTATAGTAATGCGACCACTTTCTTCCGAAACGAAGGGGAAAATCAAAAAATGCTTTAGACAAAAATTTGACGTGCTCTTAGGGGGACATAACATAGCGATCTTAACTCGTCCTTGAAATGCCATTATCTTTTTTTTCCCGGGACTGGAAAGAGCATTCAATTTTCAGTATAAAAGTTCAAGTACATCTATCAGCTAGGGGTGATAGATGATGAGATATTGGACAAATAAGACAGCAAATGTTTTCCACGCACTTTCACTTCTCTCTCTTTTGTTTCGTTGTTGCCTTGAATGAAACTCATTTGTTTATATGCAGATGCTCATTTGTTGACATCGGTAAACAAACAAGTGCTCATCATTGCCAATTAAAACCTTAAAGAACATTATTCTGGGTCAGTTCCACTTCGTTTTTCAATCATGGATGTTCGATACAATATCAACGAGAAGATTGATATGATTTACATTTATGACGAAGCTCATAAGAACGCTAGAGCAGCTTGCAACTTAGATGGAGATCAATATGCTGAAAGGAGGCAGCCATCTGTTAGAAATGTTCAACGACTTGCAAAGTTACTCTCCGAAACGGGAGGTGTCGCGCCTATAAAATACCTGGGGAAATTTTGGGAGTCGCTGTATTAACTGCAGTTGCCGCTTATCCTCACCGAAATTCCCGTCAACTGAAACGTCATTCGGGAATTTCTCAAAGGATAGAGATTAAGCGTCACAAATACATCCATATCACGTTAGATTACTTCAAGCCCTTCAAGAGGATGATTTTCAGAAGCGTGTTGAATTTCGTTAACGGTTCTACTACAAATTCAAAACGGTAACTTTTACAACATGCGTAAATTGATAGTGAGTGAAATACATTTGCTGTCTTATTTGTCCAATACCGTATCACTTATCACCCCTAGCTGATAGATGTTCTAGAACTTTTATACTGAAAATTGAATGCTCTTTCCATTCCCAGAAAAGAAAATACATCACTCCATTTGAAAAAATCAAATTGACCTTGTAATGACATTGTGACTAAGGTCGCTATCTTATGTCGCCCTAAGAGAACTTTAAATTTTGTCTGAAACCGGGAAAAGGATAAAACACTTAGAAAGTCACAAATTTTCTATAGCTATACTTCGTAACTACTT
The DNA here is from genome assembly GCA_030762175.1 of Metallyticus violacea. Classification (NCBI taxonomy): domain Eukaryota; kingdom Metazoa; phylum Arthropoda; class Insecta; order Mantodea; family Metallyticidae; genus Metallyticus; species Metallyticus violacea. The sequence continues at coordinate 11,369,308 of CM060840.1, read as the reverse complement.
GAGTTCTTCTAAGGCAAGAAGTAATACTCTCGCACATGTGGTAATCTTAACCTGGGTCTTGCAACAGCAAATCTTTAAGGTTCAATAATTGCCATTGTACGTTTTAAAGTCAACAATGATGTCAGCAAGTATGATAGACTGTAAAGCGGAATCATGTGAATGCAACAACGAACTGAGCAAAGTTATGGAATATAAGAAAAGATGACTAAAAAAGCTTCACGCAGGAGCTGCATAAAGTAGCGAATTTCTCAGCAAGTCGAATTTGTGAACGTTATTATTTATATGGAACTTCTATAGCCGTTTACCGCCCCTTAACTTACCGCTGCGTCCTGTCCTCTACCTCCATCACAGAATATCATTGGTAGAGGGCAGTATTACAGGGGGGGGGGGCGCATGTGATCAGCACCGCATCCCGTCCATCACTTTATCGCGGCTTACTAGATCGAAGATAGCCACCTCTCCATCAGGCATCTTCCCAATTGTCTTCACGAAGCTGGGTGGACCCCGTTCCAGACCTCTCTATGTGAGAAAAATTCCTAAGTAGGTGTCGGGACTCGAATCCGGACCTCAGCAATACTAACCACTAAATAAATGACGGATTCTTTAATGTGTTTAACGCCCGTTTTTTTTTTTTTTTTTTTTAACTGAGGCACCACAGGCGTTGGACACTGATGATACATGAGATGATATATTGGGAAAGGATTTTTTTTTTAAAGGAAGGAAACGTACCTTCCTTATGAGGACTGGGAAAAACCTCGGTCAGGGAGGACGGTCCAGGAGGGATTTGAACCCAGACCTTCCGCTCACGAGTCCGCGGCCTTAACGACCTCGGCCACCTGTGGCGGTGAAACCATGAAGGTTGACCTATATCGAGTTTAGCAGAGAAAAATTTGCCACGTGAGTGAATACTTTTTAAATGTCGGTTTTTAGGCATAATAATTTCTTAATAATTCTTAATAATTGCTTAATAATTCAATTTCCATAAATTTTAGAAACTATTTTTCTTATTTTATTTAAATGGTACTAATAAATTTAGTTGCAAAAAAGATTTTAGTGCATTTAGAGCGATTTTAGAATATTGGGTTTCAGGTTAAGTAAAACACCCTAATTGCCTGATTTCACTGCCCCCCCCCTTCCTGCCTTAGAAGCTCTTAAGTAGTTCGACGTATAGCGATACGCGCGCGCGCGTGTGCTTGTTAATGCTCTAATGGCCACAATTTTTGTTTTTCTCAATGAAACTCACAATATAACTATCAATTAACAATGAATTCATCGAGTTCGTATCAGCAAAATTGAACTATTAGGAGTGCAAAAGCAAAAATTAAAAAATCGCTTTTGCGGCCGTAATTTTTGCTTTCCCCCTATAATGAAACTCCATATATGTTAATGAAATAAATTAAGAAAACTTTTTCTGAAAATCAGTAAAGTCAGTTTTTTTTTTTTTTTTTTTTTTTTTTTTACCTGAGGGTTGATAATATATCCGTGCTGATGGACGGCATTTTGAACATTTCTTATGATAATCTATTTCCCACAGTTTTTGTTTTTGAATGTTTTATATGGTATAGGTTTAGAAAAAGGGCTCTAACAAGAAAATAAAGTAATTCTGGACCCATTAGTGTGTGTGTGTGCGTGCGTGTAAGGAATGTTTTCACACAGTTTTGACATGCATTTTGTTACATGCTGTTTTATGTATACATTCGTTTGTTTTGTTTCCAGCGAGTATAATCGCTAGACGGTTTTAGTCACTTAAATACAACTGCCTACGAACGAGAACGCTTTGCAGTTATACCTTGTTCACTTATTCATAGGAAATAGTAACATTTTTGGACTCTATGCCCACACATAATTGCACATGGCTGTCTGTAAATATTTGACTGGAGGTTATTTGATTCTAGACTAAACTCACAACAGAAGGTTACCCTGCATCAACCGGTTTACATTTACAAAGGAAAAACGCCATCATCACAGCTGCCTATTAAAAATTAAAACAAACCTCGTACGTTTCCATAGTAACAACAGCCGTATCAGTCATGTGCATAAAATGTGTGCAATCGCTGACGTCATGCAGGCCATTGTATGGTTACCATGACAACAATAATAAAGACAATAATAATTTTAAAAAAAAAATACCTCAATGAGCACAGTATTTAGCATTTCTGATCTGCTGACAAGTAATCAGCTGATCATTAAGGCAATCAGCGTATTTATGTATTTATTTAAATTTAGCGGTTGTCTGGACATTTTACAATTTATTTGTTTATTTATTCCACGAAATATATGCTATTAATATTGAACTGAATGGCAGAAAAAACGTTTATAATATTAGTTTTATTGGGAATATCGGGTTATCCAGTTATCTGATGACAGATGGTGATTAGCCATAGCTCAAAGCTAGCCGGGCTCCACGAGTTGGGGTGGGCGGTCAGGATTTATAAAATGCTGCTCTGCCCAATGTCATTTGAACAGTGAAAGATACATCATATATCTAACCTTAAAGTCTGTAAAAGGCAAATGATATAATTAAATTATAGGTGCCATCCCACAAAAGTAGATAACAGAAGATCGCATGCAACATAATTCCTACATAGAATTCTATGATCTGAAGGAACCAAACTTCATAGCATATGTTCAATGTGTATCAAGACCTGAGTATACCCAAAACTATAGGTAGCCTAACAAATGTGATGTGCTATTGATTGGTCATGAAAATAAATAAAATACACGTTTTCTCGGTCGGGAGCAACCGGATGAACATGCATAGAGAGACCAATACATTTGGGGAATGTAACAATAAGGGTCGTTGTGTCTTCACTTGGCATTATTGAGAATGCATGTGAAAACCGAGTTAATGTATATCAGAAGTTCACAAGGCAGGAATTATTGAACGTTTTCAGGAAGATTTCGACACATTTTGTGCGCTTAACAATATTGATAAGCATAAGCAAGTGTTTCAACAAGGTGGGGCGACTTCTCATACTGGAAATGGCAAAGGGCGTCTATTGCGACGGTTGTTTCCAGATCAGCTAATTTCTAGACCATCAGATTGTCCATATCCTTCACGAAGTCCTGATTTGTCGTTGAATGATTGATTGATGCTTTTTAGGACTGGATACTGAAAGAACCATTTCTAGTAGTCAAGGTAAATCTCGTGAAAACATCGAAACACTTCTGTACAGTGCAACAGGGAAGCAGGAAGAAGCTACGAGCTGAGTTCTAAGATTTTTCGGCCAGACCAAGAAAACACAAGATTTAGGAGAATTGTCCCCACCCTTCCAACATAGTAACTTTGTAAATCAATACATATAGTCCAAAGATTTTCCAATTTTATAATATATTCAGTAAAATAAGATTTGTCCAACTGTGAAAAATAAGCGTCTGTCTCAGTTCCAACCTCATCACCGTCCACCAAGTCGTTTCTACAGGTTTGGGAACAAAAAATTAATCCCTGGGAGTCAAATCCGGCGAATATGGCGGATGTGAACGCACTTAGAAGTGAAAGGCATGCAGATTTGCAGCAACAATCCTAATGGTGTGTTAAGGCGCATTATCGTTATGAAAGAGGAACTTTCTTTTTCGCAAGGTATGGACTCTTAGCCTGAATAGCCTTCAGTTGGTCCAGTAGTGAAGCATCATGGTTCTGCCCTTCTGGGGGTAGTCTACGTGCACCACACCATGAGAAAATACCCAGTAAACCGTAGTCATGAATTTTCCTGCAGATGGAACCGTTTTTGCTTTCTTTGGTGCACTTTCACCTGTTGCCACCCACTATTTGGACTGCTCCTTCATATCTGGCGTATAGTGACGAATACATTTTCATCTACTGTTATGAAACGTCGGAGAAACTCACTGTAATCGCGTTCAAACAAGTCTAAACACTCTTGCGAAATGTGCATTCGAATGCGTTTTTGGTTCTTAGTTAACAAACGCGGCACTCATCGAGCGGAAAACTTTCTCATGCTCAAAACTGCGTATGCAGTGAACAAAGCATATCTAGATCTTTGCAATCTCAGCCAATTCGCGTATTTTCAATTGAAGATCGTTGAGTACGACAGGGTGAATTTCTGTCACAATTTCATCGGTCGTAGCAGTTTTGGTACCCCTGAGCGCCCATTACCTTGAGCGGGTGTACACCACACTTCAGCAGCGCACTTCTTAACCGTCGAAAACCTAGGGGAAGAATCCTTTAATTTGGAATCTAACTCCTTTTGTATTTCTGTTAGAGTAAAGCCCTTCAAAACGAAGTACTTCATAGCCGCTCATATTTAACTTTGTCGATTTTGTTGAAAATGTTAACACTGGTTTGTTTACACGATCGTCACAAACAAGTTACTGCACTTACGCGCCTGAAACTTCACAGCGCGCCATCTTAAGGACGATACCTAACAACAATTGGCCATCTTCACGACATCTCTGAGTCAGACCCAGAACTTTTAGAACACTCCTTGATAAATCTATGGAACATGTCATGCACAATGCGAAAAATATATACAATGTTGATAAAGTATTTCAGTTATCTATTATCTGCACTACCCCATATTTCACAAGGAGTTTTTATTTAAGATTCGTGTGCCCGTACCAATTCGCTCTGCTCTCAAGAGATTTTTGAAGAGAAATTACGGTGATCCATTTCCAAGCCGTACGGCGATTAAAAAGTAATAGTATGCACACACTTTGGACGAATTAATAGACGACATCTGTCAAAATATGCGTTTAATTTTTCAAAGAGAATTAAAAAGGGCAATGGATAATTTCATGAGTAGAAGCCAGAAATGTGTGGAAAATGAAGGCGGGCTATTCATAATTTCCTTAATGACGTGGGTGAGTACTTAACATTAAAATATATTACTCTGCACTCTAGTGTTTCTATAACCGACCCTTTCAATGCATCGTCCGCCCGCTCGTCCTAAGCAATTGCTTATTGGCCAATGCAATCTCCTCCGCCAATGGTCATCAGATAATTGGATTACTCGATGTATTGAAATGACAACCAATACAATGAATTTTAATGTAAAAATATTCACAGAGCACTGTGGCATATAAAGAATTTTTATACAATAGCAAGTGTGATATTCGAAGATCGTTTTAAAACCTGGACAATTGCCAATAAATTGCACAAATATTCGTTTAATTGTCTCTAGGACAGTAGCGGCTTGTAACATAAAACGTTGGTGCTAAAACCCCCAAAAAAATCATTCACGCAGGAATTGCGTTAACTATGCGAATTCCTCAGTAAGTAGCAAAATTTCCCTTCTCTTGTTTCTACACTGCCAAGCCAGTGTAATAAGTTGCCACGTTTTTTTTCAGAGTCTTTGATAACATTGCGATAAAGATACAGTCCATAGTAATCTAGGATTTAAACATCAATTGGAAGTATGTTGAAAGGCAGCATATGGTCGTCATGTTTACCTCAGAGCCTTTCATATAAATTGTTTAATGATAGAGTTTCTCTGTCTTGCTGTACCAATAGTGGTTTAGTTTCAGTCAATAACAATCTAGTATTAACAACAGACAAACGCACAGCTGCGGGAGAGTTTATAAGTGTTATTGTTGGGATATCAAGTAACGGTCATATCAAAAGTTTGTACCGGCTGGGTATACAATGAACATGGCAGTAATGGTCTAATATTTCACAGTAGCTATCTCATGACAGTGTTTTTGTCAAAAACTAAACATATGCATCGTTATAAATTATGAGTTATTTGTCATTTTTTAAAATGAGAGTAATTGTCCGATTTCCCTAATTTCCAGACAGTATTTCTTTTATTTTATTTATATGGTATATACCTAAATGTGTTTCGAAAAAAGGAATATTGATGCCGGAAGAACGATTTTAAATTTTGATTGTCAGATAAACCCGTAGTTCTAATAATCTGATTTCACTTATTTTTATAAACTATTTTTATTGTTTTGTTTTAATACCATATGCCGATCTTTGATGATAAAAAAACAAAAATTGCGGCCGCTGGAGTGAGTTTTAAATTTTGGGTTTCAGATAAACCCCCTCTACTAATTGTCTGATTTTGCTGATTTTTAGAAGCTATTTTTCTTATTTTATTTCAATGCCACATACCAATTTTCATTGATAAAAAAGAATATTGCGGCCTTTGGAGTAATTTTTAAATGTTGTGTTTCAGATAAACCATCCTTCTTAATAATATGATTTCGCTTATTTTCAGAAATTATTTTTCTTGCTTCATTGCAATGGCATAGTTCGAATTTTGTTCAGAAAAAAACAAAAATTGCACCCACTAGAATGATTTTTAATTTTTTTGTTTTAGATAAACTCCATTCATTATAATAAGATTTCACTTATCTTCAGAAGATAATTTTCTTATTTTATTTTAATAGCATTTACCCAGTTTCATTACAAAAAAATTCATTTTGGTGCCGCTAGAGCGATTTTCAAATTTTGGGTTTCTGGTAAACCGCCACTCATAATAATCTAATTTCATTTATTTGCAGAAATAATTTCTCTTGTTTTATTTCAATGGCATATACTGAGTTTCATTGAGAAAAAGCAAAAATTGCGGCCGGTAGAGCGAATTTGAAAAAGTCGGTTTATGTTAGCCCGTCCTCAATTATTCAATTTTGTTGCTTAACAAACTCGGTTTGTTGATTGATCGTTATATTCCTATTTGCGTTCAAATAAAACAAAAATTGCTGCCGCTAGAGCGTTAAAATACACACATGTTTTATATATATAGCCTAGTAGGTAGAATCAGTGGAGATTTGAAGGGATTTTTTAAAACTCTTTTCATGGGTACAATCACAATAGCTATTACATTTATTCCTTCACTAACAGCAAGGCTACGGGTTTCATTTATCGAGTCGCCCTCTGAAAGAATCAAAAATAAATCAACAACTCCCAAACCATGAAGCTCTTTCAAAGCTCGCAGCTCACCGCCGTTCTTCTGTTCTTTCTAAACAAAACCAACACGAATCAGATAAAGGGGGGGGGGGGGCAGGGCTGGTATACAAAAAACTAGAAAGTGGCAAAAGGAAAGAGAAATGAGGGAAAACGCACTGACTAAGAGGCTCATTTTAACGTTCCTTAGCTAATTTCTTGAGAACATCAATTCAAATCGTTAGGTTAGAAGTTCGATATCTTTTCTTCTAAAACGAGTGCGTAATGAAAAGGCAAGAAACCTCTAATTGATGAAAATTATTAAATTCTTGAGAGCTCCTGCACAAAATTAAATGTGGAGGGGTTCTCTTTACAACCATGGAACTTAATGGCACGGAGAATGTAGTTTTCACGAGTAATCGATTTTAATTCTGTTATAAATATCGAACGCATTAAGCTCGCCGTATATTAAATTAAGTTATACCTGTATAACGACTGCTAGATGCTTAATAATATAATAAAATGTGAACTCGGTTTAAGAAAGCTCTGAAGAGAAGCTAATATAATAACCAAGAGACCAAAAACAATTGTTTATGTTTCATAGAAATCTTTATCTGATATTAAAACCGTGGACTATGAAAAAAGGTTCTGTAACTGATTTATTTGTCCTGTGCTTCAAAGATTTTTTACCTCTGAATATTTTCTACAGACGAAGCTAATTTCAGTGAACTTGCAAAACAATAGCCACTGTCAACTCTGGTCAAGTAATGACCGAAATTTAGGCATATGCTGCGCTATTATTTCGACCCCCATCATTGGGCTCATGTTTTACGAGGGCATTTCACCCAGCGTTTCTGCCAGTCTTCAAAGACATGCTGCAAACCATTTTTGACATAGCCTTCAGCATCCCCCCACTGCTTCTGATGTTTTTTTTTAATAGTGTTTAACGCCATTTTTTATTACTGAGACACCACAGGTGGTGGACACTGATGATACATGAGATGAAATGATATATTGGAAAGGGGTTTTTTTTTTAAGGAAGGAGGCGTTCCAGGCCTAAGTTTAGGGTATCTTCCCGGGATTTGCCATTTATGAGGAGTACGGAAAACCCGGAAAAAACCTCACTCAGGGAGGACGGTCCTGGTGGGATTCGAACCCCAGACCTCGCGCTCACGAGTCGCGCCTTAACGACCTCGGTCTCCCGTGGCGGTGTTTCTGATGATAGAAAAAAACCTTGCACAAAGGTATGTCTTAAATGGGAGAGATACATATTGGTTTAGAAGAGAAATTCAGCAACAACTTTTGCAGTTTGCGGCTGTGCTTTATCGTGGTGCAGCATCCAACTTTTGCACGGAAATGATTTTGTGTGTGTGTGTGAGTGATAGCCTTGTAGAGTTTTCAAAACATCTCTGTAGTCGAATAGAATAAAATAAGTATTTCAATATTTCATTACAAAAAGTATAACAAATGATTTATATACTTCTTACAACTGACCCAACTTTACTTGAAGTCCTAACATGCTATGACTCCCTCGTCTTCGACACGATTTCGAGATCTATTTTTCATACCTTATCTCTTGTTTTTCTCTTCACTTTAATAATCCACTTGCCCGTTGCAAATGTTTTCTTGCAGATGAGCTATAATGAAAAATAAACTCTCCATTGGTCTCTCTCAACCGCCACGGGTGCCCGAGGTCGTTAAGTCTCGGACTCGTGAGCGGGAGGTCTGGGTTCGAATACCGCCAGGACCGTCCTTCCTGAATGAGGTTTTCCTCAGTCCTCACAAATGGCAAATGCCGGGAAGGTACCCTAAACTTAGGCCTGGAACGATTCCTTCCATAAAAATAAATCCTTTCCCAATATATCATTTCATTTTATGTATCATCAATGTCCATCGCCTGTGGTGCCTCTGTAGCAAAAACGGGCGTTAAACACTATATATATATATATATATATATATATATATATATCCATTGGTCTCCTGTAACACTGCATAGGCTTCGGCTGAAAGTTTGTTCAACGTCAAGTGTACATTACGCATTAAGCTAACAAAACATATAAAGTTAAATTTTGACGCCAGCAATTGTGCTTGTAAAAATATATGATCGTTCTTTATTAAATAGCCCTAGTATGAATGTTCTGTTAATGCTCTCCGTATATATACGAGATATTGACTTCGTTGATTAGTAATTTGGTACCTGCAGAAGAAGAAGGTAGGTGTTTTATACAAGATGGTGCTACTTCACATACAACTAGATAAATTCTACCAGCATTACGTGGCGTGTATGGTGAAGCAAATGGGGGGGGGCTAGATGCATTAGTTCGGGTTTATGGTCCCCTAGTTTCCCGGATTTAAATATGTACCATTTCTCCAGAGTCTTCATTTGAACTTGTGACCGGCTTAACGGGCATTTGCCTGCCCTGTTTCTAACCGGTTCCCTTTCCCCTTCAACTTTTCCGCCTCTCCGTGTGCTGACGCGAAGTCTTTGTGCTGTACAGGAGTTGTACGTTGTGAGATCGCGTTATAGTGTGTTAGTGCTTTATAGTGCTATGTGCTTTAGCACACAGAATCTTCATGTATAATTCCTACGTGACTAAAAAAACTCTTGTAGAGGAATCAGACGGCGATTTATGGACAGATTTCCTGCTGTCCGTGCGCCTCATAAAAACGGTTCGTAATCTTGTAAATGTATTTAGGGAAACGGGGTCTGTTCTTGATAAGAAATCGAAAGTAAAACGCCGTGTTCTTAGAGAGGAAAAACTCGATGACATCGGAGAAAAGTTAGAACGCAATCCAAAGATATCTGTGAGAAAGCTGGCACAGGGATCAGAAATTTCGTAAACCTCGGCTTTTAATACCACTAAGCTTTTAAAATGAAAACCCTATAAGAAAACAGTAGTTCAGGAACTGCAACCAGTGATAATGGATAATGTTAATGATCGCTCTGTTAACCCCTGTTTAATTTTTACGGACAAATCATAGAGTTAATTACATGCCATGTAGCGACAAAAAAAAACATAGGGTGCAGAAAAACTTGATCTAGTACACAAAAGGCCACTGTATGGGCATAAAATTTGGTCTGGTTTGCTGTAGAAATCTATGGGCTTGAATTTAAGGAGCGATGAATATTTGACTATGCCGGCAAACAGTGCTTCCCAGTGCCAGACAAATCCCCGCTAATTCGGCCACGCGTCCAAACGAGGGCTTTGTATTTGTGGAGGAAACTAAAAAACACGTATATGCCAACACCAAGATGTATAGAGTTCCTAAAACAAAATACCCTGGAAGCAGTGTACAATATTCGGTAGAATGAAATACAAGTGTCTCAAAATGTTTTCAAAAGCAACAGGTATACTCCCACAGTGGAAGGAAAGCACTTCGAGTATCTACTATGATGGTGAATATAATTTTAATTGCTATTTACTGTAAATAAATAGCCAAGGAAACAAGAAAATGCGCGCTATAAGTTCCGAATGCATGAAATGATCTTCCTCGGCAGGTGGAAAGTCGTAATGCAGTAACTTCCCATTGAATTAATGGATTTTCGATTGCGTAGCAGAATGAAAACCATATATAAAATGAATAATTTAGGCACTCGTTGTTTATTTCATTAAATATTAATTTTCTATTAGACTTTCATGATTAGACAAATGCTACATAAGAAAATGTTTTGAAAGAAATATTATCCTAATAAGCTAAGTGAAACAATTATATTAAGCTCATGTATTGTCATGAACTTTTATTACCGTCATATTCCATCAAGTGTGTTTTGCTTATCTTTTAAAGATGATGTTTATCTGATGTAGCTTATTTTTCAAATACTTTTGCTAATACTCACATCCCATGCTCAGTATTTATGCTAAAAATATTTTGGTAGAGCTCTAAGTTTGCTAAGGAAGCCGTGTAATGAGCGTGTCAATTATTAAAGACGCTATTTTCACGCGCTCGGTAGCTTACAATACTCCAGAGATGTTCGCGTTTCGTTGCCTAGGAAACATTCTCTTCCACAGAGATCTGTTCGAAACCACGTACTTCTCTTTCTGTGATGTTCTCGCTTCGTAGGTTCATTGTTTGTAAACAGTCCCTTTTCTGTTTTGGTAATAATTCGGCACTACGAATAAACAAAGCTTCTAGGAAAACCAGTGATCAGTGGCGGCTACTGTAAATACTTAAAGCATCTTAATAGTCTCATAAAAGTTGTTATAGCTTCTTAAATACATTTTCATTTTCCCTTTAGGACATTTAACACCAATTTGCTGCAAGCGTTTTACGCTGCTATGAAAAAGGTGATAGGGTATAGTGTGGGACATAGTTCAATATAGGAAGGCTGCTCAATAAAGATGATCATAATTTTTACAGATATAATTTCTTGTGCTAAAATTTAACTTTACGAGTATTTTTTTTTTTTTCCTTAATGCATTATGTAGAGGAGAGGATGGTTGTAATATGGCACTTCTGCTTTTTGGCCTTGTATTATGCTGACATCTATTGGATGCTACCTCAAACCATTCTTATCGCGACCGTGGCGCTGCTGAGCTCTTCCTGCAAGTATTGTAGACACATTAAGCCAGTTTCTGTTTTACGGATTATTGAAGTTATTGTTGATAGGTGAAGAACAGCATATTATGTCATGGTTTGTTTACTACCGAGCATCCTGTGCTTCCAGAAATGAAGTAATTGAACTAGTTTTATTAATAATGTAACTTGAAATCCTCCATAGTTTGTAGAACTTTAGGTTATTGTGTTGTAACATGGCGGTGATGGTAATGTGACATCCCTCCATATTTGAGATGCCTGCAGCTCTTTTAAATACCAAGTGATGAAATTGTGTTATTTCAGATATGACTGGACCCCCCGCAACCTAAGAAAGGAAAGCAGTGGAATCCAGATCAATGATTAAAACTGTCAAGGCCTTCGGGGGCAAAAGAATGAGATTTAAAAAAGCTGTTAGGGACTTTTCAGTTCCTAAGGCGTTTGGTTGCAGAAACGGAGACATCGCCAGGGGATGTGTATTAAGATGTTAGGTAGGAGGGCAATTTCCCTGCTGGTGAGAAGAAGAACTCGTCAAGTATGTGCTTGTTATGCAAAGTATATGTTATGATTTCACTAGAAAAGACATTTATCAACTTGCTGAACGAAATGAGGTCAGTCTTAATGTTTCTTCCACTTCAGCTGTTAAACGGGCATGTTTCTCCATATGTCATGTTCCTCAGTCAAAGAAGAAGACCTCAAACCGAGGTCGGAAGACATCTACAGCACCCCTTGTTACAGCCTCCCCATATAAAGAGGGACAGAAGAAACGCATGATTAAGAAAGAAGACCTGCTCAAACATCACTCCCTGATGAACAGAATAAGGCGAAAAATGCAAGCGTAAGGAAGAACAATTCGTGATAAATATGACGAATGTGAATTTTCTGATGATCATGTGTCCGTTGCTACTGACAGCACTGAGGTCGAGAACAGTCGCCAAACGAGGAGGACGCAGAGTGTTTTTTCTACAATGGAAAGTTGTTGTGAGACAACCCAGGAGAAGAACGTGTAAAATGTGATGTCATATACCTGTGTTGTATGTGAAGAAACAGACTATTTGAGATCACTGTAAATTATATCGAAATTTATTTATAGACTTCCTCCTGAAGGACTGATTTTCATCTTTTTATGCAGTTTTGGATAAATCTATGCATTATAAAAACATATAAATATAGTTTAACTAGTTCAAGTTAATCTTACTTTGTTTACTTCTCTTTCCTGTCCAGTAATTTTACTTAATATATTGGGGGGGGGGCATATTTCCAGCGCATTTGATCGTGAGAAAATAGTACTTATGTTTATTATAAATAAAATATATAAATAACTACTTAACATACATGCTTTAAATGACTGTGTACGATACAAAAATATATTATATACCTACTGGTGTATATTTTGTAAATACAACGGGTAGGGTTCCCCTCAAACAACCAGAAACAAACTTTTTCCTCTATACGTGGTGATAGTTTCATTTTTGTCACTTTCGGTTCCTGCCTGTGAGAGGAAACAAGCGACGAACAACATGCTGCCCTTAAAACCTGCTTTCGTCTCAACAAATATTCAGCTTGGGTCTGTGTAGGGTCACAAGAGGCCTATTTTTTTTTTTTTTTTTTTTTTTTTGAATGTTGTTTAACGCCCGTTTTTACTACTGAGGCACCACAGGCGGTGACACTAATGATACATGAAATGAAATTATATATATACGGAAAGGATTTTTTTTTTAAAGGAAGGAAACGTTCCAGGCCTAAGTTTAGGTACCTCCCCGGCATTTGCCAGTTATGAAGACTGAGGAAAACCTGGAAAAAACCCAGTCAGGGAGGACGGTCCTGGCGGGATTCGAACCGCAGACCTCCCGCTCACGAGTCCGTGCCTTAACGACCTCGGCCACCCGTGGCGGTCACAAGAGGCCTATGGAGAGTTTGTTCTTCCCAGTAGCACAGCTCCAGTTTGTGTTCTAACGGATGAAAGCGTTAGAACCGCCGCTGTCATTATGAGTGAGGTTCGTCGAATAAAATTACGAACACTTTCAGAAGTTCTGAAAATTTCACTGGGTAATTGAAAAGTTGTGCGTGTAGAAACTGCTGATTCCCGAAGAAAAGAATTATCGCGTCCAAGTGCAGTCGAAGATGAAGTGAGAGGAAGCCATGTGTGGAGATCACCAACTTCATAGTCATTTCATATTTTGATATTCAAGGAATGGTTTATCAGCATGTCATACTTGCATACACAATTGTAAAAGAGAAATGCTATAGAAACGTCCTGAAAACTTTACAAGGCCATATTACCGCGCCATAAGCTGGCTGTTGCATCACGATAATGCACGGCCGCAAATCGCAAGTGTTGTTGCTGAACGCGCACAAAAAGCAATAGGAAGTGGGTACCACACCCTCCCTATAGTCCAGATTTTAGCTCCATGTACGAGGGTTACTAGGAAAGATTTGAGACACGTCCAACTGCAAGTGGGTAGACTCACTCTGACTTTTGCATTTTGAAAAGTACTCTCCACTACACTTTATACACTTCCTCAATCTCAAAAATCACTTATCAAAGCACTCTTGACAATCGTTTTCCCCAAGGGTGAAATGCAACCACAGCCTCACAAGCGCATTTTTACTACTGGGAACAGAAAGTACTCGCAAGGTTAGGGTAGTAGAAAGGATGATTAATGGATTTGACCTCTGTGGATTGCATGAACTGGATGGTGGCGTTAGCCGTGTGAGCAGGGGCGTTGTCGTGTTGAAATAGGATCCCTTCAGTCCTGAACTTGGACGGCGTTCTCGGAGCTTGTCGAAAACTTTCAGCACCACCGAACAGTAGCCGTCCCTCGCTCCTCTAAATGAATTGTGGCCAACATTTTCGGCCCTTTTTCACTTTCGTTGGTGGATCGTCTTCAGTAAAGATCCAATTTGCCAACTGTTGTTAGGTCTCCGGGTCATTCATGTTTCATCACCCATGATGACATCAGAAGCACGTCTTGAGCGAATGTCGAATCTCTGCAGCATTTCTTCACATCATTCAACGCGGGTGCACTTTTGTGCCTCTGTCATATTGTGGGGCACCCAACGGGAGAAAACTTTCTTGACACAAAGGTGATCGTGCAGAATTTTTTTATATTGGTGGTGAGCCAATCTGGAAAGCTGCCTCGATATCCTTAAATGTTACGCGATTGTTTTCACTTACCGTCGTTTTCCATAGCAACAAAGTTTCCCTTAGTCATTGCCAGGAGGTCCACTTCTTTCCTCAATCTGCGGTGGATTTCGGCCCCGTTTAAATTCCGCAAACCAGCTGAAAACTGTTGCCCTAGATGGAGAAAATTCCCTAAAAGTCTGTTTCAAGCGCTCAAAGCTTTGGAACTCGTTTAAACCACTCTTGAAAGTATAAAGAATCATAGCGTGAAAAGGCTCTCTCTCCAGCTCCATCGTAACGACCGGCTGACTGTGCACGGGAGGGATTGTTTATCTGGTACCATTTGATTCGTAAGGAATGGAACTACCACGTGCCACATTCTTTATAAGTGTGTTAACATCCAAAACTTTGCCCAAATTCTTTTTGAGGCAATTTTTATTATTAGAAGCAGTTATTGATGGCGATGCTGAAGAACCTATGATAAATGGTTTCCAGCATGTCTTTTAAGACTGCCAGAAACGCTGGAACAGGTGAATTGCATTCAACAGAGCCGCTTTGAGAAAGATCATTACGGCGACTGCAAACAAAGTCCTCTGCAAATGCAAACATCAGTATCCAGATAGAAGTTTGTTATAGACATTTCTTTTTGTATAAAAACGAACCAAAATCTGCGGAATGATGATGATTATAACTGAAAAGAGGTCACGTCTCATCCTATGTGAAACATATCGAAGTTTCCTGGCCCAGAAGCAGAACCAAATCCCACAGGAAATCTCCCAGCAAGATCCGTGGTCACTGATTTAATTACATGACCGACATTCAAGCAAGACCCTTCTCTCCGTGAGATAAATTTGGTTTCTGAACTAGAATTTCGCAAGCTCTCTTCAGAATAGTCAACCCTCGTTTTTAACGCCATCATTTACACCAAACGTTTTCCTAAAGTTAAATTAGTAAAATAAACACAAACCTAACACACCGCACACCTCTCGCTTTCGTTATAATTAAATTCGTCCCTTTGCTCATCACATATTAACTCTCTGAATTTCAAAGCAAACACGACAAGAAAAGTCAGAAGTTCCACTGATCCATGCTGAAGGTAAATTTTCTTTTCATAAAATCCACCAATAATCAGCACCGATCGGCCAGCTTGGCAAAGATGTCACATATTAAATAGCATAACTTCCAAAGAACAAGTTTAAAACTCTGCTGCTATCAGAGACGCTTAACAGTAGAAAGGTGTAAAGCGCCAATTTAAAAAAAATCATTAAAATGACGTAAAGTTGCAAAGTGCATAATATTTCAATATGACTAAGTCCGGAAAAGAGAGTTCTTAAGACCACCAAAAGATGGCAGTGATGCTAAAACCCTAAGTTCTCTTATAACAATGTGCAACGTGCAATTTATTTTTTTAAATTTCCTTCCATTCCTTGAATGGGGTGTAATAATAACGGATTTTTTTTTAAGGAAGGAATCGTCCCAGGCCTAAGTTTATGGGATCTCCCCGCCATTTGTCATTTATGAGAACTGAGGAAAACCTAGAAAAAAATCAGTCAGGAAGGATGGCCCTGGCGGGATTCGAACCCCAGACCTCCTGCTCACGAGTCTGCACCTTAACGACCTCGGCCACCTGTGGTTGTAAATAAATAGTGATATTAAATATTACATCTTGTCCAGAAAGGATTCATTATATTCTGCGGTGTTTTCTATAAACTTAAAAGTATACTGCAGGTATAGCCAAAGTGCTAACCATAATTGCCTTGTAGATCCAGGATCGCGGTCAGAGCTGATGGATGGATGAATGGATTTTTTCGGGCGTTGCTTCGGAAGGTAAGTAAAGTCGTGGGTCCCGTGTGGTACATTTACGGCACGAAAAAGTACCTCAAGCCTGAAGGAAGAGACCTCTAAGAAAAATTTGTCGGCCGTTTCACGCCCTGAATTGAATGGGACGTTAATGCCCTGTGATGTTAAAGAGCGTCCGTAAATAAACCAAATAAATAAACGTATGGCCAAGGGCAACTCGTGTAGAATTTGGCGAACTCAGTTCGACTATTGTAGGCCACACCTCCAGCCTCTTGTAGTTTTGACCATTGTGAGGTGTTTAGGAGATCCATTTAAAAAGGTCTCGGGATGACCCACAGATTGCAGCCGCAGTTCCCGAAGCAGTTTTGTTATCAAAGCCAGCCACCGTCTTCCATAGAAACATTTGTCAGTGATATATGGATTGGTCAAAAATCGTAGTAGCTGTAACTGTTTGGTGCAATGCAACAAATTATAAAGCATTTAATGGAGCAGAAGTTCATTCAGATATGACAAAATACTGCGGGACTCTGCACCATCATTTTCAACCGTTTCCAAGTGAACCATGGAGTTTTAAAGAGGCTGTTAACACTTGAAATGTGACCAACGCAATTGTTAGTATTCCAGAGTTAAAGGAGAAACTAGAACCTTAGTGTTTGACAATCCTTCAGGTTTTAGGGTGGGGAAAAAAAAAAGGTAATCACGTTCAGAGTTGGGTTTTCGTGAGATTGTTGAGCCGTTACTTGAAAATTCAATAAAAACACACTAAAAAGTCTTCAGCTCTTAAAATATGCCAGTGTTAAGGAAACATTAAACTCTTGAGCGGAAAGTAAAAAACCTCTCGGCAAGGTTTAGTCGCTGCGCCTGTTACTGCAAGATAACAGTGAGCCCCACTTAAACGGATTAGTGCTGGGGTAGCTAATGCACCCCTAAGAGTTTTAGCACGCTACTTTCTTATTTAACCACTCACCCCGAAAATTCCACTTTCTTTCTCTTTGTAAGCGAATACACAACTAAGTGCATGCTTTCAATGTCCTGAGCACGCATAAACATTATTGAGATGTAAGGTGTATACATGAAGATCGTGTCTAAATCCATTAACCAGACGGGCGCAAGATACCTTCACGGGTAGCCGAGTCTTTAAGGCGCGAACTCGTGAGCAGGAGTTCGATTCCCGCCAGGACCGCCCTTCCTGAGTGAGGTTTTTTCCAGGTTTTCCTCAGTCCTCATAAATGGTAAATGCCGTTCCCAGTATATCATTTCATCTCATGTATCGTCAGTGTCTAAAACCTGTGAAGCCTCTGTAGCAAAAAGGGCGTTGAGTACTATTCAAATAAAAAGTACGATTATTTACTGACGACTGTATCATATACATAAAAATTAACAGCAGTCTCTATATAAAGATTTTACAAACTAATCTTGATCATATTTCCATTTGAGCGGTTAAACACAGAATGAAAATAAATTGTTTTGAGAGTAATGTAATAACAGTTTGTAAAAGTCGAGAAGATATTAGTCTTAATTACAAACTCCATGAAGTAATTATTCCCCAGGAAGATTGCTGTAAATACTTAAGTTCTAAAATTGCAGCGGACAAACAAATTGATGACGAAAGCATCGAGGCGGTTATGCTTTATAAGAATACTAAAATAAAAAATGTTAGCCCATAATCGAAGGAAATAGCTCGTTTATCGTTAGTTCGGCCATTATGCAGTATGGATTAAATAAATTCCCTAGGAAAAGCCAGTGTAGAGCAGCAAAATTGAAAAGGTCAAAGGTAAAAAAATAAGAACATGGGGACGAACATGTTAAAGATAAGGTTGGGAATCACGAACAGAGAGACGTAAAAAAGCCAACTTAGCAACATTATACAAAGCCTATAGAGAACCAAATGCATGGAGAGATATCACAACTGGATTACTAAGACCAACATACTATAGCAGGAACAATAATATCTTTAAAATCATCCGTAGGCAACTGAGAACGAGTGTAGGTGTATTCTCTTTCGTAAATAAAACGATAAATGTCTGAAATGAATTATCTGCAGTTTGTCTTTATCTCACAAGATTTAAAAGTAACGTAAAATTTATGAGTAAAAACATTTTATTGATATAAGCAGATAGAATGTAATTAGCGTTCAAATTTACCTTTTCCCCCGGACTACTCGAAATGATAACTCCGTGTTTATATTATTATTCAAGCTGACAAGTGTCTAGACGTAAATATGACGAATCACATTTTATAAAGTTGATAATTTTATAAATGCATTTAAATAATGCACTGTGTGTAAAATTAAGTTGATATGTAGTTAATTAGTTCAAAGTATTTAGCTAGATGACATATTTTTGTTTAAATGAAATGTTTTAATTAAGTTAATATGTGTAAATATGTTTAAAATACGAAGGTTAGTCAAAATAGATTAAGATTTTTTTTTCTTTCCCGCATGGAATACACCAGCCTGGTCTTTTTCAAAGTATTCTCTGTTGAGTAGAATGCACTTGCTCAACGCGTCTGCCAGTGCTAGAACACGTGCCCCTTTTGACAGTTTCTTCAAAACTGCCTCAACTTTTTTCACTACGGCCTCGGAAGTACCAAAACGCTTCCCCTTAGTTCCTTTTTCAGACAGAGAAAGAGATAAAAGTCACAGGGGGCTAAGTCTGGGGAGTATGGAGGATGGTGGACACATTCAAGGTAGCCTACACACTTCCACTCGCACCATCTTCTGTTCAGGAGTTAGTCATCTTGGGACCCACCTCGTACAAACGCGTCTCATGTTCAAGTGATCATGCAGAATCGAAAATGTACTGCCATGTGTAGCAAGTCTGTCAATTGTTATTCACGAACAATGACGCCAGCTGTTGCTGGAGCACCTGGACCGCCTTGCTTTGTTGTTGAAACACGGCCCTCCTTAACTTCCTTGAACCATCCAAGGGCTGTGGGTTGTGGTAGAACGTCATCACCATATGCAACGATCTGTAAGCTTCCATGTCGGATTTCTTCAAACGCAACATGTTGCTCTTCACGAATCAAGTCCATTTTGTATGTAGGCGACTGGTGAACTGACGTAGTTTGCTTGTCCCCTGTGTGCAGACGCATGCGCGATTGAATTTCTGTTTTTGTCCAGCAATAAGGGCTGATCTGTTTTCATCATTGTTTCTTTGCTGTGCGCCATAAAAAAAAATAATAGCTCTTAGTTTTGTTGACTTGCCCTTGTATAAACTTCTATGTGTATTTAATTAGTTTGGCGTATTTAACTAGGTTGACGCGTATGTGAAATTTATTTAATTAAATTAATGTAAGCTCTTAGAATGGCATAATGGCGTTTGCTACTAGCTGTTACAAGGTACAATATTTACAAAGAACGTGTTGTGTCATGGTCTCTCTTGTATACTTTTTTATGCTTGCGTTCTATAATGACTTGCTTGTGCAGGTCAAATACTGAGCGTTCCTTATATTACCGGGCCGCGTATCGAGTGCTGCGCGCATTGTTTATTACACTAGGGGGGTTTTCCGTTCTAAAAATCCCGCGTTACTTACTCATGAGTGGTAACATGCATTATAACGACTACTAACCTTGTTATAAGCAGTGTTCATCTACATTCATACATTCCCGGCATCTTCGGATGAATTTTCCATTCATACGTATTAGTTCCTCTTCTGTAATGTTCTCATATTGTCCGTAAGTTCGTCTAAGGAGTGGAGATTCTTCCTATTTAAATGAAATTATGCCTCATCTGAGAAAAGTATTAAATGTGGGTCAACAGTACCGTCAACGATATTTTGTAAAATCTAGTTACAGAAATTTACTCGTTTTTCATCGTCACGAGGTTGTAATTCATGAACTATAGTCACTCTGTAGAGTTTCAATTTTAAAAGTTTAGCAGCTCTATGAACAGAGAGAGATTTTGGGGACACCCACTTGCTGTGCAACACGTCTTAGAGACTTCTTTGGAGAACGTTCTTAGGTTTAGCGATTCCGTTGTCCTAAACTTATTAACCAGACATCTAACAGTTTCTCCATCTGAAACTGGAATCCAGGAAATTTCTCATGAAACTTTCTGCACACCTGTCTACATAATTCAGTTTTACATATGTATAGTACATAAAAAATCTTTGTTAATTTCTGTAGGCATTTCAGTGGACTAATAATCTAATGTAAATCACACACAACACAAATGTCTTGAATAAACTTTCACTTTTGAACAAACTCTAGTCTTTACAGCTAGAACAGAAGGCAGCAAGTGACACAGTATAACACAGCTGATAAATGTAGACTTGAGTGGGTCATTCACCGCTAGTGCACTACTGGAAAAATGCCGAGGTCACTGCATTGCAAGCAAATTAAGCATATACGCGATCTATGGTCCCGCTATAAATGGAACATATGGTATAATACGTCCAGGTACATAGACCCTAGCATTTGCTTTCCTCTATATCTCTTCTAAACGCTGGCTAGATGAATTACTTTTAACCTGTTGGTCCGCACAGCCTTTAGATTTAATATTATCACAGTTACATTACATTATTATATCCACTATATATTCATTCATATCAGCTGGTCGGTCAGATACGAAAATACCAGTTTCAGAGTATAATTAATCAACATTCCTCATATTAATAATTATATTTAAATGAGTTGCCGATAACAAGATTTAATCATGAACTTAGTATTAACCTGATAAAAAACGACAGCTTTATTTTCTCCCACCGATGGTATATCATTTGTAACAAAAACCAGATAAGTAAAAGTAATTGGTATAAAGCAAACTCCTTTTTCTAACTTATAGAAACATAAGGCCTTATAAAGTTCTCGAGAAAAGCATCAGAAAAGCGGAAGGCAGTGAATGCTTTAAATCAATTTCGGCGCTTGTTCCAAATGTCTTCCTCGAGACGGAACGGATGAAATTCCCACATTGCCCCACGGCTTTAGGAGAAATAAGACGCCCTCCCGGGAGATCTTGGACAGGAAAGTAAATCGTCTACGTCATCTATGAGCTTTACAGCCCCAATCTCCCACTGGTCCCTGGCAGCTTAGAATTATATTACCCGTTACATTGGGGTTGCCTTGACAAGGAGACCCTTGTATGGCTAATTTCTACGCAGCAATTTACAGGCTCTCCTGAGAACATTTGCATACCATGGTATGCAATGGAGTACTGTCTACGCAATGGCTGCTATAATTGTTTCCGATCTCCGTTCTCTTATTTTCATCAGTAAATAATAAAAAAATAATAAAATAAAAAGTGAGATTTCTTTAAAAAATCCTTATTTGCTTATACTCTGTGTCATTCCAAGTCAAATCAAACCGTACTATTCGCCATAATACCGCCAATGTAAATGATTTTACAATGAAACAAAATTGGGAGAGGAAAAGACATATAGCTACAGATGGTAAAGAAGAAAAGAATTGCTAAGGATAAAGGCAAAGGTATGAGTGTTAAAAAGATTAAGAAATGGTGATGAACGAGATATATGTCCTTTACGTGGAGGTAAAAAAGACATAGAGTACATTATGTTTTAATATTCGCCATATTTTTTATACTGCTAGGGCGTTTGACAATCTTTGGCGGCCAGCAATTTTCAAAATATTGATAGAGATAAACGTTCCTAAGTATCTTGTAATAAAAAAATGTTGGTGGAGACGTGTTCATTATAGGCCCTACTTTGGGCTGCAGTTTGAAACGGATATGATAAGTCGGGGTGGGAATCGGACTGTATGGCTGCTGCGGTAAATAATTTATGCCCGCTGATCGCAGGTTTCGCCACGGCTGCTGCAGACCACCCACTTTTCTTCGATGAGATTCTCTCTCGAGGGCATTTCGCTGTATTTTGGCGGCTGTGAGCCGGTCGGGTCTGAGACGGGATTCCGAAGGTGAAAACAAATAACGCTTCATTTTTTACTTGATATAGTTTATTCATCTTGATGTGAATATTCGTCTTACGCCCACCAACAGGCAAGGTAATTTCGACAAACACTAATTTATTACGTTATCCGAATGGTGCCGAGCGCGAAGCAATCGTCATAGAAACCAAGTTTTTAATTTTATTTAAGTAGTATATACTGAGTTTCATTGCGAAAAATGTAAATGTTCGTACCGCTAGAGAGATTTTAAAATTTGTATTTCAGGTAAATCTCCATTCCTAATAATCTAATTTCTCAGATTTTCTGAAACTGTCTTTCTTATTTAATTTAAATGGCATATCCCAGTTTCCATTTAAAAAATTAAATTGCGGCGTTAGAGCGATTTTAAAATTTCGCTTTAACCCCCCAATTGGTTTTCAGGTATAGCCTCAGGTATACTAACTGCCCGATTGCCATGATTTTCATGAAATATTTTTATTTGTTTATTTTAATGAAATATAAAAGTTTCGTTCAGAAAAGAATAAAATTTGCGGCTATTAGGGGGATTTTCCCCTCCCAATTTTCGCTTTAGGTTAACCCTCATCCCCAATAAAAGATAAAAAGCGCTCTGCCGTTTAATTTTCTCTATGCTGTTTTATAATAAAAGTACAAATTAATTCATTTAGCATATAAACTGTATTTATAATATACATATGTTTTATATTTAACAAAAGCGTCGTCGTTAAGATAGCAAATGTAAAACATTAATCTAATATATGTTTGAGAATTATATTTGTATGTAAGAGAGCTCTGTAATAACCTTCAGAAAACGTTTACGTTACATATTAATAACATTTAAATTAAATTTCAAAGCCACTGAAAATCGATGTAACTTTCGATTGTTTTTTATTTGCTATACATTGTAATTGTTTTTAAATAGTGACTTGTTTTTAAATAGTGACATGTTTTTGTTTTATTGAAACATATGAACATCATCATAAATACACAATGTAACTCAAAACTTTCTGTTATTTCTATTTTAGTGAATGTAAGGATACGAAGGCCTCAGCTCATAAACATGTTTAAAAACAATCACACCATATAGCTTTGTCTATCAGCTATCATATATTTAATTTAATTAATAATATAACATCGATTTTTGTGGTTTAATCTCAATAATAATAATAATAATAATAATAATAATAATAATAAAAGTTCTAAAAATGCGTTTTTCTTTTGTAATACTTATACGTTGCAAGAATTCTAATTTTGATCCCCTAATATCAAACAGTAGAGCTATGACTTATTCCATTTCATTAATTAATAAGGTCATAATTTGGATTTTTATTAAGTGTCGTTCAACTTGGTGAGGAATTCGCTTGGTTTACGCAACTCTTGCTTGACGGACTTAGCTGTTCAACTGTTTGTGCATTTACTATTTCATCATTTTGAAACTCTTTCCTTGTAGCTTGAGTTATACATCAGAATTATCATATGAAACATTATTATCCTAGAACTATACATTAGTATATATATATATATATATATATATATATATATATAATTAACGTTATTAATTAACCAATTATAATCCACAGTAAAATATTTACTATACGGAGTCATACTGTAACTAATGCTTCAATAATGTATGTAGATTGAATAAGCCAAGCTGTACAACAATGTGTGACAGCTATATGGACATTTAAATACATTTTCATGCTCACCTCAGGTTTTGCGTCAAGTCAGCTGTCCTCCAACATGACCATTTTGGTAGAACCCCAAGCATCATCTGAAAAGAACACAAGCTGTGAGTCGATTAACCCTTCAGTCGCTAATGAAAGAAACCACTAACAATAGCACACACTCGTTACGCGATCACCTTATCACAGGCAATGGATACCTGTACACTTGTACGGTTTAAATTTTAATGATTTGAACCTGGGGTTTAGAGGAGACTACGCTATCCCTTGAGTAACATTTGTAAAGAATCCATGTAAACTCCCTTCGAGAACAGTTTTCAGTTTTCAGTTTTCAAAGATATTTTCAAAGATAATAGCACAATTTGAATCAGGTGTGTGGTTCGTTGTATATAGAACTAGTCTTGGAACTTCTTGATACCACACTCTATTATATGCCACATGGTTTTATGGCAAAGAAAGTTCTTAAAAAGTACAAATTAATGGTGAATTCTGTAGCTTATGATGGTTGGAACAAGACAAAATTATTAAATAAAATTAAAATCTAAAAATATGTAATGTTTTAACAAATAAAAGAATTTATTTAAATAAATTTTGTTTACCCTAATTTCTATAACGATGTAAATATGTTTTCCATTACAGTATATATTTTTCCATTCACTTTCCTTTTCTTGCTTCATAATTCTTCTCTATTCTTATCTGGCACTCAAAATTACCGCTACGCTTTCGGGGAAATAAGCGGATTACTGCTCGAGAACAGCTCCTAATCGATTCTGTGCAGTTCTGTAGAATAGTCCTCTTGTGTTCTTTTATTCTCACCAGAAGAGATATAATGGCAGCTTCAGGATAAAAAACACACAAAAGTTTGTTTCGTGTAACTGTTGTTCTTCCTATAGATAGCGAACCTTGAGGGCTCGTTTAAAACGTGCGTTGCAAAACTCGTAAAAACAGAACTCTCATTCCATGCTAAACGAAATTCGCATTAAATATGTGAATATGGCATTTTAAATACATTTTATTTATTTATTTTTGCATTAAAGGTGGAATTTGATACGCCGTTTTCCTCAAGCTTTGTCAAAGTTACGGGGAGGTAT
Organism: Metallyticus violacea; assembly: GCA_030762175.1. NCBI lineage: Eukaryota > Metazoa > Arthropoda > Insecta > Mantodea > Metallyticidae > Metallyticus > Metallyticus violacea. The sequence continues at coordinate 11,344,377 of CM060840.1, read as the reverse complement.
AGCGGTCCTTACGGCTCATCCCATTGAAATATAATTATAATGTATGCTTATGCAAGCCCGGTCATATTTTAACATTATAATTAGTAATAAAATATTATGTATATGTGTGTGCTATAAGTTTTAACCTCAATGTAAAAATTGTTGGTGTTTTGTTGCGGAAGCTTGGAAAGCCAATAAAAGAGTCATAAAACCTCTGTTCAGAAAAAGTGACCCGAGGATCGCGTGTGAAGCCCGTTTCTTTTTTACAAGACCTACTGCAGTAAGGTTAATAAATCTGAAGAAGTTTTAAACTCGTTAAGGTTTCTGAACCCGACAGGCATTGTGCTGTTGGCCTTTAAACTAGCCAATGCCAACAAAATGTTTTAAACTTACAAAAAAAATAGCAACTGGTACGTGGGGCAGGTGAACTTGAACCGCCCATGGAAAATGTGTGTTTGAACTTTTAAAGATAGGCGCGAAAATTGCGCTTGCCCGTGTGTGTCACCCCATGGAACTCGTCAAAGCCAACAATTACTTGACTTGAATTTAATATATACGAATGCGGTTGCTTGGCTGGGGCATGCAGTTTTAAGTTTTACACGCGGCGAGATGTACGCATTTCAACATTTCAGTTCGAAGCAGTTCAAGATACTCATTATAAGTTCGACTTTCAGATTCACACGCCGCGGCACTCATCTGCAAGTTTCACACGCGGCAACTAAGTTTGTATCGGCTTAGCTAAGTCTATCGTACGCAAAACACCAGAGGACGCGAAAGATTTTGGTCATAATAAATTATATATATAATCTATATAATATATAATATATATTATATAATATATATATATATATATATTGTCACATTGCGTGCTTATTTACACTACTGAAATCCTCTCTCAGTTCTGTTAATTACGAGTCAACAAAACAGCAGAAATCGCCTGAAATTGTTGTCATCCAAGCGTGGGCAACAACACCGAAGCTACTAATTATCAATCTACACACTTCAAAATTGGCATGACAACGTGAGGTCGCTAGATGTCGACAACAGATAGCTTCAGAATTGATGTCCAACCTGGGGCACATAGCCGGAGCCTACTAAGTAGCTTCAAAATATGGCGCCCAACGTGTTGCTGCCATACCAACTATCTCATAATTCGGCGCCCAACGTGGGGCCAAAAACAACAACAGCAACACTTCACCTCAAAACCGCTTCAGAGCTTACAGAGCATCTAAACGAGCTCACTGTGTTCAATAATTTTCATTGGTTGCCCGAAATACGGGATTATTCAAAAGGTTGTGGTTTTATAACTTTTTTTTATGTGCAATGCATTAAGCATATTATTAGAAGAGTGAATCAAATATAAACCGGAAAAATATTTTTGCCGCTTTTGAGTAGTACGGGGCGTTACACATGAAGACTTAATGGTGTTTAATAAACTGAAAAATTGTGGCCTGAACGTTAGGGAAATTATTGTAAACAAAACTGCTTTTTAGCAAATTCTGTTGTTTTTAAAATACTGCACACTTTATGAATTTAATTTAATTTCATGTTTTTAGCTTCCTCCAAAATTCATAAGCTACTGAATTCACCCACAAGTTGTACTTTTTTTTAAAATTTCTTTGCCACAAAGCCATTTGGTCTATACTGGGTAGCATCAAAAAGTTCCAAGACTAGTTCTATATACAACTACACACCTGATTCAAATTATGCTATTATCCATAAAAATAGTTCCCTTGTGCAGTGATATATCCTGGAAATCCTGTTATCGAAGCGTGTTCTGCGATTCGCATACATTCTTTTCAAAAGGTCGGTCTTGGTTTTGTAGGGGTAACGTACTCTCCTCTAGACCCCCTAAATCCGGCCGAAGTCGATATGTTTTTCGGGAGGGTTCCGTGCCTTAGAATTTATGGCACGTTAAAGAAACCCATACCTTAAAAAAGAGATCCTTAGACAATTAAGCGTCCCAATAATACATTATTATTGCACTAGATGGCACTTGAAGCGATTGGCTGACAATCTATGCTTATGACATCTGTTGATGCTAAGGTTAACTAAAAGTCGAATAATGTGACCCATTACAGAGGGTAATTACGGAAAGGGGTTTCTTTTTAAACATTTCAAACAGTTGGCAGATATACGTTGTAATTTTTTTAAAAGGTTCAAAGTCGTGACATTATACAGACTTGATAATTACAAGGATAATATTAAAATAATGGAACGTTTGAGGCTATCAAATGCCAATCTGTCATATATAACAGTCTTTAAAAAATGAGTTAAACACCAAACCAGCATTTCCTACGTTTCTGTACCTGCCTGTACCATATCAACCATCTTGTTTAAATGTCCTCCACTAAATTTTTTTTCTCTTATTGTAATATTTCTGATTCTATCTCTTCGTGGCATCCTTACTGAGCGCTTCCAGTAATCCATTTCAATTGCCAAAAATTCATTTTGTAAATATTTTTAAGTTGCCATGTTTCTGCATTTAATGCTGTGCTTCTAACAATCGAATTATAAATCTGGTGTTTCATTTTTTTAAATCTGTTTATCCCACAATATAGGATTAAGAGTCGATATTGCAAATGTTCTTTCCTGTTACGTTCTCTAATTTCTTTAGAATATTTTCCATCATTAATAATTATATAGCACACAAGTGTTTATATTTATTACAAAATTTATTTACTGCTTTATGCTTAATAATTAGATTTTTCAAAATTAAATTTTAGGCTCGCCTTTTCATACTCTCCAATGAGCTTTCTACTCATGTATTCTAGATCATCATATTCTTCAGCCATTATTATTTGATCATCTGCAGTTGCAAAGTATAAATACTCCTATTATCAATCTTGATCCCCCACACATAATTTACAATATTTTGTTACATTAATACGTAATGAAAATGCGGTAGTAGTTTCATTGTTGTCACATTCGCTTTCCGCATATGAGAGGTGTGCAAGTTGATACATGTTCAGTTCACCTACAGCAAGATGGAGATGACACGCGACGAACAATGTGCTATTCTGAAATGTTGCTTTCGTCTCAACAAATCCGCAGCTGAGGTCTTTGCAATGTATCACACACAATTACTTCTTATTCCCAACAATGAAGTACTAAACAACAATAACAGGAAAATTGTAAAAAAATAAGAAAATAATTACAAAATAGGCAAAAAAAAAACCCCGAGAAGTACAAAGAAAGTCGGGATAAAAACTTCCACTAATGTTTAATGGTACACGAATATTTCTGTACACTTGCAGTTATCAGGAAAAAATAACATAAATTCAGGCTCTTGTTCGTTAACCAGCAAATCGGACCATTGGGGGTTGGGGTTAACCTAAAGCGAAAATGTAAAAATCGTTCTAGCGACTGCAATTTTTGTTTGTTTTTTTCTGAACAAAATCGGTATATTCCATTGATTTTTTTTTCTGAAAGTCAGCGAAATCAGATTATTAGGAGTTTTTTCGATAGTTAACATATCTATCAATACTGCTTGAATGCAAATTAAATGTTATAGTTAACGATGCCTATGCTTTAAAATGCTCATTCAAGTGGTATGACTATTTTAGTTCTTTTGGTTTTTTTTTTTTTTTTTGAGTAGTGTTTAACGCCCGTTTTTACTACTGAGGCACCACAGGCGGTGGACACTGATGATACATGAAATGAAATGATAAATTGGGAAAGGATTTTTTTTTTAAGGAAGGAAGCGTTCCAGCCCTAAGTTTAGGTACCTCCCCGGCATTTGCCAGTTATGAAGACTGAGGAAAACCTGGAAAAAACCCCAGTCAGGGAGGACGGTCCTGGCGGGATTTGTTCTTTTGGTTTGTTACAGTGTAAATACATATGATTTTTTTCTGCAACAAAGCTCGGTATATACTATTTAAATATAATAAAAATAATTTATGAAAATCAGGGGAAAATGGCCATTTGGAATGGGGGTATACCTGTAAAGCGAAATTCAAATACTCTAGCAATACCAAAATTTGTTTGTTAGCAACAAAACTCGGTAAACACTATTTCAATATAATAAAATAGTTTATGAAAATCAGGGAAATCTGACTATTAGGAATACGGTTTTACATGAAACCTAAATTTTAAAAATTGCTATAGAGGTACCAATATTTGTTTTTTCGCAACAAAACTCGATAAATACTATTTCAATATAAGAAAAATATCGGGTAAATAAGACATTAAGAGTAAGGGTATACCTGAAAACCGAATGTTAAAACAAAATTCTAGCGGCATCAATATATAATTATTTCGTAATAGTAGACATAGAAGCCACTGCTTGTTCCCAATTTCTGTAAACTCCATATGTAACTTCTCTGCTCTAGCACTCTGTAATAATCTTAAAAAAAAATTACTTTCTGAAGAATTCGCTTAGTTTATGCAGTTCCTGCGTGACGAGTATTGACGTATGCTATTGTACTTACGACACTTATACGAAAATCATACAATTTTAAATTTGTACTATTTGTTTTGTAGGAAACTTTCCTGTTTTCTGAGAAATTACATCACTTAGATAAGGTGAGTTTTTCATTAGGCATAAGTTTACGGTACCTCCCCGGCATTTTCCATTTACGAGGATTGAGGAAAACCTCAGTCAGGGAGGTCGGTCCTGGTGGGATTCGAACCCCAGATCTGCCGCTCACATGTTCGCGCCTTAACGAACTCAGCCACCCGTGGCAGTTTTCGCGTGATGAAAGCGTGTGTTATTTGAATTGAGATTTTGCTCTTTTGAACTTTAACGGCACTATGAACGATATACGCAAAATTGGTGTGGACATTAGAGCACCTTTAACTTTCTAGACTGTACTTATCTAAAGTGTTGCTTGGGTATGTTAAACGGCCCTCTTTCAGCTGCTTTTATCAAGTAAGTGCAGTGCCTATGATTATTTCAGCAGCAAGCTGTTTGCGTGTTATCAGGCACACAGCAGAATATTTCGAGCTCATAGTGAGAGACTAAACCGTGGAATAAGCTGTTTACTTCTCTGCTCACTCTTGCAGAACTATCCACAGATACGACACACGCCGTCCTACTTTGCAAGTACTTGTTTCTCCGAGTGCTTTATGTCTTGTTTCTAGCAATGTCGCCTTGGGGTGCAGTGGTGCTTTCCTATTCATATTTTTTGTTTGTTTTTTTGTTCTGCCTTCAGAACAAAAGAATGTCTTTGTCGGTGTGCAGAGAAGATCCAACTCGCGATGTAGAACCGAGTCGATTTTCGATGCTATTCTTTTAGAAAGCAGATTGAGAAGATGACGAAAAGAGTCCAGTGGAATGTACGAACGCTGTGCAATAAAGAATGATCATGTTTTATACAGGTACAATTTCTAGCGCATAAATTTCATTTTGCAATATTTTGTTTCTTAGAACGTGAGATAGACGTGGTGCTACTTCATTGTTGTCCCTTCCGGTTCCCGACTGTAACAAGCATGCAAATTGAGGCATGTTCAGTTCCGTTTACCAAAATGGAAGTAACATGCGACGAAATTCTGCTTTTGTCTCAACAAATGAAATTTGAAAATATCCGATTTAATGCCCTAAACACTCATTAATAGCATTTTAACAATATTATTTTAATTAGTTCATTTTCACATGTTTGTATATCACGTAAAGGCTACAATGCTCAATATAAAGTCACAAACATTTAATAGTAATAGCCATTTAGCTATGTTAATTTAAGAGGTTCATTTACGTATGATATTACGCAAAATAAAGGTCATAATATTCGATTTAAAGCTCCAAACATTCATAGATAATGTGTTTTTAATCATATAAATTTAATAAGTTCATTTGCATATGTTTTAATGTTAGGTAAGGACTTTAATTTTCAATTCAAATAACCAATATTCGTTGGTAATACGTTTTAAACTGTATAAATTTAGTAAGCTCATTTGTAAAAATTTCATGTATCAGATAAGGGCTATTACAATGTATGTCTTTATGATTGTTTGTTGGCCTTTATGACAATAGTTAAAATATATAAATGTAACGATTCAAAGGAACACATGCATAGCCAAGAATATGCAAAGATTAAAACTATAGATAAGCAAATTGTAAATGAATCAACCAATGGCAAGCGTAACAACTTTAATAATGTGTACCAAGAATGAAACACGAGACAGACAGCTTTATTGCGACTAAATAGAAAAGAACAAATTTCATTCGCTTAGTATACGTATGTTGAAAATATAATGCATTGTAATGTGTAGTATTATTACAGTCCTATTGTAATAAGTGGTGGTTTTCATTTTAAAATTTGTTAGTTATGCGTTAGATTCAGTCGAGAGAAGTTGTTTTAAATTCCATTAGCAGAAATCAGTTCTTACTTCGTATAAAGAAACAATATTTTAACATTACGTAAAGATAAGTGGCGATTAATATTTCTGGAATAAATTACGTAATTATTAATTTTGGTGAATGACAGGAGTTGTGAGTTTGAATTAATATCCATACACCGTTTTCGGGAGTGAAATATAAATTATAACACGCCTGTCTCGTATTCAGTCTGGATATAATAATATTTTCACAGCATATCGTAATTAGAAAAAGTGTACTGTTGTGTGATAATAACAAAACATTAATAAAATTTGTAGATTTCTATCCGTTGTAATTTTGTTATACTTAAAATCCACTCCTTCCACCCCAGAAGCATCAATCTGAAACTCCAGCTGTATTATCAAACACTGCACTAGTAGAGCATATTATAGTGGTGTTAGTCACGTCTATGTCTACGACATCATCTACGACGTTAGTTTCGTCAATATTTCCGCTATAAATTTGACGCCCAACGAGTTGGCATCAGTGAAGGTCGATGCCACCTACATAGGTCGTAATTAATACCATCACAAAATCTTCAGCTGTGGTCTATGAAGCCAATGTTCTTTCATATAACACAGCTCCAAGATGGTTTAAAATGTTTAAAGATTGGAGGCAATCAAATTCTAAGGATGCGTCCGATCCTTCTGTTTGTGCTCTGACGTAAGAAAACGTTAACTCAGCTGTCATTTGAGAAAGGATCATCCAAATAACATTAAGAACCTTTCAGAAATTCACTGGGTGTCATACACACGTTGGTTGCTGATTTCCGAACAAAAGGACGTTCGCGTGCAGTTGAAGATGTAACAGGAAGACACAGAGCTTCTTTCAAAGGTAGTCACTACTGCTGAAACTTGGGTACATCATTTCGATGCTGAGAGTAAACAGCAAAGCTCTGTGTGGAAATCTTCATCATCACCACCTAAAAAAGCAAAATGTTTTGCTTCTGCTGGGAAAGTTATGGTCGTCTAATTGTTCGATACTGAAGGAACAGTGCACACACAACTGTAATTGGACAATACTACAGAGACTTGCTGAAAACTCTGTAAGATCGCATTTCCGTGCAACAAACTCGATGCTGCACCATGGTAATGCACGATCGTACATCGAAAAAGTTGTAGCTGAATATATCACAATGCCAACTATATACCCTCACCCTCCCTATAGCCCAAATCCAGTCCCGTGCAACTTTGTGCCTTTCACCAAATTGAAGAAACACCTTTCTGGGAGCATTTTCCATCATCAGAAGCAGGGTGAAGGCTGTGGACGCGATTCTGAATGACGGGTAAAAAAATGGTTTCCAGCATGTCTTTGAAGACTGGCAAAAAACTGAAATAGATGCATTGCATTCAACGGGGACTTCTTTGAGAAAGATCATCAAAATTATGAGGGTGAATGAAGGTATGTTGTGAAAATAAATACGATCTTTTTTTATCGAAAAGCTCTCGTCGAATTCGTGGCAAACTTTTCTTGGGACGTGATGAGAGATGACATTTGACGTCGTGCATAAACATAATGACTCTAAAGGGGCCAGAAGCACCTCCAACCGCTTCTCGTTTCCCCAGTTCAAAATACAAAGATACTTTTTTGCATCGCGACTGCAGATCAAATGCCTTATGGATAATAACCGCAAAATGCAAACGTCAGACACAATTTAGAAGTTCTCTAGATAAAAATTTAACGCATAAAAAGTTTCAAGCAATAGTAATAGGAAATCAAACATTGAACATTTTGGGGGTAGCGGAAACCAACATCCTTGATTCAGGTTTTTGGCTTGTAAATTACAGTTCGTAGATCTTTGGCTTGGGCGAGAAAATATTTGTGGTGCACCTGTGTAATAGACGAGAAAGCTAGTAGGTCTAATTATCTCGCAGTTTTTACGATTTCTATTTACCAAAACTGCAAGCCGTTCTCTTGGTTTTCGGTTCAAGAGTTCTGTGAGAAGTCGGGTGTTTAACCGGAGCTAGAACTGCTGTGTTGATGGCGTGACGATGATTTTCACCGATATGTAAACGTCAGGTTTATCGGTTCTAGGGCTCAATTAATGTCTCGTGTTTAGTGAGACAAGGGCTGCATGCAATACTTAAGGCCTGGCCTTGTCCCATTAGCGTTATAATATGTACTTGAGCAATGTGCAAGTTAACTTTGCCTTGATACAATTATAATGTTTCAAATATTTAATTGATTGGAAGTAAAGAAAACAGCATCACAACATGTTGTATTATATGTATTATAATTCTAAGAATTTATTGAGGGGATTAAAAAATAACAGACTGATTTTACGGTAAGGTTATTTCAATGATAGGCCGGACAGAGCACGGCCAGTCGTCAAGACCTACAATGCATAAGAATATATCACTTGTAGTTATTTTGAAGCAAGTTTTGTCAACGCAAAACTGACATTTACCAGACCCCAATAAGGGGAAAAAAAAAAAAAAAAAAAAAAAAGGCTGCCAAAGTCGCCTTACTACTGCCAATAGCAAGTATGAAACTTAAACTCAGTATTTTGCTTACAAGATGACATAATTATCATTGAAAAATATATCGAAGATTTTTTTAAAAATCTGAAATTGTTTACATACAGTATTTCTCAAATGTAATCCATAATATAAAATAATATATATTTTAAACTTCTCCACAGGTAGGCACAAATCTTTATAAAATACACGAACTTCCAAAATTATTGGACACCTTAAAACTAGCTACCTGTCTTGTCTTAACCTCACTTGCAAAGGAGTCAAAACATAATATCTTACTCACACCATTCATTAAAACTCTCTTCATCTCGCTCCAAAACCTGCTTCATACCTTTTTCCGGATCTTTGTTTTCGTTGCTAACTCTCACTGTCACATATGATGGTAGATTAGAGAAAATTACATCCCTAACTACAAATGTTGGTACGAAATGTTTAATACACACTACAATTTCATAATTAACTTGAAAAATTGCATGGTGTATACTGTTTATCCACTCCTCCTTTAATTACTGCTATTTAATAAATGTAAATGTGGTATTATGCCGTGCATTGGCATAATAAGACATGAAAGAGCAACCCATTTTGTACTAAATACTATTACACAAGTTCCTGGTGTGAATCCACTAAATCAATATTGACTTAATAAAAGACTAAAGAACTAGCACTACTTTTTATTTACTTCCACCTATAAAACGCTGTAATAGCCCAGATAACTGCAACAAACAAAATAAACAAACCCATGTGTTAATAGCAGCAACATAATCTCACTTGCAAACGAGTCGAAACATGTTTCAACATTACTCTCAAACCTTTCATTAAAACTCTCATCACTTCAATGCAAATCCCGTTTCATGCGTTCTTTCGAATCCTTCCTTTCTTTGCTAACCCAACCGTCACATACGATGGTAGATAACAACAGGGAAATTTTTCTCCCTAACCATAAATGTTGATACGAAACTTTTAAAACACAGTACAATTTCATCATTAACTGCAAAATATGCACAATGTATACTCTTTATCTACTTCTTTAATTATGGCTATTTAGAAAATGTAAATGTGGTATTATGCGGTGCACTGCCCATAGTTAAGACATACAAGAGCAAGCCATGTTGTACTAAACATCGTCTATTACACAAATCCCTGGTGTGATCACTAAATTAATAATAACTTAATCAAAAACAAAATAAGTAAAACGCTACTGATTATTTACTTACAACTACAAACCACTGTAATAAACTAGGTAACTGCAACGAACCAATTAACAAAACCATGTAATTAACAGCACGAACCACATACCGCCACGGGTGGCCGAGGCCGCTAAGGCACGGACTCGCGAGCGGGAGGTCTGAGCGATTTCTACCAGGACCGTCCTCCCTGACTGAGATTTTTTGCAGGTTTTTCTCAGTCTTGATACATGGTAAATGCCGGAGATGTACCCTAAACTTAGGCCTGGGACGCTTCTTTCCTTTAAAAAAAATACTTTTCCAATTTATCAGTTCATCAGTGTAACCGCCTGTGATGCCTGAGCAGTAAAAACGGGCGTTAAACACTATTAAAAAAAAAACCAAGCACATTTTCCACCATTTTGTCTACTATCGATACCTACATTGGGATCTGGTAAATATAGTCGGACTAGGTCAGCAAGAAGTTCTACGTTTATGTGTTTCTCGATGTTTTCATTGTGTGCCATTTGTTCTTCGCTAGTTATGCCTCTACATACAGAGTTTCCCCCCACTTAATATGGGCAGCTGTTGCTTACATTTTATCATAATGAAATTCCCTTTCGCCACCATTGATATGATGTCCACTGTTTTGAACTACCGCCTTATAATGCAATTTCCACTGCAGGACTCTGCCGTACAACAGAGAGGGGGATGTTACCCCAAACCTCCAGGCAGACTTTCCAGAGACCCTCGACCGTAATGGGACGTCTGGAAGCGAGGCCTATTTTCAATAGACCAAACTCGCAAACATCCATCTGGTGAATTCACTGGGATTCTTAAAAGGTATCACGTTGACATCCGTTTCCGCAACTTTCCGGCAAGGGATGGTCTGGCAGTGTGACTGGATGCCTTATCCATGTAGATCGAAACATTGGGGTATCGTCCCTGTACAATGTGAATCCTGAATTACAGCTGCAGCTGCAAGCTCCTGCAGGACTTTTCTTTGTTTTCCCGAATGAAATTGGAGCGCCTTTTTGGTCCATTGGACAGTATTAAATTGCACGGTGTTTGTATGTTCATCTAAATAAATCCTCGCTTCATCCAGAGAAACCACTTACTGCCACGTTTCACCTGCCAGATGATGCTCATAGTTTTTTAGCATTCTCTGGTATGCTGTTCTCTCAAGACTTATCCGACGTTCTATGCCGTCGTTTTAGGTCCAAATTTCCATGGATTATGTCTTAAGATGGTCCAGTGCAGTTGGCAATGCTTCTTTGTGTTAAAGGATTTTCTTGTTTCATTGCAGCCCTCATCTTGGCCACCACTGCTTGTTTGTGCTGGTTGCAAATTTTTTTGCAGGTGTTTAACTGTCTTATACGGTCCACACACAATTTACTTATGGTAATATGCTTTACAATTATTGAAAAAATGTAATCCACGTTGCCAAGTTCAACAATGTACCCCAGCCACAGATCCGCAATTGTTGAAGCCATCAGGCGAAAAATTAGTTTGTGATTGATGTTTCTACCGTCACGTGACTGCGCCAGTACGCTGTTGCCACATCCCCTCTCTCGCTATCCGTCTTCAGCGGCTGCACTCCAAGGTCATCATTAACTTCTTCTTCCTGCTCCTCTTATGATTTAAAACATATTTAACACTTTGTAGTTATCCTTGGTATAGTATATGTTTTTACATTTATGACAGCAACTCACATGTCCTTACATAATTGAACATTTTATCTTAAATATTTTCCACGGTTATCGTTTCAAAATTATTGTAATGGTGGAAAATTTGCTTTAACTACAGCAGAACCTACGTAGCGTCATCTATCGGCAGAAAGCATAATCTGGATTAGGATGCATTGGTGCGAAGAAGCAGCGTGTATGACAGCTAAGCGTAGGAAAATGGGTATCGTTTTTGTGTGATGGATGATACAAAACACAACACTGCTCTTAATAAAATACTTGCATATGAAAAATTAGTTCATGCACGCAAGCAAATTACTACTGGGTAATTTAAAATTTCTAGCTCTGTAACTGTTGCAACTGTCGATGATGTTATGCCTCTGACGATGTGATCTGATTGGATGAGCCTCTCGCTAGCTGAGTCGCCGGCATAAACAACTTGCCAATACACGCAGGCCGGAAAACACTGACGCTGCTAGTGCAACTGCTGCTGCTGACTGCATTCTCGAGCGACAGCGGAGATAGTAACTATTTCCGCGTCCGTTTGTAACAATGCAAATGTTAGAAGTTTTTTTGATAAAAATAATGTAACCTATGCGTTGTCCTCCGGAACTGTTAAATATAAATTGATAGGGCACTGTTAGGCGGGTAAAATATTGTAACGGTGAGAAATCTGCTCTTAATGGAATTCGCAATTAATTGATATATACACACACTAACCCTAACGCTACCATCTGGTAATCCTGAACTCAGTGGTTTTCTGTGGTTCGCTACGGCCTAACGGCCTACGCTTGCCTCCTTACCTCGTAAACATAAATTTATAGTCATTCTATGTGTGGTACTATGGACGTGAGATTCGAAACCATTACCTTCACAACTATGGCATTATACTCTAAGCGTCTGAGCTATCCATGCTTTTGTGTTTGATAGCCTAATTATCTAGCTATATCTGTACGTCATTACCTTCAACAATCTCATCAGTCGCTCGGGACTGCAGCCTGCAGCATGATTGCACAAGCAGACCTAACGATTTCCGCCCTGCGTGTAAGGATAATTGCATAAACACGGCCTAAGTGTCAATCGCAAACTAATTTCTCGCCTACTATTAACTATTGTACCCGACTGTATCAGGAATACTCCAGACCAGAGTTGGCAAGGTAAATTACCTCTTAGGTTTTTGAACTGAGGTACGCGTAATTTAGTAATTAGCGTGGCGAAAAACTGGTTTTCTGTCACACATTAAGAAAAACTACATAAGCTATACTACATTTATACCTTAATTTTATTATGCATTTCAGATTAAAAAAAAACTCACGTGCTGCATTTTAAAAAATTGAGAATCCCAAGAGAATTTATGAATAACCATTATAAGAGATCTAAGCAGGAAAAACAGGGGGAAACATCACTGAGAAAATAACGTCTCGCCTTGTAATTTCATTCTAAATCTCATTTACTGCACTGAGCGCGGAATAAAATGAGATGAAAAAGCAAGATAAAGTAATAAAGAAGTAAAAAAAATTCTAAAAATAAAGATAAAAATATCTATAGAGAACAAAAGCACAAGAGAGAAACAATAATACGGAAAAGAAGTAATGAACGGCTATAAAAGCAGACGCCTTCCATTTTGTTTAACGGACTGGGGCAACAAGTGACAGTCGTTATGAGCACGCCACAGTTGCGTGGATATGAACGAGCAAATGCCGGTCGTGATGTCATCGCTGGTCAGCTTACTCCCCAGGGGTACTACTTGGTTTGTGTTCTGGCTATCGACCCGGGCGTCTCACGGAGTTCACGGTAGCCAACTGTACGCTCTTTTGACACGATCTGGCTAATGTTAATGTGCTTAGCTTGAAGTTTAGAAAACGTTCTTTCGTGGATTTCCTCGTATTCTCTTTATGCTGAAAGTACATCTTTCGTTTAACTTTAAAGCTGAATTATTCGAAACTACAGAAAAGGCATTAGTTACTTTACTCTAATTCGAGTAATTAAACGCTAATAACACTAACAATAATACAATTTAATTATAAAAATTCAAAACGAAATTTACTATTGTTTATATATATATATATATATATATATATATATATATATATATATATATATATATATAATATTATATATATATAATATTTTTCGTCATTTTGGTGCCTAGTAGGAAGAATCGATGGGGATTTGAATACATTTTCAAAAAAAAAAAAAAAAAAAAAAAAAACTTTCATGGGCACAACCGCAATAGCTAAAAATCTTTAGAATTCGCTAACAACGGGCTACTTGTGACAATTATTGGAGGGGAATGTTTCCATGGCAACGTCCCCTTCGCTATTGCTCACTCTCAAAACTTTCCTGACTGGACACACAAATTTAAGTCAAATGAAGATTGAGTAAAAAATATTTGTTGTCTTATTTGTCCAATATCTCATCATCTATCACCCCTAGCTAATAGATGTACTTGAACTTTTTAAGTGTAAATTGAATGTTCTTTCCATTCCCGGAAAAGAAAATACACCATTCCATTTGGGGAAAAAAAAAATCAATTTGACCTTGGAATGACATTGAGAATGGCATTTAAAGGACTAGTTAGGGTCGCTATCTTATGTCCAAAAGTTTGTCTGAAGCATTTTCTGATTTTCCCTTCGTTTCGGAGAAAAATGGCCGCGAAATTATAAATGCCTCGCCCTGTACAAATTAAAAAGAAAGGGCGAAAGTTTTACATTTCTATTTAGAGTCGCTGTTTTGTCGTTCCTTTTTTCGCTCCAGTTTCTATTAATTCTTATTGCAGTTATCACAAGCTTTCGTTTCATTATATCCCACAAGTTATTTCTGTTTACTCTGTCAAACGCCTTTTTCAAAATATACAAATTCGTGAAATTAGATATATTTATATTCCCTATGCTTCACAAATATTTTATTGACAGTAAATATACAATCTGAACAATCCTGAATCCATTTTGAGGTTCTAATATAATAATTTCCGTGTACACAAGAAGAGTTTTTAATAAATTTTATAACACATATCCAATACATTCATTCACCTGTGCTTTCCACTGTTTTGACGATCTCCCTTTTTATAAAGTGGATATATTTTTGCAAGTGTCTATTCTTCAGGGATAGGTCCACTCCTCCAACATATGTTCAATAGATCCAAAGATGTTGCTTTAGTTTAATGTATTCATATTTGATTCATTTATTTTTAAATATTATCCAGTTTTTTACAGTACTTGATGGTAATTATTAATTGTTCATAAAGAACTGAATCTATATTTTAATCTACTAATGTCACTATTTGTTCTGTATAGAGATATTAAAGATAAGATAAGATACCTATATTTTCTCTGAATTTAGTTTAATTTAAAATTATCTTACACGGCTTATTTGACTGATTGCCCTAAGTAAGTGATGTTTTTCCACAAACGTCTTTTAATTTTACGAACTTCTCTATGTACAAAGCGTATTCTTATGTTATATTCAGTTAAGCTCCTATTCTCAAATATTTTAGATACGCATATTTTTTCTCTAACTGATTTAGCTCTTTTATAATTCCAAGTATTTAATTATTTCCTGTTATATCTCTTATTTCTTTTTTTTCAAGTGATTCTGAGGCAACCAGCATTATTGTTTCCTTTAATTCTTTCCATTATTCATTATTATATCTACTTGCCGGTTTTTATCTTATAAATAAATTTAATCGTTGTTGATAAATTAATCTGATAAATTATCTTGTAATATGTTAACTTCAAACATTTCTTCATTAATTCTGTTTTGTCATATTTCTTACTTTATTTCTTTTCCGTTTTTATTTAGATGGGATTGCTAATTTGAAAATTAAAAGGTAAAGGTCAGAGCAAACATTACAACCTCTAAATACCGCCGTACCAAGAATTAAATGAAAACACTTATCATTAACTATAGTGAAATAATTTATGCATATTTATCCTCATGCAGATCATGGGGGCATGGCAACTAATTTTTTTCTCGCCAACAAGGGACAACACGAAAAATCTAAAAATATACAATTGAAAGTGTATTGAATGTACTTTCGAATGAAGTCACCAGATGGTGTATGTGAACAAAGCTGCATGTCTCAGTACGCCCTAAAGTTCAGATGGTGATCTACAGTTGTCAGAAATGAAGAGCATGCTTATATGAAAATAGTATTTCTCCTCACGAGAATGCCACACAGATCTATGGGAAGAACAGTGGCGAGGTGGACATAGGCCCTGAAACGGGCAGAATGTCGACTGCCGATCTGCTGCACAGTGGGCGTCCTGTGTCTCCGCGGAAAGGGATGTGCGAGTGATGGTAGTTGAACAGTGCTTACGAGAGGATAGGCGCTGGAATCTTGTATCTGGCGTACGACAGTCAAGCTGTGCTTGTGTGACATCAGTGGTTGCCCAGTATTACAGGTCTTTTGGTGTCACAATTGCGCCGTGTCGTATGCACCTGACGGCAGAACTTTTGAACAAAGCCATTATTACCCAGTAAAAAGGAGTAGCTCGCAGGGCCGACAGTGTCAATTGTCTTTTACAGCGGTGGGGATAGGAAGTTTTTCCACGCTCGTCATATTCACCCGATCTCAGTCCCTGTGATTATCATCTTATCTCCAAAGTGAAGCAGCCATTGCGTGGGGAAGTTTTGCTAACAAAGCGGACATTTCGACGGGAGATGGCTTACGTTAGTAACTCGCATGCAGCAGATGGTATTCAGCATCTTCTTCATCGCTGACAACAAACCGTCGATGTACTTGAAGACTAGTAGTAGTAGTAGTAGGTGTATCTTTATTGCTATAAAATTCTATATATACATTACAAATATATTTTATACTTGGGTCGTAGACTGTACATGCTTAAACACGATACACAATTAGAAAGAGGAACAAATAATAATACAAATAAAACAATATAAATAATAAAAAATAAATGAACATTAAAAAATAAGAAGAGACTACTTCGAAGGTTGCTAAACACCATGCATTAATTAATTGGGAGACCCGTCCTATGACGCATTTGCAACCATGTTGGTAGTTGTGTTAATTTTTGTTCATGCCATTTTTTGTTCATGCCATAACAAACCAATGTTGTCCGGTTGCCTGTGTTTTGTTTCCTCCCTACAAGGGCCGCCTATATCCAGTCTTCCGTTGGTAGCACCGCTCGGCAGAAATGCTATATACTTTCAATCGTATATCTTAGATTGTTCGTGTTGTTCCTAGTTCGTAAGACGTATGCCTTATGATTTAGCCCTCGTACATTTCGGTGCAAAAAAAATGTATTTATTATTCTTAAATTGTTAAAATTTGTTACAGGAATTAGTAGTCGTTCGTTTTTGTTTTGTGTTATTTCTCCATGTTTTACTATTGCGTTTTTATGAGTTTATTGTCTACTCTGGCATTTAAATCTCCAGTTAAATTATAGATTGAATTAATTCTGGAGATTTTCATAGAATTCTTGCATTCTTCTGATATACCTTCGCCTGAATTATAGACACCTATTGTTGTTACACAATTCCTTGCCGCTCTTAATCTTATTTTTATTACTCTTTCATTAAAATATTCATAATTATGCATTCTATTCTTCAAATCCCCTCTTATTAGCAATACCATTACAGCTGCTGTTCTTTTCGCTTGTGGTAATCCATTATAGTTCATTATGTAATTTTTTAATTCAATTGATTCTTCTTTTTAGTTTTTGGAATTACGGTAATATACGTTCTTTTTTTTTTCCAGTTCATTTTCTGGTTCACTTCCTTAATTAGTGTTATCTCTGGAATTCCTTACTCCGATTTTGATTTTTTTTTTTTTGTGCCTAAATCTTTATTCCTAACGTCAATGTTGGAATATTCCGTTTCTAATATTTAATAGACTTTTAGTAATATACTGTTTTCTGAGTATGTTACTCGTGTTCTGTACAGTAAAATGTGTGATGGGATTCTCTCTTACGACTAGACATCAAAGCTTTCAATTGCATTAATCCCAACTGAAGGGTTGTCTTGTCCACTCTATTTCCAGATCGTTGAGAACTTGCCTCTTATTTCCTCGAGAAGGGGTCTCTAAAACATTTGTTCCCTGGAGAATGTGTGCATCCTCCGCACATTTGTTTATGTCCACTGAGCTCTTATAGGTCACTCTGTGCAAGGAACCGTTCGACCAGGTACTACATACGGGTCATGTAACCTGCTGTGGGCGACGGAAGGGACTCCACACCTGGAAGAGGGTTCTCCCCCGCCATATATTTTAATATAAATTTTGTATTTATTCAGTTAATAAATAGAAGTTTATTAGAATCAAAACCAAGGCAATTAGCCTGCAAACTCTGCAAACTCTGCAATGCTATAGTTAAGATAACTTCATAGATATAATAATTACTGCTTGAGTATATTAATTTTGTAGATGCGCAAAGTATTTGCTCCTTTTATTATTTAGTTTCTGTTTCCAATTCAAGTGCAAAGTTGGTTTCACTGCATTTATTTGATGGAACCTGTATTTCTTTTTACGTCTACGAATAATCAATCGAAAACACGTTTCTTCCGCACTTCTCGACCGTTTTATATCACTTGCAATTTTCATATGACTACAAACCGCAAAGGGATGGTTCCCAATGGTATTCTACATGAAATTTACTGCTGCCATCATTCGCAATAACTTCCTTACTGCATTGGCATGAAGAACATAGTAATGTATTATAACAGTGGTGAAGGTCTGTCTTGATGACGAAGTGAGAACGTCTCTTTTTATTTTGTACCTGTCAACTAGCTACTGTTCCTTCAGCGCCTTTCATTCAAAAACAGGCGACGTTAAACTACTGTTGAGACTCTAGAGAATATTTTAGTTCAAAAAAAAAAAAAAAAAACCGAGGGCTGTTGAATAAGGAATGAGCATAATTTTTGTGATGACATACCTTTGCTTTTCTTAATAAGATGGTCATTTAAAAAGTTTTGCAAATATCGCCTTTAGTCCAAGCTAAGCAATAAATTTGAAAACTTATCATCACAATTCTTCAAAGTACTCTCCATCTATTCAGCCAATTGCAGAAGGTGCAACCACTTACCAAAAGCTCTGGGACTGAGATACGAGAGTACGTCCATAAGTTTCCGGCCTCGCCGAAGGCAATTATCGCCTTCACAAAAGCCTCATCTGCTGTCATACATTATGTGTTAAGTAAATAATTGCAGCTGTAATCTTTACCCCACTGTGTTCAGGTTTTAAGATAGAGTTGCACAAAGAAGGCAATGCATAGAAGATTGTGACATGTTCAGAATAGAGCATCGAGCTGTTAATAAGCTTTTCACAAAAGAAGGACTTACTCCAAATGAAATTACACAGCGATTGGACGGTGTATATGGGGAAGCTCCCCCTTATATTCCACCGTAAAAGAATGGGTCAAACTTTTTCGAATGGGTCGAGAAAGCATTGAAGACGAAGAGCGTGTAGGTCGGCCCTTGGAGGTGCTCACTCCTGAAAACATCGCTCTTGTGGAAGGAGAAACTATGGAAGACCGGCGGCTCAAATTTACAGAAATAGCAGCAAGGTGGGCACTTTCTAAAATAATAGTCCTTCGAATTATTCATGAATATTTAAACATGAATATCCTTGGGGCAAGATGGGTGCCTAGACTTCTTTCCTCAGTCCAAAAGCAGCAACGAGTCTGCCGTGGCAACGAGAAAGAAGTTCTGTAAACCATTGTTACAAGAGATTTTTTTATTTGTTATATTTACGGACGCTGTTTAACCTCTCAGGTCATCAGCGTCCCATTCAACTCAGGGCTTGAAACGGCGGACAAATTTTGCTCAGAGGTCTCTTCTTTCAGGCTTGAGGTTCTTTTTCGTGCCGTAAATGTACGACACGGGACCCATGGCTTTACTTTCCTTCCGAAGGAAGCCATACTTAGGATTTTTACGCCCGAAAATATTCATCGATTCTGGCCAGGTTTGAACCCGCGATCTTGGGTTTAGAAGGCAAGTATGGTTACCACTACACCACCAGGACCGACGTTACATGAGATGAAACTATGATCCTCTAATATGATCCCTTGTCCGAAAGAGAAGCAATGGAGTGACGTAAACCTGGCGCACCGCCTCTAAAGGCCAGGGTCACTCAGTCAACCAAGAATATCATGGCCACAATATTTTGGAACTGTGAAGTAACACTCTCCATTGACTTCAAGAGAGGAACACCGCAGTAAATGGGGAGTACTATGCTGGCCTACTGCACAGACTACGTGCTTCCATCAAAGAGAAAAGGCGAGGAAAGCTAAGTGGTGGTGTGCGCCTTCTTCACGATAACGCGCCTGTGTACACAGCTCTTGTTGCAAAGGAAGATGTGCAGAAATGTGACTTCAAGGAGATCGACCATTCACCCTATAGCCCAGATCTAGTTCCCAGTGACTATTTCCTCTTCTCATAACTCAAGAAGGACCTTCGAGGAAAGAAATTTAAATGTGACGAAGAAGTAATGGATGCTATTTATGCCCATCAGTGGAAACATCTCAGATCACTGCTAACCACATCCCAGCCTCAATGCCGACTCCTACTGTAACATACTCAAGAAACTTCGTAAGTCCATTCAACGGAAGCGACCAGGCGTGTCGCTCTTGCATGACAAAGTGCGTCCTCATACTGCCAAGAATACAAACGCCGCAATACTTCAAATAGGAAATGCTCGCGCATCCTCCATACAGCCCCAACTTTGCTCCGTGTTACTTCCATCTTTCTGGTGAACATTTTCCAGAGGCTTGTGAAAAGATGAGACAAGCGGCTCAATATACAGGGAGATAATGTTGAGAAAGTGTTTACAAATTAGTATTCTTATTTGTTTAAGTTCTACGTCCACTTGTAGCTTCTGACTTCGCTCACTGTAACACATTGTCATGTACAATTTATAGAAATTTTCTTATTTGTTCCTTCGTATCCTGAGAGGGCAAAAGCCAAGCACATAGTTTCTATTTTTTGCTGATTTCGTTTCTTCTCGTATGTTATATATTCGCTTTATTGCTATCCGTTACCCTCCCCACATCAGCAACAGAATCTGAACCAACTTCCGCTGGGTTAATGAGCGGAAGCAAATAAAAGTAGAGAAGAGAAGGGTAATCGTGTTTGCGTTCGTTTTACTCCGTTCCTTGTCCACGGTAATTCTGGTATCTTCATCTTATTGTTCTGTTTTAGAAGTTCCTTTCATCTCTTCCTTATGGTACATTACCCTCTTTGATCTGACAAAATTGCCAGTGCAGCATTTCCTGGCTGTATCGCTTCATCTTTCAAGAATGCCTTCCACAGGCTCAAACCGGTAATTACATTTTTTTTTTAAATTGCTTGGTATAAATTAACAGCCACAACAAAGGCGTTCACACCTGCACAAAGAGCTGTTTTCATTAAAAGCCGCAGGTAAATTAAAACTACTGCGAGTAGACCATCCAGAAACATAATATTTTCTGAAAAGTGACTCTCTAAGGATCCAGAAACGACATTAAAGAACAACTTTGACCTTTATTTCTTATTTGAGCGTTAAACAAAAAAGTCTTTCACGCAGGAGCTGCGTAAACTAAGCGAATTCCTCAGCAAGTTGAATAACGTTTAATAAAATTAAAATAAAATCCAAATTAGGCTTTATTAATTAATAAAATTAAATAAGTTATAATAATACTGTCGGTATTAGGAGAACAAAATTTGAATTTTTACAACCTATAAGTATTACAAAAGAGAAACCACATTTTTATAATTATTATCATTATTGAGATTAAACCACAAAAATTAATTTTATGCTATTAATTAAATGAAGTATATAACCACTGATAGACAAAGCTATTGGGGCATTTTTAAATGTAACCATGTTTATACACTAAACCCTTGATATCATCCTTACATTAACTAAAATAGAGAGAAACAACAGAAAGTTTCGAGTTACATGGCGTATTTAAGATGATGTTCATATGTTTCAATAAAACAAAAACATGTTACTATTTAAAAACAGTTACAATGTACCAAACAAATAAAAACAATCGAAAGTTACATCCATTTTCAGTGGCTTTGAAATTTAATTTAAATGTTATTAACATGTAACGTAAACGTTTTCGAAGGTTATTACAGAGCGCTCTTACATATAAATATAATTCTCAAACACACATTAGATTAATATTTCAAATTTGCTATCTTCACGATAGACGATACTTTTGTTAAAATACAAAACATATATATCGTTATAATTACAGTTTATATGCTGAATTAATTTATCTTTTTATTTTGATACAATATAGAGAAAATTAAACGCAAGGGCGCTTTTTAAATTTCGGTTTTCAAGTATACCCCTACTCCTAATGGTCCAATTTCTATAATTTTCGGAAACTATTTTTTTTATTTTATTTAAATGTTATATAATAAATTTTGTTGTGAAGATGCAAATAGGTATTTGTGCTGCTAAAACGGTCTTTAATTTTGGGTTTTAGGTAAACCCTCACTCCTAATGGCCCGATATTCCCGATTTTGAGAAACTATTTTTCCTGTTTTATTTAAACGTTATATACGGAATTTCGTTACGTAAAAAACAAATATTAATGCCGCTAGAGCGATTTTTAAATTTTGGGTAAACCTTCCCCCATTGCTAATTGTCCAATTTCACTGATTTTCGGAATGTACTTTTCGTATTTTATTTAAATTGCATATACCGAGCTTCCTTTTAAAAAAATAAAACTGCGCTAGAGCGATTTTAAAATTTCGCATTAACCCCCACTTTTTTTCGGTATAGCCGCACTTCTAATGGCTCGATTGCTATGATTTTATGATAAGGTATGACACCAGATAGGGGTTTTGTGAAGGCGATAATCCTTATCGGCGAGGCCGGAAACTTATGGACCTACCTACCCTCGTAGACCAGTAAGATACAGGTAAGGCCAAATGTCAAAAAAGAAATGACATTGAACAAAACGTAATGTCTATTCAGAAATGTATGGAGGAAGGTCAGGTACTGCTTGAACGACATAGACAGACAGCATACAATCGCGTAATGTGGGGAGAAGATATTGTTGAAAGTGCAAATGGGATGCAGCTGTACATCAAAACCAGACTCGCGTGGTTTAGGCTTGGAGCATGGCGGCAGGTTAGAACCTCTGGTGAAAATGGTATTTGCCCTTTATGTGGAGAGGAAGAATCATGTCGCATATCCTGGTGAACTGTAGCAGCACCGAGGAGGAAAAAGTACCTGCTGCTGGGCTCTGCTGGCAGGCAAGGTAGGCAAATTCGTGTCGGAGGTGAGACACCTCAGGTTTAAAAAGACTGAACACCAGGAACAGGGGGAGGGAAACTAAACTGAATAAAAAATAAAGTACGTAAAGATATTGTATTCACTTACTCTATGCTCTGCATGTTTATATTGAACTATTATTATTATTATTATTATTATTATTATTATTATTATTATTATTATTATTATTATTATTATTATTATTATTATTATAAGGCATGTGCCCATTGACCCATGTGAAGATTGCCAAATTAATATCATGTATGTTCATTTAAATAAATAAATACATTCATTCACATAATGCCTATATACAGTGCCTATTTTCGAGATATTTAGTAACATTTTGCCTGTTTAGTTCTTTTTTTAAGTGCCTAACATTCCTTTGTAGTAATTATTTTGGCGAATTCCATAGGAATGTAATTATTATGGTTATACCCATGAAAGGATTTTGAAAAATTTCTTCAAATGTCCCTCGATACTGCTTAATAAATTATATAAATACTTTGTTTTTTCTCAACGAAACACGGGCATATAACGATAAATTAACAAACGATTCATCGAGTTGGTTAATCAGCAAAATTGGATCATTAAGGGTAGGGATTAACTTAAAGCAAAATTTTACAAATAACTCTAGCGGCCGAATTTTTTTTCTTTTTTCTCAACGAAACACGGTGTAGGCTACTGCAATAAAATTTTAAAAAAATATTTTCTGAAAATTACTGAAATCAAAGTATTTATCTGAGACCCATCATTTAAAAATCTCCCTAGCTGCACCTATTTGTTTGTTTTTGCAACCAAACTCAATATATAAATAAAATAATAAAAATAGTTTATGATAATCAGGGAATTGGGGAAATACCTGGAAACCGAACTTTAAAAAGCGCTGTAGCGGCGCCAATTTCTCTGCTCTAGCGCTCTATTACCCTTCACAAATTCTACTTGCTGAGGAATTCGCTTAGTTTACGCAGCTCTTGCGTGACGGACTTTTTATAAACGTAAATTAAATGTTTAAAAAAAATCCTTGCCGCAAATATCTGGGATGCTGAAGGCAAATGGTGTAATGCTTTTAGCCAGAGATAGGGTCGTACTTTGGGAAAGAGAAGCGGATTAGAGCAAGATCCTCTTTAAGTTGCTGCAAAATCGACCTCCTAAAAGCGCACCGAACTTTAACCACTGTGCCTTCTACTTCCGAGGCGCAGAACGAAACTGTTGACAAAACAAATTTCAGCAGAGCGAGTCGGTACGCTCTTCCTGCGCCTAGGATTAAAACTCTGTCCTAGCTACACCAGCTTCCTGTGTTTTGCTTCTTATATAACACAAAACACAGGTAACCACAGGCTATTTAGGAAATGTTAAAGCATTTAAATGGTCGGGCCTTAGGGAGTCAGAAGGAAAATATTATTGTTGACGTAAACAAATCCATTGTCCCTTAGGTAGTGCCATGCATATATAAACAATTCTTTAGAAACTAAAATAAAAACCACGGCACGTGAGTTACTCTTGGCCTCAGTTAGGAATTAAGCCATGAGAAGTTCACGTCGCATTGGTTGCCGGCTTCCTCGATGGGCACACAACTTTGATACAAAACGCAAGGGTGGTTTGATATTAGAGAACAAGTTCAGTCTCGCAAAGTGCTTTATGTTTCAAAATAGTCCAGCCGAAGTTCACTGCAGTTGCTACAACATTTCTGCAGGGCTGTGCGTTTCTTCAAGACCCTTAAAATACTCGTTTACCTTCTGTTGGCCTTTTAATTTGACTTAAATTTATGTTTAGCGAACAGATGGTAGCCCTAGCGAGCTAGATTAGGTGAATAGGGTGGATGCGGAAGCATTTAGAATCGCAATTCGGCCAGTTTGTCCCGAGCGAAGCAATTTGAATGTACCGGCGCATTGTCATGGTTAGAGCCCGGAAGTTGGAGCATTTATTTTTAGTTAAAATAGGCAGGCTAAATTTCCCTTAAAATAATGAAAATAGTCAGTAATATAATTAAAATAGACGTTTATTAAAAGTGAAAACAGAGAGTAAAATCCCTCATTATTAATGAAAATATGCATTTAAGACACTTAATAATATCTTTATCACACAATTAAAGCTTACTTTTCTTGGTTACAAACAACAAGATGTTATTTCAAGGTTTCAACTGTCGCTTGTCAGAAAAAATATTTTTCATCGTGTAAAACGAACGCTCTGCTTCCACTGAAGTGATTGGAGCGTATTTAAAACAAGTTATTACGGAAGGACTCATTCCAGTTACAATAGAACATTCACCTTTTAGAACATCATGAAAATGTTGATCAAGACAAGTAAAGTAGTTTTGAATAGTCCTGGCGAATGAGCAAAAGATATACAGTGGTTTCCGGGCGTGTTCATTTTCTGTTTATACGTTTTATAGAGGAATTAGTTTAGTATCTCTCTTACTTCTGTACTGAAAACATTGTAGAGACGGTTTATTGCACAGCTGTGCCGCTCTGATCTTTCTAGCTTGCATTTGTTTGTTACATTTATACAGCTGATAAGTTACCCCACCACAAATTTCCTAGAATCATCTCGCGCAGATCGATACAAGGTCATTCTCCAGGACTATTCAAAGTTACAGCACTTCCCTCATCCTACTGCCTGGTTTTCGTATGCCCGCGGTAACAGTGCGTTCCTTTCACTAATAAAGAAGGTTCTGCTATTTAAAGAGCTTAAGTGAACGGATTAAGGAGAAAGTATTTGAAAAGAAATAAATGTATAAAAAGATTCTTATCAGATTAAATTCGTAAATAATCGCAGAAAAAATTTATAACAACCCCAGAAGAGCAATAAAAATATGTTGAACCTTAAAATAGGTAACAAAAGCCAAAATACCCAAATAAAAGCTAAATGAAAACTGGCCCTACCGGCCCTAAATGTACGGAAACATGTTCTATTCTATCTGATTCTTATATACATCCACCCAAAAAGAAAAGGCACTTTGCCTGACTTGTGGGCTCTGGTCATGATAAAGAAACACCTTTTGCCATTTTCGGACCCCCCCCCTGCGATCACTGTCTTTAGTCTCTCCAGTAATGATTTCCCCTTCTTCAAATAGTCAATTAATACAATTCCTTTTGCGTTCAAAGAAACTGGAATCCATCATCTTTCATGGAATGCATTTCGCCTTGTTCGGAGCCAATTCGACTCGTGCGGTTCTCTGTTTAGATTATTTCTTTTTCGTAGTACAGTAAAGAATCCACGATTTATTCATAGTCACAAAACCCTATAAAATATTGATTGGAGTGGGCCGACACAGCATTACGGGTGGCCGAGGTCGTTAAGGAGCGGACTCATCAGCGGGAGGTCTGGGATTCATTCCCACCAGGGCCGTTCTTCCTGACTGAGGTTTTTTCCAGGTTTTCCTCAGCCCTCATAAAGGCCTGGGAGGTACCCAAAACTTTGGCCTGGAACGCTTTCTTCCTTTAAAAAAAACTTCCCCAGTATATCATTTCATCTCATATATCATCAGTGTCTACCACTTGTGATGTCTCAGTAGTTAAAAATGTTGCATGTGTAATTACTTTGCAAAATAAAATGAACCTGCTCAGTTGAAATGCCCATGCTTTCTGCTAATGCGCACTCTTTCTCTCGTCTGTCAGCTAAAACAATATCATAGACTTTATCGATGATTTCTGGGTTCCACAGCTGATTTTGGAGCTCCAGGACGTCGTGGGTTTTCGATGCTTATTCCATTAATTGAATCACGGCATGAATTGCAATTTTATTCACTTTTCACTGTAACTTGAAACGCTTATGTTTAACGCCCTTTTAATTGTTGAGTCACCACAGAAGAAATTGACCCTAATATAATTTTCTTTACGGACGAATCTTGGTTCCACCTAGGCGTATTCACAAAACAACCAATAGTGCAGTTCAGAAAAAATTAACCTGCTTCACGAGAAACCCCTGATAATGATCAAAAGATAGGAATGTGGTGCGCCATTAGCGGCGAGAGAGTAATACCTTTATTTTTAAGAAAAAAATAGTGACATGTACTCACAAAATATTTTGCAACCTTTTTTCAGTGAATCAATTGTGAAGGAACGTTGGTTGGTTCGCGAATTTCCAATAGGACTCTGCAACGGCTCATACAGCCCATGTCTTATTGCATGCAATTCAAGAAACATTCGAGTCGGTCCTGGTGGTGTATTGGTAACCATACTTGCCTTCTAAACCCAAGATCGCGGGTTCGAACCCGGCCAGGATCGATGGATTTTTTCGGGCATAAAAATGCTAAGTATGGCTTCCTTCGGAAGGGAAGTAAAGCCGTGGGTCCCGTGTCGTACATTTACGGCACGTAAAAGAACCTCAAGCCTGAAAGAAGAGGCCTATGAGCAAAATTTGTCGGCCGTTTCACGCCCTGAGTTGAATGGGACGCTGTTGACCTGAGCTGTTAAAGAGCGTCCATAAATAAATAAATTTAAAAAAAAAGAAATACTCGAAGACAGTGTCATCACTTACAGCATATGGCCTCTTTGTCCCCCGCCCTGAGAAGTTTATATCTTGAGGACATTAAAGGAAAATTGTACAAGAAAAATTAAATGAACTGAAAAATATTATTCGTGAATAAGTTTCTTCCATTCCTCAGAGGGAATTGCAGAGGGTTATGGTTAATTGCATAAACTAGTGCTAGAAATGTATGGAAAATGAAGGGAGGCAGTTCCAGCTTGATAATGGTGAGTAAATGTCTGTCTCTTTTACGCGACAATAACAACTCCGAACTTTCTGAGCCCTGTTCATCGCGGCACCAGCTTGAATGGACCAACAGGCCGTTACTCATATAGTGATCCAGCGAAGGAAAAATCATCCATTAAAAAAAAACTGTAGACAAATATACAAACACTCTCTTTTGTTCTGTCGTGAGCCGCGAGTTCTCCATGACAACCAGAACACACGAACGCTACAGCAGAATTAAGTCGGCCTGTCTGTCGAACTAGTGCCTGATGGAGGCTGGAACGAAAGGGCGCAGTGTAAACTTTCTTTTATTCCCTTGAAAGCTGCTAGTGCCTTGCCGTTGAGGGACCATTACTCAAGAGGACAGGCGTGAAATGTTGATGGATACTTTGTCATACAAAATTACGAACTTGCTGAGTGTTGCAAACAGCAGTTCGGAAGAACGAGCGGGTAAAAAAGCTAAAAGCTAAAATAAGGTAAGCAAAAAAAAAAAAAAACTTGTTTCCTTTTTTACATTACTTGCTTCTGGTAAGTTAATGCTTGAGGTTATTTCTTAGCCTTCTTTAAAAGTTATTAAAGCAGAACTTTCACGTATATAAAGAGAATGCAAAGATAAGAATTGGGCAAAAAGTAAAACAGTTTCCTTCAGGTGAAGGGCCGCGTAATTGTGGACGAGGAGAGCAAAGGACATACGAGAGTGGATAAACCTTGAATGAATCTTTTTCAATAATTAGTGTATCAGGGTCCAAGGGTGACGACGAAGCGGTGCATTTTGGGTAGTTTGTATATGTGTAACCGTGACCTACTGTAAGTTGTGAGCTTACTTTTTACCAACTAGCTCACATAATCAGTCAATATTTTTCTAAGCCCCGGATTTTGTTGTTGATTTGATTTATTTACAGACGCTCTTTAACATCTCAGGTCATCGGCGTCCCATTTAATTTAGGGCGTGAAACGGCCGACAAATTTTGCTCAGAGGTCTCTTTTTTCAGGCTTGAGGCTCTTTTACTTGCCGTAAATCTACGACATGGGACTTACAGCTATACTTCCCTTCCGAAGGAAGCCATACTTAGAATTTTTACGCCCGAAAAAAATCCATCGATCCTGGCCGTGTTTGAATCCGCGATATTCGGCGAATCAATTTTCGATAAATGAAATTGTAACCAAGGAAGGCTGAGAAAATCCCCGGTCACCATGATTGAACAGTTGGGAGGGGGGGTTAACTTAAGGGAAAAAAACTTTTTTGTTTTTCTCAACAAAACACGGTAGTTATCTTTAAAATAAACTGATAAAAGTAGTTTTAGAAAAGCATAGCAGTCGGGACACTAGGAGTGGGGATATCCTGAAAAAGGGGTGCGAGTTTAAAATCGGTACATGCCTTTAAAAAAAATAGAAAAATATTTTCCGAAAATCAGTGATATCGGACTATTAGGAGGGGTAGGGGTTGCTTATACCACAAAATTTAAAAATCGCTCTAGCAGCACTAATATTTATTTATGCATTTATTTATTTATTTATGTTTTACAACGAAACTACGTGTATGACATTTAAATAAAATAAGGAAAATAGGAAAATAGAGTCTGAAAATCAGGGGAATCAGGTTACTAAGGGTGGGGATTCACCTGATTCACTCAAATTTTAAAAAATCGCTCCAGTGGCGCCAAAAAAAAATTTTAACAACAAAATTCCGTATATACCAATTTAAATAAAATAAGAAAAATAGTTTCCAAAAAGCACCGAAATTTGATCATTACGAGTAGGAGTATGCTTAAAACCCGAAATTTAAAAGCGCCCTAGTGTGTAATTTTCTCTATACTGTTTTAAAATAAAAGGACAAATTAATTCAGCATGAAGTTGTAATTTATGACGATGCAAAAGTTTTATATTTAACAAAAGCATCGACGTGAAGATGGTAAATGTGAAATATTAATCTGATATGTGTTTGAGAATTATATTTGTATGTAAGAACGCTCTGTAATAACCTTCAGAAAACGTTTACGTTACATGTTAATAACATTTAAAATAAATTTCAAAGCCACTGAAAATCGATGTAACTTTCAATTGTTTTTGTTTGCTGTGTACATTGTAATTGTTTTTAAATAGTAACATGTTTTTGTTTTATTGAAACATATGAACATCTTCTTCTTAAATACACAACGTAACTCGAAACTTTCTGTTATTTCTCTCTATTTTAGTGAATGTAAAGATGATATCAAGGGCTCAGTTCATAAACATGGTTACATTTAAAAATGTTTAAAAATATCCACACAGTATAGCTATGTTTATCCTTGGTCATATATTTAATTTATTTAATAGTATACCATTAATTTTTGTGGTTTAATCTCATTAATAATAATAATAATAATAATAATAATAATAATAATAATAATAATAATAATAGTTATAAAATTGTGGTATCTCTTTTGTAATACTTATAGGTTGCAAGTATTAATACCACTCAGTAATGCCATAACTTCTTTCATTTCATTAATTAATAAGGCCTTTTGGATTTTATATTCATTTTTATTAAAAGTTATTCATCGGCAGGAAATTCGCTTAGTTTTCGCAGCGCCTGCGTGACGGAATTTTTATTTTTGCAGTATGTAAAAATTTGCCAAAATGATTTGACAGTGGGAAAAGAATTTAGAGCCGGTT
Source organism: Metallyticus violacea (assembly GCA_030762175.1). NCBI lineage: Eukaryota > Metazoa > Arthropoda > Insecta > Mantodea > Metallyticidae > Metallyticus > Metallyticus violacea. Next base: position 11,314,186 of record CM060840.1, on the reverse strand, counting down.
ATTACAAATTACAACATTTGCTTTATTCCTAAAACTAGCTCGCTCCATAATTCTAACTTAACTTAATAAACTTGACCTACAGGCCACTTTTTTTTAAGCAGTTCAATGCAAAGAGCCGTTATGTACCGCATTACATAACTAATGGCATTACAACAGCCTGTAGCGAATTCAGCATATATACTGTTTTGCTCGGTAACAGAGAAATAACGTATAAACCTTGATCTTTAAAAAAGATATCAGAATGAAACACCTAAAAGATTTATTACCAAAATATCTGCCTAGCTTTGTGTTAAAGCGGAATGAGCAAGTAGGAATCGAATGTCAAATGCGTTTTTCATTTGTCAGAGATACTCGCAGTTGCCAAGCGATGGTAAACTGCGCCACAACCCATAACGAGGTACCAACCTACTAATGCATTTAGACCGAACTGGCAATATGACATTTTGGATGCGTGCTGTGAAAAATTGGCTCTAAAATTATCAACCAGAAAACAAAATTTCGAGAGTAGCGTTCTGCCTGTATTAAATTAATTTTTGCTATTCCATATCACAAAAGTTTTATATACATATTTTAACCAGTGGCAAGGAATTAGCAAAACGGGAAAATATATCCGCTTGTGCACAACCGAAATTTATTAACGGTAGCAAGTATATAAATACTTTTAGTGTGTTGTATACCTAACTTAATATAACAGTTGGAAAGTTTTATATTAGTTTTCAGTCTGTAGTTGTTCAAACAAAGCTATTTGATTGTGTATTTTGAAATTTGTAAATTTTAACATCGTTCTGTGATTAACCTCTTTCAGAAATGCTTAACGTCATCCCATACAGGTCAATATAGAAATCAGACGCTAACTAATCTTACAAATTAATATTCCCTATACCAGAGATATTCAATAAAAAATAGTCATCGCCCCCCCCCCGCAACATGCCTTACCACCACGGGTGAAAAAGGTCGTTAAGGCACGGACTAGTGAGCGGGAAATCTAGAGTTCGATCTCGACACGGATCGTCCTCTCTGATTGAGGTTTTCCTCAGTCCTCATAAATAGCAAATGCCGGGGTGGTACCCTAAACTTAGGCCTGGAACGCTTCCTTCCTTAAAAATCCTTTTCCGATGTATCATTTCATTTCATGTATTATCAGTGTCCATTTTTCAACAGCATGCGAACCTACACGCAGCGGCCCTGAAACTCACCATGCACAAACACCTCTCATATGCATCGGGCATCAGTATTTCTGAAAGTTATTAAACGATTCTTTTTCACAATTGCAGCAGCAATGTCAATGTTTTCTTTCATAACAGTATAAGCTCTCCATAGGCGTCCTGTAACATTACATAGGCCTCAGCCAAAGATTTGCTGAGACGAAAGAGGAAGCTCAAAGCAGCATAGTGTCCGTCACGTGTCATCTCCATTTTGCTATAGGTGGAACTGAATATGTCTCAACTTGCGCACCTCTCCCATGGGGGAACCGGAAGTGACAACATTGGTGAATTAACATGCCCACTTAGGTGGAACCAAGATTCGTCCGTAAAGAAAAATGGATTTTCTATTTCTCTGTCCTGCACACTAATCAAAATCCATTCACAAAATCTACTCCTTGATGCAGGGTCACCCGTTTTAAGTTCTTGCAATACATTAAAGGTTTTTACTTCAGTAGCTTTGTAACTGTCTGAACAGAGAAATAGGAAATTCCCGTTTGCTGAGATCTTTTAGGGTGATTTTTTAGGAGAATGTTCCAGAGCATGTCCATGTTATCTAACGTTTCTTCTGTGTGTACGTTTTTTTATTAAGAATACTTGCCGTTTCACAAAACTTACATACCAATCTGTAAATCTAACCTTGACTTGCAAGTTGAATATCAGGGAATCTCTTTTGGAACAATGTCCGTATACACCACGGGTCTATTCTGTAAATAAACATTCTTAGAGGAGTAGAATACCTGAATTGAGCTATTAGCGTAATTAATACATTACACTACGCCGCCTAAGGATCTCCACTCCGGCTCCCCAGCCGGCTTTCAAGAATGGGACCGAAGAGCTCGGTCAACTGCGGCTAACCGCACTTGGAGGAGTCCCGCTAAATAAAATGCACCGGGTAATTCATTGTGAAATAGCTGAACTAATATGTGTATTAAATCAAAAAGACTTAGTGCATTTTAAAAGCACGTACAGTTGGACCCGTGCGCCTATTGAAGTTGTATTGTATTTGTAAAATATGATTTTTGGGATATGCGCAAATTGTTACACTTAGCATTGTTATTTAAACATATTTCAGCATAAATCTGGCACGCAATAGCAAAGTATTTGCCTAATATATATGCACGTGTCAGGACGTAATAATACAACATGATTTGATCCTTATGTTGGTTGGACAATAGTATTACTTAAAAGATGGGTTTTGCGCATAAATCACGGAGTTTCGTTGTTTCTTTCTCTGTTTGTCATCTGTCGCCTTTAATGTTTCGACTGCATTTCATTTCACCGTTCCACCTGCATATCCTTTTATCATCTTCGCAAGTCTGTACCCGTCGACGACACAGACAACACAAAGGTAGGGAATTGAATCATTAATGGCTGTCGGCTAGGGGCGAAAGTTGTTGCAGAAGCTACTTTGACAAAGTGTGTGTCTCAGTACGACACCCCTACATTTCCTAAGCCGCGAAGAGCAGGAAATTATTTCATATAAAGTTAGATAATGAAGAAATACCCTCTGAAGGGCTTCGACTCCATGTTGCACTTTAATTCTTGTGTGTAATCTATTTCTGCAGCGCTTTATAGTAAACATTTCACAAGAAAAACAGGGCCAAGAGAATGAAAAAAAAAAGTTTAATGCTCAGGTAGTCAAAAAAGAGACTGGTGTTAAAGAAATAAGATACATGTTAGGTATTCCCAGAATTGTTTGGCCCGGTTAGCTTTTTGTGCTAACAGAAAAAAAAGTAACTACGTCATTTTTAATATAACTCCTCTTCACTTCAATGCTTTTCAAGTTCATAAACTATTAACTAAATTTATTTTAAAAATACTTTTATGTAACATTATGACACTTTTCACTTCATCTTCAATAAATTTCTTTCTTCGAAGAGCTTTACTAAGTTTACAGAAGAAATAACAGTCACTAGGCTCTATATTTCGGCTATAAGCCGAAGTCCTTTACTGCGACCTTAGCAACAACAACCGTATGAACTGAGTTGTTATCATGAGACGCACACAATTACTCGGCGTTTTCCATCTCTGGTCCTTCATGGCATCACGCAGTCTGTGCAGGAGTGAAACATAGCGCTCTATTCAACGTATGGCCCCGTCCTTATTAAAAATTAAATATAAAGGCGATAATCTGTGTGTAATCTGTGGTTACAGTTTTGCTAGTGGAAGCATTTGCTCATTATAACCTCACGAAATGAGCCCAAACATTATGAGCGAAGGTGTTGTGCATCGTGGATCCGATTTTTTAAAAATGGAAGAACAAAACACTCGTGATGTACTGAGGAGTGGTTGTCCTTTTGTAGTTAGCGATGATCTTGACAAGAAAATTTACGAAAGTTTCGTGAAAAGCATCGATTCACAATCTTGCAATTTTCACAATTTCCGCAAATTTCTCGGAGTGTTTTGTACGAGGGTGTCACCAAAACATTTGGATGAGCATTAGAATTTCTTTTGCTGTTCAACACGGAAGGAGAAGATAGTTTGAAGAGAATGGTGACTGGGCGAACGCTGAGACAAAACAACTGTCTATGGCATGGAGTCGTCCAAACAAGCCGAAGAGCGCCCTTGCTTGTCGAATCCAAGCATCGCAGTACGATAATCACTTCTGAAGTTTACTGTCAGACTATGAGAAGAGTCGTGCAGAATAAACATCGCGATAGATTGATGACTCCTGGAAAGTTCAAGAACAGGCAGACAGGTAGATGCACGTGAATGGGGAGGGAAGCGGACCTTGACCGAGACGCAAAACCCAGTGCGAGCGGTTAGGACATATTCTGGAAGCCCGGTACATGCGGTATTTAAAGTTTTAAAGAAATATTAAAATTATAAGTTATAATTAATATTCTATTGTTTTGCTTACCATGTATAATAGTATAGTCCTGGTAGATGACTAAAGTAGTTTATGATACAATAAGTAATTTATGCACTTAAAGTTTTAATACCAACCTGGCAAATATTCGTTGTAATTATCAGGCGAGATTTGCCTCACTTGTATTATTAGTTTTTTTTTTTTTTTGATTCGTTTTATTTATGGACGCTCTTTAACATCTTAGGTCATCAGCGTACCATTCTATTCAGGGCGTGAAACGGCCGATAAGTTTTTCTCAGAGGCCTCTTCTTTCAGACTTGAGGTTATTTTTCGTGCCGTAAATGTACGACATGGGACCCACGTCTTTATTTCCCTTCCGAAGGAAGCCATACTTAGGATTTTTACGCCCGAAAAAATCCATCGATCCTGGCCGGGTTTGAACCGCGACCTTGGGTTTAGAAGGCAAGTATTATTACCGCTACACCACCAGGACCGACGTGTAATTACTATGTATGTATTATTTATAAAAAATTAATTTAAAACGAAAAAATAATTGAGCCCCTCTAAATTTTCGAATGAGCATAGAATATTAAAATAACCCAAAATACACTTTCCACACATTAGACAGTAGTCATTACAGGAAGGCATGAACTTTTATATAGTTTCATTAAATTTCTTTTCCAGTACGTGATGTGGCACTGAAATGCATCCATTTCCAGCTTCACAGATAACAGAAGTCGCCCGAAAAATTCTAAGTTTCACTATAATGTAGTCATTAAAAATCACTTATTTTTATCCTGGAGCACTTAGTAGGGGTGGCAACCCCTTTTATTTCTCGTTAAGGGACGCCGAACATCTCCACTCCATGATGTCATAATGTGCCAAACTCCATCAGGTTGAAGAGCACTTCTCCTTAATGTATGCCGAAGATGGTGCCGTAAGCTTATGACATGTGGAAGTGCCTAAGAAAAGGAGCAAAACTTTGGACTAAGGCTTTAATGCTGTAAAAATCTCGGTCGATGATAAGAGAAAAGAAAAAAAAAAGAAAAAAGAAAGGAAAGCCAGATAATGTGAGGTACAGCCTTAGCAAAAATTTGTATCAAATCAACTACGTTCAAGTTGGTAAAGAACTGACACCTGTGGATCTCGTATGAGATTGATAACATGTTTATACAGCACGGAAAGATCTTTCGGACACAACAGTATAACCGGATCCGTTTACATAGTTACACACACGTCCGGCACTGTTAGTTATTTATTACGTTGGAAAAGATCGCTTTGATATTTAGATGACATGGATTTAAACACGTCAAGCTAAAGTGGTTTTTTTTTTTTTTCAAATAGGAAAGGGGGTGACTTTCTCTAATCTCTGGCTAAACAACAGCTGTTAGTGTTGCAATATTGTTTCCATGCTGTTACCGTGTACCAATACCACAAGTGTCACTAGGGCTGGGTTGAAATATTTCTATATCACATAAATTACCTATCAAGACAAGCAGAGAGTAGGTTCATAAGTTTCCGGCCTCACCTTCACAAAAACCGTATCTGGTGCCATACCTTATCTGTTAAGTAAACAATCGCGGTTATAACTTCCGCTCCGCTGTGTTCAGTTGTTCAGATATACGAGGATCGTTCCGAAACTAATGCCTCCCATTTTTTTTTGTGTTGACTTTAGATGTCGTTGCTGTAGTGCTAATGCTTGAACCTTCCTCTTTCATTTACAGGTGGTTCGTTGTTCTGCGGTAGTTGGCGCCAGCAGAGGAGTGTTCCAAAATGGAGTCTTGATATGGACGTGCGTATAAAACAGAGATCTGTGATTGAATTCCTCACTGCTGAAGAAATTGCACCGATTGAAATCCAACCATGGTACAGCTGACATTCAGGTTTGCACACAATTATTTGGTCGTTATCGGCCGATCAGCACGGATGAGTTGATCAAGACGCTCTTCATTGTGACGGGTGACAGCTGTGCAGGGTCGACCGGTCGTGTCTTATCATACACACCCTTTTCACCATAGTTAAAATGCCGTACCCATCGCCTCATATTGCTCACGTCTAGTGTATCGTCTCTAAACACCTTTAGCAAGTGTCGATGGATTTCAACTGGCCCAATTTCTTCAATAGTGAGGAATTCAATTACACATCTCTGTTTTATACGTGCGTCCATATCAGACTCTATTTTGGAACTCTCCTCTGCTGGCGCCAACTACAGAAGAACAACCGAACTACCTCCAAATGAAAGAGGAAGGCTCAAGCTTTATCACTACACCAACGACATCTGGCGCAGACATCCAAAGTCAACACAAAAAAATAGGAGGCATTAGTTTCGGAACGATCCTCGTATAGCTGCATATAAAGGCTATGTGTAGAAGATTATAACATGCAAATAACGCAGTTTCGAGCTGTTATTAAGCTCTTCACAAAAGAGTTTACTCCAAATGAAATTAAACAGCGATTGGACGGTGTATACGGCGAAGCACCTCCCTCATATTCTACCGTAAAAGAATGGGCCAAACTTTTTCGAATGGGTCGAAAAAGCATTAAAGACGAAGAGCGTGCGGGTCGGCCCTTGGAGATGCTCACTCCTGAAAACTTCGCTCTTGTGGAAGCATAAATTGCAGAAGACCAGCGTAATATTTTATTGAACAGCCCTTATACGCTTATATAAACATTGCAAAAATATGAAAAATAATTACAAAATTGCAGAAATATATATTTTTACTGCGAAATATTCAGCAAAGTACAAAAACTGATAAATATAAAACCTTCCCATTCATTTCTGAACACTTAGAGATCTTTTCTGACAGTCACCCATTAAAAAAAAGACATTTTTTATAAATCTCATTCTCTGATTACAAATAAAACGACCCTGTTGTTCCCATTACACGGATGTGCGCCATGCAGCGAATGGCCACTCTCTTCCGCATGTACTCGAATTATCCTGCCCGGTTCTGCACAATGTGTGTCCTTAATCGCAATTCTCATGAAATTTAACGCGCTTTCCTGGGGCATGCGCTTGATAATTACTTTTGTATTTACCCAATCTTCTCTTGCCTTTTACTTCCATCGCTCGACACTTCTAATTAAAATCGAAAACTCGATTTGTGCTCTATTGTTTGAATCACGCAATAACTTTCCCTAGAGAAGAGCAGCCATCGGTTCGTCATTGCTGCCTAAACCCCTCCCGCCCCTCTGACCTGCTGCTAATGCCAAAAACAGAGTAGGCTCAGTGTACCGCGAACAGCGTTCTGTGTTGTGATTTTCAGTTTTTTAAATTAGCATCAGAAGCCTGAAATGTTTTACCTGGAGAAATTTTAGATATGAATAATATACAAAAAAAGCCAATTAAATTCAACATAAATAAATATATTAAAGCTTTCAGTGAGTTTGTTACATAAGTGAAGCACTTGTACTTACTAGAGTGGATAAAAAGTGTGGCAACACTGACAGCACCCAGCAGTCGAGTCCTTGTTAGTCATAGAGTCGTATGGATTGTTTGATGACCTTCAGCAGCGAGTGGCGACAGTTGTTCAGATATTCAGTTACTACGGTGCCTTGAAGTAGAGTTGAATAGTGCAAGCGCTCTAACAATATGTTTTCGAAACTGGAGCAACATTGGTGGATCAAAATTGAAGTTGCTCGAGGTCGTGATGCTCAAGAGTGTTATCAGGGACTACGTGAAGCACGTGGTGTTGCAGCGTTGCCATATCGCAAGTGGCAAGATGTATGAAAGTGTTTCATGCACGCAGGGATGCTGTTCAGAACGACCCCAAACTAACATGTGATTGTGATTGCGAGTTCTACCAGGCTCTGGGTCCAGGGGGCGTAGCGCACGCACTACATCACAGAGGTCTGTGTGCCCCGTGGTTTTTTGCATTAGGACGGCACCTTGTTTCCTAAACCGACCCGCCATTCGGCTGCAGGCGATTACGTCGCCCAAGCGCACCGAGTGAACTGCAGCTTCAAAAGCCGAGCGCACCCAGCTACCAGAATTTCACTGGCTGATAGGTCGTACTAGCATAGACCTACTCCTTTATACGGGTGAGTGACGCCAGCATTAAGGAAGCCACCACCGCCTCACAAAGACGGAGATTCCAGCGCACCGGCCCCCAGGGTACACGCCTTGGGCACTCCCCTTGGACACTCCGCTCTTGCGAGTACTCAATTACCCGTGAGTTCCGGGAACCACTGCCACGCCGAGTCCAACCCAATCCGGAAAACTCCCTTTCGGGAGGGGCTCGTCTCAAGTCCGGCCCGGCTTCCTCTAGTAACGTCAGAGGTACCACGGGTACTCAGGGTCCGCAGAGCGCGCCCCTGGAGCATCTGTAGAGCAACGACCGAAGCCGCGCCCCCCCCCCCCTTACGGGACCCCAAACTGACAACTGCACAATTCAGCTCCTTGCTTCCCTGTTGGATGTTGATCACCAATGGACTGCGCGTGAATTAGCCGCAGAGATAGGCGTATGCCACAAAACAGTGCTCCACATTCTACAGGACATTCTCGGGTTCCGTAAAACTGTTGCGCGTGGATACCCCACGTCACCACGAAAGCGCAACAATGGCACCACTATGCAATTGCACAGAAGTTGCTGAACCGTTGCTAGAGAGAAGGGAGGATCCTCCTGGGCTCGTTCTTACGCACCACGCTTGAAACGGCAATCAGATGAATGAAAACATCCCGGCTCTCTTCGTCCGAAGGTAGTGCGATCTGAACATGGCGTAAAGGTATGACACTCATGGTGTTGTGCTGCACAATGCTGTACCTGAAAGTCCAAGGGAAAATGATGTGTACTATTTCTATTTCTTGGGACAGCACTGAGGAGAAAGCGATGACACTTGCTGGCAGTGAAACCCATCATCCTTCAGACAATGCGAGGTGTCACTCTGCTAACGCTGTCACTGACCTCCTATGTCGATGGAACTGGGAGACATTGGATCATCCATTGCATTCACCCGATATGAACCCGTGTGACTATGATCTTTGCAAAAATGAAAGAACCACTTTTTATCAATGCTGTAGTGCGGTCACTTCAGGACGTTAACGGTGATGGAGTACGGCACCTTCAATATGTGTGACAGAAGGTGGTTGACAAGGCAGGAGATTACATTTAAAGAATGTATGTCGTTTTCCTCTGATAATAAAGTACTCTAGACATTACGTACTGTTGACATTAATTTTTATCCAACCTACGTATATTAGTCACCGCTGAACCGCATCTGAAGCCGGCACTTCCGAACGGTAACGAAGATAGCCGACTGTTTACGATTTTAATAGTGGCAATTACTTTAGGCGAATAATTTGCAGAGCATGAAGCCCTTTTATCTCAGAAGGTTGGAGCGTTGTAATATGACATGAAGGTCTTAGGTTCGATTCCTAATGGGCATTTTTTCTTACTTGTAATCTTTTTTGTCTTAGAATAAATGTTATTTTTTTCATAGATTAGGTTAGCTTATTTTAAGCTCAACAATAAAAAAATTGAACATAAAAAAATCATAGGTTAGGTTAGTTTAGTTTAAGTTTAATAAAAAAATAACAGAACATAAAAGTATAATATTACTCTAAAATAACACTTTTTTCTACACTATTCTTAATCGAATAAATATTAATTTTTATACAGTAGGTTAAGTTCGGTTAGGTTAGGTCACTTTAGTTTAAGTTTAACAAAAAATCATAGAAATAAAAAAAAATTATATTACTCCATAATAATACTTTTTAACTGGTTACTTTCCCTTTTTTAAACTCTATAATTTTTTACAATGTTTAAATGGAATAAATTGTATTTTATCATACGTTAGGTTAGTTTAGTTTAAGTTTAACAAAGGAATAATATAACGTAAAAATATTAATATTACTCCATAATAACATTTATCGTATCGTAACCAGTCGGTTTTCTTCGCTACGGTTCGGGACTACGGGCATGTTATTAGTCAGGCAGAAGTTCTAGCCAAATAAGTTAAAAGTAGTATTCAAATTTTCATTTGTAAGGAGCAGAACTAAACTTCGACATTTTAATTATGAAAGTTCCGACGACGAAATAAAAGATACAAAAGAACTATTTAGAATTCACTTTTATGTAATAACTGTTGACAGTGCATTAAATTCAATTAAAGATTTTAAAATCTAAATGATTGTAATAATAAATTTAAATTTATTTGTGAATTCACAGAAACGACAGAGGATGAAATTTAAAAAAAAAAAAAAAAAAAAAAGTTCTAATTTAGACGTTGACCTTAAAATTAATACAGGAAGCGAAAAAATATTAAAGATATTAATGGTCCTGCGTTCTTCGATCAGCTGATAACATTCAGAACTTTTGAACAATGGCAATAGGTTTAAAAAAATTTCACCTACATTACACAAAATAATATTACATCCTGATTTTTTATAGCTTAGAGCATTTTTCTGACATTATCAGTCAGCGTTGTAGGAGTTTTTGAAAACTTACACTTGTATAAAACATATTTAAGAACAACTCAAGAAAGATTTAATGGTTTAGGGTGGTCAGTGTAGGAAATGAGTTGTATGAAGAACTAGACTTATCGTGTATTACTCATGAACTTGCAAATGAAACAGCAAGAAGAGTGTTGTTCTGATGTAATAATTAACAGATGCTTAGATTGTGTGTATCTTCTATAGTTATAAACTGAAGTAAATTATGTACGTAAATTATTTTATTGATTTTACTTCGTAAATTATGGTATTTACGCTAATATAAATGTAATTCACACCCCAAATTTGAAACTTAAAATTATAAAAGGGGGGGGGTTGCAATATTGTTATACGGCATCTTAGAGATAAGCGCGTCCGCATCAGAACATAGAATTTATAAGTGGAGTATTGTTACATCTTGGAACAAGCAGGACAAAATCCATCACTCGTGCTGTTGACAGGACTGTTGGCGTAAGTCAAAGAAGAAAAGTTATTACTTATGGGGTTGTCCGTTCTTCCTCCTTTCATGTACGAATTCCAAAACTTTTTCTTCAATGTCAGGATATTTTCCTTTGCGAGGACCAGTGAATTTCTTCCTACTGGCTTTAGTTGCAAACGACGTCAATTTCTGTTACCGCCACAAGCGAACGTTGCTCTCAGCTGCATTGAACTCTCTTCCTGCCTTTCTGTTATCATTTTTTCAACATAAAGAATTAATTTACACTTGAAAGTAACATCATAAGATGTTCTTCCCTGCTTGTCCTCCATTTCGTGACAAATACTATTTAAACGCTCTATGCAATAATAGACCAACAATAAACGTAACGAAGTCCAGAATTGCAGCAATGCATTATGACGTAGTAAACGATAAATTTGAATAAAGCTACCAGCAAACTACGGAACGGACTCGAATCTAATACGCACCACAATTTTTAATACATTTGAACAAAAGGGTGAAATTAGATTTGTGCAAATGCAGTCTATGTTCCTGTCACAAAAACATAGTAATAGTCTTCCATAGGATGAGTTAAACTGTAAATGTACTCGCGAACTGTCGGCCGTGATGGTCTAGTTGCCCATGCAAACAGAAGACGTTTGCGTTACATGTTTTTACTACAATATAATTTAAATTAAATTTTAAAGCCAACGAATATAGATGAAATGTTGATCGTTTATTGTTGATTGTGCATATTTGCTTATCACGTGTTTTTAATTGTTTTTAAATAGTAACATGTTTCTGTTTTACTGAAACATGTAAACATCTTAAATACAAAAGGTAACTCGAAACTTTCTATTGTTTTTTTTCCCTCTATTTTAGTGAATGCAAAGTTGATATCAAGGGTTCAGGTCATAAACATAGTTACATTTAAAAATGTTTAAAAAATACCTACATAGTATAGCTTTGTCTACCAGTAGTCATACATTTCATTTAATTAATAGTATGCCATTAATTTTTGTGTTTTAATCAATATTATTAATTCTAAAAATGTGGATTCTCTTTTGTGATACTTATAGATTGCAAGAATTCTAATTTTGTTCTCCTAATTTCGCACAGTAATGCTATTACTTAATTCATTCCATTAATTAATATGGCCTAATTTTTATTTTATATTAATTTTTATGAAAAGTTTACGCAGCTTCTATGTGACAAACGTTTTGTAAATTTAAATGCTGGTTAATTTTAGATCACCCTTTTTATATAAATATGTAATTTGAATGAAAAATAAAATAACTCTTTAAACAATGTAACTATACCTAAAAAAGCAGAAGTAGATAAAGTACTTAAATAGTGCGCTACATATATACAAACAATACGCATAAATACTTTAAAGCAAGACAGTGTGGTTTAATTTATTTACGATGCACTTTATGGCACGAACTTAACAACTACCTGGACTTCGTCCTTTTCTCCCTTCCCTCCCCTTCGGCAAGACGTCCAGCAAAATGGTTGCATGTGTGACGTTTCATCAGCGCTGCTCCTTCAACTGTATTTGAAGTATGTAAAGTTCGGCTGTTACAGAAAACGGCCATTACTGCCCCATACTTCAGGTCGACAGACTGTACTCTCGAAAAGAAATTGCTGTCTCGCGGAACACTGTGCCCGTGTGAAGGAACAATGAAAAGGCAATCAATCTGCACGCTGCGCTGGAGGCCTAGGAATGGGACGAGTTTGTAATTAACCACCACATGTTTGCCAACGTCTCCCCTTTAAATTTCCCTGCAATTCCAGGAGGAATATCCCTGCCCTAGATTTATGAACTGAATATATAATTGGAGCAAGCTTTGCAAACGTCTCAGTGCATTTAAGTAGGCAAATTGGAAGAGATACAACTTCTAAATCCTAATAAAATTAATTGCTCTTTGTTGCTTCCATAATGAGGGTTCTTTTGTTTGCATAGCTTTAAGCACACAAGGTAGTGGGGAAGTGTAGCCTTTTGCATTAAAAATAAAAGTGAAATATATACTGCAAAATTATAAACCTACTTCATTGTTACAACACAAGACTACTGGTTGTATCAGAATTAGCCAAATGTGAACGCAAGGCTAAAGAATAATAACGCAGACGTACAATAATTGCTTTAATTCTGAACACTTTTTGTAAAATGTGTACCCTTTTTAAGGGGAATATGAAAGGCCTATCCTGGTAATGTTAAATTTACCAACTTCAGTTCCCATTTTCTCAAGGATTATTAAAGCTAATGAAATGAAACTTTTACAGCATACAGATGCACGAATTGAAATTTGCTTATATATTTTCACTACTATACCATGACATTGAAGCAAATTATAAATTCATTTGCAAAAATGTATTTTTTTTCTACTTTTTTCAACGTTTTATTTATTTTTTTCACGTTGTTATGTTCTGTCTTAGCTCTACTATAATAGATCCACATCATAATAATATCACGAATAAATGGAAGATTTGAAAGTGATAGATTATACAGATTCTAAAAAAATGGGAAACTTAAATAAAAAATAACGTAGATTTTCAATAATTGCAGTAAAAAAATGTTTACAGAAAATGCAACTTTTTGAGGAAAATATAAGCTAAAACCCTCCAACAGCAAAGGATGATTTCATGAAAAAAAGCATCGCCAATTTATGAGATACAACTTTTTCTATCATTCAGGACAACAGTTCCATAGATATAGAATTTTAACTGAACAAATGTTCGCGGAGGGGATGCTTCTGCAGTGACATAAATAAAAATGTATTAAAATACTTATAACCAAGGAACATTAATAAAAATCATGTCAAAATAAAAAATCCAAATATTAAAATGGTACAAAAAATATAATATTTTGACCCCCCTCGCTTTCGCTTTAATACTTCCCTTACAACTTACAAGATATACAAAGATCGTATAGCACTAAATCAACAGATGGCGTTTTTATTTTGTCTACGATTTTCTATACCATGTTTATTATCATTAAGTACGGTGGAACGTGGTATGAGTTTTTCCTTTCCCCAAATTGAAAAAAACGCCTTGATGGGTGTCATTTTTCATCGTCAGAAGCAGTGGTTAAGGTTGCGGAGACGATTCTGTGAAGGGTTTGTCAAAAAAATTATTTACAGCGTATCTTTGAAGACTGGCAGAAATGCTGGGAGAGGTGCTTTGCATCCAATGGGAACTACTTTGAGAAAGATCATCAAAATTATAAAGATGAGTAAAGGTATGTTGTCAAGAAAAATGATCATTCTTTACTGAACAACCTGGTACTTGGAGATTGAATATTTTTCTTGCTATACATAGCAAGAAAGTAACATATTGTAATTTCGTATTTTGACTGCGATATAAAGGATATGCATGCACTGTGAATACTCCGCATACCCTTTTCTGGCGTCTTATTTGAAATAAGAAGTTTATTAGTGCAGTGCGGTTTCACAACAGACTCGTAAAAGATATTTCAGGGGGCCGTGTCAATGGCTGCTGAACGAAATTTTAACGACACCTCAATTTTGTGGCTGTCAACTGGGTAGCTAACTGATTTTCATATTTTTCCTGCTGTTTGGAGGTGACAACAAAACCTAATTAATTGTTCTGCGAAAGCTTACGTACGACATATGTTTTCATGGACATTTTCCGCACGAAAATGTACACGCCAGAGCCAGAATGTGCGTTAACATATCCGCTAACTAAACATTTCAAAGAGTATCTCAGATTAATGCACTAATACTATGGTAGCTGTGATATAAAGTGGGTGGTTTTTAAACTGGCTTCTTTTCTGTTTAACAATAGCCTGGAATATGCAATCACTTCCTAAATGGAAATTATCTTTGGGAGATGTTGTTACCCTTACAATTCATATCGAATTCTGCCATTTTTTTATTTGTATACTTTGGAAATCACATTTTCATTACAAGCAAAAATTATGAAAAGGTTTTCAAGATTATTTTAAAAGAGAACGAAGCAAGGAAAGAAATTATTTTTCTTGAATTCACCAAGCATTTTAATACATGTTAAATGTACAAGGGTAGGTCTATAAGTTTCAGCCCTAACCATTTTGTAGGTATGATAAAAACAAAAACTGTATTTCAATTTTCAATATAGTTACCCTTTATTGCAATACAATTCTCATATCTTTGAATTAGCATTTTAACCCCCCTTCCCATTAACAAAAAGTCAGAAGGCTTGAGAGCAAAATGGGCATAAACAGCATCCATCATTTCTTCGCCACACTTAAATTTGCTTCCTCGAAGGTCCTTCTTGAGTTTTGAGAAGAGGAAATAGTCAGTAGGAGCTAGATCTGGGCTGTAGGGTGTATTGTTTATCTCCTTGACGCCACATTTCTTCACAGCTTCCTTTGCAACAAGAGCTGTGTGCACGAGCGCGTTGTCGTCAAGAAGGCGCAACATCACCACTCAGCTTTCCTTGCCATTTCTCCTTAATGGAAGTACGTAGTACGTAGGTCAGCTCCCCATTTACTGTGTTCTTCTTCTTCTTGAAGTCGATGAAGAGTATTCCTTCACAGTCCCAAAAGACTGTGGTCATGATCTTCTCGGTTGACTGAGTGACCTTGGCCTTTAGAGGCGGTGCTTCGCCAAGTATACGCCATTACATTGATTCTCTTTTGGATAAGCGATTATAGTAGAGGACCACAGTTTCATCTCCTGTAACAATGGTTTGCAGAACCTCTCTCGTTGCCACGGCAGAGCTCCAAAAATGCCTGACAACAAAGATGCCTCGTTGCTGCTTCTGGACTGAGGAAAGAAGTCTAGGCACCCATCTTGCACTAACTTTATTCATGTTTAAATGTTGATGAATAATTCGAAGGACTGCTGTTTTAGAAAGGCCCAACCTTGCTGCTATTTCTGTAACTTTGAGCCGCCAGTCTTCCATAATTTCTCTTTCCTCCAGAGCGATGTTTTCAAGAGTGAGCACCTTCAAGGGCCGACCTGCAAGGTCTTCGTCTTCAATATTTTCTCGACCCATTCGAAAAAGTTGTCCCATTCTTTTACGGTAGAATGTGAGGGGGATGCTTCCCCACATACACACCGTCCAATCGCTGTTTAATTTTATTTGGAGTAAGTTCTTCTTTTGTGAAGAACTTAATAACAGCTCGATACTCCATTTTGAACATGTCACAATCTTCTACACATCGTCTTCTTTATGCAACTATATCTGAACAAGGGAACACAGCGGAGCAAAAGTTATAGCTGCAATTACTTACTTAAAAGATAAGGTATGGTACCAGATAAGGGTTTTGTGAAGGCGATAACCCTTATCGGCGGGACCTGAAACTTATATGAGTTGAAGTGTCCGAAGAGAAATATTTAATTGAAAATTAAAAAAAACTAATGTCGCAAACATTTAAGTAATAAACTAAAGACTCAACACTGGAAATTTAATTATTTTCCGATTTTCCCTCCGATTTAAGTGCGCGGAGATAAAAGTGAATGGAAATGCTCTCCAAGTAAATGTATTCCAGTTTTCTTCGATAAAAATTAGCGAGCTGCAATTCTACACATGTAAAGTACTCCGCGATTTTACACACCAGACATATGAAAGAGATGTCTGACGATTTTTCGTCAAATAAGTTACCAAAAAGATATCGTTTGATATTCTCTATCTAATGTTTCAGAAATACTTATCGAACAGATAAAGTTCGTAAATGTTTATCGATAGCTTACAGAACAGATATTCGGCGTTTCAGAAACCGGACCTTTGTGAGCAAATTGGATATATAACAGAAAATATGCTTAATGGAAAAGACTGACTGACTCCTTCTTTGGTTAGAAAACGTACAACGGTCCGGTGTGCAACGGACGGTGCAATCTCTTGCTCAGACATAGCGCTACTGGAGATAGAACGACAATCGAAGTGTTCATTGGATCGCTCCCCTTCACACCTCCCCACCTAACTACCACTATGACCCCGCCTCTCTCGCCACTCTTTCCTAGTCCAGAGAAAAAAAAATTAGTTTAAATTTGAATGACCCTCCTATGATTGTCAAGTCAAATAAATCGCTAAGTTACTGTAGCGTGGTGATGCATTATGTGAAAGGCACTTTCCCTCTAAGTTTCATATAATGGACATCTTTACTCCCTTAAATTCAACTTTCTCATAAACCCCTAAACTGCTATTGGCGTGTAATAACGGAGCAGGTAAAGCGCTCGCTATTCATTTTCCCACGAGGCGGCAGGTACCTTAAATGATAACGTAGCAATTGTGAAATGATTTACGACCGAACAAGGCTTGTTGCATGCGGTATACCCATTTCTGCGTGGGAAAACGAAAGGATGTTCAAAACACTGCCGTTTGAAGCGTATAATTATCCCATTTACCAGATGCAATGTGGTTTTTATATCTTATAACTGCAGAAATGCTGTTGCATGGGTGCTAAAAGTTAAATCATTATTATGAATAAAATGAATAAAGTAAATTAATAAAATATCATTTCTCCAGTGCTTGAGAAAAATTCAGCCAATAACCAAATAACTGCGATATGTTTAGGGAGCGTTCTCTCTGCAATATAAATGAGTAGCTATTGATGCATTGATATCAATACCTAACAGGCAAACTGTGGGTGATTAGTAAACAAATAACAGAATAATAATAATAATAATAATAATAATAATAATAATAATAATAATAATAATATGAGTTCGGAGATAATTTACAATAGTCATTTTTGTACCTTATTATTATTATTATTATTATTATTATTATTATTATTATTATTATTATTATTATACATGATTTAATGCACACAGTCTCTCAATATACTCCCCAACGACGTCAATATATAGTTGACATCTTACTGGTAACTTTGTTATGGCGTCGCGAGACAATTATTTGGGAGTACTACATGGATAGTTGCCTAAATTTCCTCTTTATTGCCGGAATTTTTACCTCGCAGCGAATTCTTTATGTTGTGGAATAAGGAATAATCAGACGGAGCGAGATCCGGTGAATGTGGTGGGTGCGGCGGAAAATGAACCCTAGCGATGCAACGTTGCGGTCGTGGAGTGGGACCGCACGAAACTCTTCTGTAGACCAGTGTAAGGATTTCGCTGTTGACAGTCGTTCCTTAAGAGACCAGTCCATCAGCAGTATGCATCAAGTGTCTCAAGAGACACTTGCCCGCAAATGGAGCAGCATCAAATTTCTTGGGGGGGGGGCGGTTACTTCGGGAGAGAAGGATGCAAGCAGGAGCATCGTTTTTAAGGGACCTCAGAAGAGAAGTTGAAGATGGGTGTATTATGTGTGGAAAGTCTGAAGGAATATTTTATTGCTTATTAGAATGTGATGGGGTAAAGAGATGGAGAGAATGGGATGGGAAGCAAAATGGGATAAACTGCAGAAAGAAAGTATAATACGAAAAATGTTGACTGATATGGTGACAAAGATAAATAAAACGATAGGAGAATATTTAGGAAAATTAAGGTAGAAGTGAATTAGAATAGTTAAGAAGGATGTGAGAATTGATGTACGATTGGAAGAAGAAGAAGAAGAAGAAGAAGAAGAAGAAGAAGAAGAAGAAGAAGAAGAAGAAGTGGGGGTCTCATTATGCAGATAACCTGGTGTAATACGAGGCCTCATGTGTAATGAGGCCTCGTATAGATGAGTGTTAAGATTCATAATTATTAGTATTAGCAGTATATTGCAATTTCGATAAAGAGATGCAGTTGTGATTGTAAATATGAGAAGAAAGCAAATGTAAAACTGAAAATGTTGTAAATATGTATGTAAAGAAATTAATGATTAATAAATTCGAACATTCAGGTGTGCATAGGTGTTAAAAGACACAAACAAACGCTAGCCTACCATTTTGCTAACTCCCAGGAATAGTTTATTTTAAATCTGGCGCTACATAGGTATGAACTAGGGCCACGAGATGGCAGATACGGATTGATGGGTACCAACCATTTCATATCAAAGTTACACAAAGTTCGTTTAACCAGTTTAAATATTGGCGTAGACCTAAATATGTTTTGTAACAGAAACACATTTTTAAATATCTTATTTTATACCGATAACGTGTGTAAATAACGTAATCTAAAGTGTCTAGAACCAAATACGATATAGCTGTACGTATTAGCATTAACCGTGTTTCGTTACAGATATTTGCTGCACTGTCCCAATATTTGTTTGAATCAAGACAGTTTGTAACTAAATATGTGCGGGATATTGCCTTGTACATATAGGTTTTAATACTTTTAAATGTTTGTAAATATTACCACTATGGAAAATGATATTACAGGAGTAGTATGAATATCAGATATTTGGATATAGCTCGCGGGAAGCAATAATGGAATGTAAATAAGTAGATATTCTAAGTATAGTTTAGTTAACATTAGAAATGGGCATGGTATTTTTTAATATATTTAATTTTGTCTATGCGACATCTTTTCATACTGTTCTGATTACGTTGGTTAAGCCGTATTAGGTTAAGTTCAGACTCTCTGAATAGAAGTCGTTTTAACCTATACTAATCGTGACAACAGTACGTACCTATTGAGAAACTACCACATCCATGCAGAACTAGCAGGAAGATGAAGCACGGTTTTTTATTTTGTGACATATTAGCTTCGGCAGCTTTGTTATATTCGTGCACTGTAATAATTACTTTCTCACAAACACACATTGTTTCTATGCTCAGAACAAAACAATTCACAAAAACATGTAAACAAAAGAATGGGAAGCAAAATTTAGAATAGTGAACACTGTGCCATCTAGTATGCAAAATAACATACTCTGGCTAAACTGCTATATTCCCACTCGATAAAATACAAACTGCAGTAGAAATCGCGGTTAAAATGCCGTTATTTGAAAAGCAAAATATTAGAAGTGGCGTTGTCAATCCGTTGCGCGGAGATTTATAATGGCGTCATACTATGTCATTGAGTAGCAATAGGACTTTAAAATGTTTTGTACCATATTTCCAACATACCAAAGGGCAACTTAAGAGAATTAATATTTTATGTCAAATTTCAGTGTTCTTTTCCCTTAATTTTAATTGATATCCTTGGAGTTTAATGGTTGGATTGCAACTTTAGAATCTGTAAATTGGAAATTTACAAGTGTAGTTCAAATACACACCATAATTTTTTGCATATCTTCTAATTTAGAAACACATTTTTCCCATTAAATTGTCAATTTTTTAATTTTACTCTAAAAGAAAGAAGGGTAATGTATCACAATCAGTTGTGCACAAACTTCTCTACTTCTGAATCATCATCAAATTACCATCCTTTTAATACCTCTTTAAGTAGTCCAAACAAATTATAGTCACAGAGTGATAAGTCTGGACTGTAAGGAGGATGACTAGTGATGTCCATGAATTATTTTTCTTCCAGCTTTTTATAAGTTAATAGAATTATAAGCAATATGAGGTCTTGCATTGTTACAAAATTAAATGACATCTCAGATTTGTTGCTAGAGCCATTTGTCGTGATAAACAGCTTGCTTTTGCTTCATCCAGAAACTGGCAGTAGTAAGCAGCATTCACTGTTTATTCTTCATGAATGCAATCAAACAACAAAATACTTGCAGAGTCCAAAAAATAGTTGCAAGTAACATTTCATATGACATGTGTCTTTTTGCCTTTACTAGCAAAGCATCCTCTTACTACTGCCACTTCAAGCTTTGATTCATGTAAATAATGCCAACTCCAGTTTCATTGCAAGTGAAAACATAATGTAAATATCCTCTCCTTTCTCCTTGTAGCAAGTCAGAAGCCTTTGACAACATCCAAGAAGAGCACGTTTTTATTCTGGGATAAGCAGATGAGGAACCCACCTGGCAGATACTTAGAGTATTAAAGATCATTGATTATGAACTGAACATTCCTATATGTTATTCCTACTGCTGATGCAATTTCTGAAACCTTTATAAGTATATTACTTCAATAATGTCATCAGCAGCAGGAATTTTTCCTTCTGTGACTTGTCTATGGCTGTTGTTGATGCAGTTCATTTTCTAGAGCTTCCCATCCTGATAAAAAGTTTTTATGCCAATGAAATACTCAGGTGTTTGTTTGCCAAACTGTGCATGAAGCCTTGTGCAATGAATGAATGCACCTCTATATCACTCATTTTGCTTTGATGAGAAGTATGAATTAGTGTTAAGTGTGATATATCATATATCCCCATCACTATTAATTCAAGATTACAGACTGGTCAACTAATTAGATGCTAGTTATTGGATGAAAAGTTTAGCTGATATTGAATCTGCCCTCATTTCTATTTATTATATTAATTGTTAGAGGATAACAAATTGGCATTTTTTGTATTCAAGAAGCTAACTTTTCACCTATGAAACATTTTAGACTGGCTGATTTATATAAATTTATGAGGATACCTTCCAGAACAAGAGAGTTCTGAAATTGTGAAGCGCCGGTTCTGCTCAATTGCTTGCCGCACACTTTCCAACACTTCTGCCGTCACCAGGGACGGTCGGCCACTACGGTCGACGTCGTGAATATTGGTTCGTCCTTCAGTGAACTGCCTGCACCATCGTCTTACCATAATGTCGTGTCCATACACTTGACACAATTGGCGATGGATCTCTGCTGGACTTTGCTTTTGAGCGAGCAAACCTCGGATGATGTACGAACCTCGCAGTTGGCGGGAGACATCAGAGCAGCCATTTTCTCCTAGCACAGCGCGGTAACCACGGCCGTCACAAGGCTGAAACTTTACTGCATTATTCCCACATACTTCCTCTCTACTCCTGCGCATGCGCATTCCTATCCGACAAGTGGTTCCATCTCCAGGCGCGATTGGGACTTACTTTCTGGATGGCCCTTGTACATCCAGTCTGTTTCCAAACTTGGTTGAATGGAATCAGGGGTTCTTTCCTGAGGTTTTGTATTCCACTGTCCAATCCTGATGACTACATGCCCACAAGTGACGTTTCTTGCACATTTCTCCTGTTAAAAAGTTTCTTTACAGGTTTTACAGGCTTTCCTTCCACCTGCCAGAAGTCTATCGAACTCTTGAAACATGCAGATTAACTCCCCTTTCACCCAATTTGTGAGCCAAGTCCATAGCAGTGAGACTCAGGTTTGATTTGCTTCTTCTGAAGAGAAAACATTCATCAGTTGGCGTTTTCTTTTTCCTGCCACAGTTTCCTTTTTCTTTGGTGAAATTGAGCCAGTCTGTTTGTGCCACTGAATAATTCTATTTATAGTGCTTACACCAACACCATATTTAGTGTCATAGAATTATTCTGATATAATGCTACAATTCCTGGAATTTGTAACCATTGAAGCTACTTACACATTGAAATAAATTTTA
Source organism: Metallyticus violacea (assembly GCA_030762175.1). Taxonomy (NCBI): domain Eukaryota; kingdom Metazoa; phylum Arthropoda; class Insecta; order Mantodea; family Metallyticidae; genus Metallyticus; species Metallyticus violacea. The sequence goes on along the minus strand of CM060840.1, from coordinate 11,292,000 downwards.
TCCTAAAACAATCATCACACAGATTAACTGACAATGAATAAAAATGCAAAGAATGCACAGAGAGCATGGGATCACTTTCCTGGATGAAGGATGACATCAATTTTGGACAGAAATATTGGTTTTTATTTGTTATATGTTTGGAACATTGCTGGCTCCTTTCATTTTTTAATGGTGGAAACTTTACTAGCAGGTGTTCATTTCTATTGCCATTCAAATGAAAAGGGGGGTCTTATCCTGAAGTGTTGCATAGTTATTGATAGTCTAATGTACTTGAACTGATGAAAGAACTTTATATTTGGTTCCTTTTCCTCCTGGAGAAAATTTCTGACTATTGCTTTCATACGATACAAACAATTTGTTTTCTTTATTAGATCTGCTTTTCAAAAAGTTGATGAGCAATAAGATAGATAAATAGATGGTGGGGGATTTAATGGAGTTTGAACAACCTCCGGCAAGTCAGCCTACAAGGCTTATTGTACTGCACCATTGAAAGAGATGCCTTCATTATTTCCCAAAATCTGTTCCTTGAACAAGTTCCAGTTCCAATGTTGGCTTCCATTCCCAGGTCTTCCCTGGTTATAGAAAGAGTAAATCTCTTTCTTACCATGATTGGACACTCAAGCAGGATATGCAAGGCAGATTCCTCATCCTATTTACACATTCTAAAGTGGATTCATCTTTATAGAGTCCCACTTTCATACATATTTCCTCATTTGACCATGTTCAGTAATTAGTGCCATTACTTTCCTTATTCCTCTTCTATCCAATTTTAGAAGAGATATGGAAAGCAAGTATTCACAAAATAAGTTGTGCAGAATGTGAAAAAAATCTACATTGGAAAAACGAGAAACATGGTTAAAAGAACATTTCAGGAACACAAAATACAAGCACATGGAGAAATCAGCAGTAGCATTTCATTTCTGGACAGAAAACCACAACATATTGTATAAAGGAAAATTATGGAAATCAGTACAAGGATCTACAGAACTAGCAACATGGGAAAAAATCTACATATACAAATACAAAGACATTTTAATGAACTTGGACACTTCTGGGGATGAAAACAAACTTTAAGTTCATCACACCTTGACCGGAACAGAATACACATTCCCACAACGAAATATAAAGCAGTCGACTTTCTAGCTGATGATGCGAACGAGGGTTCATGAAACGAGTTCTACATTTATAGACAAGTAAGTGGATCAATAAAAGTGTTTAGTTCAACTCAATCATACAATGATTTCAATTATATAATTGGCTTCAATGTACAAGTTCAGATTAACATTTCTAGTTAGAAAATATTGCTAAGTTTCTCAAGAAGTCTGTCTGATTTTGTATAATCTCTGTCAATAAAATGTAAAAAAGGAAAAATGACTTTGTATCAATTTCATCATATGACCTCCTTTTTTATTAAATGGTGATGATGGATATTTCCATACAGAGTTTTATTTGCTCCCATGATCTAAATGGTGTAGCCAAGTTTCAAAAGCAGCAAATACCTCTAAAAGAAACTCCATATCTTACTGTAACATCATCTTTCAACGTAAACCTACACATGAACATCCTTTTGTTCAATAATCAGCAATCTTGGAACCCACCAGCACAAACATGTCCCATGTGCAATTTTTTATTACTAACAAGTGGGTGGCACTCAATGACATTTTCAAAATTTCTGTAAGTGCTTTTAATATTATCTGATGATCCTCTGCCATAACGACAGTAACAGTGTTAATGTTTTCTCCCTTTAGAGCACAAACTGGGGTGCCAGATCCAATCCCTTTGAAACTTATTATCTTACCTCTTAAAACATTTCAAACCATCTTTGAGCAGGAAGATCAAACACTACACATGACTGTAATATTGCACAGGCCTCGGCTGGAGATTTGTTGAAACAGAAGCAGAATTTCAGAGTAGCATATTCTTCATTACATGTGACCTCTTTTTTTGTCATATATGGAAAAATGAGCACTTCTGAACTTTCCATATCTTTCACAGGCAGGAACCAGAAGTTAGAGCAATAAAATTAGCATTAAGTGTACATTAGGTGTTGCGTTGACAAAATATTGTAAAGTTAAATTTTAGCTCAAGAAAATATGCCTGTAAAAAAATTATGGTTATTTATTGAACAGCTCTCATAAATTAAATAAAGACATTTGTTAACATGCAACACTTAGTGTAACTGACCATGGGAATTTTGTTTCTTTAAAAACAATGCATATTGATAAAACAATATTTTATTATAATCATTAAATATATGTATATATAAAAGATTTATTTACATAAAGTCTTAGAGTGGAGCTGGTGTAGGAACACTCATTAGAGGGGAATCTAAATGTTCCATACTGGCTGGAACCTGAGGTACATCTTGCTGGCTGCCTATGCGCTCCTTTAAGGCCTCATATAACCTGTGTACTGCTTCATTGTGCTGTAACATATAGCATCATCAATATTAGGTATATCAAAATAACAACCAATGCAGGAAAACATTCATAACAAATAAATCTGTGAAATTCATATTCTGTACATTACTTCTAAAAATAACCTAAGAGCATTGAGCCTTACCATATGAAAGCAAAATAAACAAAGCTAGCAAGTTTTTACCTGGCTAGTAGGCTGCAATGCTTTTACCAATGTCTGCAGTCTATTTGAGGGAAGTTTTGGATTGATGTACCACAGTAACTTAAGTAAATGTTTTGGTACATTATCTCGACCCAGGCCCGCAAAGAAAAACTCATCAAAAATGACTGTACAAAAGTCTTCAGCAGAAAATTCATCACTCATGTGGATTAGCAGTGATACCTATAAATAAGAAAACAATATGTTTTAAACATATGATCATTTCTAAAAGAAAAATTTCAAAGAATACTATATTGTATTTACAACAAATATGACTCTAGTGCAGATTTAATTCCTCCTAGATATTTTATCATAATTTTTTAGAACTATTTTTCATAAGATATTGGAGCCTCCATATTTAATTATGAATGAATGTATTTTAATTCATTTATGTGCAATAATATTACATAAATCCTTAAAATCTATATTTATCACAATTGTTTGCATACAAAATGCTACCATCTAATGAATAATTCCTAACTACTTTTGCTAAAATTCAGGTAAAAAAACCCACATAATATATGCATCCAACTTTCAACACTTTTTTGATTACGATGACCAAATGTCCTCTTTTGTCCAGACATGTTTTCCTTTTTATGTATTTGTCCAGAGACAGAAAAAAATTTTAAAATTCAGAAAATGTCCTCCTTTTCATAACTTGTATATCCAAAATTTTAAAAGTATTTGTTTTTATGCCTTTTTAACATAATATGCATGCAGGTGGCAGCACCATCAATAGAATAGTTCCTACTAACAGATAGCTGGTAAATCAAGAGATCAACGAGAATTGAGAAGGCAATTCTTGAGTATTAGATGTTCGGAAGTATTTTACTAATTTTTTTCTGGATCATGTAGTACTAAAGTTATAGGTGCACCACTCCGTAAAAATATTGGTTTGTGCACCCGTTCCATAAGGAGGGAGAGCGCTTCTCCCTCCCTTCCATACGAGAGTGAGATTCTGTTATTCCGTTTACTCCATCATGGTCTGAGAAAACCAAGTTTCATTTGCAATGAATACGTTTATATTAACGGAAGAACCAAGTGGTTAAATTATGTTTGATTTGTTTTGTCATAAAAACAATATAACCAGAAGAAGATTGATTGTTCATAAAACAATGCCTCTCATTTTCTTTTCAGCATGTAAATGTAAATGTAGTCAAAGAAACCGTTTCCCTGTTACACATATTGTTGAATTTCCACCAGCTGGTCAAGCAAACAAAATGATCAGTATAGAAATCAGTTCTCATAAGTTTATCAAGTTGTGTTATATTTATCAAAATCAAAGATTAACTAACCTAACAACTTACAAAACAACTGGACACACTTGAAGATAGGTATCATCATGTTTGAAAAGAGTTTAGTATCATCATGTTTGAAAAGAGTTTAGTATCATCCACATGCAATAATATTAACTAACACACTTGAAGATATTGATTTGTGTGTCTGGAAGGCCTCTTAAGAAATCAAGCATGGGAAAAAATATATAATGTAATGCAGTACTTTAAAAGAATATTTCTTCTTTTGTTTTAACATGTTCACAGAATATGATAACATAGATAATGAAATGGACAGGATTATCATCAAAATAAATGCAATTGATGATGTTAGCACATCTGATGGGGATGTCAGCAGCATTGTGTTGCAGAGGGGAGCTTGGATAGAGAAGGAGCTGAGACTGTGGAGAAGAAAGCAAACTTTTAGTGAACTACGGTGAGTCTTGCCTCCAACCTTCTTTTCAGTGTGGGATAGCTAGAGTTAGATATTATCATTATCATACATTCAAAATGCCAAAACAACAATGTGAGTTCAATGATGCTCTAGCCAGCAAATATCCTGCATTTAGAAAAGGAAGAAATAAATTTGAAGCTAAATGTAAAATTTGTGGATTTGAAAACATCATTTTGTAATGCCTTCATTTTTGATAGTTAAATATTTAGTATTACATTTTCTTTGGCTTTTATATGCAGCTATATCTGTCCATCACAGCTTTATATCTAACTGTCACTTTGTGTTTTCCACTTTGCTCCTCCTCTTTGTTGCTATTGGCTCTTGAATTTACTGCCACAAAGAAATGCCTGTAAACTCGGCCATTACTTTCAGATTTCGTAAATTATTATGCACATGTATTACATCTCTTGCACAAAATCACTTTTGTTCTTGGTAGAAATTTAAACCAAAATATTTTATATATAATAAAATGTATTCTTCATGCTTAAGTATTGCCTATAAAAAAAACAAGCAGAGAAATAGCCAGGTATACTCATTTAATAAGCAATATTACTTCATAAGCTAATTTGAGTGTAAAGAGGTTGGACAGTCAACAAAACTTATTTCTGCTACATACAGGGATCATTACATAAGTAAAGAGACAACAAATAATGAATACTCATAGAAACATTTTGTTTATCTCAGTTTCTCAAAGTATTCTCCCTGGCAATATATGTAGTATTCCATCCTCTGGAACCATTTCTGGAAGCATCCGCACCACTTAGTTTCTGGCACTGCAGATAACTCCCCTCATATTGTGCAACCCTTCATCCGGGCTAGAAAAATGGTGATCTGAAAATAGGTTACAAAAAGAAATTGCATGGTGCTAGGTCGGAACTATACATTAGCATATGTTAGCTGATACATTGTCATGTACAACAAATGTCCCTTAGTCCTGCCTTTGGAAGCCATTCTTGGATTTTTTTAAACACTTTCGGAAGACAAACTTCTCTGTACCATTTTGTTGTAATTGTTCTCTGATTTTCTAGCACAATGTCTACCACTCGTGGAGAAAAAAATAGACAACCATTTTCTTTCCCATACCCCTTGGCCTCTTGACTTTGATGGATGGTTAGTCATCAAGGAAAATCCAAATGAAGGAATGGCATTTAGTTTCTGGATCAACCTATATTATCCACGTTTCATCACGCATAACAATATTAGAAACGTGGCAAGACTTTCAACAGTTAAATCTTTGCAGCATTTCTTGTCGCACCATTTCACCCTTTGGAGCTTCTCTGCTTCACACTTATGTGGCACCCATCTTTAAGGATTTTTTTACCCAAAGATATTCATGAAGGATAGTTGAAACACTCGACAAAGTAATCACTAATGCCAGCTCAATGTCCTTGTAGGTTACTGTTTAAAATGAGGGAGGCCATCAATTTTACAGGAAGTTGGACTGAACACTGCAGTTTGTGCTATAATGGAAGAAAACATTAACACTGGTGCTGTCACTGTAACAAGAGAATCATAGAATAATATTAAGAACACCTTTAGAAATTCTGAAAGTTCTGAAAATTTTACTCACACATTGATAACTGAAAAGTAGCACATGAGATCAGTTTATGTACAAGGGGTTCCAAGACTGCTGATTCCCAAACAAAAGGACCTTTGCCTTGAATGCAATTGATGATTATGTTACAGGAAGATGAGTTTATATCAAATGTAATCATTGCTGATGAAACTTGGCTACATCATTTTCCTGCTGAGAGCAAACAGCAAAGCTTTGTGTGAAAATTTCCATCATCATCAATACCAAAACAAGCACAAGTAGTTGCTTCTGCTGGGAAAGTTATGATCATCTCAATTTTTGTTATTCAAAGAATCGAATGCTTTACATGCATGTGATACTTGCACACACAACTGTAACTGGACAAATCTACTGAGATGTTCTGAAAAGTCTGCAAGGCCACATTTCTAAGACAAGCTGGATACTGCATCACAATAATGCATGGCCACACATCACAAATTTTGTTGCTAAATATTTCACAAAGATCAATGTGAAGTGTATCCCTCACCCTCTCTACAGTCCAATTTTAGCCCATGACTATTATCTTTTCTCCAAATTGAAGAGATACATTTGTGGGAGACATTTTCCACCATTAGAAGCAGTGGTGAGGGCTGCAGAGGCAATTCTGAAGGACCTGTCAAAAAATGGTTTCCAGCATACCTTTGAAGACTGGCAGAAATACCGGGACAGGTGCATTGCATCCAACAAGGACTACATTGAGGAAAGTTATCAAAATTATGAGGATGAGTAAAGGTAAATTTTCAATAAAAATTATGATCATTCTGTAATGAATAGCACTCATAGTAAAATACATTTATAAGTAAGATACTAGTAACTTTTGTACTAATGATAGCAAATAAAACAGTTCATACCAGAGAATGCAGAAAAGGATCTTCAAAAGCTCTGTCATTCTTGCAATTGGCAAGTGTACCCAATACACGCATAAGGCCAACTCTGTCCTTCTGTTTGGCTGTGTGTAAAGTATAATACATGGCAAGAATGCTTGCCACACTGCTCTCTTGAACATAGGCCTGACAGGCATCTGGAGGAGGCCCTGAAAACAATATTCATAAGGTTTTAAAAATAAGTATCACCAAATTAAATATTTGTGTTTTAATTTATTTCTTTAATTGAAGCAGCCTATACATAATTTTGTTATTTTTATGATGGTAATTGTATAAGGTCTTTATGGCAATGTACACAAAACGTGTTGTTGTTGATCTAATGTGCAGGATTTTGATCCATCAATTTTTCCCTGGCCAGCCAATATAATTATATATCTATATCTTCTACCCTGTCTCACTTCTTTCCAAAATCCATGTTACTTTCATTCACTCGTCTCCCTTCCAATTTCTTCTAATAGTTACCCCACCTCCCCAAACCAATTCTCTCTTCCCAGTACATCTCTTTGGTCCTTAAAATATTCTTTTAGTACACTGTTATTATATAATTTTAAACAAATGTGCCAATTAGTTAAATAACCACCACAAGAGACAAACCAAACCACCACAAAGAACAAGGCTGGCAGTTGATCTGGAACTGATGATGGGAGTGATTAGCTCCAGAAACTTAGTTTGCCTTTTTAAATATTAACGATGTAAGTGTTACAAATTCGATTCAATCATTTTAAATTCTTAATTGTGGCAATATGTTAAGATTCTCTTGTTATTATACCTTTCCTTCCTATTTTTCCTAGTTCTGCCAAACCCACCTCCCTTGACAAACTTTTTGGTATTCCCAGAACTTCTCTACAGAACATACTACCACAACAATCTTTGTCCACCTCTTTGACACTCCCCAAATGTCTAATTTATACATTATCTTTGACTCAACCACAGTAGTCTCATATAGTCTTTTTACCCATTTCATTGTCAATGTGGGAACTTTATAAAAACTTATGCTAACAGCTTTCATAGTTAATTTATCTTTGCTTGTGCACATTTAGACTGTACCTCTCATCTTCCGTTACTCATACATCTCACCCCTAAATAATTAACTTCTTTCACTACCTCTATTAAGTCTCTGTTTATAAACCCTCTCTCATCTTACCTTAACTTTGATCCTTGTTTAAATACTATGAATGAATGAATAAATAAATTTATTTCCACAAATAACATTATAATTTAAATTTATATCTTTTTAATACATTTTCCTTTAATTTTACTTCATTAACTAATTCCTAAACCCTCGTCTTTGGCCCATCAGCAATTTCTTACTGGAATATTCAATTTTTGGTTTTCTATTAAAACTGAAATTTAATAAAATGTACCCCTACATATTATATTAAAATACTTCTACATACAAAATTAATATACAAAGCCCAGTTAATATTTATAAAATAGGAACAGTGCCTTCAGCAAATCCAGAAGGCACACTATATCCAATAAATTTACTAACTCCTATAATGCCCTATACTTCACAACCTTAAGTTACATTTAATTAACAATTTATACTCCAGATACAACACTAAACTTTGCTCTTCTTATTGCTACATTTTCTAGGCCCTATAAACTCAAACATTTGGTTACCGAGTTATAGGGACCCCTCCTGCTATTTCAATCTGCCCCCCCTGATACTCTAAACATTCTTCGCTATCTTGCTTACTAATTTTTCTCATCCATCTAGCTCTCACTTTACCTAAATATATACCAACTTCCATCATCCTTTTTCTTGTTTTAACATTCAACATCTTTTTCCTTTGGTAAATTTGACCATCTCCCCATTTTCAGCTTCTCCCTAAGAAACTTGATTTCCTCACAATCTAGTAATATATGCCAATTATTATCTTGCTAACTACATATGGACATTTATCCAACTTCCCCCTTACTCTTAAGCCCTTCAAATTTATAACTCCTGTTCTCACTCATGCAAAATCTTCTCTTGCTGATTTATCACAAATATCAACATAATTTTCCCTATTCCAAACTCCTTTCAATTCTCTGTATACTTAATGACGTTTTAAGGTTAAAACTAGCAAATATTTCTTGCCTTTCAATATCTTTAATTCTCAACCTAACTTTATTTCCAGAAACCCGTTCCTAATACTCTCCTATCCCTCCACATGTCCCCAAAAACCATTTTTTTTTTCCAGATTTTCCTTTATCAAGTTCAGCCTTGATTAAACCTGTGCTGACCCACCAAATATTGGTATAGTACACTATGCTTCTCTAAATTACTAATTCTAAACCAATATTTCAATCTCTCTCCATAATATTTCCTTTACTACCTATTCTAATTCAACTTCGGCCATGCCTTAGGCAAGGCTCTGGGTAAATCCAATGTTTGCTTGAAAAAGTTTCTGTGTATCAAATTCACATTAACTCACTCATCCTCCAAATCCCAGATCACAATTCAGCATAGATTGTTTGGATTGTGACCAGACATATGTAGGCAAAAAAATTAGAAATTTGGAGACAAGGACCAAAGAACATTTCAGGAATATAAGATATATAAACCAGCAGTTGCAGACCATTTTTGGACTTATAATCATGACATTGTCAAAGAAGCCAAATTGTTGAAAGCTACCAACAATCCCAAGGAATTGGCAACATGGGAGAAGATATATTTTAAAAAATAAACATCGTGTTATGAGCTTTGACATCCCACCAAAGGACTTCCTGTTTCATTACTTATTGTAACCATCAGAGGTCACTTTGTCAGCTGTCAACATTAGTCAGTCCCCATCTGATGATGAGAATTGAATGTTCTTGAAACATGTTCTGATGAATTAACAGTGAAGTTTAATGTCACCTAATACCAACTTATTTGTACATTTAACAAACCTCACTGCTCCTAACTTCTTTTAAGTTTACAATTTAGTAGCCTTTGTACAAACAGAGGAATAGGAAATTCCAATTTACTGAGAAAGAGGTTCAAAGATTTCTAGGGGAAGGTTCCAGAGAATGATCAATGCTATATTGATAAAGTGAGTCATATAAATGTTTTTATATGCTTTTATCAACAATATTTCCTGTTTCACAAATTTATTTGCCAATTTGTGAATCAAACTTTGACTTGGAAGTTGGTACTCTTGAAACAATACGTCACAAGTTGATTCTGTATGCATTTACAATACATAAATAAATCTCTTTGGGGAATAGAATATCTGATTGAGCCATATAACATAACTAATACACTGCCTTGCATTGGATAATAAATATTTAATGCACTATCATACAACATACAAGAACATGTCCGTATATTCCTAAGGTTAAACTCGCCCTGACCTCTCCTTCAGGGAGAGAGAGAGAGACGAGAACTGCAGAGTTTGGTCAATTGTGGCCAAAATCATGTGGAGCAGTCCAGAAAGGAAAAATAACCCAGTATAAGTTAATGAGAGGGTTACAGGCTCTAATTTAAAATTACCAGAATGTTCGATGATGGTAATGGCTGATTCTCTTTCATCTGTGGGCAGTTTGCTGTTCAGTTGACGTACTTGATCATCCACCATTAGTGACATGAGTGCTGGCAGGAATTTGGTCACTATTTGGCTGTCCAATTTAGGTTCTCTGAATTCCTAAAAAAAGCAAATCATAAATTTGTATATATATTTCTTTCCCGTGCTTAATGTAATATTCTCCATCACACAACTTACCTGTGAGTCAATCATTACCCATGCACTCAGGCCCAAGGCAAGCATTCTCAGAAGCAAGATTAGAACTGTGTTATCCCGAGGAAGGGCTTCATTGTTTATAAGGTGCTGTAAGATTTTGGTCGCCGAGGTAGCTAAAAAGTTGATGGCATATGGATCACATAATGTCATTGACAAGTCACCAAGCACTTGCTCCTGTCCTCTTTTGATGCTATCCAGAAAGCCCTGCATATGCAAACAAGGAAAAATGATTAATTAAATTGTACTTAGGAAGCTATAGACAATGGAGTAGTAAATCCTATTTAGAATGTATTAGTGTTCACACTAACTCCACTTACTTATGCAACATTAGGATATGTTTTGGGGGCAATTGCTCTCATCATCAGCTGTTGACCTACTAACTTGATTTGGTGACTGCATCTCATGGTGCTCCTGTGGTGGTTTCTAATGATTTAGAGTATGAGCTTGCTGAGTTCATTCATGGGTAGAACATAAAAATTCATTAAGTTTTTCCTAGTTTTAGGATGAAACTTTTTCCCAAAGCTCTGTTGGGTTATGAAGTTCTCTCAGCAGCTTAGCCTCTAGTTTAATTTCATGATTTTGGGTCCAAAAGTGTGCTGCCGCTCTGATTTATCAATTTATTTTAAACAAATATTCCTAAAGTTTCCTTTCTCCAATTTCTAATTTTTTTTCATTTTTTCCGTATATTTTTTGTTACAATCTGCACATTTAATTTTGTAAATTCATGATTTTTGTTCCATTGGCATGATGTCTTTTGCTTTGGAATCTAATAATTTTTTTTTTCATTATATTTGTCCTTTGGGGCTAACTTTATGCCATACTCTTTGAATATCTTATTGAATTTGTTGTGGTAAGATGGATGGTATGTGAAACTTTTGAATTCATATCTTTCTTTGATGTTCTTCAGTGTGGAAACCACTCATCGATTCTTGTCTTTTAAATTTAGTAATAATTTTTATTATTGTATTTGTTGAAGCCAGTGATTATTGCTGTATTAATTATCTGTGGGCATTCCATTTTGTACTCTGTTTCTGTTGGTCCTGGTGGTGTAGTGGTAACCATACTCGATTCCTAAACCCAAGACCGCAGGTTCGATCCCAGCCAGGACCAATGGATTTTTTCGGGCATAAAAATCCTAAGTATGGCTTCCTTTGGAAGAGAAGTAAAGCCATGAGTCCCATGTTGTACATTTACTGAGCAAACTTCCATTTCACGCCCTGAGTTGAATGGGACGCATATGACCTGAGATGTTAAAGAGCATCCATAAATAAACCAAATCAACTCTGTTTCTATGAGTAGAATGTTAATTAATCTTTGTGCCAAGCTATAGTATACTGCATATTTGTGTTATTTGGGGTAATGACTTATTTTTATGCCATTTTTTGTGTCGTGTCTCTTTTCTATAGATTCCAGAGTAGAGCCTGTCTTCAATTTTTTATCATTTTTAAATCCAGGAATGGGAGCAAACCATTTTTCCCCCTCTTCCTTGGTAAACTATATAGATTTATGTTGTAAATTAAGGAGTTTCAGGGCATCTACTGAATGTTTTTTGGTATTATTGCAAATATGTCATCCACATACCTATAACATGTCTTGAAAATTTTTTAGGTTCCAAAGTAAAAAGACACAAACAGAACAGAAACTAGGAATTTGAGAAATTAAATGTGCAGAAAGGAATACTTTAGGAATATTTGTTTTAAACAAATTGATAAATCAGCAATGGCAGTTCACTTTTGGATCCAAAATCATGAAATTAAACCAGAGGCTAAGCTGCTGAAAAAACTTCACAACCATCAGGAAAAAATTTCCATCATAAAAAATAATGAATTTTGATGTTTCATCCATGGATGAACCCAGCACGTTCCTACTTGAACCATTAGAGATCGCCACAGAAGCACCTTTGGACCCAACCACCAAATCAAGTAGTTGGTCAACAGCTGATGATGGAAACAACTGCCTATGTCCTAATGTTGTGTAAGTAAGTGGAATTAGTGTAAACATATTTAATACATTTTAAAAGGAAAAATGAGGTTAATGTGTAATACCAACTTACATTTCACACTGAAAATGGAATTTTGCATGGTGCTAACAAAGAATTATGATGAACCTAGTTCCTTTGCCTACAAATATCAGTTTCTATGACATTCAAGAATGGGTATTTAGCCCTGAAAATACTGGCAATGGTAGCCGAGGTCGTTAAGGCGCAAATTTATGAGATCTGGGGTTTGATTTCCACCAGGACCATCCCCAGATTTTCCTCAGTCCTCATAAATCGCAAATGCAGGGGAGGTACCCTAAACTTAGGCTGGAAAGTTTCCTTCCTTAAACAAAATCCTTTCTCAATATATCATTTCGCCTAATGTATCATCAGTGTCCATTGGCTGTGGTGCTTCAGTAGTAAAAAGGGGCATTAAACACCATTCAAAAAAAAAAAAAGTCCTGAAAATTAGCTACATTTTTATTACGCATTTGCTTGGCAAGGATTATGAGACAGATTTTGTTAATTCATACACATGCACTTCATTAAGTCACTTTATAAGATTTATTCCAATATTCTTAATATGCCCAAAAATGAAAAAATACTATGATTGTATTCCTGATGTTCAATTTTACATAGTATCAAGCTAGTTTGACAAACAAGAGAGGTAGCCCTGACATGTCTGTGCTATTTGGTGGTTCTGTCTAACTGACACTTTCCTAACTGGTTCCCAGACTTTCCATAAGAGGGAAGACTTCGAAACCACCAATCATGATACAACAATAACTGCTCCGTTCCTGAATTTTCAGAATACACTGTTAATCATTGTTTCAAAATAACATTAATTGTATTTTTATCCATGAATGCTTATCTAATTTTGTAAATGTGCTTTAGATCACCTCACACAGCGTACTTCCTTGGTTTGTTGGCTGGACTGTGAGACAGAGACCATGATTAACAAAATTAATAGTATGCAGAGGTATGCCCCAATGGGTATTACACGTGGAGTGCATACTTCTATACTGTGTGCTTTGAAGGCACTTTTGTGCCTCCCATCTTTGCACTTATACACTTTATACACTTAAACATTTTAAACCATTTTGTTGAATTAAAAATAAAATTATTAAAATCATGTCAACACATTAAAACTCTCTTGATGTTTCACTTTAAAACTTTTTTTTTATTAAAAGATAAGTTGGGACTAGTTTCTTGAGTCACTTGCTCACATTGCCAACCAATTGATAATTAACGGATCTCTTCAAGTAGGATGTATACTTGGCTGTGTGCACTCTGGTGGTCTGTAGATGAACCTACAATATGTTATCTGCTTCTGGTATATCAAAATTCATAACTGGTGGTCTGTAGATGAACCTACAATATGTTATCTGCTTCTGATATATCAAAATTCATAAGTCTATGTTCATATTTTTTTATATAAATCTTTTCCCATATACTAAGTTTCTTTGAGTGCTGAACCGCTCTTAGCATTATTATATCCTTTTTATTTTATGGTTTTCATTCCGCAATTTGCCTACACTGTATCTTTTTACAGGTGCCAAAGCGATGTTGTATTGTTTGAATATTTTTTGAAATTTGTGATGGATGTAAGGGTGGTACGTGAACTTTTGATAAGTTTTTCCTATATATAAATTACCAAATCACCATACTCAGTAGTTTTGAATTACAATTTGAATTTAAACAAAATTGAACCCAGATCAAAAGAAGATAGTTCAGGCACATATAGGATCAACTGTAAGGATTGTGATAAAGTATATAGAGGCAAGACCAAAAGAAGCTTGGGTGTTAGATTGAAAGAGCACTGGAGAAATATCAGATATAAACAAATAGGAAAATCAGCAGTAGCAACACATTTTTGAAATGAAAATCAGAAATAGAAAAGGATATAATAATGCTAAGAGCGGTTCAGCCCCCAAAGGAACTTAGTATTTGGGAAAAGATTTATATAAAAAAACATGAACATAGACTTATGAATTTTGATATACCAGAAGCAGACAACATTGGACAGGTTCATCTACAGATCACCAGAGCACACACAGTCAAGTATACATCCTACTTGAAGAGATCTGTTAGTCATCAATTGGTTGACAATGTGAGCAAGTGACTCAGGAAACTACAACAAATTACTTTTTAATAACAAAAAAAAAGTTTTAAAGTGAAATGTCGAGAGAGTTTTAATGTGTTGATATGATTTTAGTAATTTTACTTTTAACTCAACAAGACTTATGATAGTTTCACTGTGTGGATTCCTACATTCATTTTTAATTGAATTGTAAACCATCTTTGCTGAGGAGAATAAACTCTCCATAAGCCTCCTGTAACATTGAATAGGCCTGAACTAAGGAAAAAAAAAAAAAAAAATAAAGCAGAATTTCAGAGCAACATATTGTTCGGGAACTGGAAGTGGCTAATAAAGCTAGTACCACATGTACAATATCCATTACGCTAACAAAATATTGTAAAGTTAAATTTTAGCATGAGAAATTACGTCTGAAAGAAGTTATGCTCATTCTTTATTCAATAACTATTGTAGTTTAGATTTGCTTCTCGAATCTTGCAGCATTCATTATATTCATTAATTTTATAAATAAATTATATGCATTCTGATGATTTATACCATTTGTTAAGCTTACCTGCAGTTCCCTAGATCTCTTTATGTCAACGTTCTTTTCTCTTATGCAAGCATCCAGGCACCATGTGAATTTATGACACGGATCCACAGAAATTATATCCTGAAAATATAACAACAGTACAAATATAACATTGGACTTACGAAGCTGTTGACAATGGTGTGCCAATATAACTTCAACTTATGTATTCACTTTTTTACACTTTACTCCATTCACTTACACAAAAGTAAGATGCGTTTCGGGAGAATCTCTCCCATCTTCAGTTGCTTACTGAACCGCCGTTACTCGAAACTATGGCTGGACCAACGGATGTTCCTGTGGTGGCCTCTACTGGTTGAAATAGGAAGTTGCAGCTCACTTTTGGACCAAAAACCAGGAATAAAACTGCTGAAACATCTTCACAGCCTATTGGAGTTATCCACTTGGGAAAAAATTTTCATATTAAAAAATAGAGAAAACCTAATGAATTTCGAGTTTTCTCCCATGGACGAGCTCAGCAACTTCCTACTTTAACCAACAGAGGCCACCACAGGAACATCCATTGGTCAAGCCATAGTTTCGAGTAACGGCGGTTCAGTAAGCAACTGAAGATAGGAGAGATTCTCCCGAAACGCATCTTACTTTTGTGTAGGTGAATGGAGTAAAGTGTAAAAAAGTGAATACATAAGTTGAAGTTTAACAGTACAAATAATTCATTAAAATCTAAAGAATTCCCTTTCAGAGATTCCAGATATTATAAAGCATTACCTGAACTTCCAGGTCATGTAGAGCCATTAGGAGCTCTGCCCTGAGTGTGCAGTAGTGAATATTTCGTGTTCGGAGAAAGAGTGTTCTGAGGAACTGCAGCACCATGTCATAAAGTTTCACACTAGTTCCTATCATATGCGCCAACTTCTGCACTACTTCTCCCTGTCGCCGGACCTGTTCAACAGAACACACATTATGCTTCTTGCTTGTCTTTCTCTTACAGAAACAAGTGTTCCCATCACTAGAAAAAGTACCTGTAACAATGGAGTAAGAGGGGTTTGTAAAAGTTCTGGCTTTACTCAGAAATGTCGTGAAAATGGCCAAATTACTATGATAGTTGTTACATATCATTCTTTAGAAGGCTCACTGTAACATTTCAATGAGTAAGTATAGTCACTTGTTTGTGACGATCATGTAAACAAACTAATGTTAACATTTTCCATAAAATGCATAAAATTGAAATACAAGCTGTGATTAAGTACTTTGTTTTGAAGCGTTTAACCCGAACATAAATACAAAAGAAGTCAGATCCTACATTAAAGGATTCTTTCCCTTTATTTTTGATATTTAAAAAGCGAGCTACTGAATTTAAGCATGGCCCTAAAACCTTCATATTTATATATGTAAATGAAAAATAAAATAGCACAATTAGCAAGAAGACAAGAGTTGTTCTAAATTTGCAATAGTAAATCTGTAACTTTTCAAGTGTTTTATCCTTTTTCTGCATATCTAGTTATTGTTATTATATATATATATATATATATACACACACACACACACACACTTTTTTTTTATTATACCTGATATTTCTCTGGTGCTCCTTTAGCTTAATTCTAATGCTTTTGGAGAGATAAAAATGATATAGAAATGGAAGTCAAATTATTGAAATTCATAGATAGAATTTTGAAGATATGGGAAAACATTTTTATAAAAAAATATGAAGATAAGGTTATGAACTTTGAGAACCCAACAGAAGATAAATTAATTCAAAAGTTCATCAAATGTCCACTAGAGCTAAACCAAGTCCATCCAACCAACAACAAATCTGGCAGTCAACTCACAGCTGATGATACGGGCAAAAGCCTGTGAAACAAGTTCTGTATAATCCATTGGCAAGTGGAGCACAAGGGTATTAAATCTACTTACTAGCTAATTAAGAATATATTTGTATATTCTGTTTTACTTTCTACTTATTGTGTTTACTGAAAAAACTCATTTATTCATTCAATTTGTAAGGTTTCTTAATTTTCAATGTTAAACATTTTACGATACTGAAATTTATAATTTGTTGCTTTTAAGTTGCTATGTTAATTATTATTAATAAGGGTTTGAAATTTTTGGCACCAAATAAATTATGTCTGTCAGAGGGAGAACTGGCCTGTCTACTGTACATGAGCTGCCAACTCAAGTTAACCAGACTTTATTACAGCTAAGTCAGGAAATTAAGAGCTCAAGAAATTAAATTTGTTGCACTGCAAGTCTCTGCAAAATAAAATGCTAATTATCTCAGGAGTAATGAAAAATCATAAGTCCTCTTTCACTCCCAGTAATTAACTGGATGAATTGCAAATTTACATATTAATCATGGTATTAGAATGTCACATCCATGCGGCAGAGAACATTGATGCAGTTCCAATCATAAGCCACACACTAAAGCTCATTATCTAAATGATGAAGATGATGAGTAGGATAAAAATAACAACAATGCAGTTGATAGATGAATAGCTATAATGTAATCTTAATCCATAAAATTAAAATACAAGGGTCACTCTGAAAGTTTTCAGAATGGAAACAATAACATTTTATAAATATCTGATTTTTGCATCTTTCCAAAATATTCTCCATTGCATTCTATACAACATTTCATCCATTCAAACTATTTTGTATATGCTGAATGCTATGCTTCTTTGAATATACATTCTTTATAAGCAACACTGCAGCTTCAAGTGATTCAAATCATTCACCACATTTTTTATTTTATATTGGGAAATAGAAAAAAAAGGTGCACAAGACCAGACCTGGATTGAAGGGAGATGGAGCAAATATTTGACTCCTGACTCATGCAGAAATCCAACCCTTCTCAGTTGAGTCATTTTTGTTGGGGGATCCTCTCCTGGAAAGACCATACCAATGATTGTATCTGGACCATACTGATATATCCACCTTTCATCACCTGTAATAATGCTGTTTTTCGAACTTCCTCCAGCAAATTTTTTTAACATTTTCTGCCACCAATCTAAAAATGCTTTCTTCTCTCAACTGTGAGGTGGTGGGATATCCATCTATTGCAGTTTTCTTACCTGAAGTTTTTTAGGAGATATGTTTTCACTGCTGATGATCCAATATTCAAGGTTTCTTAAATATGATAATATGTACTGCGATAATCTTCCTGCAACATATAATCTTCTTTCATCACATTTTCATTCGTTGTTTCTGTTAACAGGCCATCATACATAGTCTTTTATCTTCAAGGGAGTCCCTTCCTCTCCTAAAAATCTGCCAATCATCGATAAATTGAGGAGTGTAAATGGCAAAGATTACCAAATGCACAATGCAATCTTTCAAGGCATTTTATCTCCCTATAACTGACTTTAAAGTTGTAATAAATCATAGTTCCGAAATGAGATGGATCCTGACGTCTGGCTCAGCAACACATACATATATACAAAAGTGCTGACATTGTACATCATTAGAATGCTGGCTTGTCACAACTCCTTGTTGTCCATTCAAATAACTTTCAGAGTGATCCTCATATATATGTAAAACAATGCTATCACAGTTAAATTTTAAAACCGATATTCAAACTTTACCTTGGGTGAGGGTGAAAAAAAAAGATTGGTGATATTCAGGTAATCAAAGAGAATATGTTCCTTCTCTTTGATATATTGGCTGAGAAGTGGAGACACTTCATCTCCAAAAAGTGACTGGTTATCTTTCCAAATTTGCCTCTTAACTTCCGTATCAGTGTCATTATAAAGTTCTCGGTCTCTAACCTGCAAGATATAAGAACATCAAGTCAAAGATTTGTTTCACAGAACTACTAGATACTTTGGTACTTTTTTGTTAATGCATTGCATCAAAAAGAATCATCAAATTTCAAAATACTACATCTTTACATACATGAACATAGAACCTCACGGAAATTTTAAAATATATGTTGGGATAAATAGTTTTGCATACATGTTTCTCTTGGCATGAGTTTACATGGTTGCTGGTAGGATCTCCCTGATGCAACTCACTGTCCGGTGTATGTGTGTCGAGATGGTGATAACAAAGCAACAGAAAACACTCTGTTTTTTCATTTCAAAGGTATGAGTCCGTTACAACTGTGCAATACAATGCTGCACCACCGACACAGGACAATGGCATCAACAGAGCTTTCACATAAAAACTATCGCACTTGCAGTGTTTTGAATCCCATCGGCAGCACTCCGCACTTTTTTCCCTACAAGTCTCCCCTCCTTTCTTTGAATGTCACTTCGAAACAGAGCAGTAGTTGAGCTTTGCCAAGATGGGGCAGCTGACTCTAAAGCAGTGCACTTTCATATGTAAATGT
Organism: Metallyticus violacea; assembly: GCA_030762175.1. NCBI lineage: Eukaryota > Metazoa > Arthropoda > Insecta > Mantodea > Metallyticidae > Metallyticus > Metallyticus violacea. Next base: position 11,272,563 of record CM060840.1, on the reverse strand, counting down.
TACCACAAATACAAGTCAGCTTGTCTCGTTCTTGTTCATGAAGAATTTACAGTTCCCTGGTCATTTTTTTTCCTTCAGAAAAGCTATTCACAATATTGTGAATATATTTTATTCTGCTGGATCAGTGCACAACAAAAAACATGTGGAAATGTACAGTTTTAACAGAGGATAAACTAGAAGAAATTGGCACAAGCCTTGAACATTTGGCAATAAAATCTTTCCAGAAATTAGCACAAGTGGGAGTTTCAGTGGGTTTTGCACATATAGTAACAAAACTATTAAACCTCAAAATGTACAAGTGTACATGTGTCCATTCTTTAAAATAAGGCAGCTCAGTAGCAAGAATGCATTATTGTGAATGGATTTTTCATCCATGAATGAAGGTTTACTGGAACCAATGCTTCTGTTCGTCTCAGATGAGGCCTAACTTCACCTGAATGCCTGTATGAAAAATCCAAACATACATTACTGGTGCACCAAAAACTCTACATTGTGTACAGGAAATCCTCCTTTATGATAGGAAAGTTGGAGAGTTTGGTGTGCTGTTAGTGCAATGCATATTATCGGTTCAATTTTTTACAAGATGAAAATAGATGCAGAAATTATACAGGTGGTTTCAACAGAATGTTTACAGCTGCTCATACAGCAGTAAATCCATGAATAAAATTAAGGAAGTGTTTAAAGATAAAGTGATTAGTGTTGGTGTGTGGTACTCTCACTCACCAGATTTAAAAGTGTGTGATTTTTACCTATGGGGTTGCATTAAAGGCAGAATTTATAAAACAAAACCTCACACATTGCAGGATCTACAGGAAAATATTACAAATGAAATCAGAAACATCACGATGACCAAAATTAAACTGTCAATCAGAATATGTTTTCTGGATACAATGCCTGTTTAGCCAAAGAGGGACAACATTTTCAGCATCATATATGAGATAAGATTTTATACACAAATTTAGAAGCTAAGTTAAAGTATGTCCTCAGACGACCATGACACACCAAGCCATCCAGAATCAAAACAGTGCACGTGCATAATAGGTTTTATGTGAAAAGCCAGCAGTTATTTATGCAAAGGGAAATATACAGGTTACCCCTGTGTGTCCAACGAAAACATTCAGTTTATCCAGCTGAGTTTTGTATGTACAACAGAAGTTCACTTGTCATGTCAACAGGAACCTAGCCATTTCCCATACCTCATATGACTTACTGGCATGTTTTGCAGTGACATTTGATACTCACACTATACAGAATTGAATTGTTACAAGCACTTTACAAAGTTGATAAACAATGAAATGGGGAGTTTTGTCCAGTAGAGGGCATTTTGAACATATATGAAAATGTTTTATTCTAACATGTATTTTAAAATTTACCATGAGATTCTGGTTAATGTGTGTAAAAAAAATATAGTCTTTTGAAATCAGATAATGCTTTTTATACACCCTGTATGAAATATAGTGAACCCACTGTAATTTGTTTCTTTGATATAATCAATAAAAGAAAAATAACTGTTTCATACAGATCCTTCTACGCCTATGCCTTAATGCCTGTAGATCCTGGCTACCTGGTGTTCCTCTCACCTTATTCCTTTCCCCCATAGTTGCTCCCACTGGGGGCATAGGCACAAATGACCTGTCACTGAGCAAGGCTGAAGTACTGAAATATATTCCTTTAAACCTAACATTCCAATCCACTGTAGTACTATGATTTTTAAACTGAAGAAAAGTGGTTACATTAATTAATTGCTTGCCTTGAATGATTAATGTTTGCTATAAATATATGATCCCTTTTGTACAACTGGGATAGATGTGTATTTTGACTGTGTTAAACTGTCTTGACTTTTTCTAGATTTTATTGTTTCTGCAAATGTGTTAAGGTTGTAGTAAAGAACTAAATTTTCATGTCATTCTGACTAAACAGATTTCATTCATCTTGTACCTCTTGTCTATAACACCTCAGTAATAGCAATAAAATTAATATTGTTAAAATATTTACCAGAACTTTTAAATATTTTTCATCAATGTGTGGAGTATTCCTCAAAATACACATGACAACTGGTCTCAAAGCCTTTACTCTGACGACAGGGAAACTCTTAGACAGAAGATCCTTTAATTTCTTGTCACGTTCTTTTCCCTCTTTCTGACCAATTTCATTTATATGTTGCACAAGTTTATCTCTGAGTTCTTCAAGAACAGAGGTATGGAAGTCCAGTCTTCGTACCCCATGAAGATCTAACAGTGGCAGCATCGGTCTAAGAGATGGCAACAGAATTCCATTTTCCAACTGTGAAAACAAAAAATTGTTTGTTAATTATATCTAAAGGGACAGTGTAAAAATCATACATCTTTTCATCCAAGAAGATGACAAGGGTGTGAGACATGATATTCAGAACTTCAGACCTATTTAAAACTTTTCATCAACAACAAAAATCTTAGAAAAGAAGACCACATACAGTAGATTGAGAGGATTTATTATTGAATAAAACTGTTATATTTAGATTCTTATAAAAAAGAATCTGCTCTGGAATGCAAACATGAATATAGAATAACAGGCTATGCTCATATTTGCATTACAACACTATCACATAGCAGGAATAAGGTTATTTGAGTTCAAGAGCCATCAAAGTGTGGCTGCATACTGATAGAAACACAAAAGTCTCCCATAATTCAAATAATCTCATTATATAAACAGAAAGAGTGATGCAATGCTAAATAAATTTATGAGCCAATGATTCAAATTTCTACTATGAATTTAACAATTCAGGTAGTTTGCTTCTTGGTGACAGTTATTATAGTATGTGGGTCACTATTTTTTGAGATTTCACAGGAAAATTTATATTTTTCTGTCCATTCTAATCTAGCAATCTTTACTGTCTCTAGGTATTTTAATACACGTGTGTGTGGCTTATCCAAAATGTTGTCCAGCACAAAATTCACAGTTTTGCATAGTCATCCTGTGTGTCCAATGGCTTTTCTACTACCCAAGATTATTAGCAAAGTGCAAGATTTATTTTCATCCATTGCTTGGAACTAAAGCATCACCTCTGGTTTCATTCCCATACCAAGAAAATGATTACTGTCCATTTCACATTCTGCTCATTAAAGCTATAGAAATTATGTAGTCTTCCTCTACAGTTCTTACTCCTCCTCTATAAAACTTGGCAGCCGTTATTAGCCCTTTCATTTTAGATGAAAGTTTAGAGAAGACTGAAATGGTGAAGCATGGACAGACTGATACTTAATAACTGTAAGCAATTGCTAATTAAATAAAAACAATGCTTGCTTTTAATCATACCAATTCCAGCATCTTTTGGAAAATTTAGTCTTTACTAATGCCAGCATACTTTGCTATTTAGCAAAAGCTATATCTTAAATGTTATTCTGGAATTAGTAGTTGTTGCTTAAAACATAAAAAATTTCCTGGGCATTTTACTTGGCCTAATGTGTGTTTTTTTTTTTTTTTTTTTTTTTTTTTTTTTTTTTTTCCGTGCTACATCTTTACGTGTCTGCAGTTAAGAAAAATAATTAAAAAATGCATATAGGTATGGAGCAAAAGTAAAAGTAGAAACTTACCTTAAATAACAGCAGAATGAGTGAAGACGTTATTAAAGCATAAGTGATGTGTGAACAGTTTGGAGTCTGTGGTCCCACACACCCATCCTTAGACTTACACAGTGCATTATTAATGTAGCAAAGTTCTACATTCAACATTTATGTCTTTCACTTTTCCCCACTAGGGCAGCTCTATTATATAATAAAAATATGATGGCCAAAAATGATCAGCAATGCCAAAATTTGGAAGATCACAAATCAGACCCCAATTGACCTTGAAATAAGCACATGGAAGTGGACATACATTGAGAAAAGAACCTGAAAGTAAACCAGACAGGTGATAAATTGGAATCCATAAGGCGGAAGGAGAGTTGGAAGACTGAGGATAACTTGAAAAACAATTGAACTGGAATTGAAAGCAATGAACAAAACTTGGAATGAGATTAAAAGTCCTGTCAAGAAATAGAATCTGATGGTGTAAGTAAATTTGTTTTGGCCTTATGTTCCACTTAGGAACTAAAGCCTATGCATCACTTTCAGTGGCTCGTCATTTATTTTTTAGAGTTGCCAACCATTATATAATTTTCTCATTATACCATATTCAAGCAATTTATACTTTTGAATGCAAGGTAAGCAGAAATTGTCAGGTCGTAGTAAACCACAGTAATCCAATGTGTCATCCAGTTTCTAGAAGTCACCCAATGTTAGGTTTATGTTAGTGTATGTACATGAATTGATTAGAAATTTCAATTTTGTAAACAATTTTCTGTTGCATATATTTGGTGAAACATTGAACTTATCTTCCATTTCCTTTTGGTATTTCTGTACAACTGCTTTTGAACTTTTTATTCACTATGTTCAAATGCACTAACCCTACTTAGCCAACCTTCCTTTCACTATATGGTTTAAGAAATTTGCCTTCATTCAGCTTTATCCCTTACTCTTCCTGCTATGTGTTGCTTCAAGTGCATTTGTTTCTGTTGGTACAACCAGAAATCCCCACACTACTCTTCCACTATGGTGGGTAGGTGGGTTAATAGCTTTCAACACATTCATTCCATCTTTGTAATAATTTTTATATTTACTCTCCTATCATTTTTGGCAAGTTTAAAATTTCAGCCTATGCTGCATACCAATATCCAAATTTCACTGTATATTAAAAAAATAAAAGCCTTCAGATATTTTATGCAATTACAAGAAAGGTAGATGTCTGAACATTTTAAATATTCTCTTTCATTACGAGTTTCTACATTCGCTGCGTATATAATTCAATGGCTCCTGAATTAACTGATTGTTAATTCCACATTTATCTCTAAATACTTAAATAGGTTTAAAAAATATATTTTATATCATTTAGGAAAGAAATTGTTTGTGTTAACTGAAAATCTAATTTTTAACTTAGTTTTGGAGCGTTATTCCGCAGTGTGACAATCAGAGAGTATCCCTAATACAAGGCTATAGAGACCAAAACACACCTCAACAGACACTTTCCGTTTGTTAGTATTTATTTATTTTATTCTTTCTTTAGTTTACAAGCAGGTACATCTTAACCTAACCACAATTTTTGCCCAGGTTTCACAATAAAATATAATGCTGTACTTCTGGAATTTTAGAGCTTATTCTCTTACCTGAAACTCCTCAATCGCTTTCAGAGGATCAGTGCAACTTGTCAAAGCATCTCGAAGAAAACTCTGACCGGGGACCCCGACTTCTTCCAACCCCGTTCCAGGCATTTTTATCGTACTCATGATGATCAGCTTTCCAATAAAAACCTCACATAGCTCAGAAATATATAAATGCAGATATATCCCGTTTTCTGTAACTTAAATATGTACAGCTATTTTACATATGTGCACTTCATACTCACACTAACTCCCATTATTTACTATTACTGTCATTTGTTTGTTGTGCTTGTACAAATCACCAGACTCAAAAGCACCAACCCATGAAAGAAAAACATATATCTTCAAAAATATATTTTATATAATCTCTTTAAGATGTAGCGAATATTCATAATATGCGTTTATTGTATCAGTCCGTTATATTGTTTATTCTAAATGGAAATAAATTATTCAATTTTAAAAACCAGTGATTAACATATATATTGCCAACATGTGATGCGCACTACATCATTAACCTGGTTCATAGTTATAGGTAACGAAGGTTGTAAACAAAACTTTTAATAAACAAAACTGAAACATGTGATCTAAATTTAGTGAGATAAATAACAATGCAAACTTTTTAAATGAAGTTACCATAGCAGAGACTGCTAAGCAAACTGTGCAAGATAACGAAATAGATAATCTGGAAGCTCGAGGTAATGATTAAGAATAAAATATAAAACGTTAAAATTGTTGGTTATTGCAAATATAGTATTTATTTTTATATTTTCCCCATATATTTATTTCGCCAATAACCAGATTATTGTGTATCTTTAGAAGAAATTCCTAGATAATCTGTAAAAGCTAGAGAAGCAGAATTCGCCCAGCTTGTTCTTTCACTTAAAAAATAAAACAATTTTTCTGTTGCAATTTTTGGGACAAGTAGTATCAACAATACAAATGATAATTTGCTTATTTTTTACAGGATTACAGAAATGGATCCTGAAATCTTGGCTCGCCTTATACCACAAGGAAAAGAGTCCGTTCGCCCTGCATGTAAGAAGTGTGGATATGCAGGACACTTGACATTTCAGTGTAGAAACTTCATAAAAGTGGACCCCAATAAAGAAATTGTACTAGATGTGAGCAGTACAAGCAGTGAGAGTGAAGACAGCTATCTCACTCCCCTGACTGAAATTCGTGAAAAAGAGCTAAAGAAGAAACTTAAGAAAACAAAGAAGAAAGAGAAGAAAAAAAATAAAAAGGATCGTAAAAAATCTAAGTCATCCGATCGTGATCGTTCAAGGTCATGTACTCATTCTGATTCAAATGATAGTGGAGATAGGGATGAAAGCAAACGAAAACATAAACCACATCACAGCAAAAATAAAAAGAAGAAGAGAAAACATTCCAAACACAAGAAGAGCAAACATTCAAACTCTGGAAGTTCAAGTGACTCCGGTTCTGAAACAAATTAAAGTGCCAAAAATGTAATTTTTAAGCTTTGTTTTACTATATTCATACATACATATTCATGAAATATGTATAATTTTTAATGAAGTATTGTAACACTAGTTTGAACAAACAATTTAGTTAAGAACATTAGTGGGAGTGTAAGAAATTGGCCTGAAAAAAACTTTAAAAATTTTGTTTGTATTTCATTTTGTTGGTATTGCTGAGTCACTGGATAGTGAGAAGGGATCTGTAATGAAAATCTTTACATATTTACTGCAATGGAAATTAAATACTAGGATTTTGTGTTACAGTTTTCTTTGTATCTCTGCCACACAACAATGTGGTTGGAGCTTGTTATGTGAATCTTGTGCCATTATGGCATTAGAAACCAGACATCCTGCACCTTTTTAAGAGGAAAATTATGCTGTACTTCATGCAATTTACATGGAATGTTGATTTGTTTCATCATTTTGCTGTTTTAACATTTCTTGTGCATATAATGGGGAAAAGAAGCTCTCGATTATAGAGAAGATGTGTTTTGAAATTATTAGAGCAAAGTATGTCTGTTATTATGGTAGCCAAACATAAAAGTGTCAAGGCTTGTAATTTACAACGTGAAAAAGGCAGCAGAGAGCTGTTAAAATTTGACAGTCGATGGAAGCATCCAAATGTGCTTAAAAAAGTATGAATTGGATCATTTAGCATCAACCTCAGAAATATTTGAATCTCTCAATTTGGCATGCTGCCAAGAAGCTGAGGCCAAAAAAAAAAAAAAAAAAAAAAAAAAAAAAGGAAAGAAAATACTATATTTCTGACAGACATATCAGCACTGAACCTGAGAAAATTAAGGTAATAATGTTTTCCCATAAAACCAGTCACAGCAGGTCCAAAGTGGAAAGAATACCATGGCATGTGTCAGGTTGACACAATGAGACACTGTCAAAATAGTTAAACAT